>CM053026.1:447422958-448022958 GCA_028564925.1 Lithobates sylvaticus | reverse complement strand
GGGGCAGATCTGTTATCATGTGTAAGCAAGGGGCGGGTCTATTATTATTATATTGTGTAAGGGGCGGATGGCTACAGAAGAGGGCGAATGTTAACTTAATGGGCAGAGCTCGATATATAACAATAATAATAATAAATGCGCCCCTTGGTTACAGTAGACCCGTCCCTTAGTTACACAATAGATGCCCCTTGCAGAGTAGCACGAGCATCAGGAGCGTGCGGCATCGCCTCGTACAATTACATGTTAACTGCGCCTGCGCGGTGTAGAGTTCACTCAGAGCTGTTTAGGTTCAGAAATTTTCGGAAGTTCCGTAGTCCTTCGTACTGCGCAAGCGCTGCACCTGCGCAGTACAGGGGGTCCTTATCCGGCTGGGGAACTTTTTCGGCAGGACACCGGAATTACACTACTGCCATCTAGTGGCGGTAAATGTAATTGGGGTAACTAAGCCAAAGTAATGGGAACTGAGTTACCATGAGGGGAAAAGTAATCAGTTAGATACTCGTTACCCTCTAAAGTAACTGTTACGTAACTCAGTTTATTTTAACTCAGTTACTTACATCACTGGGTGTAATTATAAATCTAATCATGACTCTGGGAGTGATGCCTTTGGCTTTGTAATGCCTTGTGGGTCTTGTAGTTTCACAACAGCTGTAGTGCCGCCTATCCTTACTTAAAAATGTAAAACCCAATACTTTTTCCTTTAAATAAAAGAAAAATCCTGGCAGTATTATCTTCACGTCAGCAGATGCAAACTAGGTAAATCAGATTTTGAGTGTGAACAATTTAAATTGGCATGTTTTAATTTGCTTATTTTTTTTAATCATTGATTTCTTGATACTTACACAGTTACTTTTCTGTTTTCATGGGAAAGCCTCTAATATAAAATACAATGTTAAATTGATGGCCTAAATACAGTAAAAGTCACTGGAGATTACTGATAACAGTGAATAGCACAGACACAGCAAACTTTTGTACAAAACTTCTGCATGTAAAGATTATTCAGTCTCTGCTATTTAGAAGCTGGACAATGCAGATCCCACCAAGTCAAACACTTATTACTGTGTTTTCCTGCCTACTTGTGATGTTCCCTGTGAGCTCCCAAATCTCCCCCCTCTCCAATTTCCTTTGGAACAAATACACAAATCCTACAGTCCATAGTCCCTAGTCATCTTGGGAAAGAGAAAGAGATGGGGACTGTGTTCCTACATACAACTGGACCATGAAGAAGAAAGGTAGCCACCCAATAACAGGAAGTTATATCACAGCAGCAAAAAAAAAAAATAATAATAATTTTTTTGAAATGTGAAGGAGGCTGAGAGCAAAGGAGGTCACTTTTTTGAGTTAAGAAAAAATACTCCATAATAGAGATTGTGGAAGTGGTGGAAGGGGGGCCTTAAAGTGGTTATAAAGGCAGAATTTTTTAACTTAATTTACTTTAAACCTTCTGTAAACAGCTCTCCCCTAATAAATACCTCTGGGCTGGATCTCGATCTAGCGATATGCATGAGAGCAGAGGCTCTCTCAGCTCTATCTCCTCATTGGCTCAAATACAGCAGTGGGAGCCATTGGTTCCCGCTGTTGTTAATCACAGCCAGTGAGAAGAGAGTGGGAGGCAGGGCCAAGCCATGCTGTGTATCTGATGGACACACAGAGGAAGCTCTGGAGCCAGTCCACATGAGTGCCCCCAAAGCAAAGAGCTATTTGGTGGCACTCGGTAGATGGGAGGAGCCAGGAGTGCCAGCAGGGGACCCAAGAACAGGAGGATCGTAGCCGCTCTGTGCAAAACATCTACACAGAGCAGGTAGGTTTAACAGGTTTGTTATTTAAAAAAAAAAAAAAAAGTTTGCCTTTAAAATTGCGTTATTGGTTTTCTATATGACCCAATATGTTATTGTTCAACCATCAACAAAATGTGTGATTTGTGTAAATGATAAATGCAATAGATTTGGGCTTGTTGTGATAATAGGCTATTACTTGGGTTAAAGTATCAGTCCACCTATAATTTATTTTAAGGTGTCCTTACTGTAAAAAAAAAACTGTATCACATAGGCACACTTACATATACAGTACATTTTTTTGAAAATCCATGTTTTCAATCTCTTAAATTAGGTACAGGATAATTCTTCCCTAGCAGCACTTCTGTTTTTGCAGTGGCTCCCATTAATAGTGCTGTCTTAATGGAGCCACTACTGCATGCACGCTATCCCTCTCAAGGACTATACTGATACGTCCTGCAGCTTAACATGCACAGGCGACACAAAGAGGGTGGAGATGAATGAGACCTGTTATCCACCTACCTCCCTGCCAGCCTGCCAAGACTGACAGTATAGAAAAGTGATTGATATATACCTGAAGAAGAAATGTAAATATGGTCAATAAAGTTTTTATAAATAAAACATTGTCATAATTTTAATAAAAAAAAAAAAAAACGTTAGTAAAGCCCGGGTGGTGATTTTTAGCTACAGGTAAGCCTATAATAAGACTTACCTGTAGGTAAAATGAATATCTCCTAAACGACAATCGTTTAGGAGATATTCACCCTGGTTGTAACCGGTTACGCCAACGGCGCATGCGCTCTGAAGGTCCAACATACCTTGTAAGACCCTCAGAGCTTGGTGCCAAAACTGAGGGCTCCTGCGTACATGCTCTGGCCAATCACATAGCCGAAGCGTGAACCCAGGGTAAGATGTCAGCCCTGTCGACAGTGACAGCACGCCGCTGGAATGGAAGGCTTTGTTCCAAGATAAGTATTTTATAATGTGCTAGTATGCGATGTATACTAGCACATTATACAATTGCCTTACACATGTTTTTTTGTTTTTTTCAACCAGCCGTGGTTTACTACCACTTTAAGTTATTTTTCTGCTGGTCCTCGGCTGAGGTAATATGAGGGTGGAGAGACCAGCAAAAAAACTCTACGTTACTACATCGTACATGCGCAATACCAGTGTGTGCACTGGTAATCATGAGACATGTAGTCCCATCAAGATGAGTGTGCTGGTCCCCAAACTGAAGTTGGAGGGGAGCACTGCAAAAAGTAGACTGAGCTATAGTAATTCTTTACAAAATAAGTGTAGAATAATGGAATTTGTAATTATACTAAATGCATTTAAATAGAAAGATGGACACCGACGGGCTGGATCATCTATCGTCTTTTACCACCAACATTCCTAGCGGCATCACACAACCTCAGTCACCCAGTCAAGCTTTTATTCCATTCTTTAGCTGCCCATATACTGATAGATGGTAACACTGATAAATCTAACAAATTCCTCCATCCACGCTAAACCGTGCAAATGGATGAATCTCCTGCTGCTGCTATTGTATTCTGACATCTGTCGCCACCAGATTTCAAGATACCTGAACAGTGCCTGCATCTGATCGGATGCAGGTTCTGTTTGGTGACAATATTCCGCCCAGCTCCTTAAAATTTTCAATCAAAGGATGTCAGGATAACAGTTTATTTTTAAGAGATCACAATATCATTATAATAGAATGATTAGTGTGTTAACATGCATTTTTTTATTATGCATCTTTTCACACGCAGTTCACCCATTGGAAGTATTACACATCATAGAGATTTTTTTTTTCTAATTCCAGCTTCAGCTGGAGTCATTAACTGCTACTGGGAAAGGTCTCTTCCTAATAGTTTCAAGATTGCCAGACTTCTTGTTTCCACACTGGAAGACAAAACTGCTTGTTTGCATAACTGGCATTCTTTACATTCTCCGGCTTCTACAGGGATGCAGCAGTTCATCTACACCCTGCTGTGCACACTGCTGCTGATATTTAAGCTGGGATGCCATATGAAAGCAATCAGGCACGATAAGCTCTGCCTCTGGCCATACAAAATGGTTCAGAAAACATTAGTATGGGACCATTACTGTACACAAAAGTCCTGATATTTAACAGTTCACGTTTCCTCCCAAAGTTGATCATGTAGGTGGCCCAGGATCAAGCCTGGTTTGTATGTTTTTCATCTGGAAAATTACCTTACTGGTGAATAAAGTTAGAATCACCACCCAAGAACTAGGACTTTGTGCTTTTTTCTTTTTTTTTTTTTTTTTTTTGCTTTGTTAATTGTATGCTGTTGTAAGTTATGGTGCAGGGCTATGGTGCTATTCTCTCTTGCCTCCATCAATTCAGTACTGCAATGCCTTTAATCCAAGGTCCCTTCAGTGAGAGCTTTCAACTCTTATATTTATTGGTTATGCATAAAAAGTTTAAAAATTAATTATTATTTCTATTTAGGAATTATTTAACATGAATGAGGCATTTGTTTGTAGGCAGGCGCAGTCTACTTTCTCTATTGACAGTGACACTCTTTGGCAGCAGCACTGTTGTTGGAGAGGAAGTTAAGAGGAACAGAGTTTCTCTATGGCTTCCTGGGTCACTGGGGAAGCATCCAGCTGGATGCTGCCCCCTCCTGTAACTCTGGCAGCCATCTTGGATTAGGCAGAGATTTTTTAAGGCTCTGGATCCCAGGTTTGGCCTGCACTTTGGTAAAATAGGGACAAGTAACCTGCCTGTTAGGGATAGTACTAGCGGTAAAGGAAAGGTTCCTAGAGAGGTGGAAAAGCACGGGGAGGCAACTTCTTTGGACTTCATCCCATTTGGGAAAAAGACAGCCAGGTCGCATTCTGCTCTCCTAACAGACGCTTTCAGTCCAGCTGATACCTGCTTGCTTCACATTACTGGGAACCCTGAGTGCACCCGGTTGGGCAGCCTTCCCACTAGGTTTGTTGTGAACTGTTGCTGTACTATTTTAATACAAATTCTTCACTGCTCCTGACTGTGTAAATTATAATTGCCGCACCACGATGCACCCCACCTACATGTTTATGCATGTGAAACTGCCTGGAACTGCAATGTTAATAAATAGACATGCATCGGCTGTATGGAATCCAGTGCACAGATCATTTTGACAGGCGTGCAGGGGCAGATGAACTGCCCCAAGTACACAATGTTTGCAGTTGGGGTACGCACCCGCCCTTGCACACCTGTCAAAATTGGTTGTATGCTGGAGTCCATACAGCCACTGCATAGCCATTCATTGACACAGACTGGCTGCAGGCAGCTCCGGGAGGCTCCACACACAAACACATGCCTTATTAATGCTGTATGGGCCTCTGCACATGTGTAAACAAGGCCTACCCTAAAAACTGGGTAAAATGTTTTCCTACATGAAACCTATCATTATTCTTGAGCAACTATAATATAATTCACTTGCTTGGTTCATTCACCTATTTTGGATACTACAATGTTTTCACGATTATAAACCCAAGAACAAAAATGTTATATAGTGTAGCTTACCAGTCCATAAATTCAGTGGCTGTTAAAGTTTTCAAGCTTATTCTCATTTATTGTTACCGAGTAACACACCTCCTGTTTTATTGTTATAGGGCCTTCTTATACTGTATCTAAGAAGGAATAGGGTTTTCAAGCTAGGCCAGAACTACAGAACACCTAGCCCTTTCCTCTTCTTCAGAACATAGGGTGGGGTATTTAATAGTACACAGAGACAGTTGGACACATTTTGGAATTATGGACAGCCATGCACATCATCATTTTTAACAGGGCTTTTTTACTCAGAAAATAGGTGGAGGAAATCAACCACAACCCCTCAACCCTCCCCCCACACACACCCTCCAAACCGTATCAAATAGATGGTGTGTTGAAGTTTCACTAATGCCGCGTACACACGAAGGGACAATCCCGCGGGATTATCCTCTGGACCGAAGTCCAGCGGATAATCCCCTCGTGTGTGGGCGCGGCGGACTTTTTGGCGCCAAAGTACGGCGGACTAAAGTTTGAAGTTTTGTTTTCAAATTATCCGCTGGACTTGGAAGTCCAGCGGACAATCCCGCCGTTAGTGGGCAAGTCCGCGGGACTTTTGAAATGAAGGGACTTGCCGCTCATCGGCAAGTCCGTTCATTTAGCACGTGACTTCAGGTTACGTAGCTAGCGTAGGCAGTTACTGCCGCCGCGCTAGCTCCGTGACCTGGCATGGATTTAAAGGGACTCCCCACGCCGAAAAAACGGCGTGGGGGTTCCCCCCAAATCCATGTCAGACCCTTATCCGAGCACGCAGCCTGGCAGGCCAGGAAAGGGGTGGGGACGAACGAGCCCCCCCCCTCCTGAGCCGTACCAGGCCGCGTGCCCTCAACATGGGGGGTGCCCTGGGGAAAGGGGGGCCGTGCGGCCCCCCCCACCCCAAAGCACCTTGTCCCCATGTTGATGAGGACAAGGGCCTCTTCCCGACAACCCTGGCCGTTGGTTGTCGGGGTCTGCGGGCGGGGGATTATCGGAATCTGGGAACCCCCTTTAATAAGGGGGCCCCCAGATCCCGGCCCCCCACCCTATGTGAATGAGTATGGGGTACGATGTACCCCTACCCATTCACCTAAGGTGTAAAATGTAAAGTAAAAAAAAACACCCACACTTTTGAAAAAATAGTTTATTGCACTGCTCCGGGGGTCTTCTTCCGTCTTGGGGGTCTTCTCGCCGGACTCCTCCGCTCTCTTCTGCTCTTTTACCTAGCTCTTTCACGAGCGGGGGAAGTCCGGCTACCTTCTTCGTCGTCGCCGCCGTCTGGGGGTCTCGATCCGCCTTCGGGGGTCTTCCGGGGGTCTCTTCTGTTCTTGCGGCGGTCGTCGTCTTCCGCGCCGCCGGCGCCTTCTCCTTCTTCTTGTCCTTCTTCTTGTTCTTCTTCTTCCGATGTTGACCCGACGCTCTCTCTGCCCGGAATGCCTGTGCCGCTCTGCGCTGAGACTTATATAGGGACATGGGGGACAGGGTCACATGCACATGTCACATGGTGACCCCGCCCCCTTGTGTTGTCACAGTCCCGGAGGATGCTGGGACTGTGACATCGCAAGGGGGCGGGGTCACCATGTGACATGAACATGTGACCCTGTCCCCCATGTCCCTATATAAGTCTCACGCAGAGCGGCACAGGCATTCCGGGCAGAGAGAGCGTCGGGTCAACATCGGAAGAAGAAGAACAAGAAGAAGGACAAGAAGAAGGAGAAGGCGCCGGCGGCGCGGAAGACGACGACCGCCGCAAGAACAGAAGAGACCCCCGGAAGACCCCCGAAGGCGGATCGAGACCCCCAGACGGCGGCGACGACGAAGAAGGTAGCCGGACTTCCCCCGCTCGGTAAAAGAGCTTGGTAAATGGCGGGGGAGTCCGGCGAGAAGACCCCCAAGACGGAAGAAGACCCCCGAAGGCGGATCGAGACCCCCAGACGGCGGCGACGACGAAGAAGGTAGCCGGACTTCCCCCGCTCGTGAAAGAGCTAGGTAAAAGAGCAGAAGAGAGCGGAGGAGTCCGGCGAGAAGACCCCCAAGACGGAAGAAGACCCCCGGAGCAGTGCAATAAAATTTTTTCAAAAGTGTGTGTGTTTTTGTACTTTACATTTTACACCTTAGGTGAATGGGTAGGGGTACATCGTACCCCATACTCATTCACATAGGGTGGGGGGCCGGGATCTGGGGGCCCCCTTATTAAAGGGGGCTCCCAGATTCCGATAAGCCCCCGCCCGCAGACCCCGACAACCAACGGCCAGGGTTGTCGGGAAGAGGCCCTTGTCCTCATCAACATGGGGACAAGGTGCTTTGGGGTGGGGGGGCCACACGGCCCCCCTTTCCCCAGGGCACCCCCCATGTTGAGGGCACGCGGCCTGGTACGGCTCAGGAGGGGGGGGGGCGCTCGTTCGTCCCCACCCCTTTCCTGGCCTGCCAGGCTGCGTGCTCGGATGAGGGTCTGACTTGGATTTGGGGGGAACCCCCACGCCGTTTTTTCGGCGTGGGGATTCCCTTTAAATCCATGCCAGCTTGCGGAGCTAGCGCGGCGGCATTTACTGCCTACGCTAGCTACGTAACCTGAAGTTACGTTCGAAATGAACGGACTGCTCCGTGTGTGGGCAAGTCCGTTCATTTTCAAAAGTCCCGCGGACTTTTGGCCGGCGGATTATCCGCTGGAGAAGTCCGTGCGTGTGTGGGCAAGTCCACACCCTCGGAAAGTCCAGCGGACCTAGCTGGAAAGTCCCGCGGGATTGTCCGCTGGACTAGGTCCGCCGGCAAAAGTCCCTACGTGTGTACGAGGCATTACAGTGCAATGGTCCTAAAGGGGCATTAAATGCCAGTAGTGCATTATGTACCGAGTGCAGAAATCAGGGGATTACACAGATTCAGGGGTGCGCAACGTGCAGAGTTCAGGGATGTGCTATGCAAAGTTCAGGAGTGCGCTGTATGCAGAGTGCAGAGTCTTCCACGGCTGCAAACCCTCAATCCACATCTCACATTCACCCCTCTTCAGCTCTGACCTCTGCATGCAACCCCTCATCTGCTGCCCCCATCTCCACCCCCCAAAAGCTCCACCTTCTTTCACATGTGTTACTTTTGTTGCTTTAAGCTGAACCACCCAGCCGTCTCTAGTATACCTCCCAGCACACTGTTGTGGCTCTGTCTCTCTCACTTGCAGAGAGATCATCCAGTGGGGGTGTAGGCATCTGCACTGCAACCTGGGCACCTGCATCTCCCTTGTCCCCATCCTGCACTCAGCAGGAGCTGCTCAAGAGATCACTTGTAAACACAGAAGACAGACTTCGGTGATAGTGGTGAGCAGGGGGCAGAGGGCCTGAGACAGAGGTGGTGGAACTGAGTCCCACCAAGTTCCAGCTGAAAAAAGCCCTGATTTTTAACCCATAGCTGTTCATCCAGAACCGCTGGTGTCTAGCACAACCTAATATTTTAGAACCTCTTATTATGAACTGCATACATTTTTATATATACTGTATATTTTGTTATATTTTGTGTTTCACATATATTTTATTGATTGTCCAAAAGTCCATAAATTAAGTAACAAGCACACTAAAGCTGGCCAAAGATGGATGAAATTTGCCCAGTTCAGCAGGAACCAGCTGAATCTGGATCAGTATGTGGCCATCCCTGCGCCACAGAAGTTAGTCGATTGATCAACTTCTGTTGAAGATACATGTTGTCGGTCAGTGGCTGCAGCCACTGATCAGTGTATTCTGACAACATTGAGTCCCGCTATCAGAATACAATGTTCTGGCGAGGGGTTTCCTCCACCTACCTCATTTGTGGGACTACATAAGCAGGACGAGCTGAACAAAAAGAAACAAACTGTCTATGACCAGCTTAAAGTAGTTCTAAAGCCTAAAAGTGTTTTGCCTTAATGCACTCCTTGCATTAAGGTGAAAAACCTTCTGTGCTACAGCCCAGTACCTTCTTATACTTACCTGAGCCCGATCCAGTGGTGTGCACGAGAGCAGCGGCTCTCACCACTGTCTTCTTTCTCATTGGGCAGATTGATAGCAGCGGGAGCCATTGGCTGCCGCCAATCAAATGCTGTGACAAGGGAGTGGGGGCGGGGCTGAACCGCCCAGTCTGTGTCAAAAGCTGCAGACAGGGTGGTTTGGGATCGAGCCCACACAAGTGCTTAATTGTTCCCCCACCGGCACTCCAGGCTCCTCCTCTTTGGCAAATGCCCCCATAGAAAGCCACTTTCTATGGGGGCATTTGCCAAAGAGGAAGAGCCTGGAGTGCCGGTGGGGGACACCAGAAGAGAAGAACCAGGGCGGTTCTGTGCAAAACTATTTCATAGTGATGGTAAGTATAACACATTTAATATTTTAATAAGACTATCTACTGCCAAATAGAGGATACCATACCAGAAAAAATATTTTTACCATCTTAAGAGTTTACATTGATCCAGAAAACGTTGTAATTTCAGAAACTGCTTTAGGTAAGTACGGAATTTACAATGTGCCCGTTTAATTCTTTAATTTGTGGTCAAGTAAAGAAAGAAAACAAAATGAGCTCTAAAATCTAATTTTTAAAAAGCATCCAATCAGTTTCTGCCCTTCAAGTAACTCATGTGTAAATCAAGGAAATAAAATTTAAAACAGACCAAATGACAAAAATTAAGATTTTTTTTCAGTCTCTTCCTAGAACTGCATGTCATTCTCATGATAGATTTTCCCAGCTACTTCTGTCTGTTACAGGCAGGAAACCACCACATCTTTGGCCGAAGGAAATCAATATATTACTATCAACATCAAAGAAGGTTCTATGATAAATCTGGCTGCCTGCCAGGAATAGGTGGTGTGGACTCCTCGTCACGGTCTCCCACAGGTGTTGTTGCTGTAGAGCGTGCCGGAGTAGACAACTGGCTCTCCGGATCTTGTCCTTCTTGTTCACCGCCTGATGCCTGGCTTGCTTGTGGGTCCAAATTATTTTGGGAGCTGTCCTCCCAGCTGTTTTCAGTACTGAAAATAGAAATTAATTATTAGAACTTTCTCTTTACATTTGTTAATGACATTCGTACAGATGAAAGCTTACCGCCCCAAAGCCACCAATGGCCGAAGGAACTCCAGTTCTCTAGCAAACATGTACTCTCTTGGAGCACATGCTGCAGATCCACTCCTACATTCCCTGGTCAGGCGTACATGTCGTGTGTAGGCATCCCGTAAGCTTTTCCACTTCAGTTTTAGCATTTTAACTGTCAAAACACAAATTAAAATATATATATATTTATTTCTTTGTAGGTACCTAGCAACTGGACAATCTATATCAAGTCTGCACTATAGCTTTCGGATAGGGAAATCAACAGCTAGTTATATAGTCCGTGACACCTGCTCTGCAATTTGGGAGATTTTGAAGGATATCGTGTTGAAAAAACCGACATCAGAAGAGTGGTCACAGATATCAGAGGTTTTCCTGCAACGCTGCAATTTCCCTAATTGTGTCGGAGCAATCGATGGGAAACATATCAGGATCATTAAGCCCATGGGAAGCGGAAGCCAATACTTCAACTATAAAAAATATTTTTCTTTTGTTTTGATGGCGGTTGCGGATGCCAATTATTGCTTCCGGTACATTGACATTGGTTCGTATGGCAGCAGCGCTGACTCGGCTATTTTTAACAATTCCTCATTTGGACACCTCCTACGTACCGATTGTCTGGACCTTCCGGCAAGCAGGCCACTCCCGGGCACAAATGGCCCTCCCCTACCCAGTGTGTTTGTTGGAGATGAGGCCTTTGCTCTGAGTGAGCATCTACTACGGCCTTACTCAGGGCACAATCTAAATGAACAGAGGAGTGTGTTCAATTACCGTCTAACACGAGCACGTCGTGTGGTAGAATGTGCATTTGGCATATTGTCAAATAAATGGCGGGTACTGCACACTCCGATTGTTCTGAATATGCAAAATGCAGTCTCTGCTGTAAAGGCTTCATGTGCATTGCATAATTTTGTAAGGCAGCGGGATGGATATGATTTTGAGGAGCCAGTACTTGAGAGTATGGAAAGAGCGCATTGGACCGGTGTGCGTGGAAACAGACAAGGGACACATGTCAGGGATCAATTTGCATCCTACTTCATGTCTCCAGCAGGACAGGTCCCATGGCAGCTTGAGGCAATTCAATAAATTATTTCTTTGTCATAATAATAAAACCGTATACTATGCTAGGTGAATAATTAATAAAATTGCTTGATTTATTGTGAAGAAGTTCCGTGTTTTTTTTTTAAATATATATTTATCTTTGTGTGCAGTATCCATACAATATACACTAGGGGTCAGAGTGTGCCATCATGTATTTGTGACATGCTGACTATACTTTAGTCCTATGCATAGGCCCCTTTCACACTGAGGCGTTTTTCAGTCGCCTGTATAGCGCCTGACAAAAGCGACTCCTTTGCGCTAGCAGGACGGTAAGAAAAAGTCCTGCTAGCAGCATCTTTGGAGCGGTGAAGGAGCGGTTTATTCACTGCTCCTACCAATTAAAATCAATGGGGCAGCTTGTTTTAACCCTTTTTCGGCCGCTAGCGGGGGTTAAAAATGCCCCGCTAGCGGCCGAAAAAGGGTTAGAAAGGCACGCAAATCGCCGCTGCAGAGGCTCTTTGCAGGCGGGTTTGGAGCGCTGCCACATTTTTTTTTAATGGGAAGGGGCGCTTAGCGCTCCAAAGATGCGGCTTGCATGACTTTTTCATATGTTGGGTATCTATTTACTCGCCGTATCTTCATCTTTGACATTATGCAACAAAATTGTGATAACTTTACTTTTTTTTTTTTTTTTTTAAGCATGAAAAAAAACGTATTTGAATAATTGCTGCGAAAATACCGTGCAATATAAAAAGTTGCAACGACCGACATTGTATTCTCTAGGGTCTTTTCTATAAAATCATATATAATATTTGGGGGTTCTATGTCATTTTCTAGCCAAGAAATTATGGATTTTACATGTAGGAGAGAAATGTCATAATTGGCCCCAGGTGTGAAGTGGTACTGTTTTTCTATAATGTACTAATGTTTGCAGGGGTTTGTCTTACCTTTTACATCCTTAACATGGCCAGTTAGGTCTGCCCAGTTTGAGAAAACTTTCATGGCAATCTGGGTCCATGCCCTCCTCTTGCTCGCTCTGAGCTTATACGTGGGATCTCTGGTATCATAGAGACAGGGGTGCTCCTTGACCATTCCAATAAATCTCTCTTGATCCAGCAGGCATACAGTATCTTCATCCTCCATATTGCTGGTCTGTATGTCTGCTAAAATGGTTATCTGTGCACTTCCTGTTATGTTATGTCATTTCCTTCATGTAAAAATTTACTTCACTCGAGCAGATGCAGCGACAAAACGCCCGTAGAAACGCTCGTTGTCGCGCTGTTCGCTTGAATCGAGCGTTTCCATTAGTTTCTATGGGGGCACGAACGCCCAAATCTGCCCGATTCGCGCGACAAAAAAGGGTCCGGAACTTGTTTGAGCTTCAGGCGTTCGGCTTCAGGCGTTTTGGAGTGGAGATGTGAACGATCTCCATAGAGAATAATGTATTTTTTTTCCCCTCGAGCGTTTTGTAGCTTCAGGCTTACGGCGGATTAGGGCGACAAAACGCTCAGGTGTGAATGCAGCCTAAATTGTTGGTGATGTCTGTACTTCACTGCATTTCAAAAAGTAAGTAATTGTGTATTACAAATAAGCATCAGCAAAGAACATATTCATTTAAAAAAGTGTGAATTACATTAATTACATCTTGAGATAAACAGTAATGAGTTTAATGGGCAAGCGCTGGCTGTCAGAATACCCAAACAGTACCTGCAGTTGATGAGCTACAGGTGCTGTTTGGCCAACAATTTTTCCTCCGGCTCCTTCAACAAAAGTCAATTGAGTAATCGACTTTTGTGCAGCCAGTAGGGCCACACACTATTAGAATTTCGCCTGATTCCTCTGAATTGGCTGAAATGTTAATTGTGTATGGCCAGCTTTAGTCTATCATTACAGCAGTTGTCAGACTCCTCCACCTTACCAACTGCTCAGTGTCCATTACTCCTCTCTGCCATACACTCTGCTCTCCTCCACTGACTTCCGTTCACCCAACTAATGCAATTCAAAATGCTAACAACAACATAGAAAGCCACCCACATCTCTGCCCCGAACTATATAACCAACTTCATCTTGAAAAAAATCTCAAGACCTCCTGTTCTCTAGTTCCTTTGTCATCTCCTCTCATGCTCACCTCTGGGACTTCTCCAGAGCCTCTCACATCTTGTAAAACTCTGTACCCCAATCTGTCTGGCTACCTCCTACCCTGTCCTCCTTTAGGTGATCCCTAAAAGCTCAACTCTTCAGGGAATCCTATCCCACCTATACCTAACAAACATTTAACTTTCCCCGTCAGCACATCCCTTGCAAGTTATCACCTTTGTAATATTTGCCCCTCACTTTTAAGATTGTAAACTCACACAAATAGGAGCCTCTGAACCCTCTTTTATTGAATTGTAGTGTATCTTCTAGGTTGTAAGCTCTAACGAGCAGGGCCCTCTGATTCCTCCTGTATTGTAACTGTACTGTCTGCCCCCATGTTGTAAAGCGATGTTGTGGCTATATAAATCCTGAATAATAATAATATTAATAACTGTACTGACTGCCTTTATTTTGTAAAGTCCTGAGTCCTGAGATTTTGTACATAAACTATAGATTTTTTGAGCCAGCTCTGCAGTTTAAACGTTGTCCAGCTGTGAACTTCAAATATAAAAAATGTCCTAAATATTTGCTGTTATGGGTTCTTCTGGTTTCTTGTGTGCCTAATGTGCCTTTTCATATTAGCCACATAGTAAAAGCAATTATTTCTGTTGTGCAAACTTAGCTTGGCAAGCAGTGTATGTTAAAGTTAACTTTTTGTCTATCACATTATTGTCATATGATTTTCATTTAAAGAGATATTGTTACCTGCCCATTCTGGGACAAGATGACTGTATCTGCTGCTAGCTTACCCTCTAAGCAAGGCATATACTCATCCATTCATGCTCCTTTGCCAACTCCCATACTGTTGGAGCCCTTGCACTATTGCTGTAACAGACGAGACTCTGGATGACCTCCTCCATGTGACAGTCCCCATGCCTTAGTGGCCAATTGCCATGCCTTAACACTATAATGGGGGGGGGGGGGGGCAAGGAGAAGACACAGGCAGTGCAGCTTGGGAGTGAGCCTGCATTAGTGCACCCATAGGAAGTGGCTTCCCATGGGGGCACGTGCCAGAGAGGATGAGCCAGAAGTGCTGGCGATGGACCTGAAAATTCCATTGCACAGAGCAGGTAAGGATAAACCTGTTTATTATTTTTTAAATCCTTTACTAACTTAATAAACTTCTTCCAACACCAGAGCTTACTCAGGGTAAACTCCTACTGTGAGCTGCACTGAAACTGCCTGGATCGGTGAGTATACCATTCTACAGGCTCACTCTGCCCTACTAGTATACAGGCGCTAGCCTTGGCATTGACAAAAACTGTCAGGCTCTGGTTATATTAAGCCATTTCCATGTGTCTTTACTGTTTGTAAAGGACAGGATTTCCTGAAGATGCTCAAAGACTAATGCATTGGTGGAGTAAATCCAAGTTACAGTGCTCTTGCTGTATATACATAAATAACATGTTCTGACATCAAAACATTCTGTTAAAGTGGTTGTAAACCCTCATTTACAACTTTAGCTTACAGGTAAGCCTAAATTAAGGCTTACCTGTAGCTAACAAGGATATCTCCTAAACCTGCACGGTTTAGGAGATATACCTGTATTTGCATGTGCCGACGTCATGCGGCACATGCGCACTTGCGACAACTGAAGCAACGGCGCTATATGCCGATGCTTCAGTTGTACTATGCCGATCTAGTGCGCATGCGCGGAGTGACGGCTTCGCAGCTCTGGCAAATCACAGCGCCGGAGCCGTGATACCCGGAGAACATGTCGGCGGTCGGAGGGGGAGAAGAGGACCGATGCCGGGGCTTCGATCTCAGGTAAGTGATACATAATTAGCTAGTATGCTATGCATACTAGCTAATTATGCCTTTGTCTTGCAGGTTTTTATTTTTTTACGTTTTTTTTAAGAGGGTTTACTTCCTCTTTAATAGAAATATACTTTGCAGGAAGTGCTGTAGGCACCTAAAGTGAACTTGGACCTAGAAAGTGACACTAAACTCTAGTTGCAAAACCATTCAAGCATGTATTCTTACAGCGGAACTAAAGTTGCCCTATGATACACAGTGATATACCTGATAGACATGAAAGGCCTCTTCTGCAATAAAACATACCTACCTGCCTGGTCACAGAAATCCCCGAGCTGTAAACTGAGCTGCGCAGGCGCATCCGAACGTGTGGACTTGCCCCCACACGCCCGGACTTTAGCCAAAGTCCGCAGGACTTTTGAAATGAACGGACTTGCCTTGCACACGGAGGAAAGTCCGTTCATTTAGAACGTGACTCCAGGTAGACGGGACTAGCTAAGGCAGTGAATTCCGCCGTGCTAGCCCCGTCACCTGGTATGGATTTAAAGGGGAATCCCTACGCCGAAAAAACGGTACCCATTCACCTAAGGAAAAAAAGTGTAAATAAAAAAAAACACACAATTTTTTTAAATATTTTATTGCACAGCTCCGGGGGTCTTCTTCCGTCTTGGGGGGTCTTCTCGCCGGACTCCTCCGCTATCTTCTGCTCTTTTACCTAGCTCTTTCACTAGCGGAGGAGCCCAGCTTTCTTCTTCGTCGCCGCTGTCAGGGGGTCTTGTTCCGACGTCGGGGGTCTTCGGGGGTCTCTTCTGTTCTTCGTGCCGGGCCTCCGCTTTCTTCTTCCATCTCTTTTACGAGCGGTGGCCTAGGCTTGTGTTGCCGTCGCTGTCGCTGTCGTTGCCGCCGCCGCCGCCTTCTGCTTCTCCTTCTCCTTCTCCTTCTTCTTCTGCTTCTTGTTCTTCTTTCTTCTTCCGATGTTGACTCGTCGCTGTCTCCTCTTGTAATGGCTCTGACGTGTTGCGCTGCCGGTTATATAGGGACAAGGGGTGGATCACCTGCTCATGTCACATGGTGACCCCGCCCCCATATGATGTCACAGTCCCCGGAGCTGTGCAATAAAATATTTTAAAAAATTGTGTGGTTTTTTTTTACACTTTTTTTCCTTAGGTGAATGGGTAGGGGTACAACGTACCCCATACTCATTCACATAGGGTGGGGGGCCGGTATCTGGGGGCCCCCTTATTAAAGGGGGCTCCCGGATTCCGATAACCCCCCGCCCGCAGACACCGACAACCAATGGCCAGGGTTGTCGGGAAGAGGCCCTTGTCCTCATCAACATGGGGACAAGGTGCTTTGGGGTGGGGGCGCAGGGCCCCCCTGCCCCAAAGCACCAACCCCCCCATGTTGAGGGCGTGCGGCCTGGTAGGGTCCAGGAGGGGGGCGGTGTTCGCCCCCTTTCCTTACCTACCGAGCTGTGTGCTCAGATAACGGTTTGGTATGGATCTTTGGGGGACCCCCACGCCATTTTTTTTTTTTGGCGCGGGGTTCCCCTAAATATCCATACCAGACCTGAAGGGCCTGGTATGGAATTTCAGGGGACCCCCACGCATTTTTTTTCTTCATTTTTTTAATTTCTTAATGCTAACATGACCTGTGTTCAAATAGCCTTTAAAAAACCCATAGAAGTGAACCAGCGCAAAAAAAAAAAAATGTCAAGTTGAGATGTGCGCCCATTCAACTTATGCAAATGAACCTACGTGGCTTGACATTTACTGGCCGGCGCAGTGAACCAGAGCACATGAACGGGCGCAAATGCCGCTCGCGCATGCGCAGTACATAAGTTGACCTCACGTAGTTAGAAGTGTATTTGCAGGCGCAGCAAGCCTGCTCAGATAAAGTTAGTTTTCCGTTCTATTCTGGGCATGTTTGTTAGTTGGATAGTCATATCTACACTTCCTCAAATCACCCACATTTCCCCCATAATATTGCCACTTCCAGATTCTTTTATTTTCTGAGTTGAAGATGCCGTGCGCCAGGTCTATAGCGGCACACAGATCGCGCCCGCCTGTGCGCCGGCAACACTATAGTAAATGGGGATTTGTGCTGAGTTGCAGGCGCCATTAACGCTTGTAAAACACCAGTCTAACGCCCATAGTAAAGCTCATTAACGCAAGAGTCTAACGCCCATGCTAACGCTATAGGAGCGGTTGTTAAGCGTTAGAAATGTAGTCAAGTGCGAACAATCCCTAATGTCACTTTAGGGCGATGAAGTCTGTAAGTGCCTAGCTTTGAATGCGATATCGGCCTTAGGCCTTTTTTAGGTCAGGTACGGTTCACTTTGTTGACTTTTATATTAGCATATAAACTACCTATTTGCGAAAGTGATACATCCAGCTTCCAGAAGAATTACGGCTAGACGAATAATGATTCATACTGAAAAGCTGTGTGAGTGGACTGAGAGATTAAGCTGACATGATAAGTAGCTGGCAAAGAGGTGGCTGTGAAGTTATGATTTTACCTGGTGTGAGCACACTGCTGCCCCTTCCTCCCCTCCTCCTGAACATTCCATTCCTCTGACATGAGCCAGTACATACATCATGTCTGCCTGTGCTATTGTTCCCCTAGTCCGCATAGAAGAGACTTAAAAGACCATGTACAAGCTTCACTATACAGAGATTTTTGTAAAGCATGAGAAAGCCATTTTAATACAGGACATACCTGAATACTTCATAAAAGCAGCTCAGAAAGGGCTGTCCATTTTTTCTTATCACAAGTCCAAATTTGTAAAATATAAAAAATTAAGCACACTAACTTTACAGTTTCTTTTGCGTTTGGAGTGAATCATTGAAGAGTAAAAAAAAAACACATTTACATGTAAATTACATATTGCCAGGTCAAAAAGAACGCAATAAAAGTGCTTTCTCACAAGTCTAGCCCTGTGGAACTATTGGGTACATCTATCTGTACGCAATATCAAATTCTGATCTATGGACTCTTGTTCGGCTTCACATGCTGGCTTCTGTGATATTCTTGTAAGCTCTACTTGTCAGACCTCCTTCCATAATCATAAGTGGTATTTTTCAAAGTCTATATCTATAGCACCGTTCAACTAGAGAGGGTGATTTTTTGTGCGTGCAAGCTATCTGCAGAACACTCCATAGACAAAACACTCCACTACAGCATACTTCAGCAGGAACTGTCTGGAGTGGCCAGATCTTGTGGCTGTCATGTGATGTCTGTAAATACCCTAAAAACCATGCTTGTGTCTTTGCCCTGACATTCAAACTGAAGTATAAATTTAAAAGTAAACATAAGCCGCACTACAAAACTTAGATCTTATTTCTATATTTAATTTGTCAAAAGATAAAAACGTCATACATTAATGTCTCCTATTAATGACATTAATGACCTAGTCTCAAAATACCAACCTAATCGTTCTCTTCGTTCTTCTTAAGACCTCCTGCTCTCTAGCTCTCTCATCACCTCCTCTCATGCTCGTCTCCAGGACTTTTCCAGAGCCTCTCCAAGCCTATGGAACTCCTTACCCCAATCGATCTGTCTATCTCCTACTCTATTAGCTTTTAGATGATCCCTGAAAACTCTCCTCTTCAGGGAAGCCTATCCTACTCACACCTAACAACTGTATTTTCATTTTGTCCATCTGATCATCCCCCACAGTTATTACCTTTTGTTTCCACTTGACCTTCCCTTCTAGATTGTAAGCTCTAATGAGCAGGGCCCTCTTATCCCTCCTGTATTGAATTGTATTGTAATTGTACTGTCTTCCCTGATGTTGTAAAGCACTGTGCAAACTGCTGGTGCTATATAAATCCTGAATAATAATAATAATAATGTCTCCACCTGAAAACCACCTTCTTTGATGTGTTTTTAAGGGGGGTTGACTGATGGTCCGCTATGTCCCCCATGTTTCCATCTCTCGTTGGGCGCCAAGCAAGAGTCACATGAGAGGTTCCCCCTTGGGGTGCGTTCATGGACTATGCCAGGTATTGAAAGGGGCCACTAACCCTTGCGTAGGGTAATACTTTGCTCAAGGGTGTGCTCACCGAAGCCTGGGGACAGTCAAACATTAAGGCGGTCAGCTAACTCCATGATGAGCCACATGTGTGCAGTACCCAAGACATTGAGTTCCTCCTTAACTTCCTCTTTCTATGGCCTACACACCAGCTCTGATGTACTGTATGTGTTGCCGATGTCCACTCCACCAGTCAGTGTACCTCTGTTAACTCATTCCCAGTAACAGAATAGGGTCCCGTGGTGCACATAGTGCAGAACTCATGTGTGCTCTCACTTAACGCTTATCCTTCCGTACCAAGTGACCAGGCATAGATCTCCAGAACGCTAGTCCACCAACGGAGAGGGATAGCTAGGGATGGAGCCCAAGCACCAGCCCCCTCGCTACCGGAGAACCAGTCACCTATCAGGTACCACGCCAACGATTGGTTGCTGTTTCTCCTCGTAGTTACTCATGAACCTTTTAAGGAGTGTTGTTACATACATCCCACATTATGGTTAAAGGCCCAAGTTCCTTAGTAGTATGCCTAGATCTCACATGCACCCCTTTGGAATCAATTCAGATCAGGCTCAGAGCAGATGAATTAATGTTTACTGTAAACTTGGTGACATGTATAACATGTAACAACATTCTGTTCCTAAATAAACATAACTGTGGCTTCCCCAGATCACCTGCACAGATGAAGTCTCTTAGAGGAAAGTTCAGTCTTGATGGTGCTCTAACAGAAGTCTGTGTTACAAGGATCTCCTGGCAGTTTGGCATTCCAGGCGAACCATAGGTCCCAGAAAGTCTTTAGCGTTGATTCCCCATGTGCTTCTCCAGTGTTTACAAAGCTCCCCAGAAACCCCCCCCCGGGAATCTCTGGGATCTGGACCCCCTTCTGTTCTATAGAAGACGGGAGGGAGGCTGAAAAAGACTGCAAATGTACCGGGGATAGTGGCAACATGAACCCCTTCCTCCTGACCTGCCAGGTACTAACCAATACTAACCTGTGAGCCAGCCAGCAATGGTGAAATGCATCATGGAAGGTGGTTTTGGGTGAAGACATTAATGTATGCAGTTTTCATCTTTTGACAAATTAAATATAGAAAGAAGAGCTAATTGTTGGAGTGCAGAGTTTACTTTTGATTGAGAATAGAGACGGGCTGTGATAGCCACCACCTTGGTTGTCCGTGGGAATTGAAAGAAGCAAGTCTGAAGTGAGAGACATGGGTTTGAGTAAGTTCCTGTAGTATAAATTTGTTAGATTGTGTGGGTAAGAGATCTTTCTGCCAACTATGCAGCTACTATTATACTTGTGCTATTGTGCTGTCAAGTGGGTGCCTGCTCAATTTAAAGTGACCCTGTTACTAAAATGTATTATGGAGAAAATGTCCCTTTTTTTTTTTTAATCAATCGTTTTTATTGAGTTTTCAAAGTTTATAGAACAAAACATAAAGAATAAGATATAAAGAATAAAATCGTATACACAGTGAATCATTTCCAGTTTCTAAGCAACAGTGTCTAAGTACACATAGTACCGTATATGCAAGTAAATCTCATGGTATCATTAGGATATCAGTAATATATCAGACATTTTTATTCCACATAGTAATAAGTTTTCCTCATAGCGTTTTAAATCTATTATTCCATATTCTCCAATCTCCATCAAATTGTCGGCAGTGTAGAGAATTAATAGCTAGTAACTTTTCAAAGGAGTGATTCCTATTGACTAGAGTGATTACTTCCGATATATTAATGGCTGTTGTGCTCTTCCAGTTACGAAGTATAAGATTTCGGGTTGCTAGCAGTATATGAGTTACCACAGCTCTATCCCCTCGTGGAAATAATTCCATGCCAATGTGTAATAATGCTAGAGTAGGGTTTGGGGGGAGAAAATGTCCCTTAAAGCAGTGGTCATCAACTCCTGTCCTCAGGGCCCACTAACAGGCCAGGTTTGCAAGATAACTGAAATACATCACAGGTGATATCATTTGCTGCTCAGTGATTGCAGTATTCTAGTCTGCATCTCCCCAAGGTAATACATAAAACCTGGCCTGTTAGTGGGCCCCGAGGACAGGGTTGATGACCACTGCCTTAAAGAATATTTTGAATCTGACACTTCTGGGAGTATTGGATTCCTGGTTTCTTCTGCCCAAACCACAGTGCATGGTGGGGGACCAGGAGTCTGGTGCTCCCAAAAGTGTCAGATTCAGAAGATTCTTCCAGTTCTTCTACAAAATTAGAGTGATTGGCAGTGGTATAATACATCTTCAGATTGATATTAAACATCTGCTTTGCAGGTGCTGCTTTATTAAACCCTTCACGACCCATCAGCATCATCCTTCATGCAGGAGGCCATCAAATTCTGTCAATTTCAGGTACAGCAGGCTACAGAGATTGCTTTGATCTTTCGCAGACCAATGCATAGTTCAGCTTGAGACTCTGTCTGATTGATCTGTGATCACTCTACATGGTGACAGATCATGTGATCACCATAAATAACGAATCATGGTGATCAAAGGAAAATTTGTACCTGGCAACAAACTTTTCAACTGCCTGTTACATTTTAGCAGCTTGTGTTTGCTCACAGCAGTTTCAGCTGTGGGGAGAGAGGAAGAGCTCTGTGACAGGTGTGAAAAAAAAGTGTGTAAAGTATGAAAATGTGAAGAAAAAAAAGTTTTTATTTTGTATAATAAATCATCTGTACATGCAACTATTGATTTCAGCGTACAGTAATCGAAAATGCCTAATATCCTAGTGCCTAATAATAAAATACATTGAACACACTTGCTTGTTAACATTACAATGTTGACCTATGTATCAAAACCTACACATATTTAGTCACTGTTTTCAATATAAACGTGAGAAAATAATTTAGTGATACATTTTGAATAATATTAAATTTACAAAAAAATTTGACATGCATTTTGTATTTTAAATATATATCTAAGGTATTTAAAAAAACAAATGACCAAATGAAGGCCCTATGTATGCTTAGAAATGGTACAAAAATCGTTTTGGTATGCAAAGCGGATAAAATGTTATTGTCGAGTAAGCAAGTACATGGCAAGTCACAAAGGTTTAAATTACCCCAAGACTTGAAAGAATAAAAGATAACATTTTTATTTATTTTAGCAGTGCAGTGGCTTTAAGGATTAAAGTGGGTGCCAACAGTTTTGTAAATTATCAGTTGTTTAGCATGGTTTCCAACTACCTATGGTAAATGTGCATTAAATTGGTACAGTTAGCTCTGGATATTTTATAGCTATGCAATAGAATCCTCCAGATCTCACAGGTGAACCAAGGGTTGTTTTGTTGGAAGAACAACAGCATGCAATGTAAAGTTGCTTTCACCTGTGATACATATATATATATATATATATATATATATATATATATATATATATATATATATATATATATATATATATATATATATTATATATATATATATATGCGCATTATACCTTTCTATCCAGCAGGTGGCACTGCAGTATTATAGTGTGTATTCTCTGTGGTAATGTAATCACAGGATGTACCTTCTGTATCTAAGCATGTACTTGTATCCTTGTTCCTGTTCATGTTTCCAATGGTCAAAAAAATTGGGTTCCTTTAAAAGGCTTATAAACGCAAATGCATTGCTAATCTTCCAAAAAAGTTGCTTCCAGCGCTTAATTGCAATACTCTGCACAATATATTTGATTTATATAATCTCCAACTGCACAGGCCAATACCATGGACATGTATGATAGCATGGGACAAAGGCTGGAGATGCAGCTAGTATTTCATTTTCCAGCTTTTTACCTGTGTTTCACAAATAGTAATAAAGACAGCTTGTGCCCTTGTTCAGGACTTCAAAGTTCCTGTAGAGTTCCAGTACCAAGGTTAAAAGTGGTTATAAACCTCAGAGATGAAATATAAACAAAGCATATCCCTCTATAGTGTGTACTTGTCTCAGTCCAAAGCGGTGGTCAAAATTTTGGGGGGCGGCAAGCAGACCTGGCCCCTTCACTCGCATCCCCCCCCCCATGTGGCTATCGATAGCGATCATCTCTTACCTAAAAAACCCCCCCCCCTCCACCGCCACTTGATAGGCCGCAATCCATTCTCACTGCCACCCATGCCCCCCCCCGCCGCTTGATAGGCTGTGATCCTCTTTCAATGCCACCACCCCAACCCCCGCCGCTCGATAGACTGTGATCCTCTCTCACGGCCATCCATGGCCTTACTTTACTGCGGTAGAGATGCGGGGAGGAGGACAAGGTGGCGATGCTCTGCTGAACCCGGGACTGCTAGAAGACACTGCTGCTGCCTGGGCCGATGCTTCTCCTCACAGCTGAACAGGAGGCGGGTCCTGAGACCCGTCCTAAGACTCACGGCCAACCTGGTCTCAGGAACGGCTTCCTGATTGGCCGTGAGTAGAAGTAGGAAGACTTTAGCGAATATTAATTCGCTAATGTCACACAAGTGATCCAGTGCCCTGCATGGAGATTAGGGGTCGGGAGCATGGATTAGGGGGGCGGCACCCCTGCGACCCTAATGGACGGGCCGCCACTGGTCCAAAGCACTAAGTGTCATTTCTGTCTGCTGTTTCGTTCTGCTGCTACTGTATTATCATGAATCTCCTCTGACAAGCTTTCTGACACCAAGTAAAACAAGGTGACAGGGGAGGGAGCTCCTGCTGATTGACGGCCTTGGCTCTGTTCCTGTGTGCTGTGTGAAGGGGGGTGTGTCCATTCACTCCAATCAGCTCTCAGAGCTCCCCTCACTGGACTCTGCAGAATGTAACTTCATCTCTCTCCGCCCCCTGTTTTCTGAGAGCTCAGATAAGGTTATAAATTCTGGACTTTGAATGGATGTAGAGAAGAGAAGACTGCAAATAAACAAGTACAACTTAAGTAGGAGGATTTGTTTAATCTCTGTGTATCACCTGAGGCCAGTCACATCAGTGGGTATATGTAAGGGTTCACATCCACTTTGAATAAAATTAAACACTTTTCAGGCTACGCACATAAATAACATGTTTACAATAAGCTTTTACTAATGCTGTCCTTGTATAGCCATTCATTAGGACTCTGTCAGTAACAGTGACGTCGTTTTATTTAACATCTAACACTTGTGGAGAGCAGTCCTGTTCCCTTCCTCCCCCCACCTTTCCCACCAGGGTGTGTGGCTGCTGCCGGGGAAGCCTCCAGTGCTCTGTGAGTTATAAAAGGGAACAGGAGGAGTTTTCTCTGCCCTTGACCAGCACTAAGACCCCTTTCACACTGAGCCACCCCGGGCATCAGTGGTAAAGCAGCGCTATTTTTAACCCCCCGCTAGTGGCCGAAAATCCGCTCGCAAAACACTGCTGCAGCGGCGCTTTGCCGGCAGTATCATGGCGCTGCCCCATTGCTTTCAATGGGCAGGAGCGGTGTAGGAGCGGTGTAGGAGCGGTCTATTCACCTTTCCTACACCGCTGCAAAGAAGCTGCTGGCAGGACTTTTTGTGACGCCTTGCCAGTGCAGTTCCCCAGTGTGAAAGCACTTGTGGTTTTTACACTGGGTTTGCAGCTGAGGCTTTTTTCAGACGCTATATTTAGCGCTGTAGCGCCTGAAAAACGCCTCAGTGTGAAAAGGGTCTCAATGCTGTCACTGATACTGTGCAGGCACTTTCCCACACGCAACCTCAGAAGCTTCACAGGCAGCGTCCAGTCACCTTGGTGATGGGTATACTGAAGAAGGCTTTTGACACTCCTAAAAGTGTCAAATGAAAAAGAAAACCAAAGGGCTATTCCTGACAAATAGTTTAATTAATTGCTATAACAAGGGCATCAATAACTGCAAATTTCAGACCTTTTTCAAAATGTCCCTTCAATAGAAATTGCTGCTGAACCAGCTAAATTTCATTCAGTGTATCGCCAGCTTAAAGTTGTTCTAAAGGCAGAAGGTTTTTCATTTTAATGCCTTTTATGTATTAAGATAAAAAACGTTCTGTGTGCAGCAGCCCCCCTGATACTTACCTGAGTCCCATCTCTATCCAGCAATGTTGCATGAGAGACTCCGAGCTGTCCGAGACTATCTCTCCTCATTGGCTAAGGCAAAGCAGCGGGCTCCATTGGCTGCCGCTACTGTCAATCAATGTCAGTGAGCTAATTAGGAGAGAGAGGGAGTGGGGCCAAGCCGCAGCTCCATATCTGAATGGACACACAGAGCAGCGACTCGGCTCAGGTGCCCCCATAGTAAGCTGCTTGCTGTGGGGGCACTCAGCAGGAGGGACCCGAGAAGAGGAGCATCTGGGCTGCTCTGTGCAAAACCACTGCACAGAGCAGGTAAGTATAAATAAATGTTTGTCATTTTAAAAAAAACAAAAAACAAGACTTTAGTATCCCTTTAAGGCTACGTTTAGACTGCTGCACCTCTGAACAGCGATCCACATTAACACTGCTTTTCAGAGGCAATTGACAGGCAATGAGGAGGTGATATGAAACCTTCTCACCACCTGTTTTAAGCTTGTAAATGCCTCACACTTGCGCCTCAATTGTATGTGGTTGTGGGGCATTTGCAGGATGTCCCTATTCACTTGAATGGGTCATGGTACTGCCAGCTGAACACGACAAGAGCAATAATTTTTCCTGCACGTGTGAAGCAAAGCATTATGACCGTGACATCTGAACACAACCATCCACTGCCTTGGCAGCATAAAAGGAGGGTCTGGGGGCAATAAAAACACAGATAAGTGCCCCTTAACTGCAAGTTTAAACGAGCCCTAGGACAGGCATGTGACAGTGGTGTTTTTTTGGTCTACATGCAGCCATCTCACTCCATCTTCGCAGTCCTCAGCCTATTTAATTATTTATACTGAATGAGGTGGCAGCTGTTCTCCAGTTGATAAAGGCTCCACTTCCTTGCATAACTTTGCAGCTTTGTCTTTCAGGCAATGTTTTCTGAGCGGTTTCTCTGGCATAAAATGATGTACACTGCAATAGTTACTGTAAAGCCTCATACACACCACTTTTTTTTTTTTTCGTTCAACCCAGTGTGTTGAATGAAAAAAAAACTGACAGCTCAGGTCGGAGCAGCTGTACTAACAATCTGATGTTAGTACTGCCACCTCCCCCGTTGAACTATTTTACAGGGGGAGAACCCCCCAGCAGACCTTTTTCGGTCATGAGCCTTTGACAGAAGATGTCCCGCTTCTGTCAGACCGGCTGCCATACACACGGGCCGAAAGTCGGCCACTTTCTATTGAACCGACTGATGCCGGCCGACATTTGGCCCGTCTTTACTAAGCTTAAGTTTGCTTACCAAAGTCCTACAAAGTTTTGACATATTTTCGTTCTAAACCTTTTACTCCGTCGCATTGACATAGGGAACTTTTTACAGTCTGATTTCTCTCTGTATATAGTAGAGTAGGGCTGGGGAGGTGAAACAGAGTCTGAAGGAGAAATGTCGTCAACAAACTTTATTTTATTCCCTCTAGAGAATGCATTAGGATCTCTCCTGATACTGCTGTCAATTATTGGAGGAAGAAGGGCATGGCTAGCATGACGCTGCTTCAGCAGGTGCTGCCCTCCAACTTCATCAACATTGACAATGCTGTCAATCAAGAGGAGGAAGGGCGGGGCTGACATGACAATACTGTAGGAGGAGTGGCCCTCTACCCACTGTGACAATGTCTGTTAATTAGCAGAGAGGAAAGGCGGAGCCAGCATGATGCTGCTGCAGTAGGCGTGGCTCTGTACTTCCACCCACAATTACAATGTCTGTCAACCAGTGTAGGAGGGGACGGAACTAGTATGATTCTGCTGCAAGAGGTATCGGCCTCCACTTTCATTCACAATGACAATTCTAAGCTAGAGTAGGATGTTGTGGGGGGGGGCGGTGTGACTACAAAACTGACTACAGGAGTTACAGGCGTGTCCTGTAACTCCTAGCAGTGATCATAGGACGCAAACTGACCGCGCTACAGTGATGTGAATGTACAATATATAATATGTAAAGCGCTACCTGTAATAAAAAAAATAAAGATATAGTATGTATATGCTTCAATGCTTGGTGTGGTCAATTCTCCCTGCGAGTTAAGAGCATTACCGCTGACTAGGCTCCCACCTTCACCGGGTCTTCCTTCCAGGTTTGTGGGCTGCGGCCCTTTAAATGGCCAAGCCACATTGACGTCACTTATGCCGTGGCATAACTCTCTCAATGGACAGCGTGCTGTTTATTGAGAGAGCATGTACGGGTAACATCACTGGAGCTGCTATAGTAAATATCTCCTAAACGGCGCATGTTTAGGAGATATTTACTGTACCTACAGGTAAGCTTTATTTTAGGCTTACCTGTAGGTAAAAAAAACAATAAAAGTCCTTTATTATCGTGTTAACTTCCTTCCAAAACAATTACATTCAAGGCATGCTGTGAATAAGAACTGTTACAGTTGCTTGTGCTCACAATAGTCTTTTCCCAAAACTCAGAGACAGAGCTGTACAGCCCTCCCTACCACAAAGGTAAAAAATTATTAACTGGCTAATTAAATATGCAAGAAATAAAAATGTGTGCAAAATAAATGAAATGGCACATAACATACAAAACTGATCTTCCTTTTGTTTAGGGTATTATAACTTGTGATGCTTTTTTTTTTGTTTTTAACATCTATATTACAATATGTTTTTTTTTTGTTTTGTTTTTTTACAATATTTATGTGTACTGTGTATTTCAAACAACTGGAAGATGAAACTCCAAGGAAAAAGAGATGAATACAAAAACCCAGAAAATAGAAGCCTGGAATGCAGTGAGCTAACTTTAATACAAGATAAGAATATGTAAAGTCACATTCACAAAATCCGTACGTGACATTGCCAATATAAATATTAATTCATAGTTGCAGGTTTGCTCAATTTCTTATATTGTTCTTAAATTGTTCCCATATGATAGATGTCTGAAGTCACATCAGAGACGAACAGATGAATATACACTACTTATTTTCTTGCTATCATGCGTACCTGTATTAAAATACGTGTACACATGATATTCAAATTTTCTTGTAAGAAAAAAAAAAAAAAAAAAAAGCTTGTATTAGCTGCTTTGAATGTAACAGTTTTAATGCGCTAAGCAATATGTTACTACTTTGTCCTATAACTATGCAGTCCATGCCCTCTAGTGGACATTTGGAGAACTTCAGCTCTGGATGGCAGTATGAATGGACAGAACAGGAGTAGTTTTCCAAGAAACCGATACAGAATAGCATAATGGCAATACAATTATTTTTTTTTTACTGCATAATAGCTAAGAGGGTGTACACATCATCAAATACAAATGTACAACTTGGCCGACATGCTGTTTTCAATATTCGTTCAATTTACCATACAAGCAAACTTGCCAGAAGCAGCTCTGCAAAATAATGAGATTATTGGACGAATGATCTAATGATCTGTTTTTTTTTTTTTTTGCATGCTAGCCTCCATATTGAAATTGAATAGGTTACTAAAATGTAAAAATTCTCGTATGACACAATAAAAATTCGGAAGTGATGTAATGTATTTGTATTGTATTTTCAGATGAAAACTGTACTGATTAAACGAAAATTGTACTATCTGGTATGGTACGAGAAAAAATGTCGTGTTTGTCCCTTCAGATCATTTTGGATGAAAGTTGTATACTAACAATCACATTATCGCACAATCGCTTAAGCGATCTTTTTCGTACGATTTTCTGATGGTGCAAGCCTTAAGCCTGGAAGAAACGACAGGATACTCTGATGCCGCGTACACACGACCGGACTTTCTGGCAAACTAGACTAGACTAGACTCTCGGCAGAGTTCTGACGGAGTTTCCGAACGAACGGACTTGGCCACACACGAACGGACTAAGTCCGTTCGAAAGTTCGTTCGTTTTGAACGTGATGACGTAAACGGGACTAAAAAAGGAAGTTCAATAGCCAGTAGCCAATAGCTTCCCTTGTGTCGTATTTGGTCCGTCGGACCAGCATACAGACGCACGGTTTTCCCCCGATAGGAATTGAGTCCGTCAGACAGATTTGAAACATGTTCTATTTCTAGGTCCGTCTGATTTTTTAAAACGAAAAACGATCGGATTAGCCCACACACGATCGGATTGTCCGACAGACTGATTCCGTCGGACCTAGTCTGCCGGAAAGTGTGGTCGTGTGTACGTGGCATGAGTGTGACTGGGAACACAACAAGTTGGTCTTTTACTATGTATAACAGCCACTTGCAATAAATTTTGTACAGAATAAGTCGTTATTTCTCTTTCCATCTCATCCCTTTCTACCTCTCCTATTGGTCGTTTGAGACTAGTAATTTGTATGGTGTTTTTTGTACATAATATCAAGCGTTCATTATATATAGAATATTTTTTTCTTTTTTTGGATAGATTTATTTTTATTATATATATATATATATATATATATATATATATATATATATATATATATAGGGCTGTATTCTTTAAAGCGAGAGGTCCATATTTTTGTTGCCCCAAGGACCTGTGGTCTTTACACCTTCCAGCAAAGGCACTACATATTCTCCTATGTGTCCTCTACCTAAGAGAGTGTATACACACCTAACTCAACAAGATGTGACATCTTTCTGGTAACACAGAATTGTTACTATTATGATTTGCACTTACATCAGTGGC
The DNA here is from genome assembly GCA_028564925.1 of Lithobates sylvaticus. Taxonomy (NCBI): domain Eukaryota; kingdom Metazoa; phylum Chordata; class Amphibia; order Anura; family Ranidae; genus Lithobates; species Lithobates sylvaticus. The sequence continues at coordinate 447,993,006 of CM053026.1, read as the reverse complement.
CTTCTTCTCGGCTTGTTCCAGTTTCTCCTGGGCATCTTTCAGTGCTTCAGAGTATTTATCCAGTTCATCTTCTGTTCCCTTTAGCTTCTTCTGCAGTGCCACCAGCTCATCCTCCACCTGGCATCAATAGCAACAGTTACAGTATTAGAAAGGTTCCACAAGGTGTTCCCAATACAATTGTACTTTTTATTTAATAATATGAATCCATATCCAGTGCATTGTCACTCAACCAACACTGAGGCAATGGTGATGAAGTTTCTACTGGGGGATCCAGGGGTAGACTCCTGGTGCTGGACCCTCCAAGACTATCTACAAATGCAGAAACCATGCGACCAATGCCTGACCATGTGACAAGATGGACTGACCTTATTAAAAACTTTAATTACAGCATTGGGGATGAATAAATGTTATTTGTGGCTATACATTGACTTTTGGAAAATGCTGCAGTTAATGTCTATAATATTGTTGAAATCCCAAATATAGTTTATATATAATGTTATTCTAGGCTTCATTTGGCACGTAATGCTGAATACCTATACTTACACTATATTACCTAAAGTATTAGGACACTTGCCTTTACATACACATGAAATTTAATGGCATCCCAGTCTTAGTCCGTAGGGTTCAATATTGAGTTGGCCCACTCTTTGCAGCTATAACAACTTCCACTCTTCTGGGAAGGCTGTCCACAAGGTTCAGGAGTGTGTCTATGGGAATGTTTGACCATTCTTCCAGAAGCGCATTTGTGAGGCCTGGCTCGCAGTCTCTGCTCTAATTCATCCCAAAGGTGTTCGAACGGGTTGAGGTCAGGACTCTGTGCAGGCCAGTTAAGTTCCTCCACCCCAAACTTGCTCATCCATGTCTTTATGGACCTTGCTTTGTGCACTGGTCCAAATCATTTGGTGGAGGGGGGATTATGTTTTGGGGTTGTTTTCTAGGGGTTGGGCTCGGCCCCTTAGTTCCAGTGACAGGAACTCTTAAGGCGTCAGCATACCAAGACACTTTGGACAATTTCAGGCTCCCAAATTTGTGGGAACAGTTTGGGGATGGCCCCTTTCTGTTCCAACATGACTGCGCACCAGCACACAAAGCAAGGTTCATAAAGACATGGATGAGCGAGTTTGGGGTGGAGGAACTCGACTGGCCTTAACCCAATAGAACACCTTTGGGATGAATTCATGCGGAATCTGTGAGCCAGGCCTTCTCGTCCACATCAGTGCCTGACCTCAGAAATGCACTTCTGGAAGAATGGTCAAACATTCCCATTGACAGACTCCTAAACCTTGTTGACAGCCTTCCCAGAAGAGTTGAAGCGGTTATAGCTGCAAAGGATGGGCCAACTCAATATTGAACCCTACAGACTAAGACTGGGATGCCATTAAAGTTCATGTGGGTGTAAAGGCAGGTGTCCCAATACTTTTGGTAATATAGTGTATGATGTCTCTTGACAGCTATTGTGTCTACATGTATCAATGAAATTACATCAAACACCCTCCAGGGCATTTAGACTGATTTGCTAAATGAGTTGAAAATTTTCACTCCCAAAAAAGTAAAGTTTCACATCAATTATCCAATCGTGTAAAGTGATCTATTTATTTCATCTGTACATGACTGGATAATTTTCATTCTTCCTTACTCTTTTTTGTGTGAACGTTCTCACTTCTTTTAGGAAATCAGTCTCATTTACTTTACTTTGCATGTTTTCTGGTATATCAGCAGTATATGAAAGTTTTCATGGAAATATGAACAACCACAATCTACAGTCATGTAAAAAAGTAATTACACCAAATGTGTCCGATGTGTCCACCGCAATGTCGCAGTCACGATAAAAAACGCAGATCACCGCCATTACTAATAAAAAACAATTAATAATAAAAATGCCATAAATCTATCCCCTATTTTGTAGACGCTATAACTTTTTGCAAATCAATCAATAAAGGCTTATTGCGATTTTTGTTACCAAAAATATGGAGAATACATTTCGGCCTAAGCTGAGGAAAAAACATTTTTTTTATATATATTTTTTGGGGATATTTATAATAGCAAAAAGTAAAAAATATTGCTTTTTTTTTCAAAATTTTCGCTCTTTTTTTGTTTAAAGCACAAAAAATAACAACCACATAGATGATCAAATAGCACCAAAAGAAAGCTCTATTTGTGGGAAAAAAAGGAAGTCAATTTTGTTTTGGTGTAACGTCGCACGACCGCGCAATTGTTAGTTAAAGCGACGCAGTGCCGAATCACAAAAAGTGCTCTGGTCAGGAAGGGGGTAAATCCTTCGGTGGCTGAATCGGTTAACACATGCAAACATCAAACCTTTTTATTTAACGGGAGCAATTTGAACGTGGTGGATGCAGACCAGTGATCAGAATCCTCATTACGGTGTAAATGTCAAGCTGGCTATTCATTATACAATTTTCTTATACAACTTTCATTTAGATTTACCAAAACCATATAATATGAGGTCAAACCTAAACACTTTCAAATTGTTTGCAGTCAGGTAGGCCCTTGCACTACATAGTTAGAAAAAAGAGAGTAAAAAAAGGTAAATCTAAAGGCCCATACACACGATCGGACTTTAAACAAACTTTTACATGGATTTCTGTCCAAAGGGCGTTGGCCGTGAACTTGTATTGCATACACACAGCAGGACTTTTTCATCCAACTTTCACCAAATCACGTGTTTTTTTCTGCTCTTTACCGCCACCCTTTGGTCAACTTCAGTTTTGTCTAATCTTTTGCATTGGTTCTGAGCATGCGTGTTTGTACTTTGGACTAAAGTCTGATGGTTTTCTGTACACACGATCAGACTTTGCTCCATCAGACTTTTGTTGCCGAAAAGTTTGTCTGTTTGCAGAGCGAACTTTTGTCCAATGAAAACCGAAAAAGTTTGTCCGATGGAGCATACACACGGTTGGATGTTGCCTTAAAACAGCTAATTCGCATGTTTGTTGTCAAAAAGTCTGATCGTGTGTATGGGCCTTTAAGGGGATTGGACGATACAAATTGTATAATGTGTACCCAGCTTTACAAATGTTTCTGCTTCTGCTGATTTGTAATCTTTTAATATGACCTCTATACTAAACGCTATACATAAGTAAAAAAAAAAAAAATAGACAGACTAATAAATAGACAAATAAGCCTATAACTGTGCATTGTTTGACATCTGTAGTCCCTCATTATTTGTCATATAAATAGCATCTCCAAAGACGTGGGGCTTAAATACATAATATAGTGTACAATAGATAATTTTGCTATATTCAGTCTGGTAATGTATAGTCTAAACATATTGCTACACTTAAATGGAATTACTCTTTAGACTGAACAACTGGTAAATCCAGTTCACCCCAATGCATACACAATTACTAATCCATTATATATTAAAACCGAGAGTGATCTCACTTTTTAATGTCACTAAATCTATCTAAGGCTCCGGCATAATGCTATTTAGATTCTGCTTTGTGGTCAGTTAATTCCTGCTATTGTTCTCATGATTATGTGTGCTAAAAATTAGCTGGATGACTTAACTTGTTGGACAGTCTTGCACAAAGATAGTTAGCTAGCCATTCTGCACAGCTGTAGTATGATCCCCAGCAATGAGGGAGATTCTTTACTGGGGAGAACTATGCCTACTATCCATACTTCAATACGTGTTACTGCATTAAAAACTTGGCTCCTTTGAAATATAATTATTTATGTCTGTAGGGCAGTCTTAGGCTGGCCATACATGTTCAATTTACTTGTACAATTTTCCTTTAGATTTACCTTAAACTATGTAGAGCCTGCCTAATTGCATACAATTAAAAGTTGTTAAAAAAGGGGTTAAAAACTCTGTTGTTGCGGCGCTTCCGAAGTGCTTTTCAGGTGCTTCAGAAGCGCTGCTAGGGTTGCCACCTCATCCCTTTAAACCCAAACACATATGAATTACACAGGTTCTGAGACTAAGGCACCAAGTGAGTTTAATTACCACCTTAATCAGCCACAGAACCAATGTAATCAATATGCGTTCGGGTTTAAAGGGATGAGGTGGCAACTCTAAGCACTGCCCATTCATTCCAATGGGCAGGGCGCTAAATACAGTGTTCCCAACCTGCCCCAAAGATGCTGCTTGCAGGACTTTTCAGAAAGCGCACCACCTCTGTGTGAAAAGTCACACTTTGAATGAATGAGAGGTGTTTTTAAGGCGCTTAGCAGAGGCTAAAGCGCCAGAAAACCGCCCCAGTGTGAAAGGGGTCTAATGCCGCGTATACATGAGCAGATTTTCCATCAGAAAAATCTTGGATGGTTTTCCCGACGGAATTCTGCTCAAGCTTGTCTTGCATACACATGGTCACACAAAAGTTTGCTCAACTGATCGTCAAGAACGCGGTTACGTACAACACTACGACGAGCCGAGAAAATGAAGTTCAATGCTTCCAAGCATGCGTCAAATTGTTTCCGAGCATGCGTAGGAATTTTGCGCGTCAGAATTGGTACAGATGATCGGAATTTCCGATCAAAACTTTTTACGACCAAAAAATTGAGAATCTGCTCTCAATCTTTTGCTGGCTGGAATTCCGCCAGCAAAAGTCCGAGGGAGCATACACACGGTCACATTTTCTGACCAAAAGCTTTCATCAGACTTTTGCTGGCGGAATTTCCGATCGTGAGTACGCGGCATAAAGGAAAATTGTACATGAGAATTGAACATGTATGGCCAGCCTTATTGGTTTATTTGCGACAGTTGTTTAAAAACAATTGACTACACGGTATTAATTTGCAACTAGTCTGTGTGATCTTATTTGCCTAGGCAAGGAGCTATTCATAGCAGGAAACAGGTTATTTTCTTACCCCAAATAATTCTGTAATGCTGCCATGAGTCTTGCAGATTCATGTTTAGTGTCGATTTTAATGCTAGTTCCACTTTAGGGAGAACCTGTGGGGCAAACCATACTTGGCGGTACTAATTACACTAGGCACATCCAGGTGCTTATGCTCATACTTAGATGATCTCTACCTGCCAGAAGCTCCACAGCTTTCTGATTACTCTCCAGGCTAGCCACGTACCACCTTTTGTGCTACTAAACTCAAAAATGAAAATGTAATATATTGCAGCTTAGCAATTCGTAGAAGATGTGTCTGCGTTAGTTTTCTTTTTTAAGCTTTTTTCTTTAATTACACTTATTGATCCCGTCAGTAAGTCTCTTATTTTTCAACTTCCTTTAACAGACCAAGCTCTCCAACAACAGTGGTTGTTAGAGGGTTGAGAGAAACTATTTAACAGTGACAGGGTCCTTGCAATGGTCAGCTTTTAATAATTTCTGTAAAACCTTTATCCTAAATAAAAAATATAAAAAAACAGCTGTAACTGTTTAAAAAATGTTAGCTGGAGTTTGGCTTTCATTTTGTAGTCGAGTCAATCTATTGCCAATGCATAATAAAACTATCCTCTCCCTGGATTGATAATGCTGCTGTCCAAGGGTGTCTTGGTTGCTCCTCTATTCAGCTTGGAGAACGTGTGATACTGACAGGATAACCAGATGAAAACAAAGGAGGAGTATATGCTAAATTATATAAAATTTTACTACTGCTTTAACGTGGGTTTGAAGATACCAAAAAAAGTAAATCAAAAGAAACAAGCAATCACTTAGTCTGGGTTCACACCTATGCGAATTGGATGTGGGTTTCCCCACACCCAATTCGCATAGCAGGAGAATGTGACTGGCTCTCTATGGAGCCGGTTCACATATCTCCGGGGCGGCTGCAGAGCACACTGCATAGAAATGCTGTGCGTCCACAGCGTTCCTGTGCAATCCGCAGCCGGTTCCAGTGTGAGCTGAGCCTTAAGCTGGCCATAGATGGATTGAAATTCACCTGGTTCATCAGGGACAAGCCAAATTTTGACCCATCTATGGATCTAACGATTGACTTCTTATGAATGGGCTTGTTGGAAAATTCTGCTTCAATCAGTGCGTCCAGCCAATGGGCTGCAGTGCTGATCAGTGTATTCTGACGGAGGGGGAATCCCACGACCAGAATAAAATGACACAGCAGGGAGGGTTCTTGCATTCACCTCGAATGTGTGGATGGGGGAATCGGTTCAGTATTTTTCATTCAGCCCGATGGCTGAATGAAAAAACTGACCCATGTATGGCCAGCTTTAGAATAGTCTACTTATAGAATATGAGCTAATTTAGAAGATACAACCCCACACCACTTCCCTTTAATAAGTCACTTAAGAATTGTAAGTGTCCTTTCACATTCCGATTAGGTCCACCTGTTGGTTTCTCAGGCAGATTTGAATGTAAGCTCTATGCAGCCCAGTCCATGCAGCCCTATGGACAAGAGGATGTAAATGGACTTGTGTCCGTTTACACCCACCTCCCTCCAAGTCTTTCCAGGTCCAGAAACAAAAATTTAAAAAGGGCTGCATCCTTTTCCATTTATGTAGACCTATGTGACGGATCGTGGTAGCCTGATGTAAATGGGCAGCGGCGTCTGTTTACATCTGGCTGCCCATAGAGCTGTCTCAGGTCCCCCATGTCAGCCTGACTCAAATTGAATGGGCACTGATATAAAAAAACTGACACATGTTCTGTTCAGGTCCAATTCAGCATGGGATCTGCTCACAGATGTGAATGGAGCCCAAACTTTTGTTGAATAAATTGCTAAGCATTCAGAAAATGATAGTGTTTTGTAAATTCTGTAGTAACACAAAGCACGGAATTTAAAATAGAATTACTCTATCAGAGCTAGAACTAAAAACAATCCATTATTTTTCTCCTTCCTTGGTTTAGTTTTATTACAAAAGATTAATAACTCTGTTTTCAATCTAAATCAAGGTTTTTAAAGCCTAAGCCTGGCACAGACATTTTGTGGCTGAAAGATATCATGGGTTGCCTATCATCCTCATATTCAGAAACAGGCACATCTGTGCAGCAGTAAAATCAATCCACCACATCCCTTGTTTTATTATGGAATTCCTTCAGTTGGTTGGATCACATTGCAGAGATTTGAGCATTTGGCCTAGAATCAACATTTAGCTCTTGCCTGAGCTTTCATACCAAATAAGGAAGGGAATTTGCTGTTTCAGTGTCAAATAGGCATAAACTAAATAATGTAATCTACAATCAGACAAAAAAAAGAAAGCAGGATCACTTGCTATGCATAGGTAGACCCAGGAAATCTCGGAAAAATAACTAATGGGCAGAAAAGGGTTAAAATGAAATTCCACTGCACTGCTACTTTACTTTTTATGTGAAGCAAAGTCCAGACATTCATTCGGCATGAAGAAGTGTCTTGTTACACACTTTCTAAGCAGAATATATGTATATATACCATATATTGGTATATAGGTTGGTTTTTCGACCTCACCTACTATGTAACTATATAATAATTTCTATATATGGGGGATCTTTTCTTTAAAGTCCAAAGAAAAAAGGTTGCCTTTCTGTGATAATACTGTTAACAGCACGCTTTCTTCCAGCAGCACTTGAGGGGAGCACTAATAAACCTCTAATTCAGGATGGAATGTCAGGAATATCACAGGAACAATGCTAAAGGTATTTGTAATGTTTTCTTTATAAGAAATGGAGCACCAAAACGTAGACATCTCCCCCTTGCCTCTAAAAATGTTTTGCAGTAAAGCCTTTACGTGAATTTTGCATATCTTATTTTGCTGTATGAGGACTATATTTATCAGGCATATTTTTATAATCACTGGTCACCTAATTATTGATAATATGATAAAAACATGTTTCTGTTTCATTTACGGTGCCCATGTTATTGACTGTTTTCTCAAACCTTGATGAAATGTGCTACCTGGTAAAATCTTTGCACCTTGCATTCTCTACATACAATACAACCCTCAACAAGACCCATTTTAGAAGGTACAATGGATTTTGCTGGGCATTTGGACATTACTTTTATAATGCACCTAGTCATAGACCATGCAACCCTCAACAAGACCCATTTTAGAAGGTACAATAGATTTTGCTGAGCATTTGGACGTTACTTTTATAATGCACCTAGTTATAGACCATGCAACCCTCAACAAGACCCATTTTAGAAGGTACAATAGATTTTGCTGGGCATTTGAACATTACTTTTATAATGCACCTAGTCAGAGACCATGCAACCCTCAACAAGACTCATTTTAGAAGGTGCAATAGATTTTGCTGGGCATTTGAACATTACTTTTATAAGGCACCTAGTCATAGACCATGCAACCCTCACCAAGACCCATTTTAGAAGGTGCAATAGATTTTGCTGGGCATTTGGACATTACTTTTATAAGGCACCTAGTCATAGACCATGCAACCCTCACCAAGACCCATTTTAGAAGGTGCAATAGATTTTGCTGGGCATTTGGACATTACTTTTATAAGGCACCTAGTCATAGACCATGCAACCCTCACCAAGACCCATTTTAGAAGGTACAATAGATTTTGCTGGGCATTTGGACATTACTTTTATAATGCACCTAGTCATAGACCATGAACTTGATATCAGGAGATTTTAATAAGAAAAAGTTGGACAATTAGAAGCAGATAACATGGTGTGGGTCATTTTACAGGGTGAGAATGTTATTTATTTATTTTTAAAGTTGTTACTGTACAGAATCAGTATTAAAAAATTAAACCTTTATAATAAGCTACACATTCTATTAAAAATGTCTTCACATATTGCTCATAACTATGTCTGCATTTTTCACATTTATACTAAACACCTTGCTTGGTGGCTGACTATAGTCAGTTTTTTTTCCAGTGCCATACTTTAGATATCTGATCAGTTCAGATCAATTAATAGAGTTTGGTAAGCTGGTAGAGTACACAAAATGTTCATGTCTGTGGCATTAAGGGGATGAAGAAAAAAAAAACATAAAAACGAGCCCCCATGTAAGGCCTGCTTAATTCTCTACAACTGACTGCGCTCAACATGCAGAATCTCATTCTAATTGTCCATGTTAACATTTGCAATCTCAGTCACCCTAAAACTTTAGCATCTTATACAAACACGTCAATTGATGATTGACTTGTACATTTTGATAGGCTTAAGAAAGGTTTAAAGTATTACAACAGCTGTTGATAAACATATCTGCTGTCAGTGGTTATCTATTTCACTGCAAAGATACCTGTTTGCACTTGTCCTCAGCTGCCTTTTTATCTGCTTCAGCTTGCTCTGCTCTGTCTATGGCATTCTCCTTATCCAGCTTCAGCATCTGCATCTTCTTCTTAATTGCTTCCATCCTGGTTGGCTAGTTAGCAGGCCGGCCGCAGAAATGAAACAAGGAGGACCTGATGCAGGAGAAGGTTCTCTCAACTGAGCAGAGCACAACTGAAGGAGAATACTCGACAGGCAGCTTTAAACTTACAAAGAATATCATTGGATGCTTTAGTCCCCTGAGACACCACAAGACTTTCACTTGCATCCTTTCCAAGCAGAGACTTGGACTTGATTCAACTACCAAATCCACAGCCCTAACCCAATCACCTTATTTGGGATTGATTTTGCTATAAAGGAGAGAAGAAAAGATTTGGTTTCCATTTTTAACTTTCTGACAACACCAACAACGCTGACAAATGAACACATGCCACAGATAAGACTTATTAGCATATCTGGGTATATTTGTACAGTGTAATCAGCTGCCCTTTTCAAAGAGAAGTGATGCCATGCCACCAAGTGGCATGAACAAAAGCTAATTGTACAAAAATATCGCAGACTATACTGATGTATTTTATGTTTAATTTTTTTTTCACATTTTGTAGTAGTTCTTCAGGTGGGCACATACACGTATTTATGTCTATATTTTTTTACATTATATATATATATATTTTTTTTTATTCTTTAGCACAAATTTAGGAGAGTAAGCCCCCGTACACACGGTCGGACATTCCGAGCACAAAATCCGTTGGATTTTTTCAGACGGATTTTGTCTGAAACTGGTGCTGCATACACACGGTCGGACAAAGTTGCGAAAAATCTGATCGTTCGGAACGTGATGACGTTCTTTCATTACGACAGGACTACGTTCAGGCTAGTAGCCAATAGCTTTGGTCTCGTAATTTGATCTGAGCATGCATGGCACTTTGTCCGATCAAAATTCTCTACAAACGATCGGACAAAGTCCGATCGGATTTTGTTGTCGGAAAATTTGAGATTCTGCGCTCAAACTTTTTCCGTCTGAATTTCCGTCGGAAAAAGTCAGACAGAGCCCACACACGATTGGATTTTCAGACGATATAATCCGATCGGACCTTTTCCGTCGGATTTTCCGACCGTGTGTACAGGGCATAACACTTTTCCATACTATAAGAAAAAATACAGAGAAAGGTTTTTCCAAGAAAAAAGAAGACTAGATTATAATGTACAACTTATTGAGTTGGTAAAACACATTTCTGTTTTTTGTTTTTTTTTTCACAATAAAGTTTATTGTAAGTGTAGCGAAAAAAGAGGTAACACATTTCTGTTTTTTTTTTCCTCAATAAAGTTTATTGTAAGTGTAGAGAAAAAAGAAGTAACACATTTCTGTTTTAATCATTTTTATTGGGTTTTCAAGACAGAACAAAATGAGCACCAATTTTGGTAAAACACATTTCAAACCTACCTTCAAATGAAGGCATACAGAAGAGATAAAAAGCGTCTGAATAATCATACTAAAAACATATTTCTGTACTTTAGGGATGTAATAAAAGTACTGCTTTTCAAAATATTGTTTTGTGATCTTTTACTGTACATCCATAAGCAGTAGAGTATGTCACAAAACCTTTGCTCAAGCTTATTAAAGCCCCATACACACGCGCGGACAATCCGTGGACCAGGTCCGTCGGACCATGTCCGTCATACTTTGTCTGATGTTGGTTTTGCGTACACACGATCGGACAAAGTTGTCGGAAAATCCGATCATTCTGAACGTGGTGACGTTTGTTGCCTATGACGGGACTACGTAGAGGCTAGTAGCCAATAGCTTTGGTCTTGTAATGTGATCTGAGCATGCGTAGCACTTTGTCCGGTCGGACAACCGTACACACGATCGGATTTGGTGTGATCGGACCGGGTTGACGGGAAATCTTTCCAGCAGGAGATAAGACTTTGTCCGACGGACAAACCACGAACACTGTCCGATGGTGCATACACACGGTCTGATTTTTCAACAACCTTGTCCGATCGGACCAAATTGATGAAAAAGTCCGACCGTGTGTATGGGGCTTTAGAATAATGGAAAAACAATAGTCTCACCATAACATAACATAATAACACTGCAAAAGAAAAAAAAAAACAACATAAACAGACTAGACTGACAGACTTTTTTTTACTTTATAGACAATTATTTTAGGCATGAATAAGAGCTATACTTTTTGTATAGGCCATTTCCACAAAGTTATGTCATTGACCTTCTACTTAGTTCTATATTCTGAGGCCTTTTACACAAAACATAAATCTAACAAGCAACACAGAGATATACAAAATACAACTGTATTAACTGTTTTAAAGGGCACCTTTAATCTTTAAGAAAATAAAATTGTGGGGTGTGGGGACTGAGTGTTTAGTTGAATCTACCCCTAGAAGGTACCATCCCCATAATGTAACTATACAAAAACCATGAAATTGCGTGGGACTTACGTTCTACATATGTAGAATATATATATTCCTAGAATATACGTTCTAGGAAATATTACCCACTTCCCTACCAGGCACTTACACCCCCTTCCTGCCCAAGCCATTTTTCAGCTTTCAGAGCTGTAGCACTTTTTTTTTAACAAGAAAAAGAGCTGTAGCACTTTGAATGACAATTGCGCGGTCATGCTACACTGTACCCCAATTTTTTTTATAATTTTCTTTACACAAGTAGAGCTTTCTTTTGGTGGTATTTACTCACTGCTGGGTTTTTTATTTATTTAAAAAAAAAAAAAAAAAAATTTCTGTCAGTAAATTTTGTAACTAAGTAATTTTTCGCCTTCACTGATGTGCGCTGATGAGGTGGCACTGATGGGCACTGATAGGCTGAACTTGTGGGCATTGATGAGGTGGCACTGATGAGGAGGCACTAATGTGCTGCACTTATAGGCACTAATAGGTTCCACTGATGAGCACTGATAGGCAGCACTGATGGGCACTGTTAGGTGGCACTGGTGGGCAGTGATAGGTGGCACTGGTGGGCACTAAGAGGTGGCATGGATAGGTGGCATGGATAGGCGGTACTGATGGGCACTGATGGGTGGCACTGATGGGCGACATTGATGGGCATTGATCAACAGCAGTGATGGGCATTGATGGGCAGCACTGATAGGCAGCACTGATTACCATTACTGACTGGCATCGCTAATGGGCACTGATTGGTGGCACTTGTGGGCACTGATTGCTGCCACTGGTGGGCACTGATTTCTGGCATTGGTGGGCAATGGTGGGCACTGATTGGTGACACTGTATTGCTATATTGTAATAAGGACACTGATGATCAGTGCCCTGATTACATTGCTAGATGTCCCCCTGCACGGAGATGCCACTGATCGGCTCTCCTCGCCACACACTCTGTCAGTGTGACGCGAGGAGAGCCGATTTCCAGCATGTCCCAGTGTTTACATGTGATCGGCTTTGATTGGACACAGCCGATGACATGGTTAAAGAGCCGCAGACGCGGCTATTTAAAGAGATCGGGGTCGTGCCCTGTCCCAGCAACACGGCGCGGCCATGATCACTGCAATGCGCGCCCCCAGGGGGGGAAAGAGAGCGGCCGTTCTCCGAACACCGTCATATGACGGCGTCCCAGAACGAAAGCCACACCGCCCCGCCATCATTTGATGGGGCGGGCAGCAAGCAGTTAAACACCAACTCATAAAGTATATGTTAAAAACATATTCACACATGTGATTAGCATATAGGTCTGTCTTAAGGTCTTTGGGTCCCATGTAAGTAATAAAACTTTAAGAATCTTTTTATACTTTTTGAGTTAGTGTTTCATATACCCTAGAACAGGGGTAGGGAACCTTGGAGAGCCGAGGTTCCCGACCCCTGCCCTAGAACATACATTTAAAGCCCCATGCAATTTCATGTTTTTTGTGCAGTTGTACAGTTGTACAGTTTAAGTGGATGGGGAAGGTAGGTCTTTATATTTTACCTTTTTTTCTTTTCTAATTTCTAACCCTTCATTCACACTTGAATGTTTTTCTGCTCATTTCCCTACAGCTGACTCTATGGCTATGCTCAACATGCAAAATACCATCCTTTCTAATTGGCCCTGTTTACACTTTCACACTACGTTCATTCACACTACGCTCTATGCCCAAAGCCCAAAAAAGTACATGAATCTATTCAGGCATTTTTGGCCTCAAAGGCTTCAACTGGGACACCTGAAAAAAAAAAAAAAACGTGCCTGTAAAATGCCTGGAATAAAATGCTTAAAATCCCCAGGAATACATTCTGCCAAGGTTTGAATGCAGACTAAAGGCCTAGGCATTCGTTTATCTACTGTAATGAAAGATACCCTGTCACTAATTAAAAAATGCAAATTAAAAACATGGAGAAATCGAGTATTTTAAATGCTTACTTGCAGTGTTTTTTTTCCCTAAACAATTGTTTTATTTGGTTGCAATGTGCCTTTAAACTTACTAGCAAATTTGACTTCATCAGGACAAGTTAGTTTATTAGCACAACCCCTCACTCTTGCTATCTCATATCCCTATTCTCTTTTGTGAGTGACTCATTTCTGTCTGTGCTGGTCCAGTTCCTGCACCCCTCTGATCACCTCCCTATATAACCTTTTATGTAACTGCCTGGAGAGGAACGAAGGCAAATACCAGAGAATGTTAGTTGAGCGACAGTTCTGAGCCTGCCGAGGCTGTTGACATCACATCCGCACAGCTTCAGTCTCAGGTTTTTAAGATCTCTACATGAGGCACGCTTTTGCGGGTAAATAACATGCATAGAATACATTAGATACATACTGTATATAATCATTTTTAAATGAATGGCCTGGTGACAGGGTCTCTTTAAGATGGTAACAAACATTGTCAAATTTTCTTCAAATTAAGAAAATGCAGCAATATGTTCTGTAAGAAAAACACTGAACAAGTTTGGGTTTCATAGAAGGATAGGGTACAATGGTGAAAATCTGTGTTCTCCAAAAATTTAAATAAAATGCTTCTAGGACAAGGTTAAGTGAAGACATGAGGAACTGTGAAGTTAAGCTCTTTGGTGGAAACATGTAATGCTATGTTTGGAAGAAAAAAAGTTCTTCACACCAACACCACACCAACACCATCCCCAATATAAAGCATGGTAGATGGAACATCAAAGTGTGGGGCTACTTTGCTGCTTGCTATGAAAACAGGGAATAATGAATTCAAAATGATACCAAGAAATTAGTGGTCAACTTCGTTTCATGTCTCATTTGGATGTGCAAAATGCTCATGGATGCCAAGGACAAAATTTGGAAGCATACATTTCTAGATGTCATGACCTTAATGCAAACTCAGAGGCGACTCTAGGCTTTGTGAGGCCTTAGGCAAGACTTGGACATGAGGCCCCACTCACGCCCATAATGGGAGAAATAATTCAAGTGATAAAAATTAACTGTATAAATTGCATATATTGAGTCTTAAATCCTTTGAACTATGAATTCACAGTTTCTAGATTTTTCTTCTTTAATCAAAGATCATTAAACATAGGGTCGGTATGTGTATAAATGTGTGTATATATAGATATATAATACACGCACACAAATATAGATAAAATGTGTGGAGCTGCAACTAGCAACAAAAGTCAGAAACCATATTTCTCCATTTACATGAGGGTCAGGGTAATATAACCAAGCCAGCATATAGTTCCCCCTTACATGAGAGTCTGCAGGATTCCTCCTTACAGTGCAAGGAAACCTTTAAGGGGAATGCAGCTGACTTTCTTGTAAAGGGGAACTCTGGTGACCAGAGATCACTTTATATCAGCATGCACAGCATTCCCCTTTACAATAGAGTTCCCCTCTACATCAGGGTCCACAGAGTACCAACGGGGACTATAATTTGGGGGGGGGGGGGGGGGGACTCTGGTGACCACAGATCATATTCCGCAGAGTTAATGCACTAAGGTAAGGGGGAGGGTTACTGAGGGGGAACCTTTTAGATCAGTGCTCCTTTACCTTACTTTATTCACTCCTCCTTACATAACTGATCCCCCCTCAGACTGGCCTTGCAGCGCTGTCACGGACCTCCTCTCAGGTGCACCGTGCAGATGGCCCTCTCTGGGCTCCAGCTTGGTGGCTCATCCTTTATTCTGCTCTCCACAGTCCACACACGTCTGACTCCTCCTGCTCTTGACTCCTCTGTATTCTCCCCCCTGAGACTGCAGATGTCATACAGGAGATGGTCAGAGAGTGTGTGGACATGATACAGGAAATGGTAAGAGAGTATGTTGTCATGATACAGGAGATGGTCAGAGAGTGTGTGGACATGATACAGGAGATGGTAAGAGAGTGTGTGGACATGATACAGGAGATGGTCAGAGAGTGTGTTGACATGATACAAAAGATGGTCAGAGACTGCAGACATGAAACAAGAGATGGTCAGAGAGTGCAGACATGATACAAGAGATGGTCAGAGTTTGTGGGCATGATACAAGAGATGGTCAGAGACTGCAGATATAGTACAAGAGATGGTCCGAGACTGCAGATATAGTACAGGAGATAAGAGAAACAAATTGTTACCCCAGCTCCACATCACTCTTTATACCCACCTAGCTAATAGATGAAAGAGCAGTAACTTGAAGTGCCCACCCCATAGTCACACTTCAGGTCTGTCCTAACACAGATTCAGTCTCAGTCTGCCCCCAGCCCACACTATACAGCTCCCATAGACAATGCTGTACAATACAGAGCAATGCAGCAATGACACAGCTCCCCTGTGTCCAGTCCTAAGCATGCCTCCCCTGTCATCTCCGGTTTCCCCCTTCTCCTGGCATCTTCATGCTCCTCTGAGCACTCACTGCATACACAGTACAGAGAACCAGGCACACGTGGTGGGTGAGAAGGAAGATGTCAGCAGCACCCTCATTGGATAGAGGGCTGCAGAGCCCTGTTTTGATGTAACTTCTGATTGGCAGAGTGTGTGGTGGACAGGCAAAGTATTGGAAGCATCCATACACTACACAGTGAGTGAAAGGGGAGCCCGGGGTAAGGCAGCACTTGTTTGGATATGCGGTCCCGGGGTGCCCTTCAGCCAGTCCGACCCAGGGACACTGACCAGGAGACATACTTTCCCACTTCCACACACGGTAGGAAAATTAGGCGGCCGCGAGGCCCCTGCAATTGCGAGACCTAAGGTACCTGGTAGTGCTGAGCCTGACTTGGTGGTTGGAGACCTCTCTTACAACTCTGGTTCAGTTCAGGGCCTGCTGGATTGGGGACAGGTCTTGCTCGGAGGGTAGATCTGCAGATGAAGGTTCGGCAGAAAACCAGGAGGCAGGAGGTAGACCGGCAACAGGAGCAGCAGCAGACTGAAGGTAAGGCAGACAGGTAAGGACGGCAGGCAGAAGGATGGTCAGGAGCCAAGCCAGGGGTTCAGCAACAGTAACACAGTCCAGAGCAGGGTCAAACAAGCCGGGGTCAAAGAACGGAGAAGGCAGCGGAGGCAGCGGACAGGTTCAGGTTGGGGTGTCGGGTGGGAGCTGAGACGGACAGCGCCGCATGCAGGCAGCTGTCCCCTTTAAATAAGGCCACTGGCGCCAAAGCCGGCGACCAGGGCTGCCCAGGTGCCCGCGCACCCTCCGGCTAGGGTGCCCAGGGCGGCTAGAGCCCTGACATTGACCCTCCGGCTAGGGTGCCCAGGGCGGCTCCCATGAATTACTCTCGGCCCCATACCCCTTCCACTTAATCAGGAACTGCCTCTCCCCCCTACGTCTCCTGCAATCAAGGATGGCCTCCACCTCGTACTCCTCATTACCTTGGACCAGGACAGGTCCGGGTGGGTTTGTACCCCTATCAGGGAAGGGATCGGGCACAGCCACGTGGAAAACTGGGTGGACTCTCATAGAGTCGGGCAGGGACAGCTCATAGGAAACCTCATTGATCCTCCTCTTCACAGGGAAAGGTCCTAAGAACTTGGGAGCAAGCTTCTTAGAGGGACAAGCAAGTCTAAGGTTAGTTGTAGCTAGCCATACCTGGTCGCCCACCTGCAAGTTCAGCTCACCCCTTCTCTTCCGATCAAAGAACCTCTTGCTGTCCTCCTGTGCCTTGGTGATTGCTTCCTGAAGAATCTTGTTGTTGCGGCTGAGGAACGAAGCTGTATCCTGGACTGCCGGGACTGAAGATTCTGGGAGAAAGTCAGGGAGAAAAGACAAATGAAAACCGTAGTTTGGGGGTGATATGCAGAAGAAAGGGCCAGCTCAATCTTAAGGATCTCACAAAGGGCCCTCCAGAAACGGGACATGAACTGGACCCCCCTATCTGAGACTATATTGGCCGGAACCCCGTGTAACCTGACTATCTCCTTAATAAAAAGGTGGGCAGTCTCTGTGGCAGATGGTGTTCCCCTTAAAGGCAAAAAGTGGGCCATTTTGGACAGCCGGTCCACTACTACAAAAATAGCAGAGCACCCCTCTGAGCATGGAAGCTCGACTATAAAGTCCATGGACAACATTCGCCAAGGTCGATCAGGTGCAGGAAGAGGCTTCAAAAGTCCCCAAGCTCGGTTCCTAGACGTCTTGCTGCGGTTACAAACAGGGCAGGAGTCAACATAAGACTTGCAGAATTCCTTCAGCTTGGGCCACCAAAAGGTGCGTTGCACCAGCTCCACAGTTTTACGGCTCCCGAAGTGTCCTGCCAGTGGGTGGTCGTGTAGAAGGGTCAGGACCTTCACCCTTACAGATTCGGGGACGAAGATTTGACTCCCCCTCCAGAGAAGTCCATCACTGGAAGTTAGGGTGACCCCATGGGGTCCCTGGGAACTGGCGGATGCCTCCCGGATTTGAGATAGCAGATCTGGCTGTCAAACATCCGAGAAAGGGCGTCAGGTTTAACATTCTTGGAACCGGGACGATACGTGATATGAAAGCAGAACCTTGAGAAAAACAGAGCCCAGCGGGCTTGTCGGGGCTTGAGTCGCTTGGCAGTTCGTAAGTACTCAAGGTTCTTGTGGTCAGTGTAGATAAGTACTGGATGATTAGCTCCCTCCAAGAGGTACCTCCATTCCTCTAGTGCCGATTTGATAGCCAAGAGTTCCCGGTCCCCGACATCATAATTCCTCTCGGCTGGAGAAAGTTTCCGAGAGAAAAACCCCACTGGGTGCATGGCGTCTTTATTGCCCTGTCGTTGTGACACGACTGCCCCAACTGCCACTTCAGATGCATCGACTTCCAAGATGTAAGGGAGGGCAGGGTCGGGGTGACTGAGGATAGGGGCGGAGGTAAACAGTCTTTTAAGCTGGTCAAAGGCCCCTTGAGCCTCCGGGCCCCAGTGGAAGCGTGTGCCCTGCTTGGTCAGCTGGGTGATGGGGGTGATGATAGCAGAGAACCCCTTAATAAACTTCCTGTAGAAGTTTGCAAATCCTACGAACCGTTGGATTCCTTTCCTATCTACAGGTGCTGGCCAGTCAAGAACACCTTCTGAGGGTCCATTCTAATGCCTGCCGGGGAGATTTCAAGTCCCAAAAACTGGATTTCCTGCTGCTCAAATTCGCACTTCTCGGCCTTTGCATACAGGCCCTGCAATTGCGATCCTTCTTGGTGACGAAGAAGAGCAGGAGAGGTGGAATGGCGGATGAACCCCTTCTTGAGTCACCTGGCCAGACTTAATGCGGGACCCATCCGCCAGGAACACAGAAAGTCCTTGGGTCTTCTTCTGGAGCGGCAGGGCGTGAGTGTTGGCGAAGGTGGCATCCACGAAACAGCTGCACGCCCCGGAGTCAATGATGGCGCTGGTGAGGATTGTCCTTCCCTGGCACTGCAACGACAGAGGAAGGGTAAGGTGAATAGTACTGGCTGGGCAGGGTGCAGAGAGAGGAGAAACGGATGACAAGCACTTACGCGTCTTGACAGGGCAACCATTCACGAAATGTCCAGAGCCCCCACAGTACAGACACAGATTCAACTGGCGACATCGGGCCCGTTCCTCGGGCGTCAAGGGGGCACATAGAAGACCGATCTGCATCGGTTCGGAACCATCTGAAGCAGGTCCCACGGGAGGTGTAGAAGGAGCAGGTAGGTAGCGGGTAGCAGGAACAGGAGCCCTAGCGACCATCCAAGCTGGGCGACTGGGTAAAGCAGAGCGTTCAGCTCGGCGCTCCCGCAGGCGACGGTCCAATTGGATTGTCAGAGTGACAAGGTCCTCAAGATCCTCAGGAACTCCTACACGGGCCAGTTCGTCTTTCAACCCCTCCGAGAGGCCCATGCGGAACTGGTGTCTGAGAGCTGCATTGTTCCATTGAGTATCCGCGCTCCAACGCCTAAAGTCCGTGATATAGTCCTCAGCCGTCCTGCGGCCTTGCTGGAGCGCGGATAGGGCAGATTCAGCTGTAGCCGTGCGTTGAGGGTCGTCGTACAACTGTGCCATTGCCTGGAAGAAGGCGGCTAGGGACTGGGTCATGACACTGTTGGCTCCCAGAAGACGGTGGGCCCAGGACTGGGGTTCTCCTTGTAGAAGGGACACCACGAATCCCACTTTGGTGACCTCCAGGGAGAAGGTCCGGGGTTGCAGGTTCGGGGGGAAGCATCACCACTGTTGGTTGGGAAGCAGGTTGCACTGGTGGTGGAGGAGGTGCAGCAGCCATGGGGCTGGCAAGTTGTTGTATAAATCACACAAATAGGGAAAAACATAAAGAGACCTCCAACTTCCCTAAACTACAAACTTTGCTAGAAGGCATGGATTGGGATAAAATCTTAGGAACAAAGAACACGGGGAGGAGAGATGAGATTTGCTTTAAGAGCATATTAAATAAGGGTATTAGCCAATGCATTCCATTTCGCGCACGGGAGCGCGCGCACGAGTCCGGCGGGTGCCCAGAGGGACCAGGGCTGCCCAGGTGCCCGCGCACCCTCCGGCTAGGGTGCCCAGGGCGGCTAGAGCCCTGACAAAATCACACAAATAGGAAAAACATAAAGAGCCAACTTCCCTAAACTACAAACCTTGCTAGAAGGCATAAATTGGGATAAAATCTTAGGAACAAAGAACACGGAGGAGAGATGAGTTTGCTTTAAGAGCATATTTAAATAAGGGTATTAGCCAATGCATTCCATTGGGTAATGCATTTAAAAAAATACAAGGTTGAGGGATCATCCTCAGCATTCAGACTTTATAAAGAATGCAACACGAAATGTAAGGGTGCAATAATGACGGCTAAGATACATGAAAGACACATAGCGGAGGAGAGAAAAAAAAAATCCCAAGAAATTCTTTAAAGTGGATATAAACCCAAAAAATGTCCTTTCATTTGAGCCCAGTCTTGCCACACAGATTTACTCCAGCCCTGAGAAATCCTCTTTTATTGTTCAGTTAGAAATATCTTGACAAAGTGCTGAAAACTTTGTCAAAAACGCCCCCTTGCTGTGAGTGACAGGTGATTAACATATCTCGTGCACTAGCCTGAGACAGGCACAGACCACAGATCCACAGACCAGAGTGAAATTTTTTTTATTCTCGAGTGAACAGCAAGAAGAATATAGGGGAGATGTATGTAGTCAGAGTTGGGCAGAGTAGAACATCCAGTGATCTGATGATTGTTATAGTGCAGTGTGTGTGTCTGAGGTAACCTGATCACAGATAACATTCCTTTTCATCACCAGGCTTTGTTATGTGGGGGAGGGGTGGATTTCTCACTTTTTATAATTACACAGGATGTGCCTGTCTCAGGCTAGTGCATGAGATATGTAAATCACCTGTCACTCACAGCAATGGGGCATTTTTTACAAAGTTTTCAGCACTTTGTCAAGATATTTCTAACTGAACAATAAAAGAGGATTTCTCAGAGCTGGAGTAAATCTGTGTGGCAAGACTCAAATGAAAGGAAATCTTATTCACTACATTATTATTTTTTTGGGTTTACATCCACTTTAAGTATGTAAAGAGTAAAAAAGGGAGGACAGACCATATTGGCCCCATAAAGCATGAGGAAGGACATCTGGTTACAAAGGATGGGGAGATGGCGTAGGTATTGAATTTATTCTTCTCCTCAGTCTTCACAAGGGAATCAGGGGGCTTTAGTAACCAAAACTGCAGTGTTTATCCTCATGACACATCACAGGAAGCACCTCCATGGTTAACAGAGGACAGAATTAAAATTAGACTTTGTAAACTTAACATTAATAAATCACCGGGACCAGATGGCTTGCACTTAGGGAACTCAGTCAAGTAATTGCCAGACCATTGTTCCTAATTTTTACTGACAGTCTACTGACTGGAATGGATTGAAGAAAAGCCAATGTAGCACCAATATTTAAAAAGGGCCCAAAATACATCCCTGGGAATTACAGACCAGTTAGCCTAACATCAATAGTATGTAAACTCTTGGAGGGGATGATAAGGGATTATATACAAGATTTTAGTAATGAAAGCGGTATCATTAGCAGTAATCAGCATGGTTTCATGAAGAATCGTTCTTGCCAAACCAATCTATTAACTTTCTATAAGGAGGTGAGTTGCCATCTAGATAAATGAAGGCCCGTAGACGTGGTGTATCTGGATTTTGCAAAAGCATTTGACACAGTCCCCCATAAACATTTACTGTACAAAATAAGGTCCATTGGCATGGACCATAGGGTGAGTACATAGATTGAAAACTGGCTTCAAGGGCGAGTTCAGAGGGTGGTGATAAATGGGGAGTACTCGGAAAGGTCAGGGGTGGGTAGTGGGGTCCCCCAGGGTTCTGTGCTGGGACCAATCCTGTTTAATTTGTTCATAAACGACCTGGAGGATGGGGTAAATAGTTCAATCTCTGTATTTGCGGACGATACTAAGCTAAGCAGGGCAATAACTTCTCCGCAGGATGTAGAAACCTTGCAAAAAGATCTGAACAAATTAATGGGGTGGGCAACTACATGGCACATGAGGTTCAATGTAGAAAAATATAAAATAATGCATTTGGATGGCAAAAATATGAATGCAATCTATACACTGGGGGGGGGGGGACTTCTGGGGGAATCTAGGATGGAAAAGGACCTGGGGGTCCTAGTAGATGATAGGCTCAGCAATGGCATGCAATGCCATGCTGCTGCTAACAAAGCAAACAGAATATTGGCATGCATTAAAAAGGGGATTAATTCCAGAGATAAAACGATAATTCTCCTGCTCTACAAGACTCTGGTCCGGCCACACCTAGAGCATGCTGTCCAGTTCTGGGCACCAGTCCTCAGGAAGGATGTACTGGAAATGGAGCGAGTACAAAGAAGGGCAACAGAGCTAATAAAGGGTCTGGAGGATATTAATTATGAGGAAAGGTTGCGAGCACTGAACTTATTCTCTCTGGAGAAGAGACGCTTGAGAGGGGATATGATTTAAATTTACAAATACCGTACTGGTGACCCCACAATAGGGATAAAACTTTTTTGCGGAGGGGAGTTTAACAAGACTCTTGGCCACTCATTAAAAATAGAAGAAAAGAGGTTTACCCTCTTAACTACGTAGAGGGTTCTTTACTGTAAGGGCGGCAAGGATGTGGAATTCCCTTCCACATGCAGTGGTCTAATCGGGAAGCATCGATAGTTTCAAGAAACTATTAGATAAGCACCTGAATGACCACAACATACAGGGATATACAAGGTAGTACTGACATATAATCACACACATAGGTTGGACTTGATGGACTTGTGTCTTTTTTCAACCTCACCTACTATGTAACTATGTAACTATGTAACATGTTCTACCCCTCCATCTTTAAACACTTGCCTGGCTCCATATCACACCTCCAGCTCTGTCTCCATCTCCAGCACCACTCACCTAATTTCCTGCTTTTACAGGAGAAACTGAGGGCAGTGGAACTGCTGCCATCATTCAAACTCCTGTGCTGAAGGAGCAGGAGTGTGTCTTACCGGCGATGTGCGTGTGTATTGGATTGCACAGACTGACTTGGGACCCAACAGGAGCACCCAGCTTGCTACAGGAGGCACCCAAAGGAGAGAAGAGCTGACAGTGCCGGCAGGGACTGTATTTTGTGCAATATCTTTGGACAATGCAGGTGAGCATAACCTCTTCTTTATTTAAAAAGGTCAGTGTCACTTTAATGTCTCAACAGGAAATGAGAGGAAATCGCTCCAATGGGCTCACAGATTGCAGTAAAAACATAGGTCCTATCCCTTTTCCCACTCTGATGCAAAAAAAAAAATGTTTTGGCTTGAGCTGGGCTTTACATTTGGTGCACATTACATGTGTGTATACAAATGGCAGTGCTGTGCCATCAAATGGTTTCCTGATACCATCCTCATTTAGCACACAAGCCCTCAGCATATTTCGATGCAGTTGCTTCTTCACTAGGTCAGGCCTCTCCGAGACCAGATCATAGACAGGGGTAGGTGGGAAAGGCTTCCCCACTGCCTGGTATTGAGTGCTTGGCATTGTTTACCAACACCCAGTCCCCTGGTCACAGTGGCAATTCTTCTAGGATGGATTCAGAAGCCATGTCTTTGTGCTTGTCCAATACCCAAAGCTTGTCTTTCTCCATCCACTCCCAATGTTCTTGTACCCATGAACTAGGCGTTCTGGGAGGGAGGTGATCCAGTGTCCCCAACAGGAGGCCCACATGCATCTGGCTGTACCACACAAACATTAGGAAGAAGGTCGTGGGGACTTGTGGACCGTGTTGAAGTAGGCCCATACTACGGCCCCCACGTGTTGGTGCCATCGATGATCTAGGGTTAACTGGGAACACTCACAGTTCCAACAGCGTGGATATATCACAGTGTCGCCAACTGTCAGCATCTGTAGACGAGAAGAATGAGGCCTGGTTGTCTTGTGCCCAACAAGGCAGATGTCCAGAGAAGTTTTCTTTACTCGTCAGAATCCTTTCCCTGCCACTAGTGCTGTCCCTAACAGGCAGGGTACCTGCCCCTACTCTACTAACTGTCAAATGTGCACCAACCCTGGAAGCCAGGGCCCTAAATAGGCTCAGCCTGAAACAAGATGGCTGCCAGAGTCACATGGGGTGGCAGAATCCAATTTGATGCTTCCCCAGTGACCCAGGAAACCATAGAGGAACTATGTTCCTCTTGACCTCCTCTCCAACTGCACTGCTGCTGCGGAGAGCATCACCTGCAGTGGAGAAAGTAGACTGCACCTGCCTATATGCTGTGCATTCCTGTGTGATTCACATGTGATCCGGGTGCAGTGCAAATTTAGCTCATTCAGCCCCAAAAGTAGACCATGCGCTACTTTAAAAAAACGCACAACAACCGGATTGTATGGTACTTGTGTGCCATGCGATCTGGGGCAGGCAAACACACTCTGCTTGCAATCTGCATTTGTGGTATCATTGAGTTAACATTGACACCCGCTGCACATCGCAACTGCAGTACATTTTGAATTTGGAGTGGGAAACACATGGAATGCAAGTTTCTCGCACTGCGTTCTTATGTGAACTGGCCCTTAATGTCTTAATCAAGTCCATATAAATCCACCAGTGCATCTAATGCCGCATACACACGATCGGACTATCCGGCGTATCCATGTGATATCACCCGGTGACCACGTCCCTTATGCCTATATAAGTCACCACGCAACGCGTCCCTGGCATTGCGGCTGGAGAAAGCGTTGTGTCAATATCGGAAGGAAGAAGAGAAGAAGAATAAGGTGGCAACAGTGACGGCGACATCGACGAATGGGAAGACCAGGCCAACGCTAGTAAAAGAGCTGGAAGAAGATAGCGGAGGCCTGGCAGAAGAAACGAAGAGCGGGACAAGACCCCCGAAGTCGGAAAAGAAGACCCCCGGACGGCAGCAACGAAGGAGAAAGCCGGGCTCCTCCACTAGTAAAAGAGCAGAAGATAGCGGAGGAGCCCGGTGAGAAGACCCCCGAAAGTCGGAAGAAGACCTCCGGAGCTGTCTAATAAACTACTTTAAAAACCTGTGTTGTGTTTTTTTTATTAACACTTTTTCCCTCAGGTGAATGGGTAGGAGTACCATTTACCCCATACTCATTCACATAGGGTGGGGGGCCGGGATCTGGATTATTAAAGGGGGTTTCCGGATTCTGATAAGCCCCCCGCCCGCAGACCCCGACAACCAACGGCCAAGGTTGTCGGGAAGAGGCCCTTGTCCTCATCAACATGGGGACAAGGTGCTTTGGGGTGGGGGGCCTCAAGACCCCCCCTTCCCCAAAGCACCCCCCATGTTGAGGGCACGCGACCTGATACGGCTCAGGAGGGGGGGGGGCGCTCGCTCGTCCCCACCCCCTTTTCTGACCGGCTGGGCTGCGTGCTCGGATAAGGGTCTGGTGTGGACTGTGGGGGGACCCCCACGCCGTTTTTTTGGTGTAGGGGTTCCCCTTTAAATCCATACCAGGCGACGGGGCTAGCAAGGTGTCAATCTCGCCGATGGAGGCGGCGACATTAACTTCCTTCGCTAGTACCGTGTACCTGGAGTCACGTTCAAAATTAATGGACTTTACTCCGTGTGTAGGCAAGTCCGTTCATTTCAAAAGTCTGGCGGACCTACGCCAAAAGTCAGACGGATTGTCCAGTCGTGTGTGCGCGTGTGTGGGCAAGTCCGCTCGTTTGGAAAGTCCGGCGGACCTCTGCTGGAAAGTCCGGCAGATTGTCCGCCGGACTAAGTCCGCTGGATAGTCTGATCGTGTGTACGCAGCATAACACTACCCTGTTCCCAGACTTACAATGCTGCTGTCCAAATGTGTCCTTTGCTTTTTCCATTGCATTCAAAGTAAGGACAGGGTGGGTGTTACTGGCCAGATGACCAGGAGAAAAATAAAGTTAAAAAAAAAAGCTAAAATAGAAAACAAATGCAGCCATTACAATTAAGGATTGGTAGACTACAATATTATAAATTTTTGTTTTGTTTAATACCACTTTAAGAACTCCAGTAAGATTAGCAAGGATGTTACAGTGCTTAAGCAGATGCCTTCTCAGTAGCTAGGCATGCACCCTTTTGATGGCTTTACCATATGTGTTGGTGTCCCCTTACATGAACACAGGTTTCAACAAATTTAAGGATTAAGCTGTTGTGACTGAAGACTTGAAATCAGTGTGTTACTGGCAGATTCAGACTCCAGGCCGACTTTCATTTATATAATAATTTGAATCCAATGTATAATACTTTTACTGCTGCCTGCTCATTTCTACTTATTAGACCTCTTCCTTTAGAGAGACTGATTTGTGGACCATAGAATACTGTATCTCTCTCTGTTTTTGCTTTGAGATGTTCAGTGTTTTCCTAAAGTAGATGGTGAAGTTTTAGGTAACCCAATCCTTAAAGCGGTTCTGCACCCAACCATAGAAGTACGTCTCTATGGCTTCCCTAGCATTCAAGATGACAGAATTGATGGTTCAATTCTGCATCTTTTAAACTTACCTTTACTGATGGCTTCATCTGTATTCTTCTCCCTGCGGGGGTGGGCGGGCTCTCAGCGGTGATCGTCGTCAGTTCCTGTCCAGTTCGCTGTGTCTCCTGGGATCTCGCGCTGTGTCTCCTGGGATCTCGTGTAATCAATCCCAGGAGACTTTGCGGGGGTTCCGACGCGAAATCTCGCTTGATTTGCATGGCGTGACGTCACGGACGTCACCCGTTGCCATGGAACCGTCACGATTACGCCGCTCGTAGCTGTAAGGCTACTGAGCATGCGCGGGAACCGGCAATGCATGCTGGTACGGGAACAAGAAGGGAACCAGGAAGTGTTCGCTCAGGAGATGTCTTTATAAGTTATCGTTATAAAGAAAAATGGAAGATGCAACGCTGCTGAACTTAAAGAAGTAAGTTGCTTTTATTAGTATTACATTGAAGATGGATAGACTAAAAAAATTTTTTGAATCTGTCAGTGCAGAACCAATCATATATTGGAAGCCTTTTTATTTTTAAATCTGCAGCGTTAGCTAAAATAATACCATCCACCTGCCATTAAAGTCCTTTATGCCCAACTTAAAAGGACCAAAGGGCCCTAATTCACATCAGCTGTATGGAGGGCGGCATCTAAATCAGCTTTTTAATTTTTGCAGTTAAAGTTGAACATCCATCCTAATTGATAGTTACATTGCTGCTGCTTGACGCTAATACATACTACAGTAATTATCATAATTTTTCTGGTCCTGTGCAAACCAGGTGTTCCACTAGATACTGGCCAAATGGGGTCACTCACTCAGCACCACCCCTATTCACAGAACACCTTTTTTTTTTCAATGAATGCAAGGCAAACTTTGATTGGAAAAAGTGATAATCAGGACACTATTACCCCATCTCTCCACCTTGTACAACCAGAAAACACCTTGTATTTATTGAAGAAATACAAGGCATACCTTGAATTCCAGCAGTGTCATATGAGCACCGTCCTGGGGTTAATATGCTGTATGGCAGACACAGGACCCAGAAGATCGCAGCAATCAGTGTAGTAGCTCCGACTACTACAGTGATTGTCAGCTTCCACAGCAGTCCATCAGGTATGAAATATGCATACTTACATTGGTCTAAGCTGGACCAATGTAGCCATACAATTAGGATCATACCTGTATACTGCTGCTATATCCCGCTCTCACATCAGGCGATAATGAAACAATAGACAATGTTTTCTGGTAAGTGGCATTCAGTTCTGAGCAAAAACAGCAAAAATTTACTTTCATTTGAATTTAATTCCAGTTGTTTTACAAAGTTTTACATCTAGGTACAGAGAGAAGCCACATTGTTCTGTAGAGAAAGCGAGCGTAAGTGTGCTGCGCAGTTTAGTCTGGCGACGCAGTGCATGGTCGTACAGCGAATACCCTTTGATATGCATACACTGTGAGGGGTAGAGACATAATTCGGGGTGTGATCTGTGGTTGTTGACTAATCGTTTGGCATAGTTAATAGTTGGTTGTTATTATGGGTATTGCAGTGTAAAAGAGTGGTACTCAATAGTTTTGTGCCAAAAGTGTTGGGACAACAAGCCATAGAGTTAAATAACGCCTCGGTTAGGGTTTCTGGACCAGATATATCGGTTGTAGTCCGTCAATCTACCGGAGAAGAAGGCAACGGGCGGGGCACTCCTAATTGGGGGTAAGGGTTTCCCTGAACACAGGGGTAAGACGATAAGCTGATTAGAATCGCCATGGGCAATGAGCAGTTCGTGCAAGGGAAGGAATGCAAGGCTTCCCACAGTCAGATGGCTGCACAGTACATGAAGTCTAGTTTTGGGGCAAAGGCCATTAAACCCCTTAACCACTTGACCACTGGGCACTTAAACCCGCTTCCTAACCAGACCAATTTTCAGCTTTCGGTGCTCTCACACTTTGAATGACAATTACTCCGTCATGCAACACTGTACCCAAATTAATTTTGTGTCCTTTTTTTCACACAAATAGAGCTTTCTTTTGGTGGTATTTAATCACCGCTGGGTTTTTAAATTTTTGCGCCATAAATCAAAATATACTGAAAATTCGGTAAAAAAAATAAATAAAAATTCTTTGTTTCTATTAAAATTTATTGCAGAGTATTGGCAGAGTATTGGCGAGTATTGGCAGAGTATTGGCGAGTACTGGCAGAGTATTGGCGAGTACTGGCAGAGTATTGCAGTGTTGCAGAGTGTTGCACAGTGGTTGCAGAGTGTTGCACAGTGGTTGCAGAGTGTTGCACAGTGGTTGCAGAGTGTTGCACAGTGGTGGCAGAGCGTTGCACAGTGGTTGCAGAGCGTTGCACAGTGGTTGCAGAGCGTTGCACAGTGAGGGCAGAGCGTTGCACAGTGGGGGCAGAGCATTGCACAGTAGTTGCAGAGCATTGCACAGTGGTTGCAGAGCATTGCACAGTGGTGGCAGAGCATTGCACAGTGGTTGCAGAGCATTGCACAGTGGTTGGTGGCAGAGCATTGCACAGTGGTTGGTGGCAGAGCATTGCACAGTGGTTGGTGGCAGAGCATTGCACAGTGGTTGGTGGCAGAGCATTGCACAGCGGTGGCAGAGTATTGCACAGTGGTGGCAGTGTATTGACCAGCGCTGTGGGCACTACACATCCAGCCCACAGCGATGGTCCCGTCTCTCCCCCTCTCCGCTTCTCTCCTCTCTGTACCGATTGGTACAGAGAGGAGAGGGAGGAACCGGCGTCATGACGTGACGCCGGTTTGTGTACATGTGATCGCTCCGTCATTTGACGGAGCGATCACGTGGTAAACGGCCGCTATCAGCGGCTGTTTACCGTGATCCGTAATGCGCCGGGTCCTCGGGACCCGGTGTTCACGGATGTTCCCAAGTGCGCGCCCCAGGGGGTGCGCGGGAACAAGTTTCTGGGAGGACGTCCGTAGGACGTCCACTCAGGATAAGCCGACCGCGCTGTAGCCGTCTTTTGACTATAGCGCGGTCGGCATGTGGTTAAGGAATGACATAGGTGGTCCAAGGATACTATTTGGGATATCCCTCTGGAGGGGACATTTGACGCCTGGAGGTGGGAGAAATTCATAACTGAGTTTAAACCCAGGCTTTGGGCAGCAAAGACTTTAGATGTAGCTCAGCTGTGGCTTCAGAAATCTGTAATGATGAGCGAGTTGATGGATGTGTAGTACACGTTTGTGTGGTTAAAAGTCTCCTGCCTGTTTTTAAACTTTGTGTGGCTGGCCCATGCAAAGTTTGGAGCTGCTCTTGTGTTTTTCCCATTGTATTTTTTACTATTGCTAAAAGAGCGATGGCAGCATGCCGTCTGGTTGTTTTTTTATTTTTGTATTGGAATGTATGAAATATCTTCCTCACATTTGTATCTAAATAATTGTCTCATGTCTTAGTCTTCTCATTGTTTGTATGTAGTAACATAAATACGTGAAGAACGTGAAACTAAGCCCCCGTACACACAGTCGGAAATTCCGACCACAAAATCCGTCAGATTTTTTCCGACGGATTTTGTCCGACGCTGGTGTTGCATACACACGGACAAAGTTGTCGGAAAATCCGATCATTCTGAACGTGGTGACGTTCGTTGCGTACGACGGAACTACGTAGAGGCTAGTAGCCAATAGCTTTGGTCTCGTAATTTGATCTGAGCATGCGTGGCACTTTGTCCGTCGGAATTCTCTACACACGATCGGAAAAAGTTTGATCGGATTTTGTTGTCGGAAAAAGTCAGATGGAGCCCACACACGGGCGGATTTTTCGACAACATGGTACGATCGGACATTTTCCGACGGAATTTCTGACCGTGTGTATGGGGGATTAGAGTTATGCCGCGTACACACGGTCGGAATTTCCGATGGAAACAGTCCGATGGGAGCTTTTCATCGGATTTTCCGACCGTGTGTATGCAAAATACCGACGCATGCTCGGAAACAATTTGACCATGCTCAGAAGCATTAAACTTCCCTTTTATAGTGCAGTCGAACGTGTTGTATGCCGTGGTGTTATTGACCGTCGGAATTTGGTGTGACCGTGTGTAGGCAAGACAGTTTGAGCGAAATTCCGTCGGAATTCATACGGGAAAACCATCAGAGCTTTTTTCGACGAGAATTCCAACCGTGTGTACGCGGCATTACAGAGGGATTCGTTGTTGGCGGTTTTGGGGAATGTCAGTGACAATTTACCATTGTACAGGAATATTGTATTGGTTGCCTTTCTTGGCAGGTTAAAGATAAAGGACAGAGTAATAACTTTTGTTTATAAGTATCTTTTCAGGTCCAGTGAGTTTCTGAAAGTATATGCAGATAGCTGTACACATGCATTAATACACACGCCTAAAAGAGGGTAAATGTATAATGGGCTGTTTCATTGTTTTTTTTTCGGCACCATTCTAAACCCTGCGTCTCTTCCTCCGATTTGTAATGAGAAAGAAAATAGGGCGTTAATTGTGAGAATGACAGTTTTCAAACTAATAATACTAACCGCTCTAATTCTAACCAAGTTTGTGACCTAGTAGGAATGTTCCAGGACTTTCTTTCTTTGATGGAATTTGAATCAGCAACCAGCAGTCTGGTGAAGGAGGCTCCCATCCCAGATGAAGAACCTTTTTGTCAATGGTTGCAGGTATTACACCCCAGATGGTAAGATGGAGTGACCACAGTCATTGAGTTCCCACATGTCTGGTTTATCGCCATATGGAGGTTTGTTTGAAGGTCAACCGAAAACAGGGTTATACTTACCTCAGCAGCTGTCGCCTACATTCTCAGCTGATGGGGTAGGTGCAGTCACTGTAACGTAAACTTCAAAAGGTCCACCACAGGGTTCATGAGTCCCTCCTGGACCCTGACACACTAACCGGTTTACATTCTTTCCAAACAGGTGACTGGGTCACAGGGCCATCTTAAGAGCGTTATAGGCCCCCGAGCAATACATTGCACTGGGGCCCTGTCTACACGATCATGCACGAGAATAAAAATGCAAATTATCAATAAGGCTATATTTATTGGTACTTCCAACAAAATCAGTGTTTAAAAATTAACACAACGTTTGGACAATATAACACGAGTTTAATGGGCACAGTGGCATCGTTTGATGGGCATAATGGCTGAGTTTAATGGGCACAGTGGCTGCGTTTGATGGGCACAGTGGCTGCGTTTGATGGGCACAGTGGCAGCGTTTGATGGGCACAGTGGCAGCTTTGATGGGCACAGTGGTAGATTTTGATGGGCATAGTCGCAGCTTTGATGGGCACAGTGGCTGTTTAATGGGCAAAGTGGCAGCTTTGATGGGCACAGTGGCTGTTTAATGGGCAAAGTGGCTGTTTGATGGGCACAGTGGCTGTGTTTGGGCACAGTGGCCGCTTTTGAGGGGCACAGACAGTGGCTGTGTTTGATGCACAACTTGAACTTACTTAAGTAGACATTGTTAGACTTACTTGATGCCACCGGCCTGGTGCAGTACAGTGTGTCACTCACAGCAGCAAGGCAGCGCCAGCTATCAAGGCATGGCAGAGGTGGGTGGAGCCTGTTCACTAGCCACTGGGGCAGCCGCGGTGCACTATGAATGCTGGGGCGGCCGCGGCCTATGATTGACATCACTGGTTGCTAGCTAGATGCCGGCCGGCGAAGTGAGCAACCAGTGCAGTCAGTCAATTTAAGCAGCAGATTGCAGCACTGAGGACCAGCCCTGGATAGGGCCCTCCAGACAAGTGGGGCCCCTGGGCAACTGCCCAGCATGCCCAGTGGAAAAAACGGCCCTGCTGGGTCATTGTAAAGAAGCTTGAGGGGTGAGACAACTGGATTCACGCCAGCCACTGCAAGAAGCTGCTCAACTACACCAAAGGATGAGTATCTTTGTTTATTTATATTTTTAGCTTAGTGTATTCTCCAACTAGCTAAGAAAGCAAACAGGACCAATTGCTGGGTCTACTCTGAATCTCCACCGAGCTTTAGTACCCCAGCGATGACAGCGGTACATGCTATATATGATATTCATATTGGTATGAGGAGTTTTGACAAACCAGTAAAAACTCCAAACAGACACTTGTCAATAGAACTTAACGATACATTTCTAGAGGGTAAAATTAGTTATAGTTTTAACAATAGCTCTGGTTCTTGCCAGTTTGGGTATCGGGGCAACTAGGTAGCCCACAAGTGTTCTACAACTTTACTTTGGTACTTATGCGGGTATACAGCTTATAAGGTAACTCCCCCTAATGCAAGAGGTTCATGTTTGCTGGTGAAACCCATCCCAGCATCTTATGTCACGGCCGATCATGAGGATCTGATGGCGCAAGAGAAGGTGAGAATGGCAGGAACAGCTAGAAGGGAATTGTACACCAAACCCCACTAGGTCTGGGCATGGTTTCCTGCTTGTACGGAGGGGGGGTTGCTTGAGCTTATGAAACGATTGAACAATTTATCATCCATTGTGGATGGGATGTTCAATTAAACTGTTGAAGCCACAAGGAAGATCCCACAGCAACAATGGCAGATCAAGACCCTTCTATTAAAAGATGGCCCATGATTATCTGTTGGCATCCAAAGGGGGTTTCTGTGAATTCATAGGTAAAGATTGTTGTACCTGGATAGGGGATACTAGTGACAAAGTTCAGGCCCATATGGATAAGGTTACATCCCTGCAAGGCAAAGCCAGAGCTATAGCTAGTGGAGGTTGGAATCCTTTTAAGGGTCTGGGAATCTGTGGGGATTTTTTTTTTTCAGCAGATCATGGTTGAAGGAAGTAGGGGTATATATACTTATGTTGTTTTTGTTTCTATTCCTTCTATATGCCGTGATGAGGTGCTACTGTTGTCTGATTGGACGAGTGAACAGAGTCCGAGCAGATGACCACATCTTCCTCGCTGAGATGAGACGCCCCAAAGCCCAACCCACGTACAAGACACAGAGGATCCCAGACTGACCGGCTTTTATGTCCTCCTCTAAGTCAACCCTCTTGAAGAATAGAGTCTACATGTCAAGCCGTGTTTTCCTTTTTATGGACTCATAAGGACTGTAAGGACTGATTAATTTCCAGGTGTAAGAAGAAGATCAAGATTCATCGAGCAACACATGGGAGCATATGACAAAAGCGGAGGGACTGTTGTGGAAATTTTATTAAGATGTATTTAATATGTATTGTCACAGTGTCTCCCAGTGTTAGTTCTCCTGCAGCCTGCTCTAAAGAGCGGACTGGGGCAGACTGACGCCAGTTGAGACCTGTTTTGGTAGTGGAAAGCGTCCTGAGGATGCAGAGAAGTGTTTGCAGAGTGGGGATATGTCCACCAGTGAAGGGCCCCTGTGCGATGCATAGACGATCGTCTGGTGAGGATGTGTTCACTCTGCAAAGATATTATCGGTTATGGGAGGATGTGCGCTTTTGTCTTTCTGTGTGTCTGATCAGCACATGGGGGGTCCATGGTGTGCCCCTGCAGATAATCTCCCATCCACAGGAATGGTAGTATAATCTGGGTATGCATTGTTCTCTGAACAATGCAGAATAAGGATTCACGCCAAACAGTAAATACAGGGTGTGATGAAATGTTGCACACTCCGCTTGAGTGCGTTCGTCATATACCACTTCATCCCAGTCTGAATATAGATATCAGATATTCCAACTGCTCCCAAGCATAAAACAAGACGAGACTTGTTTAGCTGCTGACATGGACTGTTTTATTAGAACCAAAATGACAAGTATTTATAATACAGTAGAAGAGGAGGTCCCCCCCTCCTGCTTATATTACTCTAACAATACAACTGTAGCCAGAAAACAGAATTAACATGAGCTAATTATCTAAATCAACACTGAACTCCTTCATACAATTACAGGGTTAATTAGCATAAACAACAATAGGTGAAATACTCTTATGCAGCGTACACACAGTCAGAATTCTCGTTGGAAAAAGCTCTGATGGTTTTCCCGTCGGAATTCCGACGGAATTTCGCTCAAACTGTCTTGCCTACACACGGTCACACCAAATTCCGACGGTCAATAACACCACGGCATACAACACGTTCGACTGCACTATAAAAGGGAAGTTTAATGCCTCTGAGCATGCGTCGAATTGTTTCCAAGCATGCGTCGGAATTTTGCGTGTCGGAATTGCATACACACGATCGGAAAATCCGACCGAAAAAGACCGATTGGCATACACACGGTCGGAAAATCCGATGAAAAGCTCCCATCGGACTGTTTCCATCGGAAATTCCGATCGTGTGACCGTGTGTATGCGGCATTAGAAGCTGTGTCAAAGCCAGACTAGACTCATTTACATTATAAAAGACAACAGACAGGTGGCTGGAGTTGATGATATTAGCATTCAACAGTATGTGTCCAAACAGTATGATTCAGTCACTATTGCTAATATGGCATATACATATCCAGAGTCTGTGTGTCTTGGGGGGGACATGGACCTGAACCCAAAGTAACACCACCTCAGGGGTCCCCAGGCATACAGCTCACAAAGAGAACTGTTCCCCCATAATCGCAAAAGGCTGTCCCGGGTGAGTCTGTCCCACGGGAGTCTTTGAATTGTTATGGTCAGGAACAGCGTCCATGATTTCAAGACCAGCCATGCGGCTTCCTTTGTCTAGCTGAAGATGATGGCTTACAGGTACAGGGGGCGGGAAATCATATACACTGCCCCTGCCCAGACACCCCCATAAGACTCCCCTAGTCATTGTTCATTGGTTGAGATTTGTATAACTCCTCCTGTGTGAAGTTGTTTTGATTGGCCGATTGTGAAATCATCAAGCGCTATTGTTACATACTCTAAATAAACAGAACAGAGGGTCTCCAGAAACAGCCGAGCTGTGGAGCTAAGGATGTAAGAATTGTGGTCACGTCTGTGTTACTTGGGAAGATACGGGAAACAGGGTCGTACTAAAATGCATTATACCAAAAGGCTGAAAGTGACATGGATTATGCGCAGCGTATAGTGGAATTTCCACGACAAGTGTCAGAAGTTTTTTCACCATAATCCACTCTTTAGATAGAAAATAAAAGGGGACACTGTGAGGTTGATAACCACATTTTTTGGACAACAAGATCTAATATACTGGCTGTTGGATATGAAATATGGTATCATACTTCTGGTATTTCACTTCATGTTTGTTATAGCCAGGTTGCCTCAGTTGGAATGAAACACATCAAAGCTTTGTAATCAGAAGAACAATGGCTTGGCTCAGGCCCACCTGCTGTGGTATATGTGATTACAGGCTTCAAGAGAATAAGAGCGAGCTAGACGGCTCAGGGCTAATAGAGACGCTGCCCCTAGTGGACAATACAGCATGCAGACATGTGAAGGATTACCTCTTGGCGATGTCTATTGGATGGAAGGCAAATGGGGGTGGCTATGAGTGGGCGTGTATGTTTGAATGAAAGGATCACACACACAGGCAATGCTATCTCTGCTGGAAAGGGTGTTCTCTGCTAAGCTGATGACTCGGCCATCTTGAGGCTTACTTTGGATGATGGCTCGGGCCTAACCATGTGGGCCATCTCTTATTCCATCATGACGCTCAGCTACTAGGATGTGCTAAGTATACTATTGTATTGTGTTCTGATTGTATGCTATGTAATCTTGTAATTTCTAATAATACCTTATAAAAGCTTTCTTATTTCCTTGGGAAATAAATGAGACTGGATTACTCATAAACCGTGTATTTGGTTTCATAGCTAACTTTGTATTATTGTGATATTAACAGTAGCATGCGCTCAGAGTTTTAATACACTAAATAATCTATAGGGAGTAGACAAATTAATACATAGATGATATAATAATAGTAATTAATATTATATCGAATTTAACACTGGCCAAGTATTGACATTTACTAACCAGCAATTCTATCTTGAAAATACAGTATACAGTATCTAACAAAAGTGAGTACACCCCTCACATTTTTGTAAATATTTTATTATATCTTTTCATGTGTCTACACTGAAGAAATTACACTTTGACACTTTATAACAGTGTAAATGTGCTGTCCCCTCAAAATTATTCAACACACAGCCATTAATGTGTAAACCGCTGGCAACAAAAGTGAAAATGTCCACATTGGGCCCAATTAGCCCATTATGTGTCACTTACCTGACATAGGAGCCTGCAATGTCACCGCTGTCCCCTTGTGTATGGAGCCTTCATCTTCTTGGTGGGTATCACGGCTCCGGCGCTGTGATTTGCCGGAGCCGCAATGACGTCACTCCCGTGCATGCACACGGGAGCCGCCACTCGCGGCATATAGCCGTTAGCATCGGCGTGCTCAGTGCGCGCTGCTGTCTACAGCGCATGCGCCGTAGACAGCGGTGCCTGTCTTTTTGAAAATATCTCCTAAACCGTGTAGGTTGAGGAGATATTTCTTGGACCTACAGGTATGCCTACATCCTCCCCAGAGTTAAATGATTGCCTTAGCTTCAAGTCATTTTTGTGACATAATATGTGTTTGTGTATTTTTGGGCATGGGACCTTCTGCAATCAGTTGTTTCCACACTTTTTGTCGATTAAGGGGTTCCTCGTGATTTTGTGATGTGCAGCGTTAGATATACACATGATGCATATATGTGTGATAGTTTTGTTCACTATTGAGATTAGATTTGAAATATAATGAAGTTTATGTACAGCTATAATACTATTTCAGCCTATGAATTTTTCTATATATGTGTTTATATTCCATTTTGCTATGTATGGCAAGTTTGTTACTCCACTGGCATTAATGTGGTCTGGTAATGCCTTATTCGCTCCTATGGTGGACACATGTATGTCTCACGCCAGCCCCTTACACTGGGACTGGTTGGCGGCTGTTGCTTCAGTCAGTTAGAGTGGTTGGCCACCCGTTAGATTTTTGGATTGGTTGGCTAACTTTTCCATCCCACTGTGACCAAATTTCCTATCGCCCAGTGCTCTGCCCCTTTGTCGTTTCTTTTCTGGCCAGCTATTGCATTAGTGGGGGAGTGTCCTTTGGTTGATAAGCATGGCCACAGAGGTGGGGGAGTGTCGTTTGGTAGGTAAGCATGGCCACACTGTGCAGGGCACCATTTTGTGCATGAGCAGTTGCGACATACACACAATGCAATGGCGTTCCTCGAGCTGTGGGCCTATAGATGGTGGCAGAGAGGCTTTGGCTAGAATAATAGATAAATTGGGTAAGAGCATCGTGTTTTTTTATTTTTTTACTTACGTTTTGAATTTATGTTTTGAATTTGGCTTATTGTTGGTCAGTTGTTTCTGGGGCCCATATATTATGGGCTAACTAAATGGTGCTTTTTATTTCCTATTCCCTCTCACATTTTATCTGTCAGTAGGAGTTCTATTTTTTAATAATTAACCTTTTTTAATATTTTAAAATGTATGTCATTTATTATTTCCTCATAAGGCAATCTTTGCCCTGGTCAAGCAAATAATGCACTTATTTTTTATTTTTATTTTTTAAAGAAAAGGGAATAGACCCCAATTTAAAAAAAAAAAAAAGATTCCAATGTGATAACAATTGAGAAGCTTGCAATCAATTGTTGCAGATAGATATTGGTCCTTGAAGAATTAAGATTTCATAAGATAAATGTACTCCACCACTGCATTTCAAAAATCTCAAGCATAGTTTGTTAAAGTAGATGGGGTTCATAGCCTGCTGTGCTTTTATACCACGCTATATTTTCATATTTTTTGTGATCACTTACATGTACGCATTGGGATAGATGGTCTGTACCTTTTTTACTTTTGGCTTTTATTGAATAAATATTTTTTTTTTACTCTGGATTTACCTGCACTGTGGAGGCCCTTCTTTTTTCCCCTCATAATTGGTGCTGCTGATTTGATGTCGGTTTGAGGACTGTAAATACCTGGCAGTTTGATGTCGTTTTGAGAAATACAATCTCCTATCAGCTGGATTACCTAGAAACACCCACCCTGATCCCTCTCCATACAGATGCATACCATCGTACCACAAGTGTCCTAGTTGGTTAGTCGGTTTGAAAAGACAGTCTGATGCTAGTTTGACCCACTGTTGTATGGCGTGTGTGTCCACCTGTTGGGGTAAGAGTATTCATTCTCTCTGTGGTTCCAGATATGAACTTTGGATTGCTGCACGGAGAAGTCTGCCTTTTTCCATACTTACTATTATTGGAAGAAACATCTCCTACCATACCATAGATGTTATATTATTTCATTTAGCATCATTAGAAGAGACATCTTATACCATCTTTTGCAATAGACTTTACGTCATTATACATAGGAGTTTATAGATGTCTGCTATATTTACTATAGACTCATTACTATTTTTCACTTTGTTTTATTATCACATGTATTCAGGGCCGGACTGGCCTACCGGGATACCGGGATATTTCCCGGTAGGCTGCCTGCCCTGGGGCCGCTTTGCGGCTTCTGTGCTCCCCTCTCATGCACCTGTGAACACGGAGCTGGCCGGGTCTGTGTTCGGCGGCCGCTCTGTAACACGGTCCCGCCCCCCTAGACCGGCTCATGTGATAGTAGATAGAAGAATCCACCTATCACACAGCCGGTCTAGGGGGGCGGGACCGTGTTACAGAGCGGGAGCGGCCGCCGAACACAGACCCGGCCAGCTCAGTGAAACACAGGAGAGATGCCTGTGAGTAAACAGTGTGCCTGGGTGGGGGATCAGCAGGGGGGCCGCATATAAAGGAAATGAGCTTTCTATATTCCTCCATGCAGCCGCTGAATGCTTGGAGGAGGGAGAGGAGGAGAATCAAGCATTCAGCGGCTGCATGGAGGAATATAGAAAGCTCATTTCCTCTAAATGCCGCCCCCCTGCTGATCCCCCATCCAACTTCTTTTACTGCCCCCCCTTCTCCTTGTGCTCCCCCCCAGTGCTCTCCTCCCCCACCACACTCTCCAGCCCCCACCCACAGTTCCCTCAACCCCTGTTCTTTCTGCCCCCCCCTCTCCCCATCCTTCTCTAGCCCCCCCCCCACAGTGCTCTCCAGCCCCCCGCAGTACTCCCCACTCCCCACAGTACTCCCCACCCCCCACAGTGCTCTCCAGCCCCCCGCAGTGCTCCCCACTCCCCACAGTACTCTCCAGCCCCCCGCAGTGCTCCCCACCCCCCACTGTACTCTCCAGCCCCCCGCAGTGCTCCCCACCCCCACTGTACTCTCCAGCCCCCCGCAGTGCTCCCCACCCCCCACAGTACTCTCCAGCCCCCTGTGCTCCCCCCCACAGTGCTCTCCACCCCCGCAGTGCTCTCCAGCCCCCACCGTGCTCTTCAGCCCCCACCGTGCTCTCCAGCCCCCACCGTGCTCTCCAGCCCCCATCTCAGTGCTCTCCACCCCCCCACAGTGCTCTCCACCCCCGCAGTGCTCCCCCCCCCCCACAGTTCTCTCCAGCCCCCACCGTGCTCTCCACCCCCCACAGTGCTCTCCAGCCCCCATCCCAGTGCTCTCCAGCCCCCATCCCAGTGCTCTCCAGCCCCCCTCTGTGCTCCCCAGCCCCCCACAGTGCTCTCCAGCCCCCATCCGTGCTCTCCAGCCCCCATCCCAGTGCTCTCCAGCCCCCATCCCAGTGCTCTCCAGCCCCCCTCCGTGCTCTCCAGCCCCCACAGTGCTCTCCAGCCCCACCGTGCTCTCCAGCCCCCACCGTGCTCTCTACCCCCCACAGTGCTCTCTACACCCCGTGCTCTCCACCCCTGTTCTTTTTTTCTCCCCCACCAGTGTTCTCACAAGCTCCCCCCAGCACTCTCCACTCCCCCTGCATTTTGCCCCCACCCATGTGCTCTCCAACCCCACCAGTGCTCTCCAGTCCCCCGTGCTTTCCACCCCTGTACTTTCTGGCCCCCATGGGTGCTCTCAAGCTCCCCCCCATTGCTC
The DNA here is from genome assembly GCA_028564925.1 of Lithobates sylvaticus. Taxonomy (NCBI): domain Eukaryota; kingdom Metazoa; phylum Chordata; class Amphibia; order Anura; family Ranidae; genus Lithobates; species Lithobates sylvaticus. Next base: position 447,952,717 of record CM053026.1, on the reverse strand, counting down.
TCCACTCCCCCCTGCTCTTTGTACCCCCCAGTGCTCTCCAGCCCTGTTTTTCTGCCCCCCCCCAGTGCTCTCAAGCTCCCGTCTAGTGCTCTTCGCCACCCCACACTCTTACCCCCCCCAGTGCTCTCAGCCTCCCGTGCTCTCCACCCCTGTTATTTTTGCCCCCCCCCCCAGTGCTCTGCACTCCCCACCCCCTGTGATCTCCACTCCCCCCTGCTCTTTGCCCCCACCCATGTGCTCTCCAACCCCGCCAGTACTCTCTGCTCCCCCTTCTCTTCAGCTCCCACCCAGTGCTCTCCACTTCCCCAGGACCAGGGGACAGGATGACTGGGGCCGGAAAGTGAGGACGGCTGAAGGTGCAGGTGACCAGGGACCACTCCATCTCACACCAAACAGATCCTCTGGAAGGAGCCACTGTCCCCATCCAAAACGAGAACAGCCCCTGCCTGCTGCTGGCCATCATGGATATCCTGCTGGCATGCAAGGTACTGTACCGAGCATCAACAACACACCTTCCCACAGACAGGGACTGCAGACGGAGACATGGGGCACAGGAGAGGCTGCATTCATGGGCACAGTGAGGCTACATTCATGGGCACAGTGAGACTGCTTTCACGGCACAGTAAAGCTGCATTTGATGGGCACAGTGAGGCCGCATTGATGGGCACGGTGAGGCCGCAATGGTGGGCACGGTGAGGCCGCAATGGTGGGCACGGTGAGGCCGCAATGGTGGGCACTGTGAGGCCGCAATGGTGGGCACAGTGAGGCCACAATGGTGTGCACAGTGAGGCCACATTCATAGGCAGAGTAAAGCTGCATTTGATGAGCACAGTGAGGCTTCATTTGATGGGCACAGTGAGGCTGCATTTGATGGGCACTGGTGAGGCTGCATTTGATGGGCACTGGTGAGGCTGCATTGAGCTCTTGTATCATGTCTGCAGTCTCTGACCATCTCCTGTATCATGTCTGCAGTCTCTGAGGGAGTCTGAAGAGGAGTCAAGAGTGGGAGCGCCGCCAGGATGGGGATCATGGGAGAAGTCAGACGTGTGTGGACTGTGGAGAGGAGACTATAGGATAAAACCAGAGCCACCAAGCTGGAGCCGACTGACTGAGCCCTGCTTGGTGCACCCGAGAGGAGGTCAGTGACAGCACTGCCATGCCAATCTGAAGGGGAGTCACTGATGTAAGGGGGGAGTGAGTACAATAATGTAAGGGGGCACTGATATAAAGGATTTCCCCCTTATATCAGTAACCCCCCCCTTACCTTAGTGTATTCTTTCTGCGGAATGTGGTCCCCCCCCCCACGTTCTGAGTTCCTGGGGTCCTCCTTGATGATTGTCTTTTTTTTTTATATAATACACTCTTCAAATGTGCTTTAAAATATATGGTTTTCCCTTTCTCGAACCAGAAAATAATGACGTTATGCTGTTGCGCTGGTATAATGCTGTGGGGCTGGTATGAAATTTTTTCCAGGGCTGAATTTTTTTCCCAGTCCGGCCCTGCATGTATTTTTTAATACACATGCAGCCTGTTTTGACTGCAGTGCATAGGGACAGGCTGTGAAAAAAATGAACTGCAGCCAGCAAAAAAGGCTGGCTTATCCAAACGCTCTGTTATTGGTCCATTTAAGCCATCTGATCCAAGTTCAAAGGCCATGAAGTCCATCATTGTTGAATGGTCACTACATTGGTAAAATTGTACATTAGTTCACTGGGTTTATTAACTGCAAACATGTTGGGTTCATCTTAAACCCATGTTTGACCCAAACCTGAAACTCATCCCTAATAATTACTTCCATACAGTGTATTATGTTGTGTTATGCCCCAAACACACGGTCGGAAATTCCGTCTGATTTTTTCCGACGGATTTTGTCCGACACTGGTGTTGCATACACACGGTCGGACAAAGTTGTCGGAAAATCCGATCATTCTGAACATGGTGACGTTCGTTGCGTACGACAGAACTACGTAGAGGCTAGTAGCCAATAGCTTTGGTCTTGTAATTTGATCTGAGCATGCGTGGCACTTTGTCTGTCGGAATTCGCTACACACGATCGGAAAAAGTCAGATCGGACTTTGTTGTCGGAAAATTTGAGAGCAGGATCTCAAATTTTTTCCGACTGAAAAAGTCCGATGGCGCCCACGCACGGTCGGATTTTCCGACAACATGGTCCGATAGGACATTTTCCGTTGGAAATTCCGACCGTGTGTACGAGGCATAACTCTTATCAGGTAACCAGAACATATTGTATTTTTAACTAATCTGCCAACAGCACATCAAAATCAGCTTGGTTATTGCACTTTGTACATTACTGATGTAAAGGATTTGTGTACAATATAAAGCAGAGCAAAATTTGCAGGTGCTACAGTATATTCTTGAAGTTATATAGCCGTATTGGTGCACTTGCAAGAGAAATAATTGAGTACGGTCTGTAAAAATTTGCACAATGTTTTGGGGGTGTACCTTGATGAAGGGGGTACACCCCAAAAGCTTGTCCTGAAAATCTAGATGTTAATGAGAAAAAAAAATGATCACAGACAGTACTCAATTGTTTCAGGTGTTATATAAATGAATATAATAAATACCATACATAGCATATACAGCACCACTAACAATAATAGTTATGCCTGTACAACATTCAAGTAACTATTCTATGCTGTTAATTCCAAACAGTTAATCTAACTTTTCAGCACCTGTTTCTATCAGCAGTACTGCTTGACATTTGTTGCGTGCATGCTCAGCATATCCTTTCATCAGATAATCACAAGGAAATCCACATATACCAATCACACTATAGTACTGCAGCATAGCGTGCTATGATCTGCTATATAGATCCCACATTTTATGTCAGTTTTAAGTGTGTTAATAAGGTTGTATTTACTGTTCTTGTCAAGCCTTGGCACAATCCTCTCAAAAGTGTGGTTGCAATCAAAACTGATTTTCTTAGGAAATTGATAGGGAAGATGTTTGTGTCTGAGTACCTAGCTCTGCGCGCCTACTCTAGCTCACGTTTTAGTATAAAATTTATTTTAAATTGTTCAGAATGTAGAAAGAATAGTCTTACTTCATCTGCTGGAGCGTGAACATTGAGATTGAGGAACTGTCCCAGGGACTTTATCAGTAATGTTTATACCTTACTGCTGTGGCCCAAGAGAGACATAGAAAGATAGTGAAGTATTCCGCCAGTCATAGTCCTGTTTTTGGTGAGAAACCATTTTGAGAGGACTTTCCACTGTGAGTTGTCATCTATTAAAGATTAAAAGTATTACGATTACTATTGTTACTGATTTTTGTAGCAGCAAACATTCTAAAATATAATAATAATAATATGCCAGATTGTGTCACAAATCTTTCTATTATGTTCTTTGTAGAATACAGTGGTTTCTTAATATAGTAAATGGTAGTTCAGGGAAAAAGGAATACAATACAGTGTTTATAAGTAATTATGTCAACTGTACTACAAATGTTTCAGAGTTCATGTTTCAGTGAGTTGGAGGGAGCAGATTACAGTTAGATAGATTTTCTTTTTTTAATACAGACATATGTAAATGTACCCAGTGCAAATGCCCCCAGGGGACATTTTGCCACCCAACAATGATTCATTCTGTCATAGTAACAGCTCTTAATATAGCTTGTCTAATGTCTGCCAGCTCAGAACACTTGAATCCACTTATGCAAAAAATCCTGATGATGGCTACAATTGGTGCACCGGCCAGACTTTAAAACAGAAGAGTAGGGCTGTAATGGATGTAACAATGACCCCATACATGTGCATGGCCAAATTTTTTGCATCTGAATCATTCACACACACTGGAGAGTTCTCAGATCATGTGAGGCTTTTTCTTTTCTTTTATTTCTTTTAGTGTTCTGAAGGAGACAACGTACACTGGTCATTATTCTACCACATCCTCTATCCCAGCCATTCGATATCTGAGAACATACAAATTGACTGGAGACAAGGCAGTTGTCTACAGCTCATAATTAAAAGACCTAATCTCCATGTTTCACATGCTTTACTATTTACTGTGTATTTACTGTGCATTAGGGATGGGCCCGGTGTTCGATTCAAACCCATGTTCGAATCGAGCATCGGGCGTTCTCCCGCTCGGCAAGCCCAGAACTATTTGGGCCGCTCGCATCATTGCTGGCTGATGATTGGCCAAGCATGCACTGTGACCCACATGCTTGGCCAATCAAAGAGTCAGCGGCGAGGAGAGCCTAATTATAGCTCAGGGGGTTTAGTACACGCCCCACAGTATAAAAGGCCACCGCGCCGGCGGCCTCGCATATTGTGTTGTCAGTGTCAGCGTGTCAGTGTTATGTGCTGCTGACTGCTGACATTATGTGCTGTGATTCTGGGGATTAGTGTGTGCGTGCTGTTAGTACAGCATTGCAGTATCACATCTGGGGGGTGTCTATAGTATGCCTGTGAAGGGGCGCATGTTTCCTGTGCTTAGAACTGTCCCTGCAAAAAGTGTCATTTTTGCAGGAAAAAAAGCTATTTAAAATCACTCGCGGCTAATGAATTGACGGCTCCCGTAACACAGAGAACAGTCATTCATTGAAAGACATTTTTAAAAAAAAATTATTTTATAAAAAAAAAAAAAAAAAAAAAAAAGCGTGGGGGTCCCCCCAAATTCAATAACCAGGCCCTTTAGGTCTGCTATGGATATTAAAGGGGACCCCAGCCAAAAAAAAAAAAAAATGGCGTGGGGTCCCCCTCAAAATCCATACCAGACCCTTGAGGTCTGGGATGGATTTTAAGGGGAACCCCGGCCAAAAAAAAAAAAAAATGGCGTGGGGTCCCCCTCAAAATCCATACCAGACCCTTATCCGAGCACGCAACCTGGCAGGCCGCAGGAAAAGAGGGGGGACGAGAGCGCGCCCCCCCCCCTCCCTCCTGAACCATACCAGGCCACATGCCCTCAACATTGGGAGGGTGCTTTGGGGGTCTGAGACCCCCAAAGCACCTTGTCCCCATGTTGATGAGGACAAGGGCCTCATCCCCACAACCCTGGCCATTGGTTGTGGGGGTCTGCGGGCGGGGGGCTTATCGGAATCTGGAACCCCCCTTTAACAAGGGGACCCCCAGATCCCGGCCCCCCCTGTGTGAAATGGTAAGGGGTACAAAAGTACCCCTACCATTTCACAAAAAAAGTGTCAAAAATTGTAAAAATGACAGGAGACGGTCTTTGACAATTCCTTTATTAAAATCTTCTTTCTTCTGGTCTTCCTTCTTCCTCTCTTCATCCTTCGGTTTCTTCATCTTCTCCTTCCGGCATCTTCATCCATCGTCTTCTTCCATCATCTTCTTCCTCCGATCCGCTTCTTCTTGCTCTGGTCTTCTCGTCCGGCATCTTCTTCCATGGCGTCGGCGTCTCTTCTGGGCCGCTCCGCGCAATGGGACGCTCCCGCTGTGTCTGACAGGTCTTTTATAACGGAGGGCGGGGCCATCTGGTAACCCAGCCCCCTCTGACGCACAGGGACGTCATGGGGAATTCCCTATGGCTTTCCCCATGAGGTCAGAGGGGAGCGAGGTCAGAGGGGAGCGCTGTCAGACGCAGCAAAGCCTCACACAGCGGGAGCCTCCCATTGCGCGGAGCGGCCCAAGAAGAGACCCAGACGCCGTGGAAGAAGATGCCGGACGAGAAGACCAGAGCAAGAAGAAGAGGATCGGAGGAAGGAGATGATGGAAGAAGAAGATGGAAGAAGATGCCGGAAGGAGAAGATTTATGAAACCGAAGGATGAAGAAAGGAAGAAGGAAGAAGACCAGAAGAAAGAAGATTTTAATAAAGGAATTGTTAAAGACCGTCTCCTGTCATTTTTACCATTTTTGACACTTTTTTGGTGAAATGGTAGGGGTACTTTTGCACCCCTTACCATTTCACACAGGGGGGGGCCGGGATCTGGTGGTCCCCTTGTTAAAGGGGGCTTCCAGATTCCGATAAGCCCCCCGCCCGCAGACGCCCACAACCAATGGCCAGGGTTGTGGGGACGAGGCCCTTGTCCTCATCAACATGGGGACAAGGTGCTTTGGGGGTCTCAGACCCCCAAAGCACCCTCCCAATGTTGAGGGCATGTGGCCTGGTATGGTTCAGGAGGGAGGGGGGCCGCTCTCGTCCCCCCTCTTTTCCTGCTGCCTGCCAGGTTGCGTGCTCTGATAAGGGTCTGGTATGGATTTTGAGGGGGACCCCACGCCATTTTTTTTTTGTTTTTTTTTGGCCGGGGTTCCCCTTAAAATCCATCCCAGACCTCAAGGGTCTGGTATGGATTTTGAGGGGGACCCCACGCCATTTTTTTTTTGGCTGGGGTCCCCCTTAATATCCATAGCAGACCTGAAGGGCCTGGTTATTGAATTTGGGGGGACCCCCATGCTTTTTTATTTATTTTTTATTTTTTTTATTTTTTATGACTTTTTTTTTTATCAATGGCTTTCAATGAATGACTGTTCTCTGTGTTACGGGAGCTGTCAATTCATTAGCTGCGAGTGATTTTAAATAGCTTTTTTTCCTGCAAAAATGACACTTTTTGCAGGGACAGTTCTAAGCACAGGAAACCTGCGCCCCTTCACAGGCATACTATAGACACCCCGCAGGTACGAAATTTAAAGGAATATTACACTTTTATTGTTTCACTTTAATCATTATTAAAATCACTGCTCCTGAAAATACATCCGTTTTAAAAAAAAAATTTGCATTGATACATGGTCCCCAAACACTTTTTATGACATTAACATGCATATTAGCCTTTTGATTTTGAACATTCGCATCCATTTCGAACATTCGCATCCATTGTAACTAATAGGGTTCTTATGCTCGCACGGACTTTAGGTCCGTTCGCGGGTTCTGGTGTGAACCGAACCCGGGGGTGTTCGGCTCATCCCTACTGTGCATATACTTTAATTCTGAGATGCAAATGCTAATAATGAACTTCCCTTATTTGGTCCCTTTGGGTATGTTTTGTAAAAAAAAAAAAAAAATCAGGGGATGTTACTATTAATGATGTTTCGTTTGTGCTGCTGTCTCCTGGTTTAATAGAAATCTTTCCTTCTCCAATCTCCCCCACCCCCATCGCTGCTGTATTTCTCCAGTGCACTCTATGATTGGAGTAGGTAGGCTTTTCAATCATCCACCCGTCCTCCATTCATAGATCTTGTTTCATTCATAGACGCTATAGTACAACTTCTATAAATAGAGGAGGTGTCAGAAAAAGGCGGGCATAGTCGGGCACACTTGATGAGTATTTATCACAGCTCTCTCAGCTCTATTAATTGGAGGATGAGCACAAGGACACATCATGCTGATAGTAAGTAATGTCCTTTGTGCTGATTTTTTTTTCTTTTACTAAACGTAACTTTATACAGTGTCTTGAAAAAGTATTCATACCCCTTGAAATTTTCCACATTTTGTCATGTTATCACCAAAAACGTAAATGTATTTTATTGGGATTTTATGTGATAGACCAACAAGAAGTGGTACATAATTGTGAAGTGGAAGAAACATTATAAATTGTTTTCAATTTCATTTACAGATAAATATATGAAAAGTGTGACTTGCATTGGTATTCAGCCCCCTTTACTCTGATACCCCTAACTAAAATCTATTGGAACCAATTGCCTCCCGAAGTCAACTAATTAGTAATTGTATATAATTTAGTCTCAGTATAAATACAGCTGTTCTGTGACATCCTCAGAAGTTTGTTAGAGAACCTTAGTGAACAAATCATGAAGGTCAAGGAACACACCAGACAGGTCAGGGATAAAGTTTAAAGCAGAGCTAGGTTATAAAAAAAATATCCCAAGCTTGTAACATCTCACCGAGCACTGTTCAATCCATCATCCAAAAATGGAAAGAGTATGGCACAACTGCAAACCTGCCAAGACATGGCCGTCCACCTAAACTTACAGGCCAGGCAAGGTGAACATTAATCATAGAAGCAGCCAAGAGGCCCATGGTAGCTCTGGAGAAGCTGCAGAGATCCACAGCTCAGGTGGGAGAATCTGTCCATAGGACACTTATTAGTCATGCACTCCACAAATCTGGCCTTTGCATCACTTACTATTAAACCCCAGCACTATGTGTCCCTTTAAGCCACAGCCAGTAGTCAGTGCAATCAAAATCGCACCCAACTTTTGCTGCAGCGCAGAAACTTTTTCTCAGCTGCGGAGCCCAACTTATGATCCTGCACACAGGCCCACTGCTTTCAGAAAATGCCTGACCTGAGATCATGATTGCGCATCCATTCCATATGCTTGTATGTGACATGACATAAAAGCACGTGGGCTGAATGTGAGAAGTGGATCAGCAGGATGAGTGTGCCAGGACAGGAAGATGTGTCTCATCTCTGCTTCCCTTTACCACTCTGCATATCACGCATATCATAGATGAGAAGAGAGTACAACGGTGGAGCAGATGAGCAGGAGGGGTTCAGTGTTGGGGCAGATGAGAAGGGCTTTCAGTGGTGGGACAGAAAAGCAGGGGGGTAGAGCAGTGGGGCAGATGTGAAAGGAGGTGTATTAGTGGGACAGATGAGCAGGGGGCTACAGAGGTGAGGCAGAAGAGCAGGGGGTACAGAGGTGAGACAGATGTGCAGAAGGTACATTGGTAAGGCAGATGAGAAAGCGGGTTACAGTGGTGGGGCAGATGATTTCAGTGTTAGGACAGATGAGAAGGTGATTCAGTGGTGGGGCAAATGAGTAGGGGGTTACATTGATGGGGCAGATGAGCAAGGGGGTACAGTGGTAAGGCAGATGAGCGGTGGGGGGGGGGGGGGTTACAGTGGAGGGAAAGGTGAGAAGAGGGTTCAGTTTTGGGGCAGATGAGAAAGGTGGGGCAGTGGTGGGGCATATGAGAAGGGGGTACAGAGGTGGGGCAGAAGAGCAGGGGGTACAGAAGTGGGACAGAGGAGCAGGGGGTACAGAGGTGGGGCAGAAGAGCAGGGGGTACAGAGGTTGGGCAGATGTACAGGGGGTACAGAGGTGGGGCATATGTACAGGGGGTACAGAGGTGGGGCAGATGTACAGGGGGTACAGAGGTGGGGCAGATGTACAGGGGTACAGAGGTGGGGCAGATGTACAGGGGGATACAGAGGTGGGGCAGATGTACAGGGGGGTACAGAGGAGAGGCAGATGTACAGGGGGGTACAGTGGTGGGGCAGAGGAGAAATGAGGTACATTGGGACAGATGAGCAGGGGTTTACAGCGGTGGGGCAGAGGAGCAGGGGGGTACAGAGGTGGGGCAGATATGCAGAGGTTACAGTGGTGGGGCACATGTGCAGGGGGTTACAGATGTGGGGCAGATGTGCAGGGGATACAGTGGTGGGGCACATGTGCAGGGTGGTACAGTGGTGGGACAGATGTGCAGGGTGGTACAGTGGTGGGGCAGATGAGCTGGGGGGTACAGTGGTGAAACTGATTTGTAGGGAGGACAGTGATCTAAGGTGTGAAGTTGCAAGAATTGGGGCTGATCTGAAGTGTGGCTTTGCAGGAATTGGGGCTGATCTGAAGCATGAGAGTGCAGGATGTTAATTTCTCACTACTCAAGTAGTTTACAGCATTTACTTCATAAAAAATCCTTTTAATGATTGAGAGTGTGAAGTTGATATTTTTTTGTTATAAAGTCAGCACGCTCAATTTCTTTGAAAACATTTTTCGGCACACTCTGCTCAAAAGGTTGCCTACCCCTGGTATATACCATTTAAAATGTTTTGATACGTTTTGTTTCATAGCAAAAAAAAAACATAGTTTTAAACCTTGTAAAAACCTTCAATGGAAAGGCACATTCATCATTTATGCTAGCCAATGTACAAATGCTCTGGACATAGAAGGATCATGCTGATGAAGCAATGTGATATTTACCATAGAGCAGGGCTCAAAATTTCAAGGCCTGAGCTACTAGCCAGGCCTCAAGTGTAACTCGCCACCAGTTGCCGCACCCAACCCCGTCCCACCCATAAACCCGCCCCGCACCTAAACACGCTTGGCCCCACCCCTAAACACGCCCTCATAAATTATCTCATTAAAGAGGGAGTCCGCCAATTTTTTTTTTTAAAAAGTCAGCAGCTACAAATACTGCAGCTGCTGACTTTTAAAATAAGGACACTCACCTGTCACAGGGTCCAGCGATGTCCGCACCCGAGGCCAAACCGTCCCTCGGTCCTCGGATGCTGCCGCCGTCATCTTGGGTATGGGAATCAGGAAATGAAGCCTTGTGGCTTCACTTCCCGGTTCCCTACTGCGAATGCGTGAGTCGTGCAATGCAATAGGAATGCTTCGCGCTGTCTCTGGGACCCGTGTGTGTCCCAACAGACAGCGCGGCGGGACAGGAAGAGGCATAGACTCCCGTGGGAGTCTATGCCCGGAAGTGGGTGCAAATACCTGCCTTAGACCTGAAAGGTGCCAAATGTGACATCGGAGGGGGGGAGGGTTCCAATGAGCGGAAGTTCCACTTTAGGGTGGAATCCCACTTTAAATGACACTTAAAATGTTTTATGCAGAATTAAGTTATAAAAATAAATATTAACAACAACCACAACAACAACTTTATGATAAATGTGTACAGAAATATAACAAAGTTTAGCTACTTTATATGTTTATTGAATATTAGGGACTTGACAATGTGATGGCAGTTTAGAGGGCATTGTTTACCAGTGTTTCCCCCTAATTAACCACTTTCAGACCGGACCAATTTGCAGCCAAAGGACCAGGCCCCTTTTTGCGATTCGGCACTGCGTCATTTTAACTGACAATTGCGCAGTCGTGCGACGTGGCTCCCAAACAAAATTGACGTCCTTTTTTTCCCACAAATAGAGCTTTCTTTTGGTGGTATTTGATCGCCCCTGCGGTTTTTATTTTTTGCGCTATAAACAAAAAAGAGCGACAATTTTGAAAAAAAAACGCATTATTTTTTATTTTTTGCTATAATAAATATCCCCCAAAAATATATAAAAAAAAACTTTTTTTTTTCTTCAGTTTAGGCCGATACGTATTTTTCTACATATTTTTGGTAAAAAAAATCGCAATAAGCGATTATTGATTTGTTTGCTCAGAAGTTATAGCGTTTACAAGATAGGGGATAGTTTTATAGCATTTTTATTAATAATTTTTTTTTATTAGTAATGGCGGCGATCAGCGATTTTTATTGTGACTGCGACATTATGGCGGACACATTGGACATTTTTGACACATTTTTGGGACCATTGTCATTTATACAACAATCAATGCTATTTAAATGCATTGATTCCTGTATAAATAACACTGGCAGTGAAGGGGTTAACCACAAGGGGGCAGTGTAGGGGTTAAGTATGCCTAGGGGTGTGTTTCTTACTGTGGGGGGGCGTGGCTGTCAGCTAGTGAATGCTGATCTCTGATCTCTGCTCCAATCACAGGGAGCAGAGATCGGCGTCACTAGTTGCTAGGCAGAACGGGGAGATGCTGTGTACTTCCCCGTTCAGCCTTCCCGTGAGACGATCGCGGGTGTCCCCGCGGCGATCGAGTCCGCGGGACCCGCGACCGGCCTCACGAGGGTCCCGACCGGCCTCACGAGGGTCCCAACCGGCGCGGGAGCGTGCCGCTCCCGGCACGCTCCCGGCGCGCTCCCGGTGCGCTCCCGATGGCACGGCAGGCATTAATGGAGGGACTTATATATACGCCCTCCTGCCTGTACGTGCCATTCTGCCGACGTATATCGTCGTGCGCCGGTCGGGAACCGGTTAAGCAGAAAAGTTTTTCCTAGAAAACCATTCTTTTTGTTAAAGCGACTCTAAAACAAAAAATAAATGTTGTCCCTGCAAGGAAAAAAGAAAATACTTACCTTTTCCACTGTCACCACCGAATACCACTCAAGAAATCCTCTCCTAAAGTATTTTCAGAAAACGACTATTCCTTCCCGGCTGCACTGTTCCTCCTGCCACTCTCTACCTCACTAATGTTGCCTGTAGTTACTGTATATGGTAGTCAGCAGGTAGATCCGCTAATCACAGTTGGGGACAAGGTGTACAATGCTCCTGGAAGTGCTGGTTTTCAAAGAGACTTATCTTTATATTTATCTTTAATGAAGCAGCACGTTTTGTGGCATGGACAGTGGGAGACATTGCATAGTTGGTAAGGTAGAATAAAGATATCAGTCCATCCAGTTCAACCCGTGTGGGTGTATGAGTGTGTATGTATTTATGTCTCTAGCATTTTGCATATTTCTATTATATTATATTTCTAATATATTATACTATATTGCATTCATTAAAATGCATATCAATAGTAAGAGTTTTTGAAATTGTCGGGACACCCCACTGACTCATATGCATATCCTTACCGCTCTAACAGTAAAGAACCCCTAACATAGTTTAAGGCTAAACCACTTCTTATCTAACTTCATTGAGTTGCCACAAGTCTTCTTAAATTACCTGAGTTTGAATAGTTTTTCCCCATGCGTCATTTGGATTTTTGTATATTGCAATCATATCTCCTCTTAAAGAGTGGGTTTTACTTCCTCTTTTGCCTGCAAATAAAAAGCAGCTAGTATGCATTGCATACTAGCCCATTATACGACACTTACTTGCAAACTAAGCCAGCACTGTCGCCTGAGCAGGCCGCATCCATCTTCGCCCCTCTTGCTTCCGGGGCCACGGACTCCGGCTCTGTGACTGGCCGGAGCCGCTGGTCTGTTTCTTCACATGACGACATCGGTGCACTACAAGTGAAATATCTCTTAAATGGCGCTTGTTTAGGAGATATTTCCACTACCTATAGGTAAGCCTTATTCTAGGCTTACCTATAGGTAAAAGTCAACAAAAAGGGTTTACAACCTCTTCTCCAGGGACAACAACATTAATGTATATAGTTGTGCCTCATAACTGAGGTTCTTTAGTCCCCTTATCAGCTTTTTGCCCTTCTCTGGACTCTCTCCGGCTCTAGCACATCTTTCCTGAGGACTGGTGACCAGAAATGGATGGCATACTCAAAATGTGGCCGAACCAGTGTTTTGTGAAGTAGAGAAAGGAAACCCTTTTTAAACTGTTTTATTGGCTTTTCAACAGAGAAATTAACCTACATCGGGAACAAGTTGCATATAATACACAAATTCAGATTATATAGGTAAGAATCATACATTTCTCACTTATCAGAAGATTAGTATATCTTACAGAGAAGATCTACACACTTTTCCAAAGTTAATGGGGTGTTCAAAAATACTGCCATTCCCAAAACGGAAAAACATAAAACAAAACTCAACAAACTTGCAAAATTAGACATGGGACTTATATTTAAAAAAGAAGAAGGTATAACTGTGTTAAAAAAACAAAAACAAAAAAAACCCACTTCATTACTGAAGTCAGAGACAGAGTAATGTCAGACATGCTCTCCACTCAGAAGATGCAAACACTCATGCCTTCATTCTTGTAACAAAGGTAGGTATTAGATCTCAGGTGTTGCACAGGTATCAAAAAGCTCTATCCAAGGTCCCCAAATTTCATTGAATTTATGAGGGCAACCCCTCGCCTCATATGTAAGTTTGTAAATAGGCAACACCTGGTTAACCCAATTTTTCCATTTGTTAGGGGCACGACTGTAAACTGTCCAATGCAATACAACCGTTTTCCTAGCATAAAACAAAGGAAACTGTAAGAACTGCTTCTGATAAGAACTTAGATTAATATCTTCCAGTACCCCCAGCAAAAACCATTTTGGATTACATACAGTGTCTTGAAAAATTATTAATACCCTTTGAAATTTTTCACATTTTGTCATGTTAAAACCAAAAACGTAAATGTATTTTATTGGGATTTATGTGATAGACCAACACAAAGTATAGGAAGAAAACTCTCCAAAAAAGATAGGCGGACTTTTTAGGCTCAAGAAGTGTACAGACACAAGCTGAACATATGTTAAATTCAAAGTATTTATTAGTAACAAAAATTAAAAGAAATATGGGTAAAAGGAGTTATTGTTGTATATACATTATTACATTAAATACGGTTGTCAGTGGTCAGGTCACAAGGCACAATGTAGCATCAATAAATATGCGACGATGAAATAAGTGTATAAACCGACACCAACATGTTTCGGAGTTCTATATGCTCCTTCTTCAGGGTAGATTTAAACAGCATAGGTAAACATCTTCTATAAAATAAAACATATATTAGAACATGATCGCAGATATTCTGCGCTATATACAAGGTGGATAAGGACAAAGAGATAGGAGGGAGGGTAACAAGGAATATCTTCTCCTAGACCCATCTTTCTCTAGACTAGCTGACAACCTGCCTGTCTTCTCATATACTGATCTGACACTGAGGGGGGGTCAACCAAATGTTTACCATGAATACCCCCCTCAATTCTAATTACCATCAGTAAATACTAGGTGAAAAGGCTATTCCTCACACACACAACTGGCATAAGAAGTAACTCACTGTTCCCGAGAGTGGATGAATAGCACACAGCCAGACAAAATGTAAAAACAATGCAGCAGGATCCAATGAAATGGAGAGTGGGAGCGCTCAAAAGTCCCCCTAGGCTCAAATGGAACCCAACGTAAGCTACACAGAGATGACCTAATATAAAACACAAGGGGAGAAAACGAGGGATATATGTATATATGTGTATATATATTTCTAGATTGTAAGCTTTAACGAGCAGGGCCCTCTGATCCCTCCTGTATTGAATTGTATTGTAATTGTACTGTCTCCCCTGATGTTGTAAAGCGCTGCGCAAACTGCTGGCGCTATATAAATCCTGTATAATAATAATAATAATATATAGGGAAAACCCATATACAGGGATATATAAAAAAGGGGAGTAATAAGTCAAATGTGCAACAACACACATATCGTATGTAACTAGAGTTACCTTACCTCACAGGTGATATGGAAATCTCCAACCCCCAGAGCAACTACAAGGATTTGTTAGTTCCTCATAAATGTTACTAATGATCACTAATGAAGAGGAGCAAAAGTCTGTTCCCAGGAAGGAGGGTTCAGAGCAAATACGATTGTCACAAAGGTGCTGTACTCCCTAAGGAAACAGAAAAGTATTTGGGTAAATGGTAAGTTTTACTGGTGAATGGACATAGCAGGGAGAGCATGGCCGGTTACACCAGGGGAAAACGGTAGACCAGTCAGGTGGAAAAAAGAAGACGCCCACAGGTATGGGAAAAAGTGCTTGCAACCCGGAAATGGACGACAAAAAATGCAGACAGTGGTGATACCAGCATCCACAGTCCCAAAGCGTCAAAATGCATCTGAACTCCACTAGCCTGGGTGTGCCAGGTGCAGCAACCACTGGGAGAGGCCAAATAGAGCCTGATAGGTGGTATATATATATATATATATATATATATATATAAAACTAAAGGGGGTGGGCAATATTGGTAATGGACTAAGATGGCTGGGTGCGCCACTCACCACTCAAAAGCACAGATACAGAAAGTGAGAAAAAAACATTAGAGGAACCCAAACCTTAGGGTGGAGGTCATACCTCCATCACCCCGAGGCAAAGCCCTCCGAGTTGGGCTGGTAATTAATGGACTCATTGAGGCCCGGATATGTTGTGGCCTTTAAGGAGTGGATCCATCTCAGCTCCCTCTGGAGGAAAAGTTTGTTCCAATCTCCCCCACAGGCGCTGGGATGGACCCGATCCAAGTCCCAAAACTTGACCCTAGGAAAACCCCCCTCATACAAAACACGAATGTGTCTGCTGAGGGATAACTCGGAATTAGCAGTCTGCATGCAGAGTATATGCCTGTAAATTAGTTTGCACAATTCATTTTTGGTTTTCCCAACATAAAAGGAACCACGACTGCAAATCAAGAGATAAACAACACAAGTCTTGCGGTTGACAAAATGTTTAGCTTTAAGTAGATATCCATTGGGCATTGTAACGGAAGCACATGTGTGTAAATATTTACATTGGTTGCAGCCTCCACATGTTTAGGTACCCCTGTATTTACATGGATCCTTTCTTTTCTCACCCTTATATTCACTCTGTGTGATAGATTCACGTAATGACAGAGCGCGTCTATAGGTGATCTGGGGAGCCTGAGATACAAATCTTCCTATATCGGAGTCCAGGGATAACAAATGCCAATGTTTCTGTATAATGTGTCTAATCCTAGAATGTTGGTCTGAAAACTTGATGATGATTCTAGTGAGGTCATCCTGTTGTCAGAAACCATGAAATCAGACCGAGACAGAAGTACAGTTAAATCACACTTGTTTAATAATAGTAAGTAAATAGAACAAACGTACTCAAAAAATAGCCAAAGTTCTGTAACCTGAACGGATAGTCAGACAAGCCAAACGTCAGGGAGCCGGATATGAGCGTAGTAAAACAACAAGCAGGATCTGGAACCAGAAGGGATGTCAGCCAAGCAAGTCTTTAACAGGAATGCACTAGATAGTCTCTGTGATGTTGACCAAGATGAAGGCAGAGATCCTTTACCAAGGCTGGACAGCTTAAGTAGGCAGGACTGACGAGCAGGATATCATCAACAGCTGAGTAACTGTGGAGAGATAGGAGCTGGCAATTAGCTGACAGATGAGCGGCCAGCTCAGAGAAGGAAGGGCTGAGCCCAGCCCTGACACCTGTTTTTTAGGTGTTTGAGGGCCATATAGTAGTTTATTCCTGGATTTGCCAATTGCTTTCTTGTAGGCTTTTTTTTTAAACATGTTGAAGTGTATCCTCTCTCCAACAACCTAGCTCTAAAGCCCCATACACACGCGCGGATTATCCGCGGACCAGGTCGGTCGGATCCTGTCCGTCGTACTTTGTCCGATGTTGTTGTTGCGTACACACGGTCGGACAACGTTGTCGGAATATCCGGTCTGCAAGAACGTTGTGACGTAAGTCGTCTTCCACGAGACTAGAAAAGGGAAGTTCAGCACCACGTCAGGCACCCGTTGGGCTCCTTCTGCTGATCCCGTGTTTATCGCGAGTTAGTCGAAGTTTGGTGACTTAAGATTCGCGCTTCTCAGTTTTCTGACTCAGATCGTTACTGCCCTTCAGTTTGTGCTTGTCGTGCATATCTGTTTATTAGTGCGTGTAGTCAGTTCGCATTTGTTGGTCATTGCGGCCTATATCTTGATATAGGACGCTTTGATTTGCACTGCTTATTGTCTGCTCGTTTCTGGTGTTCATTTCGTTCTTTCAGGCCTTGCTGTTTATCGGTGCTTTCTGTTTGTCCGTTCTGACCAGCCGACCTTTTGTGACCTTGTGAGCGATGTTTCCCGTGCGTACTCGTCGCCGAGTTCGTGCTGTACGCGGAATTGGTGTCGGGCTTTTAGCTTTGACCCAAGACCCGTCCATGAACAGAGTGGCGAGGAGGATGTGGACCAAGAATTGGTTGCTTCAGCGTGACCAATTCTCGCACATGCCTTTGCTTCGTGAGATCCGGGAGAATAATCCTGATGATTTCAGGAACTTTCTCCGGATGACGGACCCCGATTTTCACCGTCTTTTGGCTTTGCTGACCCCCTTTATCAGCCGGCAGGATACCTGCATGAGACAAGCCATTACTCCGGAGCAGAGGCTTGTTGCCACGTTGAGGTACTTGGCGACAGGGAGAAGTCTTCAGGATTTGAAGTTCTCTTCAGGTATCTCTCCCCAGGCCCTGGGAATCATTATTCCAGAGACCTGTTCAGCCATCATCGAGGTCCTGCAGGAGGACTATATTAAGGTAACATTTCTCCTTTACTATTCCCTTCTATGTATGCTCTGTTTGCTAATGTCTTGTATTTTTGACCTCCTTCCCTAATTACCATGATTGCAATATGCTCTAATATGCTGTGCCCCTTTTCTCCTTCATGGATTTTTCCCTTCACTTACCTCCCCAGCATGCTCTTCTGCCCCAATAGACACCTATGGCCTAGTCACTTAAGCAATGTCTTTTGTCTGCTGCATAGTATTGTTTGCCCCCAAACACCCCCTAAAATACGCACTAATGTTTGCTGTGTGGTTTACTTCATGTAGAGCCCCTTTTTTTGGGGGGGGGGGGCAAACTCATTAGGAACCCCCTCCCCCAACTGCTCTGTCAGATGGTACCAATCCTCTATCTGCTGGCTTTCCCAAGGTCAATACACACTATATACCTACCTCTTTATAGTGGGCATCTTTACGGATGAATTCTGCAAAGCATGTAGTGCAAGGGGCTGCCTCCATACTTTCCATTTCCTATTTTTTTGTGTTCTTTCCCTCCTATTAGCTTGCTTGGTAATTTCAGAATGTCACAATGTGCTTTCCTTTTTTTGTGGGGGGGGGGGGGGTGTTTGAAATGTTATTTTAGCTTTCCTGGGGGCTGCCAATAGTGTTAAGTGAGGGTCTGGGCAAACTAGCACACATTATTGAGCCATTTGCCAATCAATGAAGTGCAGAGGGTTACCTGTCCAACCCCCCCCCCCCCAAACCCTAGTTATTGCCAACGGCCCATCAGAAGTGTGGGGATTGATGGGGGGTGATTAATCTGTGAAGGGGAGCCTCTACTTTTCTGTGCAAATACTTTCCAGCCTCAAATTTTAAACAATGCTCTTGTTCCAAGATGTTGATTGTCTAATCTGCTTGCAATGTTTATGTGCAAAGTGAATAATTTTTTTTTCTGGTTTCACTCCACAGTTCCCTTCCACGCCACAGGAATGGCAGACTGTGGCCTCCACTTTGCCAGCCGTTGGGACTTTCCTAACTGCGGAGGGGCAATTGATGGGAAACACGTCCGCATCGTCCCACCGCCCAACTCGGGGTCCTACTATTATAATTATAAAGGGTTTAATAGTGTAGTGATGTTGGCGGTGGTGTCGGCGACATATGAGTTTATGTATGTGGACGTGGGGATGAACGGCCGGATCTCGGATGGTGGTGCCATTGCGCACACGGAGTTCTACTGGCGTCTCCAAAGTGGCAGTCTGTGCTTGCCACCTCCAGAGGAGAATGCAGAAGGACTCCCCTTCGTCTTTGTCGCAGATGAAGCGTTTGCGTTGACTCCCCATCTGATGAGGCCGTTCCCGATGAGGACCCTCACCCCAGACCAGAGGGTCTTCAACTACAGGCTGTCCAGAGCCCGAAGAGTTGTTGAGAACACTTTTGGCATCCTGGCCAGCCGCTTCCGCCTGTTCTTGACGGCAATTAACTTGGCGGAATACAAACTGAACCACATAGTTCTTGCCTGTTGCATATTGCACAACTTCCTCAAAAGACATAACAGGAACTATGTGGTGCCCGTTGGCCCAGATGTGGAGGGCCCTCCAAATGCTGACCTCACAGCCCTTCAAGTGGCACGTCCAGGCTTGCCCCCTCTAAATGCCCGCGCGGTCCGCGAGCAATATATGGACTACTTTGTGGGTAGGGGGGCCATTGCTCTGCCTGACGATGTGTGAGAGGCATTTTTAAATAAATATTTTTTTTCAACCAACCTATGATTTCTTGTCATTTCCGTATTCTTTTTAGCTTATTTGACCTTGAAATTTTTTCCGTTTGCCTTCGACGGTGGGAATGCACTTTCTGGGCAAAAGGAGGTAACAGTCTCTTCTTCCCAAAAAGATTATTCTCATGTTGTGTGTTTGATACCTAATCTTTGGTCTAGAGAAGGTTTGTAGTGCATAACTGACACCCAAAATACTCCTTTTCATCACCAGGTCAGACATGTGTGTATTCACAAAAATGCTGTGCTCCGTGTTTTCGTACAAAGCACTGTGGGTGTCATTTACATAAGTCAAATCCACTATGCTCTACAAGTTGTCATGGAAAATGTTATTAATGTATGTTGTCAGATGCCCCCCAGTGTCTGTTTTGCTGTAATGCGCTCATCTGAGCGTATTCGCACATAAAGACGTTGGCGGAAGACCATTGGCTGCGTAAACCTTCCTATGGACACTACAGATGTGTTTGCTGGTTTAAGGAAGTTCATTTGTGCCTCATCGGGAGACTGGCCACTTCCCAGTGACGGCATTAATAGCTTCAAGCAAACATCCCTGTGTACACTGGAACTTTAGCATAACGGTATAAATATTGTGGCCCACGGAGCCATAGTTTTATATTGTTCGTTGTCATTGAAAGCAGTTTAGACGGTTTGTACATCACTGTTTAGTCTGTTTGAATGTATACATCTGTGATTGGTTCTTTTGAAGGAAAACAATTGTCCCTGTATTGTAGTCCCTGTATTGTATTTCCTTATATGGTCATTCACATCCTGGGTGAATGAGATGAGGCCACATCCTTTGTGGGAGGGGTTTAGCTGTTGGAGGCAAACCCCTGAGGGTGTGGCTTGGAATGTTTTCTAAATAAAAGAGTTCACTGAGCTGGGACAGGGTCAATGATGCTGACCGAGGCTGAGATGAACATGTAAGAATACTTGCTGTTGATGGCTGTTTACTGGGCAATGAGGAACCAGGGGCTTAGATGGGAAGCAGCCAGACTGAGGTGGTGATGGATGGAATGCTTGGCTGGTGAGGTTTTGGATGCTGATGATGAGAGGATGACGTGAAGCTGCTGGTAATGTCTGTTTTTGGGAGCTGGGGATCCAGGGAGGCATACGATCAGAGGGTGCATTATATCATAAGATTGAAAGGCGCTTATTAGCGCAAGAGTGTGGCGAAATATCCACTACAGTTTAAGATGGCGAGTCAGGTGTTTAAGGGGCAAACAGGGCTTTCCCTGTACACAGGCAGAGAGGGGGAGAGAACAGAGCACAGTCCAATACACGTTTGTTGTCCTGAGACAAATGGGGTGCGTTTTCTCTGCCTGATGCGTTGGGAAAGTTTAGCTTTGCAAAAAGAACAAATGTTTTGTCTTTTGGTATAATGCCGCAATTTTGATCGTATGTGTGTGTGTGTATGTATGTCTGTGTGTGTATGTATGTATGTATGTATGTATGTCTGTCTGTGTGTGTGTGTGATCGTGTGTATGTGTGTGAATGTATGTATGTGTGTGTATGTGTGATCGTGTGTATGTGTGTGAATGTATGTGTGTGTGATCGTGTGTATGTGTGTGATTGTGTGTATGTGTGGGGAGAAGGATTGGCTTGTTATGGAAGTTGATGCCACAGTGAGTAACTTTAGGTGTTTAACAAGAAGTGTATGTTTTAAGTTGTGCTTTTTCATGTAACTAACACTTTTAAATGTGAGTTAGCCTAAAGTGTTTGTCTATGCGTTAAATGTGATGTCCCATTTGTGTCCGATTGTGTGGGGAGAAGGGTTGGCTAGTAGGGAAGCTTGTGCTAGTTTTGGCGGGAACAACTGCTTTGCATGCGTTAACGACGCCATTTTGTACCCTGGCTTTCATCTGCCATTTCCTTCTGTTGTTGTTTCATTGGATAGCATATGTTACTAAGTGTGCATTCTCAATTGTGCGGTGAGATTACATACTTTTTAGTGGAACTGTTCCTAAAGTGTATGTTTTAAGTTGTGCTGGGCCTTCCTATAGGGGAAGGGGCAAACATCATTCCTTTGTGTGTGAAACCATGTGCTAGTTTCGGCGGGAAAAAAATCCCTCATGTTGTAGCCTAGCCTTTGTCTATTATAGGCTAGCTGTTTTCGTTTGGCGGGAAAAAAACTCCATCTTGCTGAAGTCTGGCCTTTGATATGGTTTTTTTCATCGGCCATCTTGTTGTATCTGCTGTGTTCAGCCTTTGGTGCAGATTTTCCTTTTTAAGTGAATTCTATTTTTTTGTACTTTTTACATATTTTTAAGTAAAGCTTTTGCGTTTTCTGTATTGAATTTTGATTTCCATTTGAATCTAGACTGGGTTTGTGTATAGTGAAACTAGCTTTGCAAGTATATGGGAGTGTCTCAAATGGTTATTCATTGTTCTTTTTAGGCTTGTATTGTTTAAGCCTGCACTTGAAAATCTAGCCTCCCTCCCTCTTTCCTCTTCATTGATATTTAAATTAACCAGTTTGATGAGTTTTGATGTATCCACAGGAGGGGAGGGGCTTTTGATTGTTTGTGGCCTGCAATGGAAGGGAAAGGCTTTGATTGCACTGTTGTGTGGTATTCTGGTCTCAAAACTTGTGGTTTGATTTCCCAGGGGATATATGAGTCAAGGGGGATTTTAACATGGGGGTTAATTCCACCCACTCCAGGAAAAAAAGTTTTTTTATTTGCTGATGCTAGCCATAGATTTTTCTAATGTCTTGATAGACAAAATATGATGCTATTCAAGACTCCCCCTCCCTCTTCCTGTTCAGGTGTGCAACAGGAAGTTGATGAGAGGGGCCTGGGGTCTTTTGAATTAGGACAAAATCTTTTTGATTTTTAAAGTAAATTAAGGTTTATATTGTAATACAGTTTTGGGGAGGCATTAAAGTTATTGTAATATCAAGGTACAGAGAGAAGCCATAATATTTGTTTTGAATAGTGGAGGATTTCATGGTGTTTTGTAGTTTGTCTGACAACACATTTATGGGGCTGCCGATAACCGGTAGTAGAGCATGTAAATGTGAGGATTAGTACGCTAGCACACCAGGAGGCCGTGTATAATAATCGGAAAACGCTGGGTGCCAGTACTGTAAAAATGAGGCGCTAAGCAGTACTGATCCGAAAATTAGTGCAAGGTGCCCTGGACGCAGGGACACTTCATAAGCGATTCGAATCGTCATGGGTAATGTTGGCCATCCATGCGTTGGAGATAAAAAAATAAGGCTCCACACCAGTCAGACAGCTGCCTTACACATGAGATCTGGGTTTGGGGCTCCGGACATGAGACCCCTTAAAGTGTGACACATATGGTCAGAGGGTACAGTAAGGTGTATTCCTTTGGAAGGTATTTTTGATGTCTGGTGGTACGACACCCCAGAATAAAAAAAATATTTTGGAAGTAGTTCAGTTTTGGCTTCAGAAATCTGTAATGGTGAGTGGGATGATGGATGTGTAGTACATGATTTTGTGATTCTCAGAGGAGGAACTGTGCTTAAAATCCAGATGCCCATTCCAGAAATTTGTGTGGCTGGTCCATACAATATTCTGAGATGTTCTCATGTCTGTCCCATTTTATGTAGTTTTTTTTTTGCTAAGAGTGAAGGCAGAATTCCATCTGGTTGGTTTTAATTTTAATTTTTGATTTAGGAACTATGAAATATCTTCCCCCACATTTGTATCAAAATGTTTGTCTAAAGTTTTAGTTGTGTCATGTTCTATGTGGTAACAAGAATAAGTCTGAACCTACCGCGACAGTCGTGTTGTGGGTGTTGTATTTTAGTAAAAACGTGAAAGTAAGGGTTGTAGAGGGTTTAGCTATTATCGGTTTCGACGAATGCCATTGACAATTTACCAATGGACACGAATGTTGTATTGTTTATGATTGACAGATTAATAACTTGTGTGTATAAGTATCTTTTCAGGTCCAAGGAGTTTCTGAGGCCCCCCGCACCATTCTAAACCCTGAATTTTTTCCTCCACTTTGTAAAGATGAGGAAAAGGGGGGGAAGAGGATGGGCTGAGTGACAATTTTTTTTAAACCAATGATACTAACCACTCTAATTCTAGCCAAGTTTGTGACAGGTGACAGGTGACAGGTGACAGGTGACTCGGTCGTTGCAGAGAAGATTGATGAACAAGACAACAAGGATGAGAAGTATCTTTATTTATATTTTTTTAAAGTGTATTTTCCAACTAGCTAAGAAAGTGAACAGGACACATGGTTGGGTCTACTCTGAGTCTCCACGGAGCTCTGGTGCCCCAGTGATGACAGCGATGTATGATATATAGATATATTGGTGTGAGGAGTTGTGACAAACTAGTAAAGACTCCAAACAGACATTTCTAAATGGAATTTTTCGATACATTTCTAGAGGGTAAAATTAATTATAATTTTGACAATAGGTCTGGTTCTCACCAGCTTTGGTATCGGGATAACTAGCCCACAGTTTATAAAGTAAAGCTTCAGATCTACGGTTTATAAAGTAATTCCCCTAATGGAAGAGATTCATGTGTGCTGGTGAATCTCGTCCCAGCATCTTATGTCGCGGCCGATCGCGAGGATCTGATGGCGCGAGGGAAGGTAAGAATGACAGGGACACCTAGAAGGGAATTGCTTGTACACGGTGGGGACTTGAGCTTATGAAACAATTGAAAAGTGTATCATCCATTGAGGATGGGATGTTTTCATGTAACTGTTGAAGCTACAAGGAAGTTCCCACAATCCAAAGGGGGGTCCTGGGAATTCATAAGTAAAGATTGTTATACCTGAATCGGGGATACTAGTGACAAAGTTCAGGCCCATATGGATGGGGCTTGGATCCCTGAGAGGCAAAGCCAGAGCTGTAGCTAGTGAAGAATGGAATTCTCTAAAGTTTGGGAATCTTTGGTGATTTAATTTTTATTTTTGCAGCGGATCATAGTTGAAGGAAGTAGGGGTATATTTACTCATGTTTTTGTTTCTATTCCTTATATATATCGTGATGAGGTGCTCCTGCTGCCTGATTTGGACGCGTGACCAGAGCCCGAGCAGATGACCACATTTTTCTCAACAAGATGCCCGACCTGCAAACAAGACACAGAGGATCCCAGACCGACCAGCGACTACAACAGCTCACCATGTCATCTCTACCGAAGAACAGAGTCTCCATGTCAAGCCGTGTTTTCCTTTTTATGGACTGTAAGGCCAGGTGTAAGAAGATCGAAATTCATCAAGAGACACATGGGAGGATATGACAAAAACGAGGGACTGTCATGGAAAATGTTATTAATGTATGTTGTCAGATGCCCCCCAGTGTCTGTTTTGCTGTAATGCGCTCATCTGAGCGTATTCGCACATAAAGACGTTGGCGGAAGACCATTGGCTGCGTAAACCTTCCTATGGACACTACAGATGTGTTTGCTGGTTTAAGGAAGTTCATTTGTGCCTCATCGGGAGACTGGCCACTTCCCAGTGACGGCATTAATAGCTTCAAGCAAACATCCCTGTGTACACTGGAACTTTAGCATAACGGTATAAATATTGTGGCCCACGGAGCCATAGTTTTATATTGTTCGTTGTCATTGAAAGCAGTTTAGACGGTTTGTACATCACTGTTTAGTCTGTTTGAATGTATACATCTGTGATTGGTTCTTTTGAAGGAAAACAATTGTCCCTGTATTGTAGTCCCTGTATTGTATTTCCTTATATGGTCATTCACATCCTGGGTGAATGAGATGAGGCCACATCCTTTGTGGGAGGGGTTTAGCTGTTGGAGGCAAACCCCTGAGGGTGTGGCTTGGAATGTTTTCTAAATAAAAGAGTTCACTGAGCTGGGACAGGGTCAATGATGCTGACCGAGGCTGAGATGAACATGTAAGAATACTTGCTGTTGATGGCTGTTTACTGGGCAATGAGGAACCAGGGGCTTAGATGGGAAGCAGCCAGACTGAGGTGGTGATGGATGGAATGCTTGGCTGGTGAGGTTTTGGATGCTGATGATGAGAGGATGACGTGAAGCTGCTGGTAATGTCTGTTTTTGGGAGCTGGGGATCCAGGGAGGCATACGATCAGAGGGTGCATTATATCATAAGATTGAAAGGCGCTTATTAGCGCAAGAGTGTGGCGAAATATCCACTACAAAGTGCAGTGAAAAAGTGCCCTTGAAAAGAAACTTGCAGTGCAAACTGGACTTGCCTTTAGTAAATAACACCCATTGCCCCCCAAATCCTTTACATTTGACCTACATAATGCATTTTTATTTTTAAATAAGGAAGCCACACATTTAGAAAAGTCAAAAAGTTTACTTGCAAAACATTCACAAGTGCGTTTACAAACTTCTTGCCCAAACTGACAACATCTTGGTTATTTACAACATTGTTTACAAACATTCCGCATTTTGTAAAACCAGGCATGGAGCAAAACAGAACCTAGGAACTAGGAAAGTTCAACTTTCTAAAGTGAAGACAAGATCAGACATGACTATATGTTCAAAGTGTGTTTGATCTTGCCTTCATCACATGGGGGGGTCACCCCTGGAAAGTTGAAATTTAGAACATGCACACAATTTGGGTGTGAAAATGGTCATTATATGTTAAAACACTGGCCTGGAATCTTCAAAAGTGACATTTTCCATCATGGGGATGAATGGATATTTTTGGGGGTGCAACCCCTTCACCACAACCACTTTAGTAGTTCGTAAAGTGGTTGCACCCCCAAAAAAACGTTGTCATTCATGCACCATGATGGGAGCTAGCACATGTGGACACAATGTGTGCATGTTCCAAATTTCACACAGTTCTTAACTTGCAAATGTGTTCAGAAGCAGCCACAAATGTGTGTTAATTACTTGGTGCGTTTTCAGATTTTTCCTAAAACATCAATGATGTTCTTCAATTTTTTGTTGAACATCATTGATGTTTTGCTTTATGTAATCTAGATCTCTATTGCAGACCATTATCTCCCCGATGAGTACGTGGGCACTCTCTGTGGTAAAGTGTGATTTTTCTTCCACAACATCCACGTCACCTAAAAACCAAAAACAAAAAAAAATGGGGTCTTGGAAATGAGGCAGGCATACATTGATTAGCTTACCAGTAGCTGTGTTCTCCCACACTCACCTGTTGTGGTGACAAGTTCTCCAATTTCTATGATCTCTCCTTCCTCCTCCTCCTCCTCCTCTGCTTCTGCTCTTTCCCCTTTTTTTGGGGGTGTTGGTTTTGGGGTTTCCTCAGACGTCCCAAGTTTTCGTTCCCCTATGAGAATGTACAAAAGGAAGATTTAGCAACACAATCTATTGAGGGCAGAAATAGGAAATGACAAACATTGCTTGAAAGTGAGGGACAATATTTTTGGGTGTCCAGTTACAAATGACACCAACATGAATGTAGTCACTTTGTAAAGGTCCTAAACTTATATCTTTTTGGTCGACGTTTGGGTGATGGAGACCCCCCTCTAGTATCCACTGGAGCACATGTGTGGAAAAGCCTAATAAAAAGGGGGTTTAGGTGTCCCAGCACTAGTGCTCTAGAGTCCAGATGGGTAAACAGCTACTGGGTGACATCTCCTTTACATTGAATAAATTGGCTGGACAGTCTTGATGACATTTCTAGAGAGAACAAACTTCCTTTCCCCCAAAAAACAACAAACATCGTATTATAAGTGGCCGAACGATCGAGGTTGAGTACGATCAAATGCACAGACGAACCTGAAAGTGGCCATTTTGGAATGTACAACTTTGTAAAAATCAAAACACATGGAGCAGTATGCAAGCAAGAAATCAAACACAAAACCCAACTACTTACTTTTTTGAAGAACTCGCTTGATCTTTCTGTACTGATCGGCCTCCCTCAGTTTCAGGTCTGACCAGCGTTTCCTCAGTTGCTCCTTGGATCGTTGTACCCCAAAATGATTGTACAGCCTCCTCACAACTTTAGACATGATCTTGGCCTTGCGGACATTGGGGTTGAGGTAAGGCCCATACTTCCCATCATAGTCGCTCCTCTTCAATATGTCCACCATCTCCAACATTTCTCCAAATGACATATTGGAGGCCTTGAATTTCAGGCTCCAGGATCGGGACGTTTCTGCCTCCGGACTTTCCTCGTCCTCCTCCTCGTTGGTGGGATATTTGGGGCGCACCTGCTGTGTCCCCGCCATGTGCTCTCCCCACTGCGGCGTAAAATGAAGGGGTGGGGAATAGACAAGAAAGATCATCAGGGGCGGGCGGAGTTTGACGCATGCGCACTGTATATAAAACGTCACACGCCTGTGTCGTAGCCATGATCTGGGAGACGAGGGGAGAGAAAGCTCACACACGAGACGATCGCTATAACGAAGGTACAATTTGACGTTGGTACATAACTAGCCTAGACTGATTAGACCTTGAGGCTTCTTTATGGAGAAGATTAGGAGACTTTGGACTGACATTATTTATAGTGTTTTGTGTGGTGTTGTGTCTTGCAGAGATTATGGAGGGCTTCAACGATGTGAGTTTTCTCCCCCTCTTCATTGATAAATACAGGGAAATGCCCCTATTATGGCAGGCAAAACACCGCCACTATAGCAACAGACCAAAGAGGTACGCAGCCATGCAGAAACTTTTGGCATTTGTAAAGCCAACGTTCCCCACGGCAACTGTTCCTAAGTTAAGAGTAAAAATTGCTAACCTGAGGACTACCTATTTCCGGGAGCGCAATAAGGTCCGGAAGTCCCAAGCATCTGGAGCTGCAGCAGATGATGTCTATGCCCCCACGCTCTGGTACTATGAGAGTCTCCACTTTCTCAAAGACCAGGCTAATGTCAGGAAGTCACTCTCGACTCTTCCTTGCACGCGTCCTTCCGCGTACGCCACCCCTGATGAGGCTTCCGAGGACCAACCTGGGCCTTCCAGTATGGAAGATGTGCAGGAGCCCAGCTTGAGCCAGGTATAGTAGTTTTGTTACCATTTTTGGGAATAATGAATGATGTTCAGTTAATTCAGGATCCCCAATTGCTTAGTTCCTAACGTGATTGACATATCAACTGACAGTAGTGTTGGAGACATTTTTGGGAAGAATCTAAACTGCTGGGCTGAGAATTGTATGGTTTTCTATTTGTAACCATTTTGCAACAGTCACTAGATGAGAATTGTGTGTGTTTTATGAACAAATAACTGAAACTATGTCCGTTTTTCATACACAGGAAGACCTCAGCCAGGAGGTGGCTGTGGAATGTGGCAGTCAGGAGGAGGCAGGGGTTAGTGGCAGCCAAGAGGTGGGTAGTGGCAGCCAACAGGGGGTAGGCGTAGGAGCCTGACTGTCTCCCAAGTCTCTCCCCTCCGCCTTCCCTACAGAAGGGCGAAAAGGATGGGGGAGGTGGGAGAGTCAGCGCTCCAGCTGATCAAAGATGCTTCAGCCTCCCTATATGCCACACCCACCTACGAGGAGGCCTTTGCCTCCTTGGTTGCCAATAAAATGACGGGTATGGAGGCGGGGCAACGCAGCATGTGTGAGGATGTCATCCTCAAAATCCTAAATGAGGGGATGGCTGGGGAGATGACTCCCCTCACACATGTTTGCGAAAGTCACCTTGCTCCGCCTCCTCCTCCTTCTGCCACCCCACCAGCACCACAGCCACATCGTGGAAGGAAGAGTACAAGGAAGACAAGAGAGTGACGACCTGGATTCAGTCTGGTCTGAGAGAAGATGGAGCCTCTCGTAGTACCAGAGCCTGGGGACCTAGATGGCATCTGCTGCAGTTCCGGATGTTTTGGACTTCAGGACCAGATTGCACTCCCTTATTATTTAGATAGGTACTCCTCAGGCCCCCAATTTTCTAAGCTTGAAAAATGATGGTTGCCGTGGGGGGCCAAGGCTTTGCAAATTCCCCAAGTTTCACCATGGCTGCGTTCCTCTTTGGTTTGTTGCTGAGACCTAAATAAAGGTTTTTTTGATTTGAAATAATCATTGCCTATTGTGTTTTACTTTTCTACAATGACAGTTTTTCTTTGAGTAGGCAGGTACATTTCACAAATAATAAAGTATAATTAACAAGGGGCACCAACAACCAACAAACTCCTAATAAATTTAAGCAACAAATACTAATGTTAATAATGTGGTTTTGCTAAGTTGATACACAACCCCCCTCCAAAAAAAAAATAAAAAAAACTCCTTCAAATATGTATTCCCCAAAAAAAAAAAAAAACATCCTAAAAATATAACAAAGATTCTTTTACGATCTGAGTACAAATAAACATGTAGTGTATAAATCGTGAAAAGTAATAAAGAACTAAGTTTGTGAGAAGTGAGGGTGAATAGGAGCAGCTAAAACATGTCATTCTTCTTGCATTGTAAAGAAAAAGAGAATGCGCTGCATTAAAGACATTTTAACATTGCAGCGTGACGAATGTGCTGTGTCGATTAGGAAAGGTAGTTTTACCTGACCGAGCGCTTCCGTCACAGAATTTCTTCTGAGCATGCGTAGCACTTTGTCCGTTGGACAACGCTACACACGATCGGATTTGGTGTGATCGGACCGTGTTGTCAAAAAATCTATCCAGCAGGAGATAGGACTTTGTCCGTCGGACAATCCGACGTACACTGTCCGATGGTGCATACACACGGTCGAATTTTTCAACAACATTGTCCGATCGGACAGAATCCATGCGATAATCCGACCGTGTGTATGGGGCTTTAGTGTAAGTGCTTCCTGTTGGAAGGATGTTTCATCCGAGCAGTTCCTTCTGATCCTAAGATATTGACTGTATGGGATGGATCTCAACAAGGTTTTAGGGTGAAAACTGGACGCATGTGGAAGAGAGTTGCCAGCCATAGTTTTACGATATAGACGGCTCTTTAGCACATCGTTAGTGTCACATGTAACTGCGACGTCAAGGAATGTAATCTCCTTATGATGATACATCATGGTGAACATCAGGTTAAATTCATTCTTATCCAGCCTGTCCAAAACGGATTTAATAAAACTTCGGGGCAATTCCATATCAAAAAGACATCATCAATGTATCAGTGCCACATTGCTATGTGGTCCGTGTACATTGATAGTCCTTCATCAGACATGATCATATGTTCCCACTTCCCCAGGTACAGGTTGGCATACGATGGGGCACAACAAGTCCCCATCGCAACCCCCTGCACCTGGAGGAAGAGGGGACCATTAAATGTAAATATATGGTGTCTAAGGACATAGTCTAAAGCCTGCACTATAAAATCATTATAAGCCCAGTCATCTTGTGTTCTTTGGGATAAAACATGTCTGATGACAGCCAAGCCCAAGTCATGGGGGATGGAACTATATAGGGCTTCCACGTCAGTCGTAACCGAATACGAATGTGCAGGTATACACAAATTGTCAATGATTTTCAGAAAGTGTATAATGTCCTTGATGTAAGAAGGGAGGCAAAGTACATGTGGTCTCAAATGTTCAGCAATGAGGCGACTCAGATTTTCCCTCAGCGCCCCATTACCGGAAACAATGGGTCTCCCTGGGGGGTTACTGAGGCTCTTGTGATCCTTGGGGAGAGAGTAGAAGGTGGGGATCTTGGGAAAGTCAGTACGTATGTAAGTCTTGGGGATGATACCCTCTGCAAAAGCCTTATCTACATACTCATAGGAAAGAGTGTTATATCTGTTAACGAGTCTAGATGAAATTGGTCTATACTAGTCTGGATTGTCTAGAATTTTTTTTACACATAACCACATATTGTTGATTATCCATGAACACAATATTGCCACCCTTGTTTGATGGTTAAAGAAAAATTGTTTGTAAGATCAAGAAGAGCTTGTTGACCAGGTGTCAGGTTCTTTTTACAATGGAGTTACATGGGTAATCTATCAATGTCTTTAGATACGCGTTTGAGAAAAGCTATCGCATTGGGGTTTGTGCTGTGATTTTCCACATTTTGTCATGTTAAAACCAAAAACGTAAATGTATTTTATTGGGATTTTATGTGATAGACCAACACAAAGTGGCACATAATTGTAAAGTGGAAAGAAAATTAAATGTTTTTCAAATTTATTTTACAAATAAATATCTGAAAAGTGTGGTGTGCATTTGTATTCAGCCCCCCTGAGTCAATACTTTGTAGAACCATCTTTCGCTGCAATTACAGCTGGAAGTCTTTTTGAGTATGTCTCTACCAGCTTTGCACATCTAGAAAGTGAAATTCTTGCCCATACTTCTTTGCAAAATCGCTCAAGCTTTGTCAGATGAAATAGAGAATGTCAGTGGACAGCATTTTTCAAGTCTTGCCACAGAGTCTCAATTGGATTTAGGTCTGGACTTTGACTGGGCCATTCTAACACATGAATATGCTGTATGTTTAGGGTTATTGTCCTGCTGGAAGGTGAACCTTGACCCCAGTCTCAAGTCTTTTGCAGACTCTAACAGGTTTTCTAAGATTGCCCTATAATTGGCTCCATCCATCTTCCCATCAACTCTGACCAGCTTCCCTGTCCCTGCTGAAGAAAAGCATCCCCACAACATGATGCTGCCAGCACCATGTTTCACGGTGGGGATGGTGTGTTTAGGGTGATGTGCAGTGTTAATAATTTTTCCACCACACATAGCATTTTGCTTTTGGAAAAGTCTCACACATGTGGTATCATCATACTCAGGAGGAGTAGCAGATTGTACTTTGGGGTGTAATTTTTACTATGCACATCCTATGTGTTAGAAATATCTTATACATGGACAACTTTGTGCAAAAAGAAATGCATTTTCATTTTCTTTCCACATCTTCCAGAAACTTGTGGAAAAAAATGACATGTTCAAAAGACTCATTATGTCCCATAGATTATATGTTGGGGTGTTTGTTTACAAAATGGGGTAATTTTTTGGGCGTTTCCATTGTCCTGATGCTCCAGGACCTTCAAAGGTGTAATAGGTAGTTCCATGCTTCCTGCATGTTGGACCGCTGTAAGTGGCCAAGCTGCGAAAAAGTCTCACACATACTCAGGAGGAGTAGTAGAATGTATTTTAGGGTGTAATTTGTGGTATGCATATGCTGTGTGTAAGAAATAACTTGTAATTATGACAATTATGTGAAAAAAAGAATTACAAAGAATTGTGGGGAAAAATTACAACTTCAAAAAACTCAGTATGCCTCATTCTAAATACCTTGGAATGTCTACTTTCCAAAAAAGGGCCATTTGGGGGGTTTTGTACTTTCCTGGCTTGTTAGTGTCTCAAGAAATTGGATAGGCTGTCAGTACATCAGGTGTGATCAATTTTCAATAAACAAGTGAAAAAGAGAAAGCGCACCGGCCCTAGTGTGGCAATGTTTATTAAAAAAGATATAGACACATTAATGTAGTACACTCAGATTGTGTGGATAAAAACAAGCGCATCCAAAGGTGCTGTGGTTGCTCTCCTGAGTCCAGAAATCCAGGCTGGATGTAAAGCAAACTGAGAGTCTCTGTCTAATAGTCCATGAGCAGCCGCCGACAAACTGCACGAGAGCCATCCGCTCTCAGCGAGGATCCTGCAAAGCAGAGAGACTCCACACAAGGACACGTGCACGTAATCCTCAGAAGCCGGCTGATAAATAACACTTGGTGGTTTCTATGACTACGCGTTTTAGAGGGCGTTGCCTCCTTCTTCAGGTCTACCATGTGGTCTCATAGAAGCACTTAAATAGTGTTCGTCATAAGGTTGTTACCCATTATGTACTATACAATAGCCAATTGGTGAGAGCACATGACTACTGATTAGCAATATTTTTGTCTGATAGAAATCATTAACCCTTTTACTTTGTATGTTTAAGACAATTGTGTTATATCTTAACCACTTCCCGCCTGGCCTATAGCAGAATGAAGGCTGGGCAGTGGTTCTGTTATCCTGATTGGGCATCATATGATGTCCAGCAGGATAACATGCGCACAGCACAGCGATCGTTTGAGCTGTGTGTCACTCTGACACACCGCATCTCCGATCATGGTAAGGGGCCTCTGACGGAGGCTCCTTACCACATGATTAGCTGTGACCAATCACAGCTGATCACAGCGTGAACCAGGAAGTGCCGGTAAACGGTCGGCGGCTCTCCCTGTCAGAGGGGGATCTGCACTGATAATCAGCACATTGATTATCAGTGCAGCTGCCCATGAGAGGTGCCCGTCAGCTGCCAATCAGTGCCTATCAGCTGCCAGTCTGTGCCCCATCAGTAACACTTGTCAGTGCTCATCAAAGTGCCAATCAGTGCCCATAAATGTGCCAATCAGTGCCCCATAAGTAATGCCTGTCAGTGCCCTTCAGATGCCAATCAGTAATGCCCATCAGTACATCAGACTTGTAGTGTGTTCCTGGCAGGCAGGCAGAGCTCCTATATTTTGTTCCCAGAAGCACCTATAGGACTTGTAGTGTGTTCCTGGCAGGCAGGCAGAGCTCCTATATTTTGTTCCCAGAAGCACCTATAGGACTTGTAGTGTGTTCGTGGCAGGCAGGCAGGCAGAGCTCCTATATTTTCTTCCTCATCAGTGCTGCCTATCCAGTGCCATCTATCAGTGCCCATTGGTGCCCATCAGTGCCGCCTATTAGTGCCCATCGGTGCCACCTATTAGTACCCATAAGTGCCGCTTAGCAGTGCCCATCAGTGCTGCCTATCAGTGCCCATCAGTGCTGCATATCAGTGTAGCCTTTCAGTACTCATCAGTGCTGCATATCAGTGTCGTCTATCAGTGCCTCCTCATCAGTGCCCATCAGTGCCACCCTATCTGTGCCCCCAAATCAGAGCCCATTAGTGCAGCCTCTTCAGTGCCCATCAGTGAAGTATAAAACAAAATTTTATAACAGAAACAAAGAAAAATATATATTATTTTCAAAACATTTCGGTCTTTTTTAGATTGTTTAGCAAAAAATAAAAACCGCAGGTGATCAAATACCACCAAAAGAAAGCTCTATTTGTGGGAAGAAAATTATAAAAATTAAATTTGTATGACCGCGCAATTGTCATTCAAAGTGTGACAACACTGAAAGCTGAAAATTGTCCTGGACAGGAAGGGGGGAACATGCCCAGTATTTAAGTGGTTAATAAAGAATATATGTATATTATATTTTGTATATAGAATCTAATAGATCTAAAGATACAACACATAGATCTAAAGATAAACACACAACACGTTCTGTGTTGTGAACGAGGACTATCTCACACATGCAAACCTTTATCACATATCTCAATATCTCCTGCTGGTTGATGGAGCAGCACAGCTAAACCTATGTTACACCCTACTGATTTAACTCCTAATATTAGGATCTCAATGGTTTCTTTCCATGTATATACTCTATTGACGGATTATTGTGGAACTGTTTTGGCTTTAATATCCATCTTGCCATCAGCTTATTGCCTTCACTGATTTTCTGGACTTCAGCGATTTTGGTGTTTTTTATTCTTGATCAATTTTCAATGACTGGCACCATAGCTTGTAGATAGGGATGGGCCCGGTGCTCGATGCGAACCCATGTTCGCATCGAGCACCGGGTGTTCGCTCGCTCGGCGAGCCCAGAACTATTTTGGCCGCTCGCATCACGTTCGTGTGATGCGAGCGGCCCCGCAATGCATTGCGGCCGGCGCGGCCGGCGCAGTGCATTGCTGGCTAATGATTGGCCAAGCATGCACTGTGACCCCGCATGCTTGGCCAATCACAGCCCCGGAAACTCGAAGAGCCATAATTGGCTACAGGCAGGACGCCTGTAGCCAATTACAGCTCAGGGGCTTTAGTACACGCCCCCCCCTATAAAAGGCCGCCACGCCGTCTGCGCCGGTCACATGCTGTTCCGGCGTAGATAGAGCAGGATAGATCTGTGACACTCTGCTGGATTTAGTTAGTTAGAGAGATTTACTTAGAGAGATTGAGTTAGATAGATTCATTTACAAAGATTGATTTAGAAAGAGGGGCTTGTAGTGTGTTCATGGCAGGCAGGCAGAGCTCCTATATTTTGTTCCCAGAAGCACCTATAGGACTTGTAGTGTGTTCGTGGCAGGCAGGCAGAGCTCCTATATTTTGTTCCCAGAAGCACCTATAGGACTTGTAGTGTGTTCGTGGCAGGCAGGCAGAGCTCCTATATTTTGTTCCCAGAAGCACCTATAGGACTTGTAGTGTGTTCGTGGCAGGCAGGCAGAGCTCCTATATTTTGTTCCCAGAAGCACCTATAGGACTTGTAGTGTGTTCCTGGCAGGCAGGCAGAGCTCCTATATTTTGTTCCCAGAAGCACCTATAGGACTTGTAGTGTGTTCCTGGCAGGCAGGCAGAGCTCCTATATTTTGTTCCCAGAAGCACCTATAGGACTTGTAGTGTGTTCCTGGCAGGCAGGCAGAGCTCCTATATTTTGTTCCCAGAAGCACCTATAGGACTTGTAGTGTGTTCCTGGCAGGCAGGCAGAGCTCCTATATTTTGTTCCCAGAAGCACCTATAGGACTTGTAGTGTGTTCGTGGCAGGCAGGCAGGCAGAGCTCCTATATTTTCTTCCCAGAAGCACCTATAGGACTTGAAGTGTGTTAGTCCCATCACACAGAGATCATATATTTTGTTCCCAGAAGCACCTATAGGACTTGAAGTGTGTTAGTCCCATCACACAGACCTATATTTTCTTCCCAGAAGCACCTATAGGACTTGAAGTGTGTTAGTCCCATCACACAGAGATCATATATTTTGTTCCCAGAAGCACCTATAGGACTTGAAGTGTGTTAGTCCCATCACACAGAGATCATATATTTTCTTCCCAGAAGCACCTATAGGACTTGAAGTGTGTTAGTCCCATCACACAGAGATCATATATTTTGTTCCCAGAAGCACCTATAGGACTTGAAGTGTGTTAGTCCCATCACACAGACCTATATTTTCTTCCCAGAAGCACCTATAGGACTTGAAGTGTGTTAGTCCCATCACACAGAGATCATATATTTTGTTCCCAGAAGCACCTATAGGACTTGAAGTGTGTTAGTCCCATCACACAGAGATCATATATTTTCTTCCCAGAAGCACCTATAGGACTTGAAGTGTGTTAGTCCCATCACACAGAGATCATATATTTTGTTCCCAGAAGCACCTATAGGACTTGAAGTGTGTTAGTCCCATCACACAGACCTATATTTTGTTCCCAGAAGCACCTATAGGACTTGAAGTGTGTTAGTCCCATCACACAGAGATCATATATTTTGTTCCCAGAAGCACCTATAGGACTTGAAGTGTGTTAGTCCCATCACACAGACCTATATTTTCTTTTTAGAAGCACCTATAGGACTTGAAGTGTGTTAGTCCCATCACACAGAGATCATATATTTTGTTCCCAGAAGCACCTATAGGACTTGAAGTGTGTTAGTCCCATCACACAGAGATCATATATTTTCTTCCCAGAAGCACCTATAGGACTTTAAGTGTGTTAGTCCCATCACACAGAGATCATATATTTTGTTCCCAGAAGCACCTATAGGACTTGAAGTGTGTTAGTCCCATCACACAGACCTATATTTTGTTCCCAGAAGCAC
Source organism: Lithobates sylvaticus (assembly GCA_028564925.1). Lineage (NCBI taxonomy): Eukaryota > Metazoa > Chordata > Amphibia > Anura > Ranidae > Lithobates > Lithobates sylvaticus. The sequence goes on along the minus strand of CM053026.1, from coordinate 447,915,870 downwards.
CTATAGGACTTGAAGTGTGTTAGTCCCATCACACAGAGATCATATATTTTGTTCCCAGAAGCACCTATAGGACTTGAAGTGTGTTAGTCCCATCACACAGACCTATATTTTCTTCCCAGAAGCACCTATAGGACTTGAAGTGTGTTAGTCCCATCACACAGAGATCATATATTTTGTTCCCAGAAGCACCTATAGGACTTGAAGTGTGTTAGTCCCATCACACAGAGATCATATATTTTCTTCCCAGAAGCACCTATAGGACTTGAAGTGTGTTAGTCCCATCACACAGAGATCATATATTTTGTTCCCAGAAGCACCTATAGGACTTGAAGTGTGTTAGTCCCATCACACAGAGATCATATATTTTCTTCCCAGAAGCACCTATAGGACTTGAAGTGTGTTAGTCCCATCACACAGAGATCATATATTTTGTTCCCAGAAGCACCTATAGGACTTGAAGTGTGTTAGTCCCATCACACAGAGATCATATATTTTCTTCCCAGAAGCACCTATAGGACTTGAAGTGTGTTAGTCCCATCACACAGAGATCATATATTTTGTTCCCAGAAGCACCTATAGGACTTGAAGTGTGTTAGTCCCATCACACAGACCTATATTTTCTTCCCAGAAGCACCCATAGGACTTGAAGTGTGTTAGTCCCATCACACAGAGATCCTATATTTTGTTCCCAGAAGCACCTCTAGGACTTGAAGTGTGTTAGTCCCATCACACAGACCTATATTTTCTTCCCAGAAGCACCCATAGGACTTGAAGTGTGTTAGTCCCATCACACAGAGATCCTATATTTTGTTCCCAGAAGCACCTATAGGACTTGAAGTGTGTTAGTCCCATCACACAGAGATCATATATTTTGTTCCCAGAAGCACCTATAGGACTTGAAGTGTGTTAGTCCCATCACACAGAGATCCTATATTTTGTTCCCAGAAGCACCTATAGGACTTGAAGTGTGTTAGTCCCATCACACAGACCTATATTTTCTTCCCAGAAGCACCCATAGGACTTGAAGTGTGTTAGTCCCATCACACAGAGATCCTATATTTTGTTCCCAGAAGCACCTATAGGACTTGAAGTGTGTTAGTCCCATCACACAGACCTATATTTTCTTCCCAGAAGCACCCATAGGACTTGAAGTGTGTTAGTCCCATCACACAGAGATCCTATATTTTGTTCCCAGAAGCACCTATAGGACTTGAAGTGTGTTAGTCCCATCACACAGACCTATATTTTCTTCCCAGAAGCACCCATAGGACTTGAAGTGTGTTAGTCCCATCACACAGAGATCCTATATTTTGTTCCCAGAAGCACCTATAGGACTTGAAGTGTGTTAGTCCCATCACACAGACCTATATTTTCTTCCCAGAAGCACCTATAGGACTTCTAGTGTGTTAGTGGCATCACACAGAGCTCCTCTATTTTCTTCTCAGCAGCACCCACAGGACTTCTAGTGTGTTAGTGGCATCACACAGAGCTCCTCTATTTTCTTTGCAGAAGCACCCACAGGACTTCTAGTGTGTTAGTGGCATCACACAGAGCTCCTCTATTTTCTTTGCAGAAGCACCCATAGGACTTCTAGTGTGTTAGTGGCATCACACAGAGCTCCTATATTTTCTTCTCAGCAGCACCCACAGGACTTCTAGTGTGTTAGTGGCATCACACAGAGCTCCTCTATTTTCTTTGCAGAAGCACCCATAGGACTTCTAGTGTGTTAGTGGCATCACACAGAGCTCCTATATTTTCTTCTCAGCAGCACCCACAGGACTTCTAGTGTGTTAGTGGCATCACACAGAGCTCCTCTATTTTCTTTGCAGAAGCACCCACAGGACTTCTAGTGTGTTAGTGGCATCACACAGAGCTCCTCTATTTTCTTTGCAGAAGCACCCATAGGACTTCTAGTGTGTTAGTGGCATCACACAGAGCTCCTATATTTTCTTCTCAGCAGCACCCACAGGACTTCTAGTGTGTTAGTGGCATCACACAGAGCTCCTCTATTTTCTTTGCAGAAGCACCCATAGGACTTCTAGTGTGTTAGTGGCATCACACAGAGCTCCTCTATTTTCTTTGCAGAAGCACCCACAGGACTTCTAGTGTGTTAGTGGCATCACACAGAGCTCCTCTATTTTCTTTGCAGAAGCACCCATAGGACTTCTAGTGTGTTAGTGGCATCACACAGAGCTCCTATATTTTCTTCTCAGCAGCACCCACAGGACTTCTAGTGTGTTAGTGGCATCACACAGAGCTCCTCTATTTTCTTTGCAGAAGCACCCATAGGACTTCTAGTGTGTTAGTGGCATCACACAGAGCTCCTATATTTTCTTCTCAGCAGCACCCACAGGACTTCTAGTGTGTTAGTGGCATCACACAGAGCTCCTCTATTTTCTTTGCAGAAGCACCCATAGGACTTCTAGTGTGTTAGTGGCATCACACAGAGCTCCTATATTTTCTTCTCAGCAGCACCCACAGGACTTCTAGTGTGTTAGTGGCATCACACAGAGCTCCTCTATTTTCTTTGCAGAAGCACCCATAGGACTTCTAGTGTGTTAGTGGCATCACACAGAGCTCCTCTATTTTCTTTGCAGAAGCACCCACAGGACTTCTAGTGTGTTAGTGGCATCACACAGAGCTCCTCTATTTTCTTTGCAGAAGCACCCATAGGACTTCTAGTGTGTTAGTGGCATCACACAGAGCTCCTATATTTTCTTCTCAGCAGCACCCACAGGACTTCTAGTGTGTTAGTGGCATCACACAGAGCTCCTCTATTTTCTTTGCAGAAGCACCCATAGGACTTCTAGTGTGTTAGTGGCATCACACAGAGCTCCTATATATTCTTCTCAGCAGCACCCACAGGACTACCGACTACAATGGCTGGAAGACCGCCAAGGGGAGGCAGAGCGTGCAGAGCCAAGAACACAGGGCAGGCAGGCTCTGTTTCTAGTGGACGTGGCCGTGGCCGTGGACGTGGTCGTGCATCGTCATCAGCACGTGGCCATGGGACACGCGCGTCTTTGTTTTCGGCAGCTGGACATGTGGAGCCGCATCATGCTGAAGGCTTGGTAGAATGGATGACCAAGCCCTCCTCATCCTCCTCATCCTCTCTCACCCAGGCTCAGGGTACTGGCAGAGCATCATCAGCCACCCCTTCCCTAGACCCACCATGTCCTCCTGAGGAGTCCCCCGAACTCTTTGAGCACAGTGTTGGGTACATGCTCCAGGAGGATGCCCAACGATTCAAAGGCTCGGATGATGATACCCAGCTTGAGGAATCTGGCAGTACTGTTCCACCAGCTGCAGCTTACTGCCAGGTTTGCTCTAGTGGTGAAGAGGGAGGGGATGATGAGGTCACTGACTCCACGTGGGTGCCTGAAGGGAGAGAGGATGAGGAGGAGGACGAGGAGGATGCGGCGTCACATGTCCAACGAGGCAGGATGCCCCCTGGAGGCCAGGTAGAGGCCAGCACAGCAACTGTACAACACCGCAGAGCTCCGCCTGTGCAGGGCGCTGCCTCTGCACGTTATCAGAAAAGTTCTTTGGTGTGGGCCTTTTTTGAGACGAGTGCATCAGATCGCACCACTGCTATTTGCAATATTTGTCTCAAGCGTATCTCGCGTGGCCAAAACATCAGCCGCTTGGGCACCACAAGCATGACCAGACATATGGCGACCTGCCATGCAGCTCGTTGGCAGGCACACATAAAAGACCCACACCAAAGAACTAAGCGGACCTCTCCTTGCTCCTCCTCAGCTGGGATCTCCATCCCCACTACACCTTCAGTCCTCTCTGAAAGCTGCTCTGAGAGGACTGAAGGTGTAGAATTAGGTGTGTCACAACCAAGTACTTGCAGTACACCGACGTCCGATTGCAGCAGGCAAATTTCCCTGCCCCAGCTGCTGGACCGTAGAAAGAAGTACACTCCCAGCCATCCACATGCCCAGCGGTTGAATGCTAGCCTGGCTAAATTGCTAGCACTTCAACTGCTGCCTTTTCAGTTGGTAGACTCGGCCCCCTTCCGTGAGTTTGTTCAATGTGCGGTTCCTCAGTGGCAGATTCCCAAACGCCACTTTTTCTCACGGAAGGCGATTCCGTCTCTCTACCGGCATGTGGAGGGCAATGTCCATGCCTCGCTGGACAGGGCGGTCAGCGGTAAGGTGCATATTACCGCTGACTCATGGTCCAGCAGGCATGGACAGGGACGGTACCTTTCTTTCACGGCCCATTGGGTCACTCTATTGGCAGCTGGGAGGGATGCAGGACAAGGTGCAGTAGTGTTGGAGGTTGTTCCGCCACCACGCCTCCAAAACGCTACTACTGCTACTGGTTGTGACACACCTCTCTCCTCCACCCCCTCCTCTTCTTCTTCCTCCAGTGCTCTGTCCTTGGAACCAGCGGTGCTCCGTAGGCGTACAAGGGGCTACGCAAGTACGCAGGCAAAAAGATGCCATGCCGTGCTTGCGCTGGTGTGTTTGGGGGACAGGAGCCACACTGGGCCAGAGGTTCTGGCAGCTCTGCAGGGGCAGGCCGAGAGGTGGTTGACGCCACGTCAGCTTAAGCCAGGAATGGTCGTTTCTGACAATGGCACCAACCTCCTCTCCGCCCTGCGACAGGGGCAGCTCACCCATGTGCCCTGCATGGCTCACGTCCTCAACCTGGTGGTGCAGCGGTTCTTGGGCAGGTTCCCAGGCTTACAGGATGTCCTGAGGCAGGCCAGGAAAGTCTGTGTGCATTTCCGCCGATCTTATAATGCCAGTGCTCGGCTGACTGAGCTGCAAAAGGAGCTGAACCTGCCCAAGAACCGCCTAATATGTGACATGCCCACCAGGTGGAACTCAACGTTGGCCATGCTGCAGCGACTGCACACGCAGCAGAGGGCCATCAATGAGTACCTTTGCGACTATGGCACCAGGACAGGGTCAGGGGAGCTTGGTTTTTTTTCCCCACGTCAGTGGAGCATGATCAGGGATGCATGCACTGTCCTCTCACCATTTGAGGAGGCCACGAGGATGGTGAGCAGTGACAGTGCATGCATCAGTGACACTGTCCCTCTTGTCCACCTGTTGGAGCATACGCTGCGTGGGATAATGGACAGGGCACTTGAGGCAGAACAGAGGCAGGAAGAGGAGGACTTCCTTGCCTCTCAAGGCCCCCTTTATCCGGACAGTGTTCCTTCTGTCCCACCCATCACACAGGAAGAGGATGAGGAGGAGGAGGAGGAGGAGGAGGATTGTGTGAGCATGGAGGTGGAGCCTGGCACTCAGCATCAGCAGCAGCAGTCTTTTAGGGATGATGTACAGTCCCAACAAACCAGTGGACTTGTACGTGGCTGGGAGGAGGTGGCTGGCGATCATGTCATCCTCAGTGACCCAGAAGACTCCGGACCGAATGCCTCAGCTAACCTACGCTGCATGGCCTCCCTGATCCTGCAAAGCCTGCGGAAGGATCCTCGTGTTCTTCGGATCAAGGAGAGGGACCATTACTGGCTGGCCACTCTCCTTGATCCGCGGTACAAGGGTAAGGCTGCAGACCTTATCTTGCCGTCGCAGAGGGAGCAGAGGATGAGACATCTCAGGGAGGCCTTGCAGAAAGGTCTGTGCAACGCGTTCCCAGAAACTGGGAGGCTACAAACTCCTGGTCCTGGGCGACGAGTTGCTGAGGCTTCGGTCAGTAGCAGAAGGAGCGGTGGGGAAGGTGGACGTCTGACCGATGCGTTCAGACAATTTTTTAGTCCGCAGCCCCAAGGTATGATCGGTTCCAGCAACCATCGCCAGCGTCTGATATACATGGTGCAGGAATACCTTGGGGCAAGGTCAGACTTGGACACCTTTCCCACCGAAAATCCTCTGGCTTACTGGGTCCTGAGGATGGATCACTGGCCAGAGCTTGCACAGTATGCAATTGAGCTACTGGCCTGTCCTGCCTCCAGCGTTCTTTCCGAACGCACATTCAGTGCTGCTGGAGGATTTGTCACCGATCATAGGGTGCGCCTGTCCACCGCCTCGGTTGATCGACTGACCTTCATCAAAATGAATCAGTCTTGGATCACCACCAGCTACCAGGCACCTGAGGCGGATATAACCGAATAATTTTTAATATCACATCCCTTCAAGACTGCCTATGCTGATGCTGAGTGACTGTCCTCTTATGTTCACTGACTATCCTCTTCCTCCTCCTCAATGATCCATGCCACCACACCAGTGCCTAAGGCACAATTTTTCAGCCCCTGTTTAACAGGGGCGTGTACATACAATTTTTATAAAAAAATGCTTCGCAACACGTGTGACTGCTGTGCTCCAAGTACAGTATCTGTGAGGGTTGCAGTGTTGTGGCACCAGCACCAGTGCCTAAGGCAAATTTTTCAGCCCCTGTTTTAACAGGGGCGTGTACTTACAATTTTTTAAAAAAATGCTTCGCAACACGTGTGACTGCTGTGCTCCAAGTACAGTATCTGTGAGGGGTTGCAGTGTTGTGGCACCAGCACCAGTGCCTAAGGCACAATTTTTCAGCCCCTGTTTAACAGGGGCGGGTAATTACAATTTTTTAAAAAAATGCTTCGCAACACGTGTGACTGCTGTGCTCCAAGTACAGTATCTGTGAGGGGTTGCAGTGTTGTGGCACCAGCACCAGTGCCTAAGGCACAATTTTTCAGCCCCTGTTTAACAGGGGCGTGTACTTACAATTTTTTAAAAAAATGCTTCGCAAAACGTGTGACTGCTGTGCTCCAAGTACAGTATCTGTGAGGGGTTGCAGTGTTGTGTCACCAGCACCAGTGCCTAAGGCACAATTTTTCAGCCCCTGTTTAACAGGGGCGGGTAATTACAATTTTTTAAAAAAATGCTTCGCAACACGTGTGACTGCTGTGCTCCAAGTACAGTATCTGTGAGGGGTTGCAGTGTTGTGGCACCAGCACCAGTGCCTAAGGCACAATTTTTCAGCCCCTGTTTAACAGGGGCGGGTAATTACAAATCTTGATCTAATAGTTCACAGCAGGGCCCATTCCTGCGCCCACCAAGAGTAACTATGAGGGCCTACAGTCTTGTGGCAACACCGTCCACCACCACCGCCAAAGGCCCAATTTTTCTGCCCTGTTCATCAGGTGCTTGCAATTACAAATCTTGATCTAATAACTCACAGCAGGGCCCATTCCTGCGCCCACCAAGAGTAACTATGAGGGCCTACAGTCTTGTGGCAACCCCGTCCACCACCACCGCCAAAGGCCCAATTTTTCTGCCCTGTTCATCAGGTGCTTGCAATTACAAATCTTGATCTAATAACTCACAGCAGGGCCTATTCCTGCGCCCACCAAGAGTAACTGTGAGAGCTTACAGTCTTGTGGCAACACCGTCCACCACCACCACCCCCAATTTTTCTGCCCTGTTCAACAGGTGCATGCAATTACAAATCTTGATCTATTAACTCACAGCAGGGCCCATTCCTGTGCCCACCAGTCTTGTGGCTACACCAACATCTAATAGGGCAAATTTCTGCAGAGTATATACGCCAGGCCCCTACTTTCAAACATCCAACTTACAAACGACTCCTACTTGCAAATGGAAAGAGAAAACAGGAAGTGAGAGGAAATCTACCCCTAGGAAGGGAAATTCTATCCTGTTAGATTTAATTTGGGAAAAAGGTATCTCCTCTCTACTGATACTTTATCACCAATCCTTGTTTCAATTAAAACCCCACTTTTTCCAAAAACATTTGTCATTGGGACGGAAAGTGAGGTGACATGTTCTGAACAGATGTGCAAAGACAGCAAATGTTACAGGGGTGATAACCCCTCCCTATGTTCTCCAAAAAGCTTAAAAATAGATTTTTTTGGGATGGAGCTACACTTCATAATGTACCTGTTCAGATTCTACTTAAGAACAAACCTAAAGCCGCAAGTGTTTTTAAATGGCTTCTTTTTTTCCTTTACAAATGTCATTTTGTGCAAGGACAGTTCTAAACACGGGAAACACACGCCACTTCACAGGCATACTTTAGACACCCCCCAGGTACCATATTTAAAGGAAAATTTCACTTTTTTTTTTTCACTTTATGCATCATTAAAATGACTGCTCCCGAAAAAACGTTAGTTTTTAAAAGTTCTTTTTGCATTGATATATGTCCCCTGGGGCAGGACCCGGGTCCCCAAACCTGTTTTATGACATTAACATGCATATTGGCCGTTGTAATTAGCACTTTTGATTTCGAACGTTCGCGTCCATTATAACGTATAGGGTTCGAAAATTCGCGCAAACTTTCGGTCGGTTCGAAGGTTCTGGTGCGAACCGAACCCGGGGGTGTTCGGCTCATCCCTACTTGTAGACTCTATAACTTTCACAAAAAAAACTAATAATATACACTTATTTTGGTTATTTTGTACCAAAGATATGTAGCAGTATACATTTTGGCCAACATTTTTGAAGAAAGATTACCAATTTTCTAAATTTTATAACCGAAACAAAGAAAAATTATTTTTTTTTACCAAATTTTCTGTCTTTTTTCATTTATAGCGCAAAAAAATTAAAATAAAAACCCAGTAGTAATCAAATACCACCAAAATAAAGCTTTATTTCTGTAAAAAAAAGGGCAAAATTTCATATGGGTACAATGTTGCATGACTGAGTAATTGTCATTCAAAATGTGAGAGCACTGAAAGCTGAAAATTGGTCTGGTTAGGAAGGGGGTTTAAGTGCCCAGTGGGCAAGTGATTAAAGTAATCCCTGCACTACTTTGGTCTGACTTTGATGCGACTTGAGGTTCATAGAACTCAAGATTACACAGGCATTGCTTCAAGTCGCATCAAAATCACTGCAAAATCACAGCTAAAAATCGCATACAAAATCACTGTAAAATAGTGCGACTTTTGTAACACTTTAGAGTTACTTTTAAAAATACCTAGTGTGGGGGTAGGCCTTCTACATGGGAGCATTTTTTCCCCCCAGAGATGGGTTTTAATCATAAAAAAAAAAAAAACACCTAAAAAGACAGTACCCTTCTTCAGTAAGGCTGCTAGGCAAAATTTAGTTTTTGGCTTCACTGTAATCAGTGAAGCAGTGATTTTCCACTAAGCAATTTGTCCTCTCATTGATTGTTATTATTATTTTCTAGTATTCTATTCTATAAAGCACTCTCCAGTTCATTATTCAGCGATATTTTCTAAAAAGATGTCCCCTAGACCAGTGATTACTAAATGGCGGACCGCGGTCCAGACCAAGCAACAGTCCTGTCCGGAACGTGGCCGTGCCACTTAGCAGTTGTGTGTCCTCTTCCTTGGTCTCCCGCTCTACTGCTGCTATCATCCTCACAACGGGTGGGGCTGTGAGGTAATGCAGATCTGCACAGTGCGTGGGAGTCTTTTCAAGTTAACAAGCGGGTGATAACCTGCTTGTTAACATAAGTCTGGCAGCTCCCATCCTCTATCCAGTTCTGCAGCACCTCTCGCCCGCTCTAAGGATGATACCAGTGCTGGGTAGGAGACCCGGGAGAGGACAGTCAGGCTGATAAGTGCCTCTGCCCTGGTAGGATGGTGCAGGGGAGGCTGGAAATGAAAGAGACACTATGACGTGAATTGGACTGCAGTGCAATGGGGTGTTATGATGTGTAAAGGTGCACTGTGATAAAGGGCACTGTAATGTGATAAGGGGCACTGAAATGTGATAAGGGGCACTGTGATGTGTAAAGGGGCACTGTGATGTGTAAGGGGACACTGGCATTTTTCAAAGCAATCTACTGAGCTGGCCAGAACTAGCACTTGATTGAGTCTATTCCACATTTTCACAGCTTGTACTGTGAAGAAACCTTTCCGTATTTGGAGAATAAATCTCTTTTCCTACAGACATAATAAGTGCCTCCTTGTCCCCCATAAACTTTAATTCAAGACCGTTGCCCTAGGCTGAGCCTGAATTTTCGGTGTACAAGGAACTATGCATGTGACTGGCAGCCTCTGTACCATTGTGGGATACCTAGGCATACTCTCAGCGCAGAGGGGAATGCTACACAACATGCATACAACCACTTAAATTTTTTTTTGAGGTTTCAATAGAAACAAACATTTGAAGCAGACAGTTTTTTTTTTTTTAACAGAAGAAATTTTTATTAAGATAAAACATCAGTTTACATGTCAATAACTGTATACATTACAAGAGAACAATGTATTTCATCTAACATGTATTGGATTAAGTATCTTACGGATATTAGGCAAAGATTTATCTAGTGAGGAACATAAAATATAGAAACTTCCAACTCATCTGGCAGGTACAAGTACCAACATCTGAAAATCTAATACATTAATCTGCGTGAGGAGGAGTTCCAGTGTTGGTTCAGGTCAGCAGAGATAGAGGGGTGGGGGTGGGGAAGAAGAAGAGGGGGGGACTTAATGAAGGAAAAGAAAAAAAGTAATAAATAACTAAATAAAAGGAGGGGAAGCCGGGGTCACGATACAGACTACACCATAAGGTGTCTGGCCTCTACCCATGCGACCATATTTTCTGAAACTTTTTTGGGAAGTTGCGGCCCATATACGTCAACTTATACAGTGGAAGAGTAGTATTCACCAGTACAAAACAAGAGAAAGTTCCAGAAAACTATATAAATCAAAGTTCAGTGATATTCCGTGCAAAAGGTACCCTTTGACAAAGTCACGTGAGCGGTGACGATACGCGTGAGGGAGGAAGTCAGGTGCCTATTATTTACTTCCGGTTTTTCGGCCGAGGACCGGAAGTTCGTCCATCTTATGCGGTTACAAGCTATTCAATATGTGAGTGGATATTTTATTATTAACGCTGTTTTTATATTACTACATATTGGAGTGCTTTTCTTTATCCCTTACCCCTCTATGCTGACCTGAGCTGGGAGTGATCCCTACTTTCTGGAGTGACGTTTGGATAGGATATGGGGACTGGAATGTGATGCAGGAGAGCCCATAGGAATTTATAGGAAGGCGCGATACACCAGGATACATACCAGGACCACCACCCAGAGGTTATCTGCTTTACTAGGCCTGTAGTGGCAGCTATTAGAGGTGAGAGGCTGGGGGAAACAGTGGGGTGCACCCCTGAAAACACCACAGAGCACTTTTGCACGGAATATCACTGAACTTTGATTTATATAGTTTTCTGGAACTTTCTCTTGTTTTGTACTTACCAAGAATTTCCATTCTCAAAACGGACTGTGATCCCAAGCTGGGATTGTAGTGCAGCACTGTGTTTATCCTCTTTCTTCTTTGGATTTCCTATATATATTGAAGAACCCCCCGCAGTGATTGTTAGTCTGAATCACCTGTTTTAGTCACATTGCTGCATTTCTTAGCCGTTTATGCACTTATATTTATTATTTCTTGCACTTTATAGACCAGAATTTTGGTCTTTCTCACAATTTTTGCACGTTGCACTGTGCACTTTAGATTCTTTCGTTATTGATTCTTACGTTATTAATTCACAGAAGACATTTCCTTCTTAGTGATTTCAGTTCGTTTATCACATTGTTTGGGATTTTTTATTGGAATTTTTATCGCCATCAATATTGAAGATTATATTTCAGCACGTTCTTAATGGTTATATTTATTTTATCACTATATTAACACATCGTCATCTATTTTGGAGATTTTATCCCAGCACGTTTTTACTGGTCATATTTATTGATCACACCATTGCACATATTCTTTTATTCACATTTTTACCTATTATTCTACTGCCATTGAGGATATTGTATATTGTATATTTTTTATATATTTTTTATTCATTTATCTATGGTATTTGCATTTTATGTAAAACTGATCCTGTTATACCTTAAGGTTACCCATCTTTTGGAATTTACACCCCTGAAGAGTTCACAGAGGTTACTTATATAGTGGTTAGCGCCACATACCCCCCGTTATATTTATCTATTTGCAGTGTGAGATCACTTATATGTTGGTGGCTTTTCTCATATATTTATTCATTATATTGGCAGAGCGCATTAGTTACCCCCTTTTATCTAGCGTTCTATTTATATTACTAGGGATGAGCTTTCTGTTCGGTTCGAACATGAGTTCGAATGGAACATTGGCTGTTTGCCCGGTCATCGAAAGCCAAACATTATGGGCCATTCGCGCCAAATTCGAATTTGGCACGCAACGGACCATAATGCACTGCGGGAGCGCAGTGTATTGCTGTATGATGATTGGCCAGAGCATGCACCATGACCTGCATACTTTGGCCAATCACAGCGCCCTTGGCTAAGAGAGACATAATTGGCCAAAGGAAGGGTGCCTTTCGCCAAGCATGGCTCAGGGGGACTTTTCGATTGAGCAGGCAGGCAGGCAGATTATTCAGTTAGCTGCAGTGTATTTAATATAAATATACAGTCAGTCTCGTATATATATATATATATATATATATATATATATATATATATATATATATATATATATATATATCCACTGTATCCAGTTTAGCTAGTTCTGACTGCAGTCCGTTCCTGGTGTACTGTTTCTAATATACTTCAGGCAGGCAGGTGATTCAGTTAGCTGCAGTTACATAGTTAGCTAGGCTGAAAAAAAGACACTAGTCCATCCAGTTCAACCATAAAAAAAAGAAATAATAAATAAAAATAAAAAATATCGTACAATCCAATATACCCAATTCTATACCCACAGTTGATCTAGAGGAAGGGAACAAAAAAAAAACCCCAGCAGAGCATGCTCCAGTCTGCTACAGCAGGGGAAAAAATCCCTTCCTGACCCCCCTAGAGGCAATCAGATTTTCCCTGGATCAACTTTACCTATAAATGTTAGTACCCAGTTATATTATGTACATTTAGGAAAGTATCCAGGCCTTTCTTACAGCAATCTACTGAGTTAGCCAGAACCACCTCTGGAGGGAGTCTATTCCACATTTTCACAGCTCTTACTGTGAAGAAACCTTTCCGTATTTGGAGATGAAATCACTTTTTCTCCAGACGTAAAGAGTGCCCCCCTTGTCCTCTATGTTGACCGTAAAGTGAATAACTCAACACCAAGTTCACTATATGAACTCCTTATATATTTTAACATGTTGATCACATCCCCCCTTATTCTCCTCTTCTTAAGAGTGAATAAATTCAGTTCCTCTAATCTTTCCTCATAGCTGAGTTCCTCCATGCCTCTTATCAGTTTGGTTGCGCTTCTCTGCACTTTCTCCAGTTCCCTGATATCCTTTTTGAGAACTGGTGCCCAAAACTGAACTGCATATTCCAGATGAGGTCTTACTAATGATTTGAACAGGGGCAAAATGATATCTCTCTCTCTGGAGTCCATACCTCTCTTAATACAAGAAAGGACTTTGCTTGCTTTGGAAACCGCAGCTTGGCATTGCATGCTATTATTGAGCTTATGATCTACCAAAACCCCTAGATCCTTCTCCACTACTGCAGTGTATTTAATATATATATATACAGTCAGTCTCGTGTATATATTATATATATATATATATATATATATATATATATATATATATATATATATATATCCACTGTATCTATTTTATCTAGATCTTACTGCAGTCCGTTCCTGGTGTACTGTTTCTAATATACTTCAGGCAGGCAGGTGATTCAGTTAGCTGCAGTGTATTTAATCCACTGCATACAGTTTAGCTATATCTCACTGCAGGCCATTCCTGGTGTACTCTTTCTAATATACTTCTGGCAGGCAGGTGATTCAGTTAGCTGCAGTGTATATATAATATATATATATATATATATATATATATATATATACAGACAGGCTCGTGTATATATTTATATATATCCACTGCATAAAGTTTATCTATATCTCACTGCAGGCCATTCCTGGTGTACTCTAATATACTAATATAATTCTAATATATATTCTAATATAATGACGTCACACCTCGGTGCCTAACTCTACTGTGCGGTCCAAGCCTCGTTCCGGCTCCCTGTACACGGCCGTGCTTTTACCAACCATACGGAAGCGGTCCGGGCTTTGCAAACACTGCAGCATAGTGGGTGACTGTGTCGGCGTCCCCCCACCTCCACCCCACCTTTCCCCTACTGCTGTTTTGGAACTCATATCCCCAGAGCTCAGAATAGACCTGATCTCCACCGGATGTTGTAACATTGGAGGACCAGAAAGGATCCACCGGCTGTACTAAATCTACCTACACCACCCCCCTCAGGATTAGATGTGATGCCAGCTACAAGTGGATCTTGCTGTGACCTGTAGTCCCCCCTGCCCTCCTGTCCAGAGACATGTCTGAACGCAACACTGCAGTTTACCATGTGAGTGGATATTACTTTTTCAATAAATGTTACTGTGATACAGACTCAGAGGCGCCCCTTTCCTTGTTTTTTTCTAGCTCCTATTGGACCTGGCTTCAGGCCTCTTCGGGTGGCAGCCCTGACAGACCTATATGTTTTTTGTATACCTCTATACATATATACCCTACCCCTGCCCCCTTGGACTATTAGGAACTATATAAACGAGGTACTGTGACATTGTGCCTTTTTACTTGTTTTAAATCTTTCTAATATACTTCTGACAGGCAGGTGATTCAGTTAGCTGCAGTGTATTTAATATATATATATATATATATATATATATATATATATATACACACACACACATATATATATATACACACACACACACAGATAGTCTTGTATATATATATATATATATATATATATATACCGTATATACTCGAGTATAAGCCGAGATTTTCAGCCCTTTTTTTTTAGGGCTGAAAGTCCCCTTCTCGGCTTATACTCGAGTCAGTGCGGTCTGCCTACATGAACAGCTTGTCATGTAGACAGACGGCACTGTTCAAAAGCCGCGCCGCCTCCTCCCGCCCGTCCGTGATAGGCGGACACTAATTTTCCCAGCAGTACAGTGTTCCGCCTATCACGGATGTTCTGTCATTCTCATCTCATGGACGAGGATGAGAGAATGTCCGTGATAGGCGGAACACTGCACACTGACTGCTGGGAAAACAGAGTGTTCCTCCTATCACGGACGAGGAGGAGGAGGAGGCGCGGCTTTCAAACCTGTAATGACGCCTGGCGCCTCAGCGTGTACGCTGATCGCCAGGACAACCGGACAGCGGGCCCCGAGGGACACCGGACACCGGACAGCGGCCCCGAGGGACACCGGACACCGGACAGCGGCCCCGAGGGACACCGGACAGCGGCCCCCGAGGGACACCGGGACACCGGACAGCGGCCCCCGAGGGACACGGAACAGTGGGACACCGGATCGATCGGCACAGGTAGGCTGCACTGGGGACACGGGGGGTTGTATAGGACACAGGGGACATGCAGATGGGCATTTGCTGACACTCTTTTCCACTTACAGTAGCTGCTCCATTTACCCCCCTCGGCTAATACACGGGTCAATAACTTTTCCCAGTTTTTTTGTGGTAAATCAGGGGCCTCGGCTTATATTCGGGACAGCCTATACTCGAGTATATACAGTATATATATACAGATAGTCTTGTGTATGTATATATATATATTCCTTTGCATGTTTGTCACACTTAAGTGTTTCGGAACATCAAAAATTTAAACAATAGTCAAGGACAACACAAGTAAACACAAAATGCAATTTGTAAATGAATGTTTATTATTAAAGGTGAAAAAAAATCCAAACCATCATGGCCCTGAAAAAGTGATTGCCCCCCTTGTTAAAACATACTATACTGTGGTTGTCCACACCTGAGTTCAATTTCTCTAGCCACACCCAAGCCTGATTATTGCCACACCTGTTCACAATCAAGCATCACTTAAATAGGAGCTGCTTGACACAGTAAGGTCCACCAGAAGATCCTTAAAAGCTACACATCATAGAAATTCAGGAACAATTGAGAAAGAAAGTAATTGAGATCTATCAGTCTGGAAAGGGTTATAAAGCCATTTCCAAAGCTTTGGGAATCCAGCGAACCACAGTGGTGAACCTTCCCAGGAGTGGCCGGCAGCCCAAAATTACCCCAAGAGCGCAGCGACGACTCATCCAAGAGGTCACAAAAGACCCCACAACAACGTCCAAGGAACTGCAGGCCTCACTTGCCTCAGTTAAGGCAGCGTTCATGCCTCCACCATCAGGAAAAGACTGGGCAAAAATGCATGGCAGAGTTCCAAGGAGAAAACCACTGCTGAGCAAAAAGAACATCAAAGCTCGTCTCAATTTCTCCACAACACATGATGATCCCCAAGACTTTTGGGACAACATTCTGTGGACCGATGAGACAAAAGTGGAACTCTTTGGAAGGTGTGTGTCCAAGTATATCTGGCGTAGAAGGAACACTGCATTTCAGAAAAAGAACATTATACCAACATAAAATATGGTGGTGGTAGTGTATGGTCTGGGGCTGTTTTGCTGCTTCAGGACCTGGAAGACTTGCCGTGATAAAAGGAACTATGAATTCTGCTGTCTACCAAGAGATCCTGAAGGAGAATGTCCGACCATCTGTTCGTGTACTCAAGCTGAAACGAACTTGGGTTCTGCAGCAGGACAATGGTCCTAAACACACCAGCAAGTCCACCACCGAATGGCTGAAGAAAAACAAAATGAAGACTTTGGAGTGGCCTAGCCAAATTCCTGACCTGAACCCTATTGAGATGTTGTGGTATGACCTTAAAAAGGCCGTTATGCTCGAAAACCCTCTAATGTAACTGAATTAGGACAATTCTGCAAAGATGAGTGGGCCAAAATTCCTCCAGGACGCTGTAATAGCCTCATTGCACGTTATCGCATACGCTTGGTTGCAGTTGTTGCTGCTAAGGGTGGCCCAACCAGTTATTAGGTTTAGGGGGCAATCACTTTTTCACACAGGGCCATGATGGTTTGGATTTTTTTTCACCATTAATAATAAACACCTTCATTTACAAATTGCATACAGTTTAGCTAGATCTCACCACTGTATATATATATATATATATATATATATATATATATGTATGTCTACTGCATACAGTTTAGCTAGATCTCACTGCTGGCTGTTCCTGGTGTACTGTTTCTAAGCAGTAAGGTGCATATTACTTCTTTACTTCTGACTCATGGTTCAGCAGGCATGGACAGGGACGTTACCTTTCTTTCACGGCGCACTGGGTAACTCTGCTGACAGCTGGGAAAGATGCAGGGCAGGGTTCAGTATTGTTGGAGATTGTTCCACCACCACGCCTCCAAAATGCTAGTGGTGATTCTGCCACAGCTCTCTTCTCCAACCCCTCCTCTTCTTCTTCCTCTATGGCCTCTTCCTCTGCAGATTTATCCTCTGAACCAGCGGTGCTGTGTAGGCATTCAAGGGGCTACGCAAGCTCTCAGGCAAAAAGATGCCATGCGGTGCTTGAGTTGGTCTGCTTAGGGGACAGGAGCCACACTGGGGGGGGGGGGCAGACATTCTGTCAGCTCTGCAGGGGCAGGCTCAGAGGTGGTTGACGTCATGCCAGCTTCATCCAGGAATGGTTGTTTGCGACAATGGCACCAACCTCCTCCCATTTTCCCTGTTTGGCTCACATCCTAAATTTGGTGGTGCAGCGGTTCTTGAGCAGGTACCCGAGCTTACAGGATCTCTTGAGGCAGGCCAGGAAAGTCTGTGGTCATTTCCGCCAATCATATAATGCCAGTGCTTGGCTGGCTGACATTAAAAGAGAATGCAACCTGCCCAAGATCTGCCTCATTTGTGACATGCCCACCAGGTGGAACTCAGCTTTGACAGTGCTGCAGCAGCTGCACACACAGCAGAGTAACTGTGTGAGTATGGCACCAGGACAGGGTCAGGGGAGCTTGGCTTTTTTTCACCACACCAGTGGCTACTGATCAAGGATGCATGCACTGTCCTGTCACCATTTGAGGAGGCCACGAGGATGGTGAGCATTGACAATGCATGCATCAGTGCCTTTTTTGTCTTCCTGTTGGAGCACACGCTTCGTGGAATAATGGACAGGGCACTTGAGGCAGAACAGCGGGAGGAAGAGGAGGACTTCCTTACCTCTCAATACCCCCTTTATCCAGATACTATTATTTCTGCAGGCCCGCCGATCACACAGGAAGAAGAAGAGGAGGAGGAGGAGGATTGTGTCAGCATGGAGGTGGAGGATAACACTCAGAATCAGCAGCAGTCTTCAAGGTATCGTTTGCAGTCCCCAGAAACCCATGGAGTTGTACGTGGCTGGGAGGAGGTGGTTGAGGATCATGTGATCCTTAGTGACCCAGATGACTCAGGATCGAATGCCTCTGCAAACCTACACTAGCTTCTAAGAATATTTTCGGTTCAGGGCACCACCACCTACCTACCTAAGGCGCAATTTTTCTGCCCCTGTTTAACAGGGGTGTGTAATTAAAATGTTTGATCAAATATTTAACAGCAAAGCTCGTTCCTGCACTCAACAAGAGTATCTGTGAGGGATTGCAGTGTTATGGCACCACCACCACTGCCGAAGGCCCAATTTTCTGCCCCTGTTTAACACGGGCGTGTAATTACAATTTTTTATCAAATATATAACAGCAGGGCTTGTTCCTGCGCTCAACAAGAGTATCTGTGAGGGGTTGCAGTGTTGTGGCACCACCACCACTGCCTAAGGCCCAATTTTTCTGCCCCTTTTTAACAGGGGCGCGTAATTACAATTTTTGGTCTAATATTTCACAGCAGGGCCTGTTCCTGTGTGCAACAAAAGTATCTGTGAGGCTTTACAGTGTTGTGCCACCACCACCACCACTACCACTGCCTAAGGCCCAATTTTTATGCCCCTGTTTAACAGAAACGTGTAATTACAATTTTTGATCAAACATTTACCAGCAGGGCTCGTTCCTGCGCTCAGCAAGAGTATCTGTGAGGGTTGCAGTGTTGTGGCACCACTGCCTAAGGCCCAATTTTTCTGCCCCTATTTAACAGGGGCGTGTAATTACAAATTTTGATCTAATATTTCACAGCAGGGCCTGTTCCTGCGCTCAACAAGAGTAACTGTGAGGGCTTACAGTGTTCTGGTACCACCAACACCTAAGCCCCTTTTTTCCGCAGAGTGTGTAGGGCAGACTGTCCCCTATGTTCAAACATCCGACTTACAAACGACTCCTACTTACAAAAGGAGGGAGACAACAGGAAGTGAGAGGAAATCTACCCCTAGGAAGGGAAATTCTCTCCTGTAAGAGTTAATATGGGAAAAAGGTGTCTCCCCACTGATGCTTTATCACCAAACCTTGTTTCCCTAATAACCCAAAATTTTCTAAATTCAATTGTCATGGGACAGAAAGCGAGGTGAATTCTTCTGAACAGAGACAACAAAACAAATGTTACAGGGGTGATGATAACACTTCCCTATGTTATCCAAAAATCTTAAAAATCTATTTTTTGGCTGGACTTACAAAATGTACCTGTTCCAAATTACAAACAGATTCAACTTAAGAACAAACCTACAGTCCCTATCTTGTTTGTAACTCGGGGACAGCCTGTATACTGCTGCTGTTCAGAGTACATAGGGCCTGGGGGCCCCACGCCTTTTTTTTTATTTGGGTGCAGGGTTCACCTTAATATCCATACCAGATCCAAAGGGCCTGGTAATGGGCTAGGGGGGGGGGGGGGGGGGCAACATTACATTACTGCCGCAAGCAGTTTTAAATGACTTTTATTCCTTTAGAAATGTAATTTTGTGAAGGGACGGTTCTAAACACAGGAAAAATGCGCCACTTTACAGGCATACTATAGACACCCCCTAGGCACGATATGTAAAGGAATATTTCACTTTTATTGTTTCAATTTAAGCATTATTAAAATCACTGCTCCCGAAAAAACTTCAGTTTTTAAAACTTTTTTTGCATTGATTTATGTCCCCTGGGGCAAACCCGGGTCCCAAACACTTTTTTTGACAATAACTTGCATATTAGCCTTTAAAATTAGCACTTTTGATTTTTCACATTCGAGTCCCATAGACTTTAACGGGGGTTTGCATGTTCGCACAAATTTTTTGTCTGTTCGCATGTTCTGCCGCGAACCAAACCGGGGGGGGGGGGAGGGGGGGTGTTCGGCTCATCCCTATTTATTACACGCGGTAAGGAGCCTTTCAACCGAGTGTGGAGCCAGGGTAATCGGATCTGGAAACTGTGCATGGACTGCGTGCTGAAGTTGGTTTTCATGAGGGTGGTCATTTGTATGCTGGATTGGGGGCCTCGGTACACCAAATTACTCAGAGTTCAGAGTAAGATCCTAATATTGCCGCCTCCCCTCCTATCGAGGGGTTTGACTGATCCTGTGTGAACCACCATCTCACTGAGACTAAGACAGCCGCCCAATAATATTTCTTGAAGTTGGGTAGTGCCAAACCGCCCTCCGTTAGCGACAGCTGGAGCATGGATCTAGCTACTCTGGGGACTGAGCCCTGCCACACAAAAGTTCCAATAGCTTGGTCAAGTTTATTAAAAAAGGAGTTAGGGATACTAATAGGGGTATGTCTAAACGCATAAAGGAATTTAGGGAGAAAGGACATCTTTATTACATTTATTCTGCCCACTGGCATGAGTGGCAGAGTCTTCCATGTGTTGCATTTTTAAAGGAATCAATGTAGAACCGGGCGCACATTGGCCTCCAAATAATCTGGCAGGTTTCGAAGCAGCCAGTTTTGGTTGGGAAAGAGTCACAGGAGCCTGAATAAAACATATCACATACTGTATGCATAGAACATCACACTTTTGTAGTGCAATATAGATGTACGAAGATATGGATCTATGACTGAAAACACATTTGTTATACACTAGGGTTGTCCTGATACCACTTTTTTAAGACCGAGTACAAGTACTGATACTTTTTTCAAGAACTCGCCAATACCGATTACCGATACTTTTTTTTAATGTAATGTGACAGTTTTCAAAGCACAATACAGAGTAGGTGGCACTGATATGCAGCACTGATAAACACTGATAGGATTAGGTGGCACTGATTTGCAGCATTGATAAATAGCGGCCACTGACAGATGGCGGGCACTGACAGATGGCGGGCACTGACAGATGGCACTGATGACTGGCACTGAGAGATGGCACTGATGGCTGGCACTGACAGGTGGCTGGCACTGATTGGTGGCACTGACAGGTGGCTGGCGCTGATAGATGGCTGGCACTGATAGATGGCATTGACAGGTGACGCTGGCACTGATAGATAGCACTGGCAGTTGGCTGGCACTGATAGGTGGCACTGACAGGTGGCTGGCACTGATAGATGGCTGGCACTGATAGATGGCATTGACAGGTGACACTGGTACTGATAGATGGCACTGACAGGTGGCTGGCACTGATAGATGGCACTGACAGGTGGCTGGCACTGATAGGTGGCACTGTGGCTGGCACTGATAGGTGGCACTGACAGGTGGCTGGCACTGATAGGTGGCATTGATAGGTGATGCTGGCACTGATAGATGGCACTGACAGGTGGCTGGCACTGATAGGCAGCACTTATGGGCATTGGGCACTGATAGGTGGCATTTATGGGCACTGATGGGCAGGCACTGTCATGCCATGAGGAAAAGCAGCAGCGGCCATCTTGTTACACCCAGCCTGAACTATATGGGCTGAGTGTAATAAGATGTCTGCTGCTGGCTTACTGAAGCCGAGTGCAGGGTGTACCTACAGTGGTGTGAAAAAGTGTTTGCCCCCTTCCTCATTTCCTGTTCCTTTGCATGTTTGTCACACTTAAGTGTTTTCGGAACATCAAACCAATTTAAACAATAGTCAAGGACAACACAAGTAAACACAAAATGCAATTTTTAAATGAAGGTGTTTATTATTAAAGGTGAAAAAAAATCCAAACCATCATGGCCCTGTGTGAAAAAGTGATTGCCCCCTAAACCTAATAACTGGTTGGGCCACCCTTAGCAGCAACAACTGCAACCAAGCGTTTGCGATAACATGCAATGAGGCTTTTACAGCGTCCTGGAGGAATTTTGGCCCACTCATCTTTGCAGAATTGTCCTAATTCAGTTACATTAGAGGGTTTTCGAGCATGAACGGCCTTTTTAAGGTCATACCACAACATCTCAATAGGATTCAGGTCAGGACTTTGGCTAGCCACTCCAAAGTCTTCATTTTGTTTTTCTTCAGCCATTCGGTGGTGGACTTGCTGGTGTGTTTAGGATTATTGTCCTGCTGCAGAACCCAAGTTCGTTTCAGCTTGAGTACACGAACAGATGGTCGGACATTCTCCTTCAGGATCTCTTGGTAGACAGCAGAATTCATAGTTCCTTTTATCACGGCAAGTCTTCCAGGTCCTGAAGCAGCAAAACAGCCCCAGACCATCACACTACCACCACCATATTTTACTGTTGGTATAATGTTCTTTTTCTGAAATGCAGTGTTCCTTCTACGCCAGATATACTTGGACACACACCTTCCAAAGACCTTCCAAAGAGTTCCAAAAGTCTTGGGGATCATCAAGATGTGTTGTGGAGAAATTGAGACGAGCTTTGATGTTCTTTTTGCTCAGCAGTGGTTTTCTCCTTGGAACTCTGCCATGCAGGCCATTTTTGCCCAGTCTTTTCCTGATGGTGGAGGCATGAACGCTGACCTTAACTGAGGCAAGTGAGGCCTGCAGTTCCTTGGACGTTGTTGTGGGGTCTTTTGTGACCTCTTGGATGAGTCGTCGCTGCGCTCTTGGGGTAATTTTGGGCGGCCGGCCACTCCTGGGAAGGTTCACCACTGTTCCATGTCTTCGCCATTTGTGGATAATGGCTCTCACTGTGGTTCGCTGGATTCCCAAAGCTTTGGAAATGGCTTTATAACCCTTTCCAGACTGATAGATCTCAATTACTTTCTTTCTCAATTGTTCCTGAATTTCTTTGGGTCTCGGCATGATGTGTAGCTTTTAAGGATCTTCTGGTGGACCTTACTGTGTCAAGCAGCTCCTATTTAAGTGATGCCTTGATTGTGAACAGGTGTGGCAATAATCAGGCCTGGGTGTGGATAGAGAAATTGAACTCAGGTGTGGACAACCACAGTTATAGTATGTTTTAACAAGGGGGGCAATCACTTTTTCACACAGGGCCATGATGGTTTGGATTTTTTTTCACCTTTAATAATAAACACCTTCATTTACAAATTGCATTTTGTGTTTACTTGTGTTGTCCTTGACTATTGTTTAAATTGGTTTGATGTTCCGAAACACTTAAGTGTGACAAACATGCAAAGGAACAGGAAATGAGGAAGGGGCAAACACTTTTTCACACCACTGTAGATGGACGTCGGGGTGTCCAACCGCTGACGTCAACATGGAACGTCACTTCCGTTGTTCCGCCTGCTGACTTCCGGTTGCGCAGAGTCACTTTATTCCTCTTTCCCAGGTATCGGATCTGGCATTGGGAGCATTTGCGCGAGTACAAGTACTCGCGCAAATGCTCAGTATTGGTCTCGATACCAATACTAGTATCGGTATCGGGACAACCCTATTATACACCCAAGTGCCAATAATAGTGAACAAATGAGATTACAAATGCCAATGTCACAGAAAACAATTACCCTGTGTCAAAACAAAATAATAATTTATATCTGGGGAAGTGTCACACTAGGCAAGCTTGATAAATATTTTCTGCAGCTCTGTTATTCAAATGCACAATAGCTCAAAATCGATATGGTCCAAGGTAAATAAAGCAGCAGACCAACTATAAATCGGAGTTCAGTTATTTATTTATTTTCTGATTTTTACAGATTCAATTGCCCAACTGAACCTTCAATTTAAATCCACTAAATAAATCCGAGGTGCATCAAAACAAAAGATGTGCAAAGTCTTACAGTTTCTTTCCAAAGTAACCACAGCTTCAGTAAAAGCTTGCAGTATAGATATCCAACATGCCCCCTAATGACTGAAACCTATAGTTTTGCACAGATGCATAATTATAGGTGTTCAATTGCGACCCAGCCCCATGCTTCAGGGGACCTTTGCGACTCCCCTGTCATATTTGGTTCAACATCTGGATAGGAAGGGAGGTGGGCAGGGGGCATATAGAAGAGGAACTGCTGCCCCCATTTTACTCCTGCAGCCGCTGAAAGTCTACGTCTCCACCTCTGCTTCCTTCCTCAGGCATTCAGGGGCTGCAGGAGGAAAATGGAGGGTATTGATTCCTCTATATGCCCCTCCTATCCCAGTTACTTGTCTTCTCCTGCCCCGGGCGCCTGTGTGCTATCCTGGTCCCTTCTTCTCCTCGCAGCGCTGCCGGCTTTCTCCCTAACCTCTCCCACCAGCTGCTGTGGGGGATGTGTCAGGATGGAGGATGGGGAGGGGACGGTAAATATGTAATTTACTGGCTCCTTCCTTTTCTAAATGGACACAGTGAGTGATCGGTACATATAACTCCTGTGTCTATTTATAACTGAAGCATAGTAAACTCCTTTTTTTTCTCTTAAAGGTGAAATATCAGAGGTCTGTTTAGACCTCTGATATTTTAGCAAAGCCTTTCAACGGGGCTCCTAATTAAAAAAAAAACAAAAAAAACAAAAAAAAAAACAACAACAACAAAAAAAAAAAATACACCAGTGGTGGGAAATACCAGGATTGCAAAGGTTGTACTTGTTACTGGGCTCTGGCATTCGGACACCGTGGGGGGAGGACCAAGATGGCAGAAAGTGGGCCCACTGCACAACATGTGAAAGGGCCCCACGATAAGAGTAGAGGACCCCAGGATCAGTTGGAAGGGCCTTGGGCTCAGAGGGATGAACCCCAGACGGGTGTCAGGGGACCCTTTCATGGTTTCCTTCACCAGAGCCCTGAAGGTTCTAGTTACACCTCTGCTCTCAGCTGCTGCCTGACATTTTGCTGCCTCCCTTTTGACCCCTTGTTCAGCTGCCTCTCTTCTTAGCTGCAACATGTCACTCGAAAAAATTAAGGTACACCACGGGGTACAAAAAAGTATCAGTTGCAGACAGTACTGTGCTGACTATTTAACACTCAGTGGTTGCATTCTTCAGTACATCAGGTTCTGTACGTGTACTTTCTCCATCTGGATTTTACTAGAACTAATTGTACTTGAGACAGACAGAACCCCTTGTGCTTCAGGTCCCCCAGTGTCTGCTGTGCCTGGATATCTGCCAAATATAAATCAAGAATCATGTTCTCTTTGTTTTGCCATGTTTGCCATGTTTCAATCAGCCATGCTTGGCACACATTTATCAGATCATCTTTGCTCATTCATTTTCTTTTACTCTGCTAGACCAGACATGATTCCAAATTAAAATATAGGATAGAAAGACAAAAGGCAGTGGAGGGAACTGTTGCCATGTGTCTATTTATATAAGAATAAATATGCACCAGCTTATCTCTAAGAGCTGCTTCCACTAAGATTACAGGGTTAGTGCAGGGTTAGTCGGTTTAACTTTGCAGAACTATTATGCCACATACACACGATCGGAATTTTAGCCAGCAAAAGACCGATGAGAGCTTTCATCGGAAAATGTGACCGTGTGTAGGCTCCATCGTAGTTTTGCTGGCCGAATTTCTGCCAGCAAAAATTTTGAGAGCATGGTCTCAATTTTTCCGCCGGAAATTCCAATCGTGTGTATGCAATTCCGACATGCAAAATTCCGACGCATGTTCGGAAACAATTGGACGCAAGCTCGGAAGCATTAAACTTCCCCTTTATAGTGCCGTCGTACGTGTTGTATGCCGCGGTGTTATTGACCATCAGAATTTGGTGTGACCATGTGTAGTGAAAATGTGTGTGTTACTGCGCTGTCCCAAGTTGAAACAAATTATAATTAAATAATGTGTCACCAAAAATTATAATAATGGTGATTACAAAAAAACTAAAATTAAAAGCTGCTGCAGTCATAAATGCGAGATACCCACATTAAATGACAAGAACTAAAAAAAATGACTGCGCTGCAAACCCAAAAACACTTACACAAACCAGTGATAGAATGTGACGAGTGACTAAAATATTTGATAAAAATCAGTGATAAATCAATTAATCACGGATAATAATACCTTAACCCAAAAAAAATTTTTTTCCTGAACATTAAAGTGAAAATAAAATATTCAAAGGTAAAAAGAAAACTCATATAGGCCACATATTAGTCAAAAGCAGAATATAGCCATGCATATTGTGAACATCACAAATGAGCAATAAATTGAATAATTAGCATAATGTCCATGTAACAGATAGCCAGAAATCCAATGTTGACATCACTCAGTGTACACCATAAGGAAAAGAAGTGGCCCGATAGAAAAGATCTCCACCACCGAGAACAGCTGCCTCTTACCGGATCCAAAGATCTCCTGTCACAGAGATCACAAGGGCCTTAGGCTTGTCTCCCCAGCCACGGGTCTCAGGAGGAGGTAGGTGACTTTCACTGGTATAGGGTAACAATTTCCTCAGAGGGCATAGGCAGATGTCTGACCTCCTCTGCAGCAGGACTCAGAGGACGCAGATTGAATACCGCGCAAGCGCAGTGGAGTTTCCAGCACAGGAAGCGTGTGCGCCGCTCACCCTAGCAACCGAAACACGCCGCTGGCGTCCAACCAGACTCCTCTTGCCAGGAATCTGTGCCAGCCAATCAGCTTTTAGGAGGCGCATTTTTTTAGTTCGTGACCATGTGTAGGCAAGACAGTTTGAGCGGAATTCCATCGGAATTCCGACGGGAAAACCATCAGAGCTTTTTTCGACAAGAATTCCGATCGTGTGTAAGCTGCATTATAGTATGCTTCCAACAGTATGTGAAACGGCACTCTCAGCCTCATTCTGCACATAGATTTTCCAGCTCAAGGGACAACAATTTAAGTGCTAGCAAACTGTTGTGTTGGTTATCTTGCAGTTAACCCTTTACACACACCAATAATAGCTGCCTCCCTGTGTCCTTATTGAAACATGCACATGTTATCTGCTGTAACAGTTATGGCCTAAGCAAATGTCTATAAAACTTGCAGCCATGCAGACAGGAAGGTAACAGAGTTTAAACTATAGTAGTGCTCTTCAAGGTGACAAGAAAATGTCCTCAAAGATGGGACTTTAAAGGACCATGAACACTCAAAAAATTGAACTTGTATAAAATATTGAAAGTTTATTACAACAAATAATTTACATCATATATCAAAGAGCTAAAACACATGTAGCACTGACCCCCAAAGGAGCTGCTGGTTTGATTTGGGCCTGCACTCTGCTAATAACCCCACTAACTTGACTCAGTCCCTTTGACACAGCTGTGGTGCAATACAATACAATACAATATAATATGACACAATATACCTGTATTGTCACCTCAGGATCCACTGGCTCCACCTGCTGGGAGAAAACAATATTCCACACAACTGGGTACTTAAACCAAAGTATATATTTTACTGTAAGTACTGGTAAACAGGTGATTACAATAATTGTACCATCATCCCAACATAGAATGACAGGACACTGAATTTTGATAAAACAATTATAAACAGTGTAACTACAAGGGAGCTCCCCCTACTTTTATAGCTATTTGTGAGATCTCATTAAAAGTACTTAAGGTAAAGTAATTAAAGTTGAGTTAAAGATGATCCTGGTGTTGCTTCCGTAACTATAATACAATGCTTGAGATGCAATAGTGAGTAGGCCTTGTGCCTGCCTAGTGTCAGTCGCTATATTCCTCCTCCTTAGGACTATGGATCCCAGGGAGGTCTGTGTGCCACAACCCGCTCACCAAGTGGATCGGAAACTCTGTATGGTAGCTATGGCCCGGTGTTTGTAGCTTGCTTCTACGTCAGCCGGCTCTATCCCTCCTTTCCGCTCCGATGGGTGGACTTGGTCCTCGGGTGCTTAAACGAGTGTCTCTGGATCTTCCAATCTAGGCACTGTATCTCTGGCACCATCAGGTCACTCACACAATCTGTCGGAGTTGCGCTCCGCAATGGCTGTAGGCCGCTTCTTCTGGGAGGCCTCCTCACAAGTCCTCACAGGCAGACCACGCGTCCCGAAGAGAGCTAAGATGGCTGCTCAGGGTCCTTTTATGTCCTACCCAGCGTGCAGTGCAAGAGAGGGTGTCCATGGGTAGGTCACCTGGCATCCTGGGTAAATAGGTCAACTCTCCAAAGTAAATAACAGTCACTTTGTCTAATTAGTTCAGTGCTTTATGATAAAGAAAAGTAATTTCACTTTCAGTATTTGGCCACTAGATGGCGCCAAATACTAAGCTATAGAATTGTCCATAGACTTTCATTATAACATGCTAACATTGCATTAGTAGACAAGAATGTCAGCGCTACACACATGATAACACTGAGATGGTCAGCACATAGGATTGAAACATAGATAATGGAAGAGGCCCAAACCAACTGTCAAACAGACAGATGAAATCCAATGCGTTTCGACATGTGGGGTGAGGGTCTTCTTCAGGGAAAAAGGGAAAGGGTTAAGAAACTTCCATATAGGTACGAACAATCTACAAGATTGATACAAAAATCATGATTATACATACGATACTATATATTTACAAAATACAGTAACTAAGTCTATACAGATATATGTGTATTGATATCAGTACTGACCTCATGTGTTAGACGTTTAAAGCACCGGAGATCATATGCTCAAAGCGAGAAGAAGGTAGAAGGAATGCCCACAAAGAAAGCAACAAAGTGTCATGTCAGGTGCGGCGCTCCCGTGCCACCAGAGTATCACCCAAAAAGGAGGATGAAGGGAAAGGAAGGAGAGGAGGGGGAGGGGGGGAACACAACAACAAAGCAAGGGAAAAAGATGGCCGAGAAAACTCCTTGACAGCTAGTGTACAACCATAGGTCAAGGTATGAAAATCTAATGGTAAAAAAGATATAATACAAAAATTATTAGGTACCAGATAGGAGCAGCAAACTAAAAGAAAGAAAGAAAAAACAAAAATAATATTTGTTCCAAAAGGGGATAGATTGTTCATACCTATATGGAAGTTTCTTAGCCCTTTCCCTTTTTTCCTGAAGAAGACCCTCACCATTCATGTTTTCATGTGCTGACCATCTCAGTGTTATCATGTGTTTTAGCTCTTTGATATATGATGTCAATTATTTGTTGTAATAAACTTTCAATATTTTATACAAGTTCAATTTTTTGAGTGTTCATGGTCCTTTAAAGTCCCATCTTTAAGGACATTTTATTTTACATACTGTACAAGGGATGTGGACCTGAACCTCTTTTCTTTCCCATTCAATTAGTCTCAACCATTTCTGTCCATTTCTACAGGGTAGCAAATACCCATTCCTCATATTTTTGACTAATTGTTTCGGAAATAATATTCTCTTTTGATATATACTATTTTATTCAATTTAATAGACCATGGCTAACTATGCTGGTCAAAATTGGGAAGCCCTTATGACAGGGTTTTTCAAGGACTTCTCGCTCAAGGAGAAGAAGGATACAGATTTTTCTACAATCTTTTTCAGTCTTAGGAAATTATTGGAGAAAAAGTCTTCTCTTCATTGGCATGTTCATTCCTTTGAGCAATATATAGATATGAACTTGGCTCCTCTTGGATTACGCCCTCAAATATGCCCCACTATGTAGAACATAAGTCCTTCCTTCAAGAAGGCTTGGGAAGAAAATCTCCTATTACGCTCGAAAGGCATGATGTTGCTCTTAAAGGATGAATATGCCAATAAATGAATTGCTCTTCCAACAAAAGGACTATTCAGCATATTCTCAAATGGATAAATGAACATTTAGAAAACTTTAACTGTCAAATCTTGATCAAAAAAAAAAAAAAAAAAAGATGCAAAGAGATATAATAGCCTTTAGGGAAGGGAGAGCCTTCACCTGGACTCAAACACGTCCTAAGAAGACTTTTCCACCAAATTATTATAATAAATCTAAAAATGTGGATCCCCATCTTTCAGATGCATCTTCCATTTCATCACTTTCTGCTTCTTCTTATCAATCTTCTAGGTTCAAAAAAAAAAGTTTAAAAAAATCAAGGAAAACTAAAAGGAACTCTCAGAGTGGTGGGTCTCAAGAGAAGTCATCCAAAAAGCACCTAATGAACCCAGGACACGGCGGTGAATCTAGTACATGTATGGTGTCAGGTAACCCTAAAGCCCCATACACACGGTCGGACTTTTTCATGGATTCTGTCCGATCGGACAATGTTGTTGAAAAATCAGACCGTGTGTATGCACCATCGGACAGTGTACGTCGGTTTGTCCGACGGACAAAGTCTTATCTCCTGCTGGAAAGATTTGCCGTCAACACGGTCCGATCACACCAAATCCGATCGTGTGTACGGTTGTCTGACGGACAAAGTGCTACGCATGCTCAGAAGAAATTCTGTGACGGAAGCGCTCGGTCAGGTAAAACTACCTTTCCTAATCGACACAGCACATTCGTCACGCTGCAATGTTAAAATGTCTTTAATGCAGCGCATTCTCTTTTTCTTTACAATGCAACAAGAATGACATGTTTTAGCTGCTCCTATTCACCCGCACTTCTCACAAACTTAGTTCTTTATTACTTTGCAGCATTTATACACTACATGTTTATTTTTACTCAGATCGTAAAAGAATCTTTGTTATATTTTTACCATGATTTGTCTTTTTTTTTTTTTTTGGTAATACATATTTGAAGGTTTTTTTTTTTTTTTTTTTTTTTGGAGGGGGGTTGTGTGTCTCAACTTAGCAAAACCACATTATTAACATTTGTATTTGTTGCTTAAATTTACTAGGAGTTTGTTTGTTGTTGGTAGGGGTGCAACGGATCAAAAAACTCACGGATCGGATCGATCCTCGGATCAGGAGTCACGGATCGGATCATTTTTCGGATCAGCAAATAATAATTGAATTTGCAAAAACCTGTGAAAATTCCGCCACCATATAGTCCCCACTGTAATATCCACGTCATCTCCCCCACTGTAATATCCACATCCTCTCCCCACTGTAGTATTGGCTGGGTATCGCAGAGTATATGCAGGGTTAATGCAGAGTATCGCAGAGTATTGGCTGGGTAATGCAGAGTATATGCAGGGTTAATGCAGAGTATCGCAGAGTATTGGCTGGGTAATGCAGAGTATATGCAGAGTATCGCAGAGTATTGGCTGGGTAATGCAGAGTATCGCAGAGTATTGGCTGGGTAATGCAGAGTATCGCAGAGTATATGCAGGGTTAATGCAGAGTATCGCAGAGTATATGCAGGGTTAATGCAGAGTATCGCAGAGTATATGCAGGGTTAATGCAGAGTATCGCAGAGTATATGCAGGGTTAATGCAGAGTATATGCAGGGTTAATGCAGAGTATATGCAGGGTTAATGCAGAGTATATGCAGGGTTAATGCAGAGTATATGCAGGGTTAATGCAGGATATTGGCTGGGTAATGCAGGGTATGTTTACAAGTGATCGCTCCGTCAAATTTGACGGAGCGATCACATTGTAAACAGTGGCCGGGTGTACCAAGATGGCCGCCGCTCCGGAGCTAGGCCGAAGCCGCGGCCTTTCCTAAGGCCGCCGGGTGTACAAAGATGGCCGCCGCCGCTCCGGAGCTAGGCCGAAGCCGCGGCCTTTCCTAAGGCCGAGGCCGCGGAGCGCTCCGCGGATCGCGGGGTGTGCCGATCCGAACGGGGTGGCCCGTTCGGATCACGGATCGGCGACGATCCGTTGCACCCCTAGTTGTTGGTGCCCCTTGTTAATTCTACTTTAGGATTAGTGAAATGTACCTGCCTACTCACAAATAATCTGTCATTGTAGAAAAGTAAAACACATAGGCAATGATTATTTCAAATCAAAAAGACCTTTATTTAGGTGTCAGCAACAAACCAAAGAGGAACGCAGCCATGGTGAAACTTGGGGAATTTGCAAAGCCTTGGCCCCCCACGGCAACCATCATTTTTCAAGCGTAGAAAATTGGGGGCCTGAGGAGTACGTATATTAAGGGGAGTGCAATCTGGTCCTGAAGTCCAAAGTATCCGTAACTGCAGCAGATGCCATCTAGGTCCCCAGGCTCTGGTACTACAAGAGGCTCCATCTTCTCTCAGACCAGACTGAATCCAGGTCGTCACTCTCAGGTCTTCCTTCCACGCTTCCTTGCACGCTGTGGCTGTCGTGCTGGTGGGGTGGCAGAAGGAGGAGGAGGAGGAGGAGGAGGAGGCGGAGCATGGTAACTATGGCAAACATGTGTGACTGGGGTCATCTCCCCAGCCCTACCCTTATTTAGGACATGGAGGATGAGCCCCTCACACATGTTGCGTTGCCTCACCTCCATACCCATCATTTTTGTGACAACCACCGAGCCAAAGGTCTCCTCGTCGGCGGGTGTGGCATGTAGGGAGTCTGAAGCCTCTCTTATCATCCTGAGCGCTGACTCTGCCGCATAACCCCCCCTTCTCGCCCTTTTGTAGGGAAGGCGGAGGAGAGGGATTTGGGAGTCAGTCAGGCTCCGAGGCCTAGCCCCCTCTTGGCTGCCACTACCCACCTGGTGGCTGCCACTAACCCCTGCCTCCTCCTGACTGCCACCTTCCACAGCCACCTCCTGGCTGAGGTCTTCCTGTGTATGAAAAAGGGACATAGTTTCAGTTATTTGTTCATCAAACACACACAATTCTCATCTTGTGACTGTTGCAAAATGTTTACAATTAGAAAACCATACAATTCTCAGCCCTGCAGTTTAGATTCTGGCCCCAAATGTCTCCAACACTACTGTCAGTTGATATGTCAAACACGTTAGGAACTAAGCAATTGGGTATCCTGAATTAAGTGAACATCATTCATTATTCACATAAATGGTAACCAAACTACTATACCTGGAACAAGCTGGGCTCCTCCACCTCTTCCAGACTGGAAGGCCCAGGTTGCTCCTCGGATGCCTCATCAGGGGTGGCCTGCGCCCAAGGAAGCGTGGAAGGAGGAGTCGAGAGTGGCTCCGTGACATCAGCCTGGTCTTTGAGAAAATGGAGACTCTGATAGTACCAGAGCTTGGGGACATAGACCTCATCTGCTGCAGTTGCAGTTTCTTCAGACTTCCGGAACTTTTTGCGCTCCCTGATATACGCACTCCTCAGGCTGCCAATTTTCTTTCTTATATCATCAACAGTTGCCGTGGGGAACCTTGGCTTTACAAATTCCACAAGTTCCTCCAGGGCTGCGTGCCTCTTTGGTTTGTTGCTATAATGGGGGTGTTTACCCTGCCATAAAACGGGAAATTCCCTATATTTGGCAATGAAGAGGGGGAGAAAACTCATGTCGTTGAATCCCTTCATAATCTCTGCAAGACACAACACCACCCAAAACCATATAAATTATGTCAGGCTAAACTCTCCTAATCTTCTCCATAAAGAAGCCTCAAGTTCGAATCAGTCTAGGCTAGTTATGTACCAACGTCAAATTGTACCTTCGTTTGTAGCGATCGTCTCGTGCGTGAGTTTTCTCTCCCCTCCTCTCCCAGATCGTGGCTACGACACAGGCGTGTGACGTTTTATATACAGTGCGCATGCGTCAAACTCCGCCCGCCCCTGACGATCTTTCTCGTCTATTCCCCACCCCTTCTCTTTACGGCGCAGTGGGGAGAGCACATGGCGTGGACACAGCAGGTGCGCCCCAAATATCCCACCAACGAGGAGGAGGACGAGGAAAGTCCGGAGGCAGAAACGTCACGATCCCGGAGCCTGAAATTCAAGGCCTCCAATATGTCATTTGGAGAAATGTTGGAGATGGTGGACATATTAAAGAGGAGCGACTATGATGGGAAGTATGGGCCTTACCTCAACCCCAATGTCTGCAAGGCCAAGATCATGTCTAAAGTTGTGAGAAGGCTGTACAATCAGTTTGGGGTACAACGATCCAAGGAGCAACTGAGGAAACGCTGGTCAGACCTGAAACTGAGGGAGGCCGATCAGTACAGAAAGATCAAGCGAATTCTTCTAAAAAGTAAGTAGTTGTGTTTTGTGTTTTAGTTCTTGCTTGCATACTGCTCCATGTGGTTAGATTTTTTCAAAGTTGTACATTCCAAAATGGCCACTTTCAGGTTCGTCTGTGCATTCGATCGTACTCAGCCTCAATCTTTCTGCCACTGGCATGATCGTGTGTGTCCATTCTATCGTACGCAACCTCGATCGTTCGGCCACTTATAATACGATGTTTGGTGTTTTTTTTGTGGAAAGGAAGTTTGTTCTCACTAGAAATGTCATCAAGAATGTAAAGCCAATTTATTCAATGTAAAGGAGAGGTCACCCAGTAGCTGTTTACCCATCTGGACTCTAGAGCACTAGTGCTGGGACACCCAAACCCCCTTTTTATTATGCTTTTCCACACATGTGCTCCAGTGGATACTAGAGGGGGGTCTCCATCAGACAAACTTCAACCAAAAAGCTAGTAAGTTTAGCACCTTTACAAAGTGACTACATTCATGTAGTTGGCATTTGTAACTGGCCAAACAAAAATAGTGTCCGACACTTTCAAGCAATGTTTGTCATTTCCTATTTCTGCCCTCAATAGATTGTGTTGCTAAATATTCCTTTTGTACATTCTCATAGGGGAGCGAAAACTTGGGCCGTCTGAGGAAACCCCAAAACCAACACCTCCCAAAAAAGGTGAAAGAGCAGAAGCAGAGGAGGAGGAGGAGGAAGGAGAGATCATCGAACTTGGAGAAATTGTGACCACAACAGGTGAGTGTGGGAGAACACAGCTACTGGTAAGCTAATCAATGTATGGCTGCCTCATTTCCAACACCAGATTTTTTTATGTTTGTGTTTTTTAGGTGACGTGGATGTTGTGGAAGAAAAATCGCACTTTACCACAGAGAGTGCCCACGTACTCATCGGGGAGATAATGGTCTGCAATAGAGATCTAGATTACATAAAGCAAAACATCAATGATGTTCAACAAAAATTGAAGAACATCATTGATGTTTTAGGAAAAATATGAAAACGCACCAAGTAATTAACACACATTTGTGGCTGCTTCTGAACACATTTGCAACTTAAGAACTGTGTGAAATTTGGAACATGCACACATTGTGTCCACATGTGCTAGCTCCCATCATGGTGGATGAATGCCAACGTTTTTTTGGGGGTGCAAACACTTTACAAACTACGAAAGTGGTTGTGGTGAAGGGGTTGCACCCCCAAAAAACGTCCATTCATCCCCATGATGGAAAATGGCACTTTTGAAGCTTCTAGGCATGTGTTTTACCATCTAATGACCATTTTCAGACCCAAATTGTGTGCATGTTCTAAATTTCCACTTTCCAGGGGTGACCCCCCCATGTGATGAAGGCAAGATCAAACACACTTTGAACATATAGTCATGTCTGATCTTGTCTTCACTTTACAAAGTTGAACTTTCCAAGTTCATAGGTTCTGTTTTGCTCCATGCCTGCTTTTACCAATTGCGTAATGTTTCTAAACAATGCTGTAAATAACCAAGATGTTGTCAGTTTGGGCGTGAAGATTGTAAACGCACTTGTGAATGTTTTCCAAGTAAACTTTTTTATTTTTCAAAATGTGTGGCTTCCTTATTTCAAAAACACAATGCATTATGTATGTCAAATGGAAAGGATATGGGGGCCAATTGGTGTTATTTACTAAAGGCAAGTCCACTTTGCACTGCAAGTTTCTTTTCCAGGGCACTTTTTCACTGCACTTGTAGAGCATAGTCGATTTGACTTATGTAAATGACACCCACAGTGCTTTGTACGAAAACACGGAGCACAGCATTTTTGAGAACACACACATGTCTGACCTGGTGATGAAAAGGAGTATTTTGGGTGTCAGTTAGGCAGTACAAACCTTATCTAGACCAAAGATTCGGTATCAAACACACAACATGAGACTAATCTTTTTGGGAAGAAGAGACTGTTACCTCCTTTTGCCCAGAAAGTGCATTCCCACTGTCGAAGGCAAAGGGAAAAAATTTCAAGGTAAAATAAGCAAAAAAGAATACTGAAATGACAAGAAATCATAGGTTGGTTGAAATATCAGATTTATTAAAAAATGCCTCTCACACATCGTCAGGCAGAGCAATGGCCCCCCTACCCACAAAGTACTCCATATATTGCTCGCGGACCGCGCTGGCATTTAGAGGGGGCAAGCCTGGACGTGCCACTTGAAGGGCTGTGAGGTCCGCATTTGGAGGGCCCTCCACATCTGGCCCAACGGGCACCACATAGTTCCTGTTATGTCTTTTGAGGAAGTTGTGCAATATGCAACAGGCAAGAACTATGTGGTTCAGTTTGTATTCCGCCAAGTTAATTGCCGTCAAGAACAGGAAGCGGCTGGCCAGGATGCCAAAAGTGTTCTCCACCACTCTTCTGGCTCTGGACAGCCTGTAGTTGAAGACCCTCTGTTCTGGGGTGAGGGTCCTCATCGGGAACGGCCTCATCACATGGGGAGTCAACGCAAACGCTTCATCTGCGACAAAGACGAAGGGGAGTCCTTCAGCATTCTCCTCTGGAGGTGGCAAGCACAGACTGCCACTTTGGAGACGCCAGTAGAACTCCGTGTGCGTAATGGCACCACCATCCGAGATCCGGCCGTTCATCCCCACGTCCACATACATAAATTCATATGTTGCCGACACCACCGCCAACATCACTACACTATTAAACCCTTTATAATTATAATAGTGGGACCCCGAGTTGGGCGGCGGGACGATGCGGACGTGTTTCCCATCAATTGCCCCTCCGCAGTTAGGAAAGTCCCAACGGCTGGCAAAGTGGGAAGCCACGGTCTGCCATTCCTGTGGCGTTGAAGGGAACTGTGGAGTGAAACAAGAAAAAAAAATTAGTCACTTTGCACATAAACATTGCAAGCAGATTAGACAATCAACATCTTGGAACAAGAGCATTGTATAAAATTGGAGGCTGGAAAGTATTTGCACAGAAAAGTAGAGGCTCCCCTTCACAGATTACTCACCCCCCATCAATCCCCCCACTTCTGATGGGCCTTTGACAATAACTAGGGTTTTGGGGGGGGGGGGGGTGTTGGACAGGTAACCCTCTGCACTTCATTGATTGGCAAATGGCTCAATAATGTGTGCTAGTTTGGCCAGACCCTCTGTACTTAACACTATTGGCAGCCCCCAGGAAAGCTAAACTAACATTTCAACCCCCCCCCCCCCCCAAAAAAAGGAAAGCACATTGTAACATTATGAAATTACCAAGCAAGCTAATAGGAGGGAAAGAACACAAAAAAATAGGAAATGGAAAGTATGGAGGCAGCCCCTTGCACTACATGCTTTGCAGAATTCATCCCTAAAGATGCCCACTAAAAAGAGGTAGGTATATAGTGTGTATTGACTTTGGGAAAGCCAGCAGATAGAGGATTGGTACCATCTGACAGAGCAGTTGGGGGAGGGGGTTCCTAATGAGTTTGCCCCCCCCCCACCAAAAACAATAAAAAAAAGGGGCTCTACATGAAGTAAACCACACAGCAAACATTTGTGCATATTTTAGGGGGTGTTTGGGGGCAACAAATCCTATGCAGCAGACAAAATACATTGCTTAGGTGACTAGGCCATAGGTGTCTATTGGGGCAGAAGAGCATGCTGGTGAGGTAAGTGAAGGGAAAAATGCATGAAGGAGAAAAGGGGCACAGCATATTAGAGCATATTGCAATCATGGTAATTAGGGAAGGAGGTCAAAAATAGAAGACATTAGCAAAAAGAATATACATAGAAGGGAATAGTAAAGGAGAAATGTTACCTTAATATAGTCCTCCTGCAGGACCTCGATGATGGCAGAACAGGTCTCTGGAATAATGAGTCCCAGGGCCTGGGGAGAGATACCTGAAGAGAACTTCAAATCCTGAAGACTTCTCCCTGTCGCCAAGTACCTCAACGTGGCAACAAGCCTCTGCTCCGGAGTAATGGCTTGTCTCATGCAGGTATCCTGCCGGCTGATAAAGGGGGTCAGCAAAGCCAAAAGACGGTGAAAATCGGGGTCCGTCATCCTGAGAAAGTTCCTGAAATCATCAGGATTATTCTCCTGGATCTCACGAAGCAAAGGCATGTGCGAGATTTGGTCACGCTGAAGCAACCAATTCTTGGTCCACATACTCCTCGTCACTCTGTTCATGGACAGGTCTTGGCTCAAAGCTAGAAGCCCGACACCAATTCCGCGTACAGCACGAACTCGGCGACGAGTACGCACGGGAAACATCGCTCACAAGGTCACAAAAGGTCGGCTGGTCAGAACGGACAAACAGAAAGCACCGATAAACAGCAAGGCCTGAAAGAACGAAATGAATACCAGAAACGAGCAGACAATAAGCAGTGCAAATCAAAGCGTCCTATATCAAGATATAGGCCGCAATGACCAACAAATGCGAACTGACTACACGCACTAATAAACAGATACGCACGACAAGCACAAACTGAAGAGCAGTAACGATCTGAGTCAGAAAACTGAGAAGCGCGAATCTTAAGTCACCAAACTTCGACTAACTCGCGATAAACACGGGATCAGCAGAAGGAGCCCAACGGGTGCCTGACGTGGTGCTGAACTTCCCTTTTCTAATCTCGTGGACGACGACTTACGTCACGACGTTCTTGCAGACCGGATATTCCGACAACGTAGTCCGACCGTGTGTACGCAACACCAACATCGGACAAAGTACGATGGACAGGATCCGACCGACCTGGTCCGCGGATTGTCCGACCGTGTGTATGGGGCTTAAGGGTGATGGCTCTCTTATTTCTATTCCAAGCACAGTGATCGTGTCTCATATGAACACATCTGCTGGTACTTCTGCCATTTCTCGTAAATAATCACTACCATCTACATAGGCTATTTTTTTGGTACCGGGCCAAGAGCAATTCTCGACTCCGTTGAGTGTTCCTCCACCAACCTAAAAAATCGAGGTCATCTCCTGTACGGGAAAGTTCACTCAATGTGGTCAATTTATCAAAATATCTGCTTAAGCACATCGAAACAGATATAAGGGGTTTACGTCTTTGTCCGAATCAGGATATTGATAAATTCGAGGCCATTAAAGCTGTTTGCCAGAAAAATCATTCTCAAACAGCTTTACTGTAAGACCCTGAAAGAGGGCAGATATCTCAAACCCCAAGAATTACATTGATAATCGAATCGCTCTTTTGGAGGAAAGAGATTTGAATCCTGATCTTATTGACCGCATTGATATTGAGCACCTGTTAGAGAAGTTAGATCGAATTCCATCATCTAATGCACCTATGATTTTACCTAATGTTAAAAAAAAGTCTGACAAATTTCTGGCATTAGGTTTAAATGCAAATGTTTTTTGCATTTGTTAGGCTCACCACCAATGAAATTAAAAACATTAAAATTAAGCAAAATACGAGTACCAATCTTTCTGCACTTGAATAACCCTTCAAAATCTTTCTAGCAATCCGACAATCACCATAAAGCCCTTTGACAAGGGGGGCAATATAGTGATTCTTGATAATGAGCAGTATATCACGATGTGCATGAAAATTTTGAACAATAAAACTTGGTATGCACCTGTAACCAAAACCAAAATTGATAAATTCGAGCAAGAATTTTATCAATTGGTGGATGCTGCCTTCCAATACCCCTTAATTTCCAAGAACGAATGGGAATTTATTTGTATCCTTTTTCACGTAGACCCGCGTTTTACGCATAGCCAAAGCTGCACAAGAGTATGTTGCACCCATCAGGCTGGCCCCTCATATCAACGGATTGTTGACTAAAAATTTGAGTATCCTGAGTTACATACGGGACACAATTCATCTTCTTCAAAACATCGATGGCCTGCAGATTCCCAGCAACGTGACCCTAGCAGCCATCTAGAAGCCCTCTATAGTTCCATTCCAAATGATAGGGGCTTGGCTTGTATTCGACGAGTCCTATCAGAAAAAAGCAGATTTGATTGTAAATTCAACAACTTTATTGTCGATGCATTGGATTTTATTTTAAGCCACAATTATTTAACTTTCAATGGTTCCCACTTCCTCCAGATGCAGGGCGTAATGATGGGGACTTCTTGTACCCCATACTACGCCAATCTTTATCTGGGGGAGTGGCAACGTATGATTAGTACTTCGGATGAATTTGCTTTTCTGTACAGTCATGTGACCCTTTGGTTTCGTTTCATTGATGATATTTTTTTGGTTTGGAAAAGCTCTGATGAGCTGCTACATACTTTTGTACAGACCCTGAATGTCAACACCTTTAATCTAAGCTTCACTATGTCTTGTGATTCAACAAAAATCGAGTTT
Organism: Lithobates sylvaticus; assembly: GCA_028564925.1. NCBI lineage: Eukaryota > Metazoa > Chordata > Amphibia > Anura > Ranidae > Lithobates > Lithobates sylvaticus. The sequence goes on along the minus strand of CM053026.1, from coordinate 447,875,785 downwards.
CTAGACATAAATATTCACAAAGATAAGGAGGGCATGCTATCTAGCAGCCTTTACCGTAAACCCTCTGCGGGTAATGGCATACTTCATGCCACCAGTTTCCATCCTAGAAGCTTGGTCAATTAAACTCTCTTTCGGACAATATCTCCGTATCAGATGGAATTGTTCAAACGATATTACTTTCAAAGAGGAAGCAGACAAATTGAGGCTAAGATTGTAAGCTTGGGATATTCCAACAAATGCCTTAAGAGAGCTTTCAAAAAAGCAATTACGAAAAATAGGCAAGAACTACCGTATAAAGCTAAAACTGAAAAATCTGATACCAATCAACCTAGAATCATCACTTGTTTTTCTAACCAGCAGGAGAGTTTCAAACGAATCATCAACAAATACTGGCACGTTCTGACGCTTGATCCTATAACTGGATCGTGCGTATCAGAACGACCAGCTTTCACATTTCGGAGAGCAAGATCTCTGAGAGATAAGCTTGTTTCCAGTGAATTTAGACCAGGTGGAGGGGATCCTTGTAAAATACTTGGTACCTTCACATGTGGGGATGTGGATATCGTCAATATATGAATACTGCGAAGTATCCAGATCTCCCAAACAAATTCCATTTTGTTCCTAGACATTTTGCAAATTGTCGGACCCATGATGTTATATACTTACTCCAGTGTGACTGTTCCTGTTTTTATATGGGCAAGACCAAAATGGAATTTTGGCAGAGAACATACCAACATATTCATAGTATGCTATCTTGCAATCCTGATCTGCCATTGGGATGCCATGTTACACTTTTCCACGGTGGCATTTTTCTACGAATAACATTTCTAATATTGGACCCTGTCCATCCAGGCCTTAGAGGCGGGGACTGGAACAAGACACTGCTGCAGCAGGAGTAGCACTGGATTTTTAGACTTAATGCTACCACCTTCCCTGGCCTAAATTATTCAGTTTCCTATAAACCTTTTTTGGGTGGATGGTCCAGAGAATGAACTGTAGTTCTAAATACTATTCACCAAATATTGGATTTCTGATTTCCTTTCCTGAATTTGCACCACTGCTGTCCCATTAACATATGTATTATGGTTATTTGACATTAAAATACTTTAATTGACTTTAAATGATTAAATCTATATATGATCAACGAATAATGTTATTTTAGGATTGTAATTTTGTGTCAATTACAGAATATGAATGTCATACATGTCAAGCCAGTTATTGACCTCATGGGTTGTTCAGAGGTTTAGATTCAAAAGGGCTAACATTTCCCTTCCTCCCTTTTGTTTCTCCCTTTTCCTCTCTTTTCTTCTCCTCTTTTTCTCTTTTCTTTTTTTCTCTTTTTCCTGTCTCTTTTTCATTTCTTTTCTTTTTTCCTTTTTCTGTATTGCATCTCGATTGAGTATACGTCCAAATTACAACTTTTTATGATCCATATTTAATGAATCTCCAATTTTTCCCTATTGGTATTATTACTCTTTTCCTCCTTTCTCTTCCTTCTTTTTTTCTGTCACGAATCCTTGTTATGTCACTCCAGGTTGTCTCCCAGCAGGGGGCACCCAGGCCGTATGGTCCACTCCTCCCTTGGAGGGCAGTGGCGGCGGCTTCTGGTTGGGCTTTGAGGCTTGGTCCTTATGCCCTGTGTTGCGTCAGTGGGCGGGCACCATGGCACGCCGCACCATCATGTGACCGGCTGTGGCGCTTTGTTCCCATGACAACATCTATCTCTGGTGTCTCCCGGTCACACCGCCGTTGGCCGTGGCCGCATCTGTTACGCTGCAACATTGCACATCAAACTCCTTTTTTGCGTCAGATTGCATCTGAATACTGCGGGTCCCTGATAAAAAAGGGTGTCTTCAGCAAAAAGTTCATAGTGATAAGTATGTGTCTATATTTGATGGATTGGCCTATGCCCTTTTGGAACAAATATTATTTTAATTTTTTCTTTCTTTTAGTTTGCTGCTCCTATTTGGTACCTAATAGTTTTGTATTATATCTTTTTTACCATTAGGTTTCATACCTTGACCTAAGGTGGTACACTAGCTGTCAAGGAGTTTCTCGGACATCTTTTTCCCTTGCTTTGTTGTTGTGTTTCCCCCCTCCCCCTCCTCTCCTTCCTTTCCTTTCATCCTCCTTTTTGGGTGATACTCCGGTGGCACGGGGGTGCCGAACCTGACATGATGACAAGACACTTTGTTGCTTTCTTTGTGGGCATTCCTGCTACCTTCTTCTCACTTTGAGCATATGATCTTTGGTGCTTTAAACATCTAACACATGAGGTCAGTACTGATATCAGTATACATATATCTGTATAGACTTAGTTACTGTATTTTGTAAATATATAGTATTGTATGTATAATCATGATTTTTGTATCAATCTTATAGATTGTTTGTACCTGTATGGAAGTTTCTTAGCCCTTTTCCTTTTTTTACCCTGAAGAAGACCCTCACCCCACATGTCGAAACGTGTTGTATTTCATCTGTCTGTCTGACAGTTGGTTTGGGCATGTATCAATCCTATGTGCTGACCATCTCAGTGTTATCATGTGTTTTAGCTCTTTGATATATGATGTAAATTATTTGTTGTATTAAACTTTCAATATTTCATACAAATTAAATTTTTTGAGTGTTCATGGTCCTTTAAAGTCCCATCTTTGAGGAAATTTTATTTTACATATTGTACAAGGGATGTGGACCTGAACCTCTTTTCTTTCCTATTCAATTAGTCTCAACCATTTATGTTAAGGTGGCAAGGATTCTTTGATTTCTTGTTTAGACTATTTAAAAATCAGCATAATGGAAACATTTTTATAAACATTTTATTTTACATATTGTACAAGGGATGTGGACCTGAACCTCTTTTCTTTCCTATTCAATTAGTCTCAACCATTTATGTTAAGGTGGCAAGGATTCTTTGATTTCTTGTTTAGACTATTTAAAAATCAGCATAATGGAAAAGACAAAGGGTTCAGGAAAAAATATTTACAGAAAATATATTACAAAATAGACAGTGCGCAACAGCAAAATAAATAGCATTAAAAAGGAAAGCATTTAAAGTTCATCTGGTCTTGATTCCAGTGGAATTTGCTTGAATTAAAGTGGAGTTCCACTGAAAAAATAAAAAACAAAAAGTGCTGACTTTTAATAATCAGACACTCACCTGCCCCGCAGTCCAGCAATGCGGGCATACGAAGGCTAGCTCCGCTCTTCTCCCCCTCCTCTCCACGGCGCTGGCATTCTTATTTTGGGTGCCGGCTGTGGCTTCACAGCCAGGCACGCACTGCCCATGTGCGAGCCGCGCTGTGCGCTGTGAATGGCCGGCCATTCTTCTGGGACATGTCTCAGAAAATTGCAGGGAGGGGGGGGGGGAGAGGTGAACTTCCTTCAGGTGCCGCAGAGTCCCAGGAGGAAGTGGGAGCTGGATGCCTCTAAAAGAGGATATCTGCTCGCCTCTCAAAAAAATGACATGCCCTATGTGGCATGTCAGGGGGTCACCATCACTTAAAGTAGAAGTTCCATTTTTGGGTGGAACTCCGCTTTAAGTCTGCTTCTGAGTCACTGACCCCCCCAAAATAACGCCTGCAGTTTTCCAGAAAGGGTTCCTTCAGCGGTTGCTATGGTTTCCTTGAGCAATGGGCAATGCCTGCCTCTCAGATGAGAAATCATTGACAACAGTGCTTTTTAGATACCCAATGATGGCAAATGTAAGCAGTATTTTTCCAGTGACCGTCAATATAATATACTGTGAGCTGCAGATAAAGTGATTATTAGCGGGGTTCCCTGAGCCTAGAAGATTATTTCAAGGGTTTTTCCATGATAAAAAGATTGAGGCAAGCTGCTCTAGAGGAGTCACTGAGCCAATTCCCACTATTCATGATTGCTGAGGGCTGGGAGCTCAAGTGTTTTTGATATTTCAGCAGAAACTCCCTCTATTGTAACTTTTCTAACTCTATCATTATTTCAAGCTGACCATATTTGACAACCAACAAATTATTGCACAAAATAAAATCTTAAAGGAGAAGTACAGCCAAAGCTTGTTTGGCTGTACTGTACTTCTCCTGTGGATCACAGGAGTGCAGTTCGTTCTGCACTCCTGTGACCCATTTTCAGCAGACAGCGGGCTGAAGCCCACTATAGGCTGAAGCCCGCTATAGGCTGATGTCACAGAGCCGGTCCAGACTTGGGAAAGATCACGATTATATGATCGGGATCCGCCCACATGCCTGGACCGGCACCTGAGAGCCTGAGTCAGCCGCTATCTCCATAGCCCAGTGCTCCAGTGAGCACTGGAGGGGCAGAGCAGACAGAGGTGACTGGCAGTCACCAGCTCTCCCCTCAGGCAGCTCTGAGAATCGAGTGATCAGTGGTGTTCAATCGCTTAGTTCTCAGCCTTAGAGCCAGCGGGGGACAGATGCTGCATCCACCTAGGTAAGTATGATTCTAAAATAAAAAAACATTCCCATACTTCTCTTTTCATTTCAAAGATTTAATTGATCTTATGAATGGGTTCCTCAGAAAGGGGCAATTTGTGCCATCATCTTTCTGGACATGATGCATAGGCGCCTATAATATCAAACTGATGTTCTTTTACATATGGATAGTCACTTGTTATAAATTTTTCATATTAGGATTTATTGAATATGAATTGATTTTGAGTTCTGGCAGTTAAAAAATTACACATTTTACCCTGGTGGTTTTTAAATGCTAAAGTATTTATGGCAGTCAATGAAGTTTGTTAAGGGCTCTGCTAGAGGTTTACAAAGGCTATCACCCATTTATGAACAACACCAGACCAAGGAATGTTTCAATGAATATTTTATGATAGAGCTTAATTAATAAAAAATTATCTAACCTAATACTGTAAATGATAGTTAATTAGGGGGTATTTTATATTCTAAGTCTTTGCATTCCAATCTGATCTGCTCGATTCAACTTGAGTGCCCTTTTAGTCGAGGGTGATATGAGATGTGTCTCACAACTCTGGCTGTCTATCACACACACGTAATAAATTAAATCTGATTGCTTGTTGCTGACTTGAGAGATCTGGAGAAATGAAAGTAGCACTGCGTTTAGTATGACTCCCCATTTCTCTTTACATAGTTTTGTGTTCATCAGACTTCGTTATTGTCACATTTGGTAACAAACCCTTGCATTACCAAATACACTGAAGCAGACTGGGGTGATCCACAAACTGCCTCGCCTAACTGTTGGAATTCAAAAACTGAATAGACAACAGGGGCTGGCTCACGATCATAGAGGTCACAGACAGACTGTTAGAGATGGTGCTATAGCTCATTTAGAACCTTTATAAACAGAAAGTTACAGTAGCTGGGCACAAACATATAGGAACTGATGGAGGTGAAATAAACTCGCAATAGGGGTCCCAGATTTCCAGATTATAAGCATTGGTTCCATCTGGGAATACTGTCAAAATGCCCCCAGAGTCACTAGGGGACTATGGGTTAGGGTCCCCTGCAGCAGCAGAACTATCGTGTGTGTCTTAAGGGCGACAAATTTCACTGTGTTGTGGTCAGCAACAAGGCCCAATGTGAGGGAAAGCCTAAAGTACTCACAAACCTGGAAAGCTGATGATGACAGATGGAGGTGACCAAATCACTGAAGGAGTGCAGTAAAACAGAACTGGAGACTGGAAATTAATTTGTTGTATCAGGAACTGGAATAGCAGTGGAATGGTGCTTCTACTAGTGGATACACATAGAAAAGGTTTGGGACTTTAAATGAGGCCCACATAGACATGTGCCTCCATCCCTATTCATTTGCAAAAAGGTGAAGGTTTGGGACTTTGAGTGAGGCGTGTACACCGTTGGTCGGTGCAGTGAACACAACCCTGGTATGAATACATAAACAAGATAACTGCACATGAAAGCTATCTTTATTGGATTATCTGTCAGTATTTATAACCATGTTGTAACATGTGACAATTACTCAATAAAATTCCACAGCAATGATACAGCAAAAATACACAATAAAATCGAGACATACATTATGTACTCGATAAAACACTAGAGGGATTGCCGCACAATATGCTTTACGCGTTTTGTGAAAACATCACTTCTTCAGGAGCAGGCGCAATCCCACTATCTATAAAGAACACATATGTAAGCATCAGTGTCACTATATCTCAATAGTAATGAAATTGTTAGACCAGAGATGAGCAATCTCAGAAATTAACTGTGTAGTTACTCACGAAAACAGCTCCCATTGTCAGCACCTGGCACTGACAATGAGACCTGTTTTCGTGAGTAACTGTAGAAATTGCTGCAGTATACAAACTACTATTAACATGTCTATTCCCATAGTTAGCTGGTCTATTAAACCCTGCTAGGCACACTGATATAAAGTTAGTTATGAAAATACACACACTGCTGCTAGTAAAACACTATCTTATTTATTTCCCAAGAAATTAGGAACGCTAACATAAAGTATTAAAAGACATTACAATATCACAAAGCTTACAATCAGAACATATAATACAAGAATATCAAAGATACTTATCACAAGGCCCTCCGTGAGATTTTGTAACATCGGCTAGACTCAGATGACCAAGAGAGGGCCATCGCCATGATCCATAGGGGAAGGCTTTAAGATGGCCGCCAAGCCATGAGGCTTGGATAGACCACCATCAGCTGTGATCAGAGAAAAAAGGGCAGAGAGCTTACTGCCTGAGTGTGTGCTCTTTTCATTCAAACATACACGCCTACACATAGCCACCCCCATTTGCCTTCCATCCAATAGATATCCATAGCCATCTTGGCAGCAGTGGTCTCTTTTGAAGTTTGCTTGTCTCATAGACAGATCAGAATAAGCATTGTCATGCAGATTAGCTCTCTTAGATATAACATAGTTGCTTAACTGGCTACATTCCAACCAGGGGAGTGCATCCTGCTCTCCAGAAAAGTATTGGGAATGAACCGATGTGTGAATCGCAGAAATGTTACATGAGTTCATATTGAATCCAACAAAACCGCTTTGCGCCTAAAAGGCGCATACCACCCTTCTTCAGACACGCCTCCTATTGAACAGTCCATAACTGTTTTGTCCCCAACATGTGTTTCCGAACCAGTACCTATAGAACAGTCCTTAAACGTCTTAACGTGTTGTGTTTTTACAACGTGCAGAAACAGCTCCTATGGAACAGTCCATAATGGTCTTACCGTGTTGTGCTTCCCAACACGTCCCGCTTTGCCACTGAGTGACACACCAACATCCTTCTTCAGCGACAGCTTCCATGTCACCATTATGTATCTTCGGTATCTTCTCCTTTCCGGTATTTTCAGGGCGGATGCAGTACAGGCAAGGGGTGTCCATTCATTCACCATTCACCAGCACACATTCAGAGCAACATATCAAACAGCTCTCAAATACCGATCTAGTATTTAGATAAGTCTCGAGGAGGGCCTTATTCACCCATATTATTAGCCTACAATACACATAGGTCACACTATACCATAATATAAATCAACTTATTACCATACTATATACATATATATGTATCCCATCCATTTACGCACCCCGCTCCCAACCTCCTATAACCCTTTACTGTAAATATGGGTCGGGATTAGGCAGGCTTGCTCACAGCGGTATTGCAGGGCTCTGACTTGGCAGCAAAGTCTCTAATTTGTACACAGAGACCCTACCGTCAATTCGTCCCTCAACTTGCATAGACAAATGGGAGACACACATATAAATCTGCAAAAATTACAAAAACCACACAATTCCATCCCTGTGCCTGGATTTCAGAGACCATGCCCCTCTACCTATGGTAAGGTTCAAGGAACCTTCTAGTTTTATGACTAGCGTTACATCGGTATTCTTTAGGACAAAGAAACAAACTCATCTATGTCCTAAATAATACCCAGGTGCTTCCTTCCCAGCAATGATCCCTGAAATAACTTCCCAACATTTTTACGTTCACCATTACCACCATGTATTGACCTGGCATACAAAGGACATCATGGTCATGCTTCCGACCGAGGGAAGTATCAACCTGCCTCCAGCTTCCATCTCCTCTGATCACATGTGGGTGATTTAGCCTCGAATGCGACAAGATAGAATCCCCAATCAGTAAGCCCATTGACGCCACCAAATATACAGACCAAGTCCGCACTTCTGTATATGGGATCATACAGCCTAACACCTTTCACAATCCAAACTGGTACAGCCCATCCAGGCATTCGACCACCACTTTGGATTAGTGTAAGCAACGTGTTTTGGCAGAGTCTTACTGAGCGGTGATGCTAACGCATCAGGCCACTGCCCCTCATGCAGAGACTGTACAATCAGCTTAATGCTGGTTGATAATTCCGCCTGCCACTGCGTGCACGCCAGAGCCCATGACAGATTTCTGTCCTATACCATCACACTCTTTACCCACCTCTCAACATGGTTGACCAAATCTGGAACCACTTTACCCTGGGTATTTATGTGACTTTGTAGAATGTTATTAAGGATGCCACCCATCTCTCTGAGTAAGAAAGTCCCGCTTAAGCTATGGCTGAGAGCTTGTTCCTCAGGATACCGATGTCCACTTCATTAACAACACCCATCCCAGCTCCTATTCCCCCAATATAGTGCTGAATACATGCCTCCTCTTCCGGTTACTCCTCAGAGATAAGCGTCCTGCATGCACCTCATTCTGTGTCCGCACATCTCTGGGAGTAAGTCCAATGACCGCACTTGATTCAGCGTATACTCAGCACATATAGGGTAATAGTAATGTAATAGGTTTTATAGGTAATGTAATAGGTTTTATCAACCACTGTGAGATGTTGCAGCGCCATGTGGTGAAGACATTGTACCCTGGTAGCCAGCGTTTGTTCCATTTATTTAATGGAGCATGCTCCTGTGTGTATTCACTGGCATTCCCTGTGCAGGGTTTCAACCTCTCAGGTGAGACATCAACCAGGCATATCTCCCCCATGTCTAGTTCTGGTATCCCACATGTCCAGTAACCGAAAGCTTCTCTATAGGACTGCTAGAATTGAGACACCACCCCTACGAGGAAGTTTTCACCCCATTGATGTGTCACCTGGCACCCTTTAGTCTGTCCAACAGACACCTTATTATGCATAAGTGCCCTCCTGGGTACCTGCACCATATAAATTCCGTTACGTCAATACATGTCATACATTACACAACTTTTCTTCTTTCAACTCCTCCCTCCAACAAAAAAAAAAAAACATATATTTTACATTTTCATGTTCTGATGGATTGGATGTGTTATATTCCTTCCCCCAACCTTCAACCCATTGCACATGTATTAATAACATGTTTGCATTTATCAGGAGAGAGTCCAGCAAAAAATGTTTCAAGTCTTGTTGATAGGCACAGTCTTTCAGATTCAGCACCAAATCGTCCATAAGAAAAGAACAAGTATTAAAGTGAATCTTTTTGTTTGTCCCGTCTCTCCTGATGTTTATTAGAACAAATTTTGGGTGTGGTATTGCACAGACAAATGGCCAACCATATGATCACCTGTCATCCATTTTCCAGAAACCTTTCCAATCTCACTCCACCAGGATTCTGGAATTGAAAAACAAGAGCAGAATCAAATTCTTATCCATAATATCTGCTCGCTTACTATATTTACTCATAGTTCCCTCCTTGGAACCCAGGAACTTATTATTCCTGGCTTCTGCAACTCTGACCAAACTATAAAAAACAACCATGACTTCTTTAGGCAGAACCCACTCTAAAATGGATCCCCATGGTATGATCAAAATTTCAAAAACTAACGTCAATGTTGTTTTTCAAAAATTCTCAATTTACAAACACTAAAAACTCTTTTCCACCTGAATGAAAATAGCAAAAGAAAAAAAACACAAACTCCCGCGGCTAGAATGGTTTCTTACCAACTTTGTCTTAAAAAAAATGTATCCAGCTGCTACCTGAGGGCATCGTCCATTACCACCCTTTCAGGTGGACTAAACATACAAATTTTTCCACCTGAACAAAAAATAAAAATATAATAGATGACTAAACAAATACCAAAAAATAATTAAAAGTCTGGCCATTATCACCCAAGAACAACATGACAAGACAACCACCATATAACAATGACAAACACTCAACTTTTAATTAAAGCCATCCATGGACTTTCCTCCTGAGAAGAGTACATGCTCCTTTTGATCTGAAAGACAATTAGTTAATGGGAAAAACAACACAAACAAAACATTTGTAACTTCATTTGTAACTCTTTAGTCCATTAATGTCAAGGAACACAAAGACAATGAATATACACAATTATCATGACAATTGACTTTTTAAGTCCCCCAAGCCTTTTCCCATTCATTGTACTTCTAGGGGAACAATTGCCATACTTCCTATACTAAGCAGCAGTATTGGTAAACTTTGCCATATTACTCAGGAAAAATGGCAATGCAATTTGTGTCCAACTACATACAAGCCAGAATGGTAGATTAGCCCAGGGGGCAAATATTGGAATGTTCATCCAGTCTTGTTGCTGGCTGTGTTTAGGGCGTGGACTGTCATTTCTTATCTCTTCTTGAGAACTTTGTGATCTGTCCTGGCTACTATCTTTCATACCAGGCCTTTGTGCTATGCTGTCCCTGTCCTGGGTGGGGGTTTTCATTGCAGATACCTGTATTTCTGGGGTTTCCTGCTCCATGTTAGCAATGTTTAGGGCTTTAAGAAGTCTATGTCTATTCCATTTAGAATGTGTAAACTCTCTCTGCCTTCCTGTATTTCTGCTTATTACAGATACACCTGTGTTTAGGCTCCATCCCTAACAGAATACTGAAGCCATACTAACAGATCGGCTGCACTTGGGAATTGGGTCTGGACACTTGCTTTTGTCAAGGAAGATGCAGCTGGAAGATATTTTGTATCCTATCACTGGACTCTTGACAGAAATCTTGCAGGATATTGACAACATTTTGGTAGGATCTAGCATTCCTCAGAGCCATTCTAGCCTCTTCTCAGCTGCCTACAAATCCACAAATGTATGTTTCCCCCATCACCCATGCCAAACTCAGTTGCCACCCTAGATCGGTTCTCCTCTCCCTGGATAGTTCCAGCCGGAGGTGCCAGCAATCCAGCCTGAAGAGCTTACATGCCTGATGAGTTCCTGTCTGCTGCCCAGCCTGATGAGTTCCTGTCTGCTGCCCAGCCTGATGAGTTCCTGTCTGCTGCCCAGCCTGATGAGTTCCTGTCTGCTGCCCAGCCTGATGAGTTCCTGTCTGCTGCCCAGCCTGATGAGTTTCCTGTCTGCTGCCCAGCCTGATGAGTTCCTGTCTGCTGCCCAGCCTGATGAGTTCCTGTCTGCTGCCCAGCCTGATGAGTTCCTGTCTGCTGCCCAGCCTGATGAGTTCCTGTCCGCTGCCCAGCCTGATGAGTTCCTGTCCGCTGCCCAGCCTGATGAGTTCCTGTCCGCTGCCCAGCCTGATGAGTTCCTGTCCGCTGCCCAGCCTGATGAGTTCCTGTCCGCTGCCCAGCCTGATGAGTTCCTGTCTGCTGCCCAGCCTGATGAGTTCCTGTCCGCTGCCCAGCCTGATGAGTTCCTGTCCGCTGCCCAGCCTGATGACCCGAAGCTCGCTGCCCAGCCTGATTACATAACACTTATTGGCCATCGAGTATATGAAACTTGCATCATCCTCCAATAAGTCAGGACAGTTGAACACTTTCGTATACAATGCAAGATACTCACTGCAGAATAATATTGGGTCAACTCCTCTCCTAAATTTCATTTGTTGCAAATCTCTCATACCATTATCACGGCTGTCCACAATACGCTACAACTCTTTCCTCCGCACCTCTGCAAGTTATCATTAACCAGTGCCGATAACTGGCCTACCAAAGGTCTTGGTAGCCATGCTTTTAGAAGAGAGCATGCATCCTCATTACTCAAATGGAATTTAAGGACTAGAGCTTCAAACTTATTGGACAGACTCATTGGTGATTCTAGGGCATTAAATTCACGCAGAATCTGGCATAACGTGAGTCTCTCTTGGATTGTAATCAAACTGTTATTCTGCTTTGACGCTATAGGTGCAATAGTAGACTGTGTTTCATCACGGCTCTTCTCCTCATTGACTGTGCAGATATCGGCCAATTGGCATGTTGCTTTGTGCTCATTGAGAGATATTATACACTGTTCTTTAATAAGAAGTTGGGAGCGTGCGTTTGCTAATTTTCTTTCTAAAGACATAACCAATTCTTCCATCTCTGACAACTTTATTCGCAATGACTCTAAAAGCTTGCTCTTCATATCACCGTCCATGCTGCACCTCTGAAGCTGTTCTTGTAGCTCACTGTTTCTCCTTGACAAATTGCCGGCTTTTGCCTGCAATTCATCCATCTCACTACTGGAGGCTGTTGCAATCTTTAGAAGGTTTTCACTGACTTTCTCTATGTCCTCCCCAAGACGTCTCCTCTCTGCTTCCCACTTCCCCCCATTTGCTCAGATATACATTTAATTCTGAGCAACACTGCAATCTCATTAGCCAACTTTTCTTTCTTCACTTTCTTTTTTAGCTGTTTACCCAATAATCTGCTATTATGTTGCTGACACTGAGACACTAGTACATTACACTGGCTTTTAAGAGGTTCATCTGCACATGAATGATAACTGGTAGAGGCGTACTTTTTAACATATGTATACACAAGTTCCATTTCACAAGCACACAATACACATAATACACACTTCTATTTGTACTAACGTTCCAACACTGCACTGAGTAATAAACCAAACCCAATTATCGTTAGCCCTTATAACTCACGGAATAGCAATCAATATTCTTCATTCATTATCACTTTTACCTGATATCATTCTAAACAATAAAACTTTTGCCTATCCATAGAAAAGACTAACCACACTTACTGTGGCATTATCAGCTGCCTTGTATCTGAGCACTTCTGTCCTGTAGGTTCTATGCGGCTTTTAGGATTGCCACATGCTATCTGCGGTGCCATTTGTAGAAATTGCTGCAGTATACAAACTACTATTAACATGTCTATTCCCATAGTTAGCTGGTCTATTAAACCCTGCTAGGCACACTGATATAAAGTTAGTTATGAAAATACACACACTTCTGCTAGTAAAACACTATCTTATTTATTTCACAAGAAATTAGGAACGCTAACATAAAGTATTAAAAGACATTACAATATCACAAAGCTTACAATCAGAACATATAATACGAGAATATCAAAGATACTTATCACAAGGCCCTCCGAGAGGCTTTGTAACATTGGCTAGACTCAGATGACCAAGAGAGGGCCATCGCCATGATCCAAAGGGGAAGGCCTCAAGATGGCCGCCAAGCCATGAGGCTTGCATAGACCACCATCAGCTGTGATCAGAGAAAAAAGTGTGTGCTCTTTTCATTCAAACATACATGCCTACTCATAGCCACCCCCATTTGCCTTCCATCCAATAGATATCCATAGCCATCTTGGCAGCAGTGGTCTCTTTTGAAGCTTGCTTGTCTCATAGACAGATCAGAATAAGCATTGTCATGCAGATTATCTCTCATAGATATAACATAGTTGTTTACCTGGCTACATTCCAACCGGGGGAGTGCATCCTGTTCTCCAGAAAAGTATTGGGAATGAACCGATGTGTGAATCGCAGAAATATTACATGAGTTCATATTGAATCCAACAGTAACTGCACAGTTAATTTCTGAGATTGCTCATCTCTGGGCTAACAATTTCTTTTTTTTTTTAATTCTTTATTTATTCCTTCAAAGGGATACATTGCAAACATAATATATATTACTTCGATCATACAGATTTACTGTCCTTTAACTTCATTAAATTATATTTCCATCCTGTTTCATATACCAATTTATTATTATCCCTTTTTTTCCTTTTTCCATTTATTTTATATGAATTCCCCATCTAACCCGGTTCCCTGTGCCTCTTCTTAGTCTGTGGGCCTTAATCCCTAAGGTACCCTAGAAGCCTCCCCCACCCCTGAAAAAGAAAAAAAAATATATATATATATTTTTCCCAAGAACAAAAATATATATATATATATTTTTCCCAAGAAAATAAATTTTTTTTTTTTAATTTTATCCCTCCTCCTCTTTCTCAATTTCTAACAATTTCATTACTATTAATATAGTGACACTGATGCTTACATATGTGTTGGATTGCGCCTGCTCCTGAGGAAGTGATGTTTTCATGAAACGCGTAGAGCATATTGTGCGGCAATCCCTCTAGTGTTTTATCATGTACATAATGTATGTCTCGATTTTATTGTGTATTTTTGCTGTATCATTGCTGTGGAATTGACTGATGCATGAAAGAACCTACACAAAAATACAGATAGAAAACTCAACAGTAATAACATGTTCAGTGAGTAGCTGGAAGGCGAGGTGAGGTTATATGGGCAAGGCAAGGTTATATGGGAGCTGGTCTTCAACACACTATAAAGAAGTTTGGATTTGCTACCAACATAGGCTCACATTACAATACACATTACAAACTTTAGATCTTCCAAAAAATATGTAGTGCAAGGACCTGCCTATTTAATAGTTTAGGAAGGTCCTCCTATTACATTGTTTTGGTAAATCTAAAGTTAAATGTACTGAGATTGTATGGTCAGAGTGTAATGTGTATGGTGAGCCATAGATCATGTGGATTGACAGGAGCTTTGTATTTGACTAGAGGCAGCCTTCCATCTACTCACTGAACATGTTATTACTGTTGAGCTTTATATCTGTATTTTTGTGTAGGTTCTTTCCTGAAACCAGCAAACACTAAACAGTTCATGGGGCTTTTAATGACATCATTAGATATTTTCTGTGTAGCCTATGTGGGCTGGTGTACTTTTATGGCTTAGAGCTAATTCACACTAGTGTGGTGACCAGTGTTTTACCACACTTTAAAATGCCAGTCACTGCAAGGACACAGAAAACAGTTGTTTTCTGTGTATCTTATTCACATAACTCAGCCCACAGCTTCCCTGCAGTGATCTGCATTAGAGGCCTAATTAAAGAGCCGCCTCTGATCGCAGATCACTGCAGGGCAGCTGTGGGCTGAGTTATGTGAATAAGATACACAGAAAACAATTGTTTTCTGTGTCCTTGCAGTGACTTGCATTTTAAAGTGTGTTAAAACGCCTTGTATTCTCAGTGGTCTCGCGGCCGCCTAGTTTGCCTAACGTGTGTTTGGGAGTGGGAGGAAATGTCCTCCAATCGGTGTCCCCAGGGCTACTACTTTTTCCCTGCCAGGGATGGACTGTTCATTTGAGCACTGCCTGAGGTCCCAGGGTCAGTGGGTGGCTCCATGTACTCCCCTCTCGGCCCCTCCCCTTCTGCCAAGCTCTGCGGATCTCCTGCCATGTGCAGAGCCTGGATAATGCCAGCAGCGGCCGAGCAGCTCTCACTTTGATCCACTCTCCATTCTATAATGGAGGACCTGCCACTGCCAGAGCAGGCGCCTGGCGATCATCGGGGAGCCTGTCTGCCGGAGCTTCAAGGTACAGAATGACCTGACACTGACACATCCCGTGATGTCACTTCCTGATCGAAGGCGCCCCAATAATTACTGCTGCCAGTCGCCTCACACACATAGCCCTGATGATATGTATGCCATCCGGCATATGATGCCACCTACTGACCCCCTGTCATCATCATTATCCTTCTAATCATCTCCCTGTGCCTGACATCCCACCACCCCACCCCTGTCATCTTCATCCCTCCTGCATCTGCCTGCCAGCTTCCCACCACCCAACCCTGTCATCTTCATCCACCCTGTACCCGTCTGCCAGCTTCCTACCACCCCACCCCTATCATCATCATTCCCCCTGCACCCGTCTGCCAGCTTCCTACCACCCCACCCCCTGTCATTATCATCCCTATCATCCTCCTGTAACCCACCTCTGGCATCCTACCACCATGCTTCCTGTCATTATCATCTTCATCCCTCCTGCACCCTACCTCTGGCATCTTATCTGCCTACCCCCATAATTATAAGGGAGATGTGATTTCAGCCTCTCACCCCAATGCTGCTATGATCACCCCAAACTGCATCCTACCATCCAACCAACTGAACGCCAACAGTTGCATCACACACCACAATACTGCCCTGCAACCCAGTGAAAGGTAATGAAGTTCAGTAACCTCTAGCAACCAATCAATGAGCGGTAATGTTGAGCTGTAACCTCTAGCAACCAATCAATGAGTGGTAATGATGGCAGTAAAGTCTAGCAACCAATCATTGAGGGGTAATATTGTGCAGTAACCTCTAGCAACCAATCATTGAGGGGTAATATTGTGCAGTAACCTCTAGCAACCAATCAGTGAGCGGTTATGATGTTCAGTAACCTCTAGCAACCAATCCGTTAGCGGTTTTGATGTGCAGTAACCTAGCAATCAATTAGTGAGGCTGGAGCAATCCAGATGTTTATGTGTACATTATTAAAGTTTTTTTAGATAAGTCTATGTGCGTGTTTGTTTTTTGGGATGTTGGGGTGGAGAGCTAAATTGCTATGGGTGGTGGGGCCCAGAATCCAATCAATATTAAAGACATCCCTAGGTGTACACAGGCTGGCAGTGTGATCGGGCTGGCACACACTGGGGTAAAGCCTGGGAGGTTCCAGCCAACTGTAACATCCCCCCTCCCCACACTGAGAACCTCTCTTCAGTGTGTGACATTTCTTCAGCTGCAGCCAAAAGCAGGCTCTAACACTGTCCTAGCCTTCTCCCAAATCCGGCACCACATTGCATGGCAGGAGTTGTAGTTCTCCACACCACTCACTAGACTTGGCCCTCCAGTGCCTGCGCTCTACAGAGACTACACCTCCCAGAATGCTCTGTTTTGCGCCCAAAAGAATGTGTCAGATTCTCCTGCTTGTAGTAGGGGTCAGGGGAGTGTATAGAGGGTCTGTCTGCACCCAGTCTGTGGCGGGATTGTCTGTGGCTGTGGCTGTGGTTGTGGCTCTATTTTTTGGTGGCTGCTGCAGCAATGTGGTGTAACCATGTTAGCTGGGTGAGTGTTTGTTTGTCATTACCATAATAAGACCATCTCTTGTATCATGTTTGCACATTCTCTGACCATCTCTTGTATCATGTCCGCACAGTCTCTAACTATTTCTTGTATCATGTCCGCACAGTCTCTGACCATCTCTTGTATCATGTACGCACACCTCTCTGACCATCTCTTGTATCATTTCGACACAGTCTCTGACCATCTCTTGTATCATGTCCACACAGTCTCTGACCATCTATTGTAATGTATCTGCAGCCTCGGACCGTCTCTTGTATCGTGTCTGCACAGATTCTGCCCATCTCTTGTATCATGTCTGCACAGTCTCTGACCATCTCTTGTATCATGTCTGCACTGTCTCTGGCCATCTCTCGTATTGTGGCCGCAACAGTCTCTGACCATCTCCTGTATCATATCCTTACAGTCTCTGGCCATCTCTAGTATTATGTCTGTAGAGTCCCTGACCATCTCTTGTATTATGTCCACACAGTCTCTGACCATCTCCAGTATTATAGCCACACAGTCTCTGACCATCTCTTGTATCATAGATAGAGAAAGGAAAAGCTGCGCTATTTTTAAAATCCAAACAATTGCTTGTAGGTATCAAAGTATAATAAATTGACAGTTCAATTAATTTTCAACAGACACCATTGATAACGTCATTTTTATGACGAAACACATCTGAGGAGGTACGTGCTGACGTCACCATGTTGTCTCGTTGAGGAGGACGGGAGCTCTGTATTGTAGCCGGTCGGCTTCGTATTTTTTATGGAACATTTTATTGTTTGTTTGTAAGTGTATCTCTTTTAATTTACTTTATTAAATCAAGATTTTACGTTATTATGCTATGGTCTATTATATCCTTTTTTTGGGCTGATATCCATTATTACCCACGTGATATACGGAGCATTCGGTTCATTGCTGGGAGGTTCTTTCCATCTGTCCACTAACTCCATACTTGTATCCAGCTGAGGATTTATCTGCCTGAGTGGATATCTGTATTTTTGGCCTGTCATTTGCTCAGGAGGCTCTCTATGTGGTGTCTGTGCACTGGATTTTGACTCACTCACCGGATGATTTGGTGTCTGCGTATTTCTTGTTTTTACACTGTAAATGCAACTGTATATATTTGTTAATTTGACAATATTACACTATGGTATATATGTTTTTTCTTTTGGGCTGATCATGATTTGTGGAATCAATGCTAACCTGTACTAAGAAGCTTGCAACGACCACATCGCAATACTGTGTCTTCTTGAAAATAAAAGGCCTAGGTTGGGTTAAAGCCATCTTAGTAAAGCATTAATACACTTCAGAAGTCTAGGCTTCCTTGGTTTTACCACAAGAACTTAATAGATAAACGCAAAGCATTACAGCTTACGATCTGGTAAGCATGTTTTCCACAAGTTGGCGGTGTATTTTTCTATGATTAAGTCACTGGGTGTACTTATCTTCACTTGTTCAAGCACTGGATTGACTATACACATTAATTTTGGACTTAAAGTAGTGCAATACATTTTGTGCTATATTTTGCATCAATTGCTGTTTTTGGACTGGTTCACTTATTTACTTATTGGACTGATTCACCTATTA
This sequence comes from Lithobates sylvaticus, assembly GCA_028564925.1. Classification (NCBI taxonomy): domain Eukaryota; kingdom Metazoa; phylum Chordata; class Amphibia; order Anura; family Ranidae; genus Lithobates; species Lithobates sylvaticus. The sequence continues at coordinate 447,857,221 of CM053026.1, read as the reverse complement.
TTTCAATTTATTCGATTAGCAACGTTTTTTGAACCTTCACTTCGGTGTCTGTTGGGAATTAATTGAACTGTCAATTTATTATACTTTGATACCTACAAGCAATTGTTTGGCTTTTAAAAATAGCACAGCTTTTCCATTCTATATTTGTTTTGTGTATATCCCACAATAAACTGCTGCTCATTATCTATATATTTTTTTCAATATAATTTACAGTGGTGTGAAAAAGTGTTTGCCCCCTTCCTCATTTCCTGTTCCTTTGCATGTTTGTCACACTTAAGTGTTTCGGAACATCAAACCAATTTAAACAATAGTCAAGGACAACACAAGTAAACACAAAATGCAATTTGTAAATGAAGGTGTTTATTATTAAAGGTGAAAAAAAATCCAAACCATCATGGCCCTGTGTGAAAAAGTGATTGCCCCCCTTGTTAAAACATACTATAACTGTGGTTGTCCACACCTGAGTTCAATTTCTCTAGCCACACCCAGGCCTGATTATTGCCACACCTGTTCACAATCAAGGCATCACTTAAATAGGAGCTGCTTGACACAGTAAGGTCCACCAGAAGATCCTTAAAAGCTACACATCATGCCGAGACCCAAAGAAATTCAGGAACAATTGAGAAAGAAAGTAATTGAGATCTATCAGTCTGGAAAGGGTTATAAGGCCATTTCCAAAGCTTTGGGAATCCAGCGAACCACAGTGAGAGCCATTATCCACAAATGGCGAAGACATGGAACAGTGGTGAACCTTCCCAGGAGTGGCCGGCCGCGAGAGCGCAGCGACGACTCATCCAACAGGTCACAAAAGACCCCACAACAACGTCCAAGGAACTGCAGGCCTCACTTGCCTCAGTTAAGGTCAGCGTTCATGCCTCCACCATCAGGAAAAGACTGGGCAAAAATGGCCTGCATGGCAGAGTTCCAAGGAGAAAACCACTGCTGAGCAAAAAGAACATCAAAGCTCGTCTCAATTTCTCCACAACACATCTTGATGATCCCCAAGACTTTTGGGACAACATTCTGTGGACCGATGAGACAAAAGTGGAACTCTTTGGAAGGTGTGTGTCCAAGTATATCTGGCGTAGAAGGAACACTGCATTTCAGAAAAAGAACATTATACCAACAGTAAAATATGGTGGTGGTAGTGTGATGGTCTGGGGCTGTTTTGCTGCTTCAGGACCTGGAAGACTTGCCGTGATAAAAGGAACTATGAATTCTGCTGTCTACCAAGAGATCCTGAAGGAGAATGTCCGACCATCTGTTCGTGTACTCAAGCTGAAACGAACTTGGGTTCTGCAGCAGGACAATGATCCTAAACACACCAGCATGTCCACCACCGAATGGCTGAAGAAAAACAAAATGAAGACTTTGGAGTGGCCTAGCCAAAGTCCTGACCTGAATCCTATTGAGATGTTGTGGTATGACTTTAAAAAGGCCGTTCATGCTTGAAAACCCTCTAATGTAACTGAATTAGGACAATTCTGCAAAGATGAGTGGGCCAAAATTCCTCCAGGACGCTATAAAAGCCTCATTGCACGTTATCGCAAACGCTTGGTTGCAGTTGTTGCTGCTAAGGGTGGCCCAACCAGTTATTAGGTTTAGGGGGCAATCACTTTTTCACACAGGGCCATGATGGTTTGGATTTTTTTTCACCTTTAATAATAAACACCTTCATTTACAAATTGCATTTTGTGTTTACTTGTGTTGTCCTTGACTATTGTTTAAATTGGTTTGATGTTCCGAAACACTTAAGTGTGACAAACATGCAAAGGAACAGGAAATGAGGAAGGGGGCAAACACTTTTTCACACCACTGTATTTATATAAATTTTTACTAAGCTCATTTTTTTCCCCTTTATAATCTCTTGTATCATGTCTGCACAGTCTCTGACCACCCCCTGTATCATGTCTGCACAGTCTCTGACCATCTCCTGTATCATGTCTGCACAGTCTCTGACTGTCTCCTGTATCATGTCTGCACAGTCTCTGACCATCTCCTGTATCATGTCTGCAGTCTTTGAGGGGGGAGCCTACAGAGGAGTCAAGAGCAGGAGCGCTGCTAGGATGGTGGTCACGGGAGGAGTCAGACGTGTGTGGACTGTAATATATGATAATATAGGATGAAACCAGAGCCACCAAGCTGGAGCCAACAGAGGACCGCCTGACTGAGCCCTGCATGGTGCACCGGAGAGAAGGTCGGTGGCAGCGATGCAAGGCCAGTCTGGGTTATATTAACCTGACCTTCATGTAAATGGAGAAATATTTTTTTTTTACTTTTGTTATAACTTAAACACATTGCTAGTAGCAGCTGTACACATTTTATCTATATTTGTGTGCGTCTAATATATATATATATATATATATATATATATATATTTATTTAATGATATTTGATTAAAGAGTAACTGGTTAGAGAAAATTCTAGAAACTGTGAATACATAGTTCATAGGATTTAAAGTGGAGGGCCACCCTAAAAAAAAAAAAAAAAAAATGCATAACAATGTTAATAAAAACTTTTTTTTTTACTTACCAGAAATGGCTGTTGCTATGCAGATCGTCCTAATCTGCCTCTTCCTATTCCGCAGTGTTCTTCAGTTTTCTGCTCCTCACGTCGTCTTCTAGTGAATGGGGCGCGGTATGTTATGGGAACTGTGTGTGTCCCACAACACAGCGTGCCCCATTCACAAAGCACTGCGCAACTCGCGCATGCGCAGTAGGAAACGGGGAGTGAAGCCGCAAGGCTCCGCTGCCTGTTTCCCTTAGTTGGAATGGCGGCACCGGGAACCGAGAGCTGAGGGACGGTCGGTCTGGGGGGCGACATCGCGGGCACCCAGGACAGGTAAGTCTGCTTATTAAAAGTCAGCAGCTACAGTGTTTGTAGATGCTGACTTTTACGTATTTTTTTTTCCCGGCTGGCCCTCCCCTTTAAGGCTCTTAATATATGCAATTTAAACAGTTAATTTTTATCACTTGAATTTTTCCCATTATGGGAGTGAGTGGGGCCTCATGTCTAAGATTTCCCTAAGGCCTCACAAAGCCTAAAGCCGCCTCTGTCTGCGATAAAATGCAGCCATGGTGCATTTTTTTGCAGCCCACTGGACAGGATTGCACAGAATCACATGTCACTGTACAGCAGCACATCGCAGCTCATCGGGCTGCTGTACAATGACACAAATGAAGCAACGGTTTTGTGCACTTCAAATAAAGTTCGTCCCCAAAAAACCTTTCCCCACACCGCCCCCTACCAAAGCCAGAACGAACAGCTGTAGGACAGTAAAAAGTTTGATGTGCTCAATTGTTCCATAAACTAAAATAAAATCTTATTTTTGTATTTAATAAGAATCTTTCACATCCTATTGATTTTGCTCAGTAATTAGATTTCTGATAGATTATAATAATAAATAATATAGTGTCCAGTATCAAACTATTTATAAGTATAATACAGCACTATTATAAATCACTGATCGTGGTTATTGGTTTCTGTTGTAGTAGAGCATTAGAGGTGATAAAAGAATTGGCAGAGGTATGGTGTGGGATCAGAACACCACCTGCTGGCCAGGGAGATCCCAAGAGCATTTGGTTTCTGGCAGTACTATATAAAGAATGTTCAGGCACATCAACTTATCTCACACTTATTACAGTTTTAACTTTTGTAGTGTAACGGTCTCAGCCAAATGATCAGACAGAGGTGATATGCAACACTATTTTACTTAACAATGAACTTCAACATAAATTGTACCGGAGTTCTGTGAACACGGTATACAGTACAGAACATTAATATGAGCCGTGAAGAAAAAGCATATCACAATTATACTGCCATTCAACTAATGTCCACTAGGTGGCAGCAGCATGTTGTGAGTTCAATATTCAAGTAGGATAGAGGCTGAAAGATTCTCACATGTCCAAGATATTAATCGTTCTTTCATCAGACTGTCAGCTGAGTGGACCTCCTTCTGGCACAAACTTCTTGCTGGCACTGCTTTCTACTTGCTTTGGTCAGGAGGTTCTGGTGGCTGCAGATAGGGCCAACCCACTTCATGGACAGCTTCTGAAAATGGACTGTAACAGAGTCCTCTCCAGTGACTGGGGCTTGGAAAGATGCTGCGTGCTCTTGTGCTCACTGCTGGTGGCCCGCACACCAGACTTAACAGGGGAGGACCCAGCACCTGGGAACAGCTCACTTGCCCAGTCACTGCTGTCCCATCAGGCAGGATCTCTCTGAGCCCAGGAAGCTGGGTGGAGCTGACATTTATATCCCCCGGGCGGATCCAGGAGCTCAGAGGATTGTGGGGAGTTGAGTTAAAGGGGCATCCCACTACACTCCACCCCACTTGAACTTGCGATTCCAGGCAAGTTTACCGACCATACAAAGTCCTCCTGTGCAAAGCGTTCAGGTGGTTTCCCAAAGTTGTGTCTCTGAGAGCATCTCAAGGGTTGAGGTTCAGGCTCTTCTTCAGGAGAAGGCAAAGGTACATCTTCACCTTCAGGTATCTCAGTGGACAGTGGGTCAGAGGGCTCCACAGCAGGAGTAGGAATCCGAGCTGGGCAATCATTGGGGTGCATGGCATTGTCTGTATATGTAATCTCTCCTGGGACATTTGGAGGCGACAGTGAGGGAACGGAGAGTAGCCACCACTGATTCTCTGCTGGGGCTGCTACGTGTGGCTCAGAAACCTGTTCTTCCGGCTCTCTAGATAAGCTCTCAGGCATCTCTACGTAATTCCTAATGGGTTTAAGGAGCCTGCGGTGTAGCCGCCTCGGCCTGTCTTGTGTACTTTGCTTCTGGACATCATAGACTGGCACTCCTGGAATTGGTTGCTGTAGCACAACTCCGGGCACTTCCTCCCATGGAGTTTGTAGCTTGCCCTGCTGATGTGCACCTTTGCGCCTGATCAAGACCCTATCTCCAGGTTTCAGGTCATAGACATCCGTTCCTGACTCTTCTTGTTCCACCCAAGTTCGCTCCTTTACAAACTGTTGGACTTCTGACAGGCGGCGCCTCCACTCTCGAATCCAGGTTGCTGGAGTATACTCTAGTTCTTCAGTGGGGACGACACCCCATAGATCTGTGGGTCCCCCAAGAGTACGACCAAACATCACGTGGTAAGGAGAGCGAGCTCTCGATGAGTGCACAGTATGATTATACTTCCAAACCACTTCAGCCAAGTAATGGGTCCATCTGGTTCGTTTCTCACGGGCCAGCCCTCTCAACAGTTGTATCAGGGTACGATTAAACCTCTCGCAGGCTCCGTTACCCTGTGGGTGATATGGGGTCGTATGCGTCTTCTTGACACCTAATGAGCGACACCACTCCTGGAAGAACTCACTTTCAAAGCAGGGCCCTTGATCTGAATGTATCTTCTGAGGGCAACCATAAGGGAGACAGAAGTGTTTCCACACTGCTTGGGCTGCAGTCTTTGCAGTCTGGTCACGAGTTGGTACAGCTACTGCAAACTTGGTAAAGTGGTCCACCATAACAAGGACATGGCGATGTCCATCTTCTGCCATGTGGAGGGTGAGGAAGTCAACTGTCAATACTTCCAATGGGGCAGACGTGTTCCAAGTCATGGGAGGCACCTGGACCTCAGCCCCCTTGGTCACGGAGCATACCGCACAGTGCCGACATATCTGATCAATCAACTGGAACAGCCCCACACACATGGCTTGCCTTTTGAACCAGGCGAATGTTTTGTGGACTCCCCAATGTCCTCCTTCTACATGGATCCCTTCTGCCACTGGTCGAGCTCTTGCCCGCGACAGTACGACCTGCCAGGTTACCGGAGAGTCATGGGGGAACATTATTCTGCGATACAATATGCCATTTCTCAAGAGGAGGCGTGACCATTCGGTCAGCAGTTTTTGTGTTTCCAGTAGCAGTTGTGATCTTTCACTTCTACTGGGCCAGCGCTGTAACTGCATTGCCTCTATTACTGGGGCAATCACCGGGTCATCCTTCTGCGTTTCTGCCCAGTTATGATCTTCCAATACCTGGATAAGGTCCACCCGTAGTCTACTCTTAGATCTAGCCCCCATTAAGGGTGGAATTTCTTATTCTTCTGCCTCTTCATCCACATCTCGCTGTGGTTGTGCTGAAGGGTACCGTGATAGGGCATCAGCCACGTGGTTGCCCCTTCCCGGGTGGTAATGCAGGGAAAAGTCAAACTTTGCTAGACGTGCTGCCCATCTTTGTTCCAGAGCGCCAAGTTTGGATGTCTGGAGATGTACTAAGGGGTTATTGTCCGTCCAGACTTCAAACTTAGACCCTGTGAGATATTCTGCAAAACGTTCTGTGACGGCCCACACCAGCGCTAACAGTTCCAACTTGAAGGAGCTGTAGTTTGCCGGGTTTTTTCTCGGTTGGATGAAGGCTGCGGCTGGCATAAGCTATAACCCGTTCCTTACCATCTTGCATTTGTGAGAGCACGGCCCCCAGGCCCTGGTTACTGGCATCAGTTTGTAACCGAAAGGGAAGGGAGAAATCAGCAAAGGCCAATACAGGGGCTGTCACCAACCGTTGCTTTAAGAAGTCAAATGCCTCTTGTTGTTCCAGTCCCCATTCCACCCTCTTGTGACCTCCTTTCTGGTCTACTCCATGTAGTAATTTCTGGATTGGAGCAGCGTGATGGGCGTAGTGCTTGATGAAACGTCGATAGTGCCCCGCTAACCCTAGGAAGGCTCTAACCTCAGTCACGGTCGATGGTGCCTTCCATTCTTGTATTACCTTGATTTTCTCTGGGTTGGGGAGCACACCATGTTTTGAAATGACATGTCCCAAATATTCAATCTCCCTTTTGAACAGGTGGCATTTTTTTGGCTTAAGCTTCAGCCCATACTGATGTAGCCGGGATAGAACAGCATCGAGGTGAGCGAGGTGTTCCTCAAAGGTGGCAGAGAACACCACTATATCATCAAGATAAATCAGGATGCTACCCAAGTTCATATCCCCAAGACAATGCTCCATTGTCCTTTGGAAGGTAGTAGGTGCATTGTTTAGCCCGAAAGGCATTCTCTTGAACTGCCATAGTCCCATAGGGGTGATGAAAGCAGTTTTTGGTCGATCTGCTTTGGCCACAGGGATCTGCCAATACCCACTGGCGAGGTCAAGTGTTGAAAAGTACTTGGCTTTCCCTAGAGCAGTTAGGGACTCTTCAATCCGCGGCAGGGGATAGGCGTCTATTGTAGTGACAGCATTCAACCTTCTATAATCTACACAGAAGCGGAGGGTGCCGTCCTTTTTCCGCACTAATACAACGGGAGCTGCCCATGGGCTCTTGCTGTCTTCAATTACGCCTTGCTGCATCATCTGTTCCAACATATGCTTGACTTCCTGATAAAGGTGAGGGGGTATGCTTCTGTAGCGATCCCGGATGGGTGGATTCCCTCCTGTTGAGATCTCATGTTCAATCCCATTGCTACAGCCCAGGTCAAAATCCCCCTTGGAAAACGCCTCCGACCACTTATCTACCAGTTGCTTTACTGCTTCTACCTGAGGGGGTGTGAGTTCCTCAGTGGACAGCTGTAGAAGTGGAAGTATCTGTTCTCCTACCCATGCTGGTTCTGCCCCTGCTGAACTTTTGGCAACATTCACTTTAGCTACATAGCGTCGTCCGTGAAATTTCTGGAGCTCTATGTGGTCCACTTTGGGAGAAATCACACCTGTAATCAGGGCCAGTTCCGCCACTGGTGTCCCCGGGGGCAGGTGAAGTGGAATCGTCTTGCTGTTCCGCATCCTAACTAGCATGGTGCCTTGGCGAACTACTGTGAGAGTTCTAGCAACAAATGGGGCCATATCTGAGGGTAAAGGTTCCACTAGCACTGGGATGCCCTGTAGTCTATGGCATGATCCAACATTCATGGGAAGTATAAGTTCTTTGCAGGGAGGTATTACAATCTCTGTCCCAAAAGGAACCCTCACAACACCGGCCTTTTCATTAATGTTTGCAAAACTTGAGTCAGTCTTTTAGGGCTGCCAAGGTAAGGAGCAGCATTCTAACTTCTTTAGGTGGTCTCAGGTGTGTAGGACATTGTTTTAACAGCTCAGGCCTCAGCCCCTGGATGATATTCATGCCCAATATCACCTGCGGCCGCCCTTTTCCGGATGCTCGTGTAACCACAACACCTTTTTGGCCAAGGTCCTGTCCCCACAGTTCTACTTTCATCCAGGTAATCCCGGCCACTTCTATAGGAAGTTCGTTGGCAGCTGTCAGTGAGATCCAGGGGGTATCCTGACTCATTTTCTTCTTTGGGAAGTATCGCTGGAACAAAGGTTCTGGCAGAATGGTAACTTGGGACCCAGTGTCGAAGAGACATTCGACCTCTTGGCCATCGAAGTACCCGTGTACCACAGGGCAATCGACCACCACGTCCTCCGCGTGTGACGGGGGAGTCGTTTTGCTGGGCCGCCCCACTGCTTGACTCTTAGCGGCGGGGCGCTCTGAGTTTAAAGACTCCCTTGGTATTCGATCAGGACTGTCCCTCAAGCGATGACCCTTTTGTCGACAGCCTCAACATGGAGAGGGTGACCTCTCCCGTCTTGATCGTCTGCGGGGGGGAGATCGGTTTCTCCATGAAGGGGTGTGCTCCCTTGGTCCTCTTGGATTGTCTCGCTCACGTCTCAGCGTGGCAAGTTCTGTCTGGAGTTGGGCCATTCCTTCCGTCAGCTTGTGGATGGCCACCTCCCACGGAGCTGTGTGTTCAGTTTGTGGCAGTTTACATGGTTTATCAATAACCACCAATTTACTGTTCAGAATGTTATTATAAAAATAACAAATTGGGTCAAATAGGTGGTGGGCATCAAGTCCTCTAAGTGAATGAGGGCGTGATGTACCTCCAAACTAGATAGACCGAAGTTGTGGGTACACTACCAAGTGGTCCACAATCCCCCTGTGTGGGTGTTAGTGAAATTGTCACAAAACAAAATGTGTAATTAAGTGAACAAACTTGAGTGAACTGACAATATATAAGGACGTAGCTCAAAATAATAGTGTTAAATGTATTGTGTAATCGAGTGAACAGACATAAACTGACACTAAGTAAAGACGTATCTCGAAACAATAATGTTGTACCCCTGATACTAAGATCATGGTATATATTAGTGCTGGGAAGCGAGAGAACTGTATCAAATAGGTATGTCAAGATAAACTACGTATCATCTGAGTTCCTATCAGAACTGCCTCTTAACTGGTGAACAAATGGGGCACTGAGCAATGAATATACATCACAATACACTTAATCAAAGGATAACATGTGGTAAAAATAATTCATTGTGAAACCATATACACAAATAAAAACCTCAATTATCATGAGATAATGTTGACATAAATTATGTCGGTGATAAAGAAATTTGTGGTTCAAAGTCCTGGTATTGATGGTTTGTAGTCAAAAGAAAACATCAAACTTTGTTTCAGAAAAAACACATTATTTCATAAGGTCCAAATAATATGAAGCAAAATGGTGATGGTAATATGGTTCAGATGCTGGATCCTCTCATGTAAGGGCAACAATGCGACCAAAAGGGAGAAATCATAAGCGCTTACCATGTGTGGTGGACCAACTCACCAGAAGTGGAAGGTCAGAAACGGCTTGTTCGGCTACCTCCAGGTGCCAAAAGTGTGGAATGAATCGTTGGAAGTGTGAGCTGGGATGTCTCGAGGTCCTTGGCGGATACTCACCGACCGAATAGATGGCAGCTATGTCGATGTAATTGGGTCAGTGCTCCTCGGTCAAACTCACCATGGATAGAGAGAAAAGAATAGAAGAGGGACTCCTCATCGTGTAAAACCCAAAGACAAGGGTTCACTTTTATTATAAAAAGAACATGCATCCAACAGAAAGTGAAATATAATGAATGGAGCTGTTCAGATAAAATCAAATAAAAGAACGCAGTAGGCAATAATGCTAGGAGACCCGACGCGTTTCGTCTGAAAAGACTTCTGCTGGGGTGTACTCCAGCTTACTCTTGCTGCGTTATATATAATGTACATATAACGCCTACTGCGTTCTTTTATTTGATTTTATCTGAACAGCTCCATTCATTATATTTCACTTTCTGTTGGATGCATGTTCTTTTTATAATAAAAGTGAACCCTTGTCTTTGGGTTTTACACGATGAGGAGTCCCTCTTCTATTCTTTTCTCTCTATCCATGGTGAGTTTGACCGAGGAGCACTGACCCAATTACATCGACATAGCTGCCATCTATTCGGTCGGTGAGTATCCGCCAAGGACCTCGAGACATCCCAGCTCACACTTCCAACGATTCATTCCACACTTTTGGCACCTGGAGGTAGCCGAACAAGCCGTTTCTGACCTTCCACTTCTGGTGAGTTGGTCCACCACACATGGTAAGCGCTTATGATTTCTCCCTTTTGGTCGCATTGTTGCCCTTACATGAGAGGATCCAGCATCTGAACCATATTACCATCACCATTTTGCTTCATATTATTTGGACCTTATGAAATAATGTGTTTTTTCTGAAACAAAGTTTGATGTTTTGTTTTGACTACAAACCATCAATACCAGGACTTTGAACCACAAATTTCTTTATCACCGACATAATTTATGTCAACATTATCTCATGATAATTGAGGTTTTTATTTGTGTATATGGTTTCACAATGAATTATTTTTACCACATGTTATCCTTTGATTAAGTGTATTGTGATGTATATTCATTGCTCAGTGCCCCATTTGTTCACCAGTTAAGAGGCAGTTCTGATAGGAACTCAGATGATACGTAGTTTATCTTGACATACCTATTTGATACAGTTCTCTCGCTTCCCAGCACTAATATATACCATGATCTTAGTATCAGGGGTACAACATTATTGTTTCGAGATACGTCTTTACTTAGTGTCAGTTTATGTCTGTTCACTCGATTACACAATACATTTAACACTATTATTTTGAGCTACGTCCTTATATATTGTCAGTTCACTCAAGTTTGTTCACTTAATTACACATTTTGTTTTGTGACAATTTCACTAACACCCACACAGGGGGATTGTGGACCACTTGGTAGTGTTCCCACAACTTCGGTCTATCTAGTTTGGAGGTACATCATGCCCTCATTCACTTAGAGGACTTGATGCCCACCACCTATTTGACCCAATTTGTTATTTTTATAATAACATTCTGAACAGTAAATTGGTGGTTATTGATCATTTCAGTCTATAGCCATTACTGTACAGAGACATTTTTAGCGCTACACTGTTACACACTTTCACCTTTTTGCAATTTTGTCATATTGTAGTGTTGGCAGCTTTTTCATCTTTCATTTTCTGGGCGCTGCTTTTCCCTTCTATCCATTTGTTTTTATTGTTTGACATGATTGTAGCAGCCCATATTAGTTCTTGACACCGTGTTTTGACAGTGTCTTACTTGATAATATATTGTTTTGGTATACTTTATTGCATATCACCATCATATTCACACCATGCTCTTATTAGTTCACATCAATATGGACGTATTTGACTATAGGTCCAACCGAACATTTAACACTGATGGCGTTTTCACTGCCATTAATGTTGACTCTGAAATGGGAGGTTTATTCATGAGACTTAAAAATCTCATGGTGTCCGAACTCCACCTTGAATGGGACATTGCATTTCTTGACCAATATATCAAGGAGCGCATGGTCCCTCGCGGATTAAGGTGGAATGTTCACCCTCAACAGGGTGATACTGAACCAGAAGCTTGGTTTCGTTATTTTAATGAGGCCGGCATCTCACTACTAGTGTTTCTTGTTGAGAAGAAACGTGCACGTAGAGTTACTATAGATATAGAGATTAAAGAGATCAGAGAGAAACTCCTCCCACATAAAACCACAACTGAATATAGCACCTTATCCACAAATCTTAAAAACCATCTTGAAAAGGAAGAAAGGGATCAGAAGATTAAAAAACAGAAAAAGTATAGTAGGGATACCATAGATTATAAAGAAGGTTGTGTTTTCAATTGGCAAACTAGAGATCAGTCCAACATGACCTCTGGCACTGAACCATCACCGATGGAGGCTTCGGGTAGTTCTGTTGCCAGCTCTATACACACCAATATTATTCCACCTTTACTAAACAGGAATGACACGACCTACCATCAAAATAAGATTCCCCAAAATAGAGTACCACCCCCATCCACTCCTCGTCAAGGGGGTTCTTACCAAAATGGCAATTTTAGAGGTAAGAACAACAACAATAACAGAGGTAGGGGAAAAAATAAAAGAGACTACATGTATGAACACCAAGGTTATGATCGTTCACCTGCTCGTCACTATTCATACCGTGGTGATCAGTACTCATACCCTCCACAAAGTACTCCAGTGCATACATATAATAGATTCTCACCACTTAGGGATGACAGACCACGTACTGGCCATAATCAGAGTTATTCCCAACATGATCGAGATTATGGCTATTACGATAGATCCCCGTACAATTATAATTTGCCCAGACCCTCCAACCCATCGGGTTTTCCCAGGGAACTAGAAGACCAAGAACGGAATTTAAAACCAGGCGCGGCTCCAGAGGGGGCGGCGCGCCAGGAAAAAGAAAGAGAGTATAAGTAATAACGGAATCTTTAACTTAAGTAGAGCAGTTCTGAATAAGGCTGAATCAGCAGTTCTGAATAAAGGCTTGAAATTTGTCCCACCCACCAAGTTAAACAAATTTTCTACGTTCATTGACGTACACAAATTCGTACGAAAATTGAACGTACAACGATACATACTGTCCAACCCTAGAAATAGTACTCTTGCCAACGTTTCCACCCAAGTAGTACACTCAGGGTTAGCGAACCCCTCTACATTCAACCCACCTTGTCCAGTCGCTCCTTCTGTCAAAGTCTTTCGAGATTTAGTCTTAAAAGACCTTGAAAATCTACCTAATAAAAAGATTTTTAGCAACCCTGATATCAAAATTGGACTAAAGTCCTTAGTTGAGCGTAAGGACCTTGTTATTAGGCCCGCCGACAAGGGGGGCGGGATAGTAGTCCTTGATAAGACTGCATATCACACAGAAATGCTTAGGATCCTTGGTGACACTCAGACATATTCCTTGCTACCCAAGAACCCTACCTCTGACTACAAGAAGATCTTGACTGATCTTGTGGACACTGGTGCGCAATTGGGCATCTTGGATAGAAAGGAAAAACAATAACTTGTCCCCGTGTCCCCACGAATTCCAATTATGTATTACCTTCCTAAGGTTCACAAAAATGCTACCCACCCACCTGGACGTCCCATCATTAGTGGTCTGGACTCCATTACGTCCCGTATAGGGAAATACATTGATTTTTTCCTTCAACCTATAGTTAAAACAATACCCTCGTATTTGAAAGACACTAGGGACACTATTTCCAAATTACAACAAATCAGTTACTCAAGCGACCTTATTTTGGTAACTGCGGATGTTACTTCTTTATATACATGCATCCCCCACCATTTAGGGCTTGAGTCCGTTGATATTTTTTTAGGTAGAATTAGAACAATCCCTAACACCCAAAAGAGGTTCATAATGGACCTTTTACGTTATGCTACCAAGCATAACTACTTTTGGTATGAAGGCAAATTTTATTTACAAAAAAAGGGGGTGGCCATGGGCGCGAAGTTCGCCCCCAGTCTTGCCAATATTTTTATGGGTAAGTGGGAGGAGGATGTCGTCCATGTACTGGACCCTCCACAATTAGTGCTGTGGTCCAGATATATCGACGACATCCTCCTCCTATGGAAGGGGTCCGTCGATTCCCTCAACCAGTTCATGACCCTACTTAATACTAATGACATTGGGATTGAACTTACCTACGAGGCTAGTTCCTCGTCTATTCATTTCCTGGATCTGGAAATTACAGTCATTGATGGCCAAATTACCACTAAGACTTTTTTTAAAACTACCGACCGGAATGGGTACATTCCGGTTGATAGTTGCCATCATGCGTCATGGCTCAGTTCTGTCCCACGAAGCCAACTCATGCGTATCCGTAGAAATTGCTCTCATCTTCTTGATTATCATGAACAAGCCCTCATTCTTAAAAATAGATTCATTGACCGTGGTTACGATGCAACCCTTATAGATGATGAAATTCAAAAAATAGCATCTATTGATCGTATGTCCTTGTTGATAGAGAAGCCCCCTAAAAACAAGGATGATAAATTTCGGTGGTCTTTCTTCACTAAGTTCTCAGTCTAACACAAGCAAATTAAAGGAATATTCCAAAAACATTGGGACGTCTTGAAAAATGACCAAATCCTAGGGCCTATTTTACCTGAACACGCAGGGGTCATTTATAGGGGAGCCCCTTCCCTGAGAGGCAAAGTTGCACCAAATGTTATAGATCCGCCCAATCCCCCTTCTTTTTTCCATGATATGAAGGGTTTTTACCCTTGCCGTAAGTGCAATGTATGCATGAATAATACCTGTAGGAGGAAGTGTGATACCTTTAAGTCTAACATTACAAATAAGGAATATAAAATGGAATGTTTTGTCACTTGCCATACCAAATTTATTGTTTACCTCATTACCTGTCCTTGCGGTAAACAATACATAGGCCGGACCAAACGCACGTTCGCTATTAGAGTGAACGAACATTTGGCCGCTATCAAAGCCGGACACACTAATCATAGCGTTTCCAAGCATTTTCTTCTAAATCATAACCGAAATCCAGCAGGGTCCCGCTTTCAGATTATAGATAAATTTGTCCCCCACTGGAGGGGAGAGTTGAATATAAGAGGTGTATCCCGACTCGAAACATTCTGGATACACCAGATTAAGTGTTACATTCCTCACGGCCTAAATGTCGAGTGGGACATTAACGCTTTTATTAATCGCGCATGATCCCACCCGATGTTTTTTAACATCTTAAGGGTACTATATTATAGTTCACGAAGTATACCACCTACTCACTTTAATTATATTTCTACACATTTTTTCTTGATCTATGCCACTCATGTTAGTTGTTGATCTGTTAGAGTTATCTGTACAGTTATTTAATGCCTTTGTCATATAGTGAGGACTTTGATCAGTCAGTGATGATCTGACATTAATATCCACCCTGACACTTTTTATAATTTTAAGTTGTCAAATTTTCCCTTTGGTGTTAACAGCATTTGGTGCCTTATCAGTAATATGACTTTATAGGCCGTTTGCTACTTTTTATATATATTGATTGCCCAATGATGTCATCTGTATTGGGATCCATGTTCTTACTTTTGTTTCTATTGTATACAAAATATTGTTTCCATTCAGCCAGACTCCAGTTTTAGTTTCACCTCTGCCATCTTGTGGACATTTTTCGTCTTCGTTCCATCTCCCTACCCCCTTTGTTTACATCCCTTTGAGGTCACTGACATCATGTCCGCTTTTGTTCTTCCGGCGCGTCACTTCCGCCCTGACCGTTACTTCCGGCGCATCACTTCCGCCGCAACGTTCCATGCGGCCGTGATTTTTCTCTGACGCGGCCCATTTTCTGTTTGTACCTGCCCGTTGGTTGGCGGGATTCCTACGGTGGTTCATCCGCATCTTAGCCCGCCTATCAGTCGTAAGTTTATTGGCCTTAAGCTCCCGCATTGGTCATTCATTTGTTTTATGCCCGCCAACATATTAGCGGTGTTTTTTGCGGGAAAACATTCCCGCCCCAGTTCTCCTATTGTCAAGGAGTTTTGCCGTTATATCGTGTCCCTATTGGCTAAAAGTATCTTTTACCTTTCCACACTCTCCCTGATTGGCCTATTCTCCCCCTGTTCCACCAATACGAGATAACAAGGAACAGGAAACAGGAAGTGTGGCTGATTGGAAGCACCCAGGTGCTTTATGTGGTTTAATTGCTTTGTACATTATATATAACGCAGCAGGAGTAAGCTGGAGTACACCCCAGCAGAAGTCTTTTCAGACGAAACGCGTCGGGTCTCCTAGCATTATTGCCTACTGCGTTCTTTTATTTGATTTTATCTGAACAGCTCCATTCATTATATTTCACTTTCTGTTGGATGCATGTTCTTTTTTATAATAAAAGTGAACCCTTGTCTTTGGGTTTTACACGATGAGGAGTCCCTCTTCTATTCTTTTCTCTCTATCCATGGTGAGTTTGACCGAGGAGCACTGACCCAATTACATCGACATAGCTGCCATCTATTCGGTCGGTGAGTATCCGCCAAGGACCTCGAGACATCCCAGCTCACACTTCCAACGATTCATTCCACACTTTTGGCACCTGGAGGTAGCCGAACAAGCCGTTTCTGACCTTCCACTTCTGGTGAGTTGGTCCACCACACATGGTAAGCGCTTATGATTTCTCCCTTTTGGTCGCATTGTTGCCCTTACATGAGAGGATCCAGCATCTGAACCATATTACCATCACCATTTTGCTTCATATTATTTGGACCTTATGAAATAATGTGTTTTTTCTGAAACAAAGTTTGATGTTTTCTTTTGACTACAAACCATCAATAGCAGGACTTTGAACCACAAATTTCTTTATCACCGACATAATTTATGTCAACATTATCTCATGATAATTGAGGTTTTTATTTGTGTATATGGTTTCACAATGAATTATTTTTACCACATGTTATCCTTTGATTAAGTGTATTGTGATGTATATTCATTGCTCAGTGCCCCATTTGTTCACCAGTTAAGAGGCAGTTCTGATAGGAACTCAGATGATACGTAGTTTATCTTGACATACCTATTTGATACAGTTCTCTCGCTTCCCAGCACTAATATATACCATGATCTTAGTATCAGGGGTACAACATTATTGTTTCGAGATACGTCTTTACTTAGTGTCAGTTTATGTCTGTTCACTCGATTACACAATACATTTAACACTATTATTTTGAGCTACGTCCTTATATATTGTCAGTTCACACTTTCACCTTTTTGCAATTTTGTCATATTGTAGTGTTGGCAGCTTTTTCATCTTTCATTTTCTGGGCGCTGCTTTTCCCTTCTATCCATTTGTTTTTACATGGTTTATCACCTGTGCTGGCCATGAGGACATCCGTACTGGCACGTCTGGGTTCTGAATATAGGATAGCTGCTTCTAGAATTTCGTGGAATTTTAAGTTTGGGTTACTTCTGTCCTTTTCCTGTAACTTTTCCCTAACTTTGTCAGACAGAAGCCCATCCACAAACTGATCCTTTAGCCACCCATCTGTATCACTCCAGCCAGCACGTCCTGCTCTCCTCCTCTCCTTGCGGCGGATCTCGGCTGCTATATCCTGCAGTTCCAGGGCGTACTGTGGAATGGATTCTCCCACTCTCTGCCTAATTCTAGTGATAAAGCGAGCTCTAAGATCCCCTAATGCAACCGTCTGGGTGTACACTGCTTCCAAGCGGCTGATTATCTTGTCTAGAGAGTCCTGGTCCTCTGCTGGAAGGTGTAGGATCAACTTCCTTGCTTCCCCTTCAAGGGCATTAATGGCCAGGTCTGCCTGTTGTGCAGGTGGGACCCCATATGACCGGATCAAGCCCCGCAATCTTCTAATCCAATCATCTAAGTCCTGATCTGGTCCTGTGTACTTAGGCAGCTGTTGTGGTAGCAATCCTGCCAGCAATAGAGAAGCTATGGCAGACTGTTTAGCTCCCTCAGTGCCACTGCTGACTGGCGCTGCCATTGTGCTGCTCTCCTCATCACTGTCTGACATGGCTGATCCTGTTCGTGACGCCAAGTGTAGTGTAACGGTCTCAGCCAAATGATCAGACAGAGGTGATATGCAACACTATTTTACTTAACAATGAACTTCAACATAAATTGTACCGGAGTTCTGTGAACACGGTATACAGTACAGAACATTAATATGAACCGTGAAGAAAAAGCATATCACAATTATACTGCCATTCAACTAATGTCCACTAGGTGGCAGCAGCATGTTGTGAGTTCAATATTCAAATAGGATAGAGGCTGAACGATTCTCACATGTCCAAGATATTAATCGTTCTTTCATCAGACTGTCAGCTGAGTGGACCTCCTTCTGGCACAAACTTCTTGCTGGCACTGCTTTCTACTTGCTTTGGTCAGGAGGTTCTGGTGGCTGCAGATAGGGCCAACCCACTTCATGGACAGCTTCTGAAAATGGACTGTAACAGAGTCCTCTCCAGTGACTGGGGCTTGGAAAGATGCTGCGTGCTCTTGTGCTCACTGTTGGTGGCCCGCACACCAGACTTAACAGGGGAGGACCCAGCACCTGGGAACAGCTCACTTGCCCAGTCACTGCTGTCCCATCAGGCAGGATCTCTCTGAGCCCAGGAAGCTGGGTGGAGCTGACATTTATATCCCCCGGGCGGATCCAGGAGCTCAGAGGATTGTGGGGAGTTGAGTTAAAGAAACCTGCACCAGAATCTGGACAAAGGGGCATCCCACTACACTTTCACATCCCAATATAGTATAAGAATAACCAAGTGCAATTTTTAGTGACATATTCAGATCCAGGCTTGGTAAACCACAATCAGTAGCATGGCACCTAGAATATAGCAAGTGCAATACATAGGAAATTAAAACAACAGAGAAAAATGCAAAAAAAGTCAAATGTATTTTACTAGTATAACTTTGTCATAACAATGTACATACTTATAAATGTATTTACCTTCTCCGGTACTATGAAAAAAAAAGATAATAGGTATGTGTATTGTTAATGTAGGTGTGCGTGCATAAATATATATTGGGCAGATAGCTAGACATTATTGTTTGCATGCCATTACACACATAAGTGCACATATAAATTAGCATGTGTTTGCCTGCTCAGGCACCTAGTATTTTTGAGAGTATGTGTAATTTCTGTTGTATAGACATTTTTCTAGCATATTAAATAAATATCAAAAATATATCTTGTTTCTATTATTTTTGTGTTATTTGATTGATTTGTCCATCCAGAAGAAGTGGAGGAGAATGGTCAGAGTGAAAGAAAATGGGCGTATATAGAAGATTAGAAGAGTAACCAGTGTAGCGATGGCGGACTATAAGTGTAACATTATATGCCCTTCCCGTAATTCATCATCTATAGTTGTATCCCTTTAATGCTGGATGCCAGTGACTGTCATCATATTTGCGAGCCAACTCACTGGATTGTGGGACTAGTAGTATTTGTGACCGGCGGTTCCATTGCATAACTACACACCAGGACTACATATCCCAGGGATCCTTGCCAAAATCCAGGGGACTCCTGGGAGAGACTATAAAGGAGATAGGAGTTCCGCCGCACACTCTGTTCTTCCTAGGCCTTGTGTAATGCACACCTCTCTGTGACGGGGAGAGAGAGGATGCGACCTACCATGCGGTGTCAAGAAACTCCAGCCCGGCCTCATAGGGCCCATCTCTGCGGCTATTCACCAGACATCTTCATGGCACCAACTCAGCAGCTCGACACCCTGTTCGTTCACACTCCGCATCCGCGTGTCATCGCTGGCGGCTCCATTGACAACATCTCTTCCCAGGTCGCTGACTTCAAGGTATCTAGTTCAGACCAGACATTGTGAGAGGGCAACCGCCCACCTTCTGCATTATTTCCCATGTTACTTTATTGGAACACTGTGTACAGACACCTTTACCTTTGGAACACTTTACTGCACTTCTATTTAAACACTGTACATAGACACCTTTACCTACAATCACTTCAAGGAATACCATTAGCTTTTTTAAGCCAGTCAGTCTGTTCATTCATCACTGTGCCTTATTGGATATAAACTAATGAGCTCCAACTGCCGGTGAAGACTATCAGGCCTGCACCACGGACATTGCTGTTGTCACTAATTAAAGGGCCCTACACTATCCTTATTCTGTCTGATCTATCATTAGGATTTAAAGGTTGAATAGGCCGGCCTGGGGTTCCCCTTAGAGAGTAACTACTTGCACTAAACAGTTAACCATTCATTGTCCTTGGTCATGTTACAGGTGGTATACCATTGGTTATATATGTATATTGTATCTTCCTAATGTTAAACTGTTCTTAAACTGTCTTTGGGGAAATTCCTCTACTTAGTCTGTGCTGTTATTCTGAACTCGGTTGATCTACCCTCCTTTACAAACCAATACTACTTTGCTACTTCAGTAAAAGCTAAGATAACATAAATATATATAATATATAGAGATGCAGACTAGAATACTGCAATCACTGAACAGCAAATGATATCACCTGTGATGTATTTCAGTTATCTTGCAAACCTGGCCTGTTAGTAGGCCCTGAGGACAGAGTTGATGACCACTGCTCTACAGCACTGGCCGGGATCATAGACGGTGGTATCCTGTTTATTTTGTGACATTGAATTATCAAGGTTGGGGGTTACGCCCATACTTGAGGGAGGGGCAGGTTATACAATGAAGAATACAATTCTGGAAACAATTTCCGAGTTCTTATGGAGTTTGCGATTAGAAGAGGAAATGATGTGTGGAATATTTTGCCTCTGTTGTCTGGGGTGGATAACCCGTGCTAGATGTTTGCCACATTTGTTAGCATGAGTATTGTGCAGGTGTCTCCCTTTATCTCTGCGGCTAGTGATCGTTCCGTTAAAAGGCGCAGGAGGTCCCTGCAAAATGCATTTTAATGTCTCCCCCTTATTCATGCCGGATGTCTTGTCTGCGACATGAGTTTGGGTAAAATCTCTGATTGCCATAGAGATTGCCTCTGCGAGTAGATTGTCATTTAGTCTCCATGTACGTCTGCGCGTGGGTTGGGGGAATCTACCTAAGGTGAGGTGAGATCTTTAATGCTAAGGCGGATGCCATGGGACACAAGGTATGGAGCAAGGAGAGAATGAAGAACACCATGGGACAACATAACAGTATATATTAAACTCAAGAAAAGGGAGGGAAGAGGTTGGGAAGAAAAGAAGAGATTAATATGAAAAGTTGTGTAAACCAGGATGGCAACACAAGTAAGCTGAAAACTCTAATAACATAATATCCTGGAGTGAGCAAAACAATGACATGACAGCTCATATATGAGAGGGAACTACTCCCTCTAGTGACCATAAGGAATAATAAAAATGTACACTATAGCACAAGTCTAAAAAAAACACTTAACACAATTAAGGCTCTGCAAACCCTAACGTGGGGAACGTGGCAAAAACTCACAAGGGGCTACCCGCCCTGGTCTATATGTGGAATAATTAAACACAATAAAATAGTCACAGGTGGTGCCAGCGGACCCCCAAGGGGCCCAATTTATATATATTTTTAGCATATTTATGTGTACTCCCCTTTCTGCTGCCTTTGCAGAATAAGGGGGAGCCGTTGGGGGGAGGGGAGATCAAAAATACTTAGCCATGTGTTTTTACAGCCCTCCAAACAAAAGTGTAAACAAGGCCTTACTGGTTGGATCAGCAGGTGAAAAAAATAATAGAAAGCCCAAATAGAAAAAAACAAATGCACCCACCATATCTAAGAATTTGAAAGCTGCCATATAAAAAAAAATTTTTTTTAGGGTTTATTAGTGCTTTAATTTTTTGGTAAATGTTTTTCTATGGTATCAAAAACAATATGTTAATTTGAACAGTGTATAGTAGGAGAGGGCAGCAAATGCTTAAATATAGGTGTACCTGTACCAAAAATACACATTAGGTCAAAATGCAATCATGAAAACAAAATAATACATTGCATAATTATAACACGTGCATAAACTAATTTTTACTAGAATTAATTTAAGTGAATTAAAAAAAAATAGTCCTCTAAAACATATTCAAAATCATTCTACACAAAAAAGTATTAAAAAAAAATCTATTTTCTAATAAACAGTGACATATAATTGATTCCAAAGAAAAACAATGCTGAAGTTTGTAACTTTGGTAGTGACTTAACCTTTTCCCACCCAAGCCAATTCTGACATTTCTCTCCTACATGTAAAAAAAAATTACTCAGAACCCCCAAATATTATATTTTTAAGCAGAGGCTCTTGAGAAAAAAATGTGGGGCGTTGCCATTTTTATGTCACACGCTATTTGTGCAGCTATTTTTTAAACGCCATGTTTTTTGGAAAAAATACACTTTAATTAATTTCAATGGAAAAAAACACATTATATAACCCAATTTTTTTGTAAAATATAAAAATGATGTTATGGCGAGTTATTCGATTCCTAACATGTCACACTTTAAAATTGCGCACACTCGTGGAATGGCGAGAAACTCTGATAATTAAAAATTTCCATAGGCGACACTTTAAACATTTTTACAGGTTACCAGTTTAGAGTTACAACCAACAAAGATCTTCAAGGAAAGCGCTGAGGGATTCTATACGTCTATACAGCCACAAACCAGAGTTGTGAAAGCTGGTGGCTGGTAGTTGTAGTTCCACATAGATGAAAGACCAAAACCACAGTTAATACAAACATATGTAGCACTGACCCCTGAAGGAGCTGCTGGTTTTGGTTGGGCTTACCGTTACCTCACCTTTTCACTGTGTCCGTCTTAGGGGTCCTGTAAAAAGGGTGGTCAAAGAATATGGCTCCAACACTTATTCCTTTTTCTGAAGATTTACACATTTAACACACAGAGTTGCAATAGAGGGATAGAGGGTTAAGGGGAATTCAGGTACCTTGTAGTTTGCGGGTTAGAGGTATTTCCTTGATCCAGAGGACAAAACAACTTCCACAAGCTGGATCTAGCAACCACCGGATAGGCCCCTCTCCTGACCTAGCAGCTGATGAGATGCTCGGTCAAAGTCTCTGCCACAGACTTGTTAATGTTAGCAAAATCGTTGTGCAATCCTCTACCACAGGAAGGCACAATTAGCTTCTTGTCACAAAGTTAAAGAGATGTCACACAGCGCCAGTTTCTTTTGCCGACCCGGCGATACTGTGTGGTAGGTAACCCAGGATGAGTCTCCAGGCCTTTTCAGAGGTACCAGCCTTGTTGCTCGGTCCTCTCCCAAAAAAGTCCTCCCCTGGATCCTCCAGTGGCACGGCTTCTCCCCACAGGCAAGACAGCACAGGACCACCCCTGGATCAGTAGACCCCAGAACTTCTGGGCCTACTCTTCAGTTATGAAGCCTCGGGCCAGCCGGCCCCTAGACACAGGAAAAAGGCAGCACACACCTCAGGCCAGGAGGGCCATGAGGTCGGGGATAACAAACCCCAAAAAATGGCATCTTTTCCTTAAGTACCCTTACCCAGAATGCTCAGCGGATAAACCACTCCCTCCGGGCTGTTTCTGAGTAAAAGGAGTACCCAATACATTTAGCCTGTTGCATTTCCAACACCTACCGGTGGTGACAGCGACACCCATGGCCAAGTGGAGATTAGCACAACCCAGCTAAACTGGTACAGAAACCAGAACTTTAGTATAATTATTCTGAGCCAAGCTGCAGCTTCAGACAAACTTAAATTTACAAAATAATAGCGTCTGCTCGTTAGGAGCAGGGCGCTACATATATAAAAATGTTTTTGATGTATACAGACTGGAGTATATAAGTGTCAATTACATGTTGCTATAATCCCACATAGACATGAGTTAAGAGGCTGAAAACACATACCATTGATCAAGCAGGTGCTGGAGGGGAGAGAGGAGATCGTCTTTCCAGGTAAAACCACTCATTCTCCCAGATGGAAAAAAGCAGATGTTGTACAAGGGATATGGTGAAGAGCCCAATATATACCGCTGTGATGGACTGATGGCACAATGTGGAGAGGCCAGGGATGTATATTGCAGGCAAAGGTGCAAAAAAGACAGGGATTTATTAGGCAGCCAAATATGACATAAGGCCAGGGCTGTCTTTAACGCGTAGCAAAAGGGGTATCTGCCCAGGGCCCTGTCATTGTTGGGGGGCCCGCACTTCCCGCCCCTTGAGCCCCACGCTGCCCGTCAGAGTTTGGTCACCTCTTGTGCTGATCGCATGCTAACTGCTCGCCTACTGCCACTTGTAAATACAGAAGCGCTGCTCTTACAAGTAAAGATGAGCCGAACACCCCCACGGTTCGGTTTACACCAGAACTTGCGAACAGGCAAAAATTTCAGATGGACACGCGAACACCGTTAAAGTCTATGGGACACGAACATGAAAAAAAAAGTGCTAATTTTAAAGGCTTATATGCAAGTTATTGTCGTAAAAAGTGTTTAGGAAACTGGGTCCAGCCCCAGGGGACATGTATTCTTTGCAAAAAAAAGTTTTAAAAACTGAAGTTTTTTCGGGAGCAGTGATTTTAATAATGCTTAAAGTGAAACAATAAAAATATTCCTTTAAATATTCTGACTGGGGGGGTGTCCATAGTATGCCTGTAAAGTGGCGCAGTTTTCCCATGTTTAGAACAGTACCACAGCAAAATTACATTTCTAAAGGAAAAAAAGTCATTTAAAACTGATCGCGGCTGTAATGAATTGTCGGGTCTCAGTAATTTAGATAAAACTCATTGAAAAAAACACATGGGTTTTCCCCCAGTCCATTACCAGGCCCTTTGGGTCTGGTATGAATATTAAGGGGAACCCTGAACCAAAAATGTAAAAAAATTGCATGGGGGTCCCCCCAAAATCCACACCAGGCCCTTCAGGTCTGGTATGGCTTTTAAGGGGAACCCTGTGCCAAAATGTAAAAAAAAAAATGGCGTAGGGGTCCACCCCAAAATCCATATCAGACCCTTATCTGAGCACGCAACCTGGCAGGCCGCAGGAAAAGAGGGGGGACAAGAGAGCACCCCCTCCTGGACCATACCAGGCCACGTGCCTTCAACATGGGGAGGATGCTTTGGGGTCCCCCATGTTGATGGGGACAAGGGCCTCATCCCCACAACCCTTGCCCGGTGGTTGTGGGGGTCTGTGGGCCAGGGGCTTATCGGAATCTGGAAGCCCCCTTTAACAAGGGAACCCCCAGATCCCGGCCTCCCCCTATGTGAATTGGTAACGGGTACATTGTACCCCTACCATTTCACAAAAAAAGTGTCAAAAAAAGACAGGAGACACTTTATTAAAAAATAAAAATGTCCCGCAATGTAGATCCCTCTCATGCTGCTCGATGAGCCGAAAACAGAAAAAAAAGCCATGGGAGGCTCCCGCCTAGTGACGCTTCTTCTTGGTGACAGCTGTTATATAGCTGAGGGTGGGGCCACCTGGTGACGTAAATGGATGACCCCGCCCCCTCTGACGCCACGTGACGTCATAGAAAGGCGGGGTTGCCCATTTACGCCACTGAGTGGCCCCTCGGCCGCTCAGATCCCTCAGGTATACACTGATCTCTATGAGAGCAGAGGAGAAAGGGGACGGGGAATCTGCACAGAGGAAGCTGCTTCTGAAACCTGTAGGCTCATATGCTGTGAGTAGGATATGTGAGAAAACTGTGTACTGGAATCGGGGGTGAGGTGGGAGGAGAGCTTTGTACTTAGAGGGAAGAAAGGGAGTGGAGCTCTGTACTCGAATGGTGAGGGGGTGTTAGGAGAGCTCTGGACTGGAATGGGGGGGGGGGGAAGAGCCTCGTACTTGGGGGGAATGGAACTCTGTACTGAAAATTGGGACTTAGTGCACCCCTGCACTCTACACCTAGCGCACCCCTGCTCTCTTAACCTAGGGCACCACTGCACTCGGCACATAGCACACCCCTGTACTCTGCACATAGCACACCCCTGTACTCTGCACATAGCACACCCCTGTACTCTGCACAACCCTGAAAATAGCGCACCCCTACACTCTGCACATAGCTCACCTCTGCACTCTGTACATAGCACACCCCTAAACCCTGCACGTAGCGCACCCCTAAACCCTGCACGTAGCGCACCCCTCAGTTCTGCACTCTGCATGTAGCGCACCCCTCAACCCTGCACTCTGTACCTAGTTTACTCCTGAACCCTGGACTCTGTATGTAGCGCAGCTTTCAACTATGCACTCTTTATGTAGTGTGCCCCTAAACCCTGCACTCTGTACATAGGGCACCCCTCAATGTTAGTGCAGTTTGGCCACACCCACAATTTTATGCAATTGTAATGATGTACAGTAACCTCTAGCAACCAGTGAGCAATAATGATCTGCATTAACTTCTAGCAACCAACCAGCAAGCCGAAATGATGTGCTGTAACCTCTAGCAACCAGTGAGCGGTAATGATGTGTTGTACCCTCTAGCAACCAGTCAGTGAGCGCTAACGATATGCTGTAACCTCTGGCAACCAATCGCTGCCTGATCTGCTGAAGTAAACTCATTATGAGTCTAGCTGCTAATTACTGTATGTCTCAGAGCAGGGGGGCAGGGGGGTCCAAGAAAATGTTTGCCCAGGGTCCAATCAATATTAAAGACGGCCCTGCATCACAGGACTCTTCGTTTTTATATTTTTTTATTATTTATAACTATTTTAACTTTGGCCGTGAGCAACATAGTTTTTATTTTTAGCCTTTTAAACCGTTTGCCCATGGGAATATACTTTGCAGTGAGTTTACATAAATTCACTTTGAAGAATTCACATTTCTGTTCGGTGTTCATTGATGCCAATATTCCCTCCCAGTCTAAGTCCTGGAGAGCAGCCCTCATCCTTGGAAAATTTGCTCTCTTATAGTTAAGTGTTTTTATCTTTCCCGTATATGTTTGTTGCTTACAGCTAACATTAAATGAAATCATGTTATGATCACTGCTACCCAGATGTTCTTTTATATGAATATTGTTAATAAGCTCTGCATGGTTTCAGATTACCAAATCCAGCAGAGCGTTATTCCTAGTCAGGGCATCAATGTCATGTGAGTCCAGGTCAACAAAGCTATGTGATACAGTATGTGTTTAAAATCAGGGGCGTCACACCATTGTTTGTGTAATTTTATGTGTTTACAAGCTTGTGTATACCTGGATTTTTGCTATACTTGAATTTTATTCTAATGGATTCCTTAAATTGAAATGTGGACCCTCCTTGAGTCCTACAGTACAGTATGTAATGGTCAGGTCCAGGAAGACTGACCTCTAGGCACTGCTACTACAGTGATCTCCACTAGCTTCTAAGTCATGTGTTGAGTGATTGCCCTGCTGCTTAGTGACCACAGGAGTTCACTCGCTTGGCATAGGCACCATTTAGAGAATATTTTGCTTTGCATTGATTGAGAAAATGCATTCTCTGATTGGATGAGGTAGAGAGGTGGGGCGGTGATGTCACAATCTCAACCTCATCCAATCAGAGAATGCTTTGCATTCACTGAGAAAATTAAAAGTGTTCTCTGAATGGCTCCCCCCCCAGCAACCCAAGTACCACAGTGATTTCCAGCTTCAATGGAGATCTCACAAGTATGAAACATACATGGCTACATTGGTCCAAGCTGCTCTTTCTAGGCTCCTGTGCCCATGTATAGGATCACATCATTCTCCTCTAGCCAATCAAGAGGCACCTAGAAGTAGCCAGAGGAGATGGTGACAGTGGCCAGGGTTGTTTCTGTCACATCCCTGGAAGGTGAAGGTGAGTATTCTGCCATCCTGCTTTATATCTGCTTTATTCTTATCCATGTATCCATGTTGGATTTGTGCTTTCTAATTTATATACAATATCTTTGTGTTTGGAGCATGCTCAATTAGAGCTGAGGGTATGCGATTACGTATCTGTATATGTGGCATCACAGAATAAAGCCTACCTCTGTTCTGTCACTTATAGTATATGTGAACATCAGGCAGGAAGGGTTTTTATTTCTAAAACAATTTCAGAGCTATTCATCCCGTGAAACATTATGCCCATTTGTTCTATGCATATGGAGGCATTATCAAAAACTAATAGGCTATTTTCTCCCTGTTGAACTTTATTCAATAATAAAAAAAAATAGTGGCTCATGAAAATACTGGATTATGGGCAATAGATGACAATTATAATAATATTTATTTGCTATGATCATTAGTGCCATCTAGTGACTATATTGTGGTTTTCTCAAACACCTCTCAATCTGATATTCTATAATTAGTCCCATTTTCAATCAATTACCATTTCATACTTTGAATTTACCAGGGGCATCAATACAATACTAAAGAATCCCTTGCAAAAACAGAGAAATTTGAAATCCTAAATTGGGAGGGGGATCATTTGTGACAGGTTTGCCATCTAATGCACCCCCACAATCAGGAACACTCCAGAGACCCTTTAATGTTTTGGCAAATTGTAGCCATTCCTTTGCTGTTTAGGCAACATAAAATAGTCAAAAATGTTGCTACAAAAAGTTAACAATAGAAAAGAATTACAAAGATAGAAGGTGTAAATCTAAACATTCTTAACAGATATACTTTGTAATCGGAGTCTCCTTATGGATTGTTTAGGAAAAGGAAGAAGCTATGGAAAATAGACCTGGGGTGTGCTGTGGTCCCGTGGTCAGTATGTCTAAAAGGGGGCATACCCAAATATAATTAAAGGGGAAAGTAAAAGAAGGAAGGGGAATGGGTAGGTGGGATACGTGAGCCACCGCCAACAGGGAAGGAGGGACGGAGGGGAGGCTTTATGCAGCCTGACTTCTCCCACAAACTGGCTGACCTGCGGTCAGCCTTACACTTGTACTCAGAGTCTCCTTTTGGATTGTTTAGGAAAAGGAAGAAGCTATGGAAAATAGACCTGGGGTGTGCCGTGGTCACGTGGTCAGTATGTCTAAAAGGGGACAAAATTAAAGACAGTAGGATGAAGCTTATCAAAAATGTATTGCAAAACTGAAATGTAACAATCAATCAGTCAAAACAACAAATGCCTGTGACATCTCGACCCGAGGATCCGGAATATATCTAGAGAAGCAAGATGACTTCCATCTACCTAATATTTTGATCACATGAACCGAGACCCCTTGGCGAGAGGCTGTGGAAGCTGCCCTAATTCTGATAGAATGGCTCGAAAACGCATTGGGTCTAAACCCAAATTGTCCAGAAGGGTGCGGCAATGATGCACGAACTGAGCTGTAGAGAGGGGAGCACTAGGGAAAGGCAATAGAGGACTGTCCCTAGGCCTGTCCGCTGTTGCCCTTACAAGCTGGTCTAAGACCAAAACTGGGCACCATGCATTGTTGGTCTTAAAGAACCTAATGATGGTGCTGACTCCCAGATGCTGCGTCTTGCAAGTATGCAGACGCAACTGAAATTAGTCGGGGAACTGATTGGCCAAAAGAATACAAGATCCTAGCCCAGAAAAAGTGAACTCCCCAGGCCTCAAGAAACCATAAAATGCCAGATACATAGCCTTAAGCACTAAGATAGGCAGCAACCCAAAGGGAGACCTAGCAAATAAATCCGACATGCCCCGGAACATTCCCCGTGACCGGCAGCCTGCTAGCTACAGTAGGAGGGCTACTCTTCTGAATCCCTTTGAGGATAGCTTTAATGGGGTGTGCTGCAAAAATGAATGGCCTGCTGGGGTCCCGTAAGGACAAAAAGTGCTGAATGCCTGCTTAATAAGTCCTAATGGTGCCATGGGCCACCTTAAGCTGAGAGTGGCAAAAGGCAGTGAATGCTAGTAAATACTGAATGCTGTAGCCATCATCCTCAGGATACCGTGCCCGGAAGGTCTGGAAAACATTCCAGGCCGTGACGTACGCCTTCCTAGTGTTCACTGACAACGATTTGTCAATCAAAGCTGCCACGGCCCAGTGGGTATCTAGTCTATCATTAATTTAAGAAAGTGTGGGGCCTGGAGTGGCACCAGGACCTGCTGGAAAAACAGTAAGTAATTAAACCGGGACAGTGCATCTGCTGCTACATTGTCTACACCATTGATGAATCTGCAGTGTATGTGGAAGTTAAATCGGAGGGAGAGCCAAATGAGCCTGTGCACAAAAGACATTATAAGTAAAGACCTAGATCTGCCCTTGTTGATGATCTCTACCGTGGCTTGATTATCCGTGGAAAAAAAACACAGTCTGACCTGCCCACAAATGACCCCACACCTGTGCTGCCACAACAATAGGGTAGATTTTGAACAAGGCTGATGTCTCTGTGAACCCTGGAATAGACAAAACCTTGTCTGGCCAAGGCCCTGCCAGCCAGTGTGAGCCACAAAAAGCCGCATAGCCCTTTGTGGCTGCTGCATCTGTAAAAACCTGAGGGGAAAACCCTGACACTGCAGGGATAAACATGGTAACACCATTCCAATGTTGCAGGAACTCATCCCACATGTGTAGATACGACAAAGCAGAAGGATCTAATCTGACCCGAGAATCAGAGTAGGGAGCTGAAGGTAGCAAAGACAATAACCTAGAAATGAAAAACCTCCCCTGGGGGATGATCCTCATCATGAAAATCAGCATTCCCAGCAGAGACTCTAACTGAACCCTGGTACAAACTTTGGGAGATCGTGAACGCATGTATGCATTCTCTGATCCTTACCAGTTTGTCTGCGGGAAGACTGGCCTACATGGACTGAGTATCCAGCACGGTTCCCAGGAAGGTGAGTCTAGTAACAGGGCCTTCTAATTTCTTGACTGCCAGTGGGATGTCTAAAGCCGCAAAAACTGGTGTCAGTTTTTGAAGGTCGGAGGGGGCCTGATCACCACTCTCAATGAGGAGAAATAGTGGATCACTTCCTGACAACTTTCTCTGTGTGTGAGGATCCAACAGGAGTGCTTGTGCAAAGCAATCAAAAAGCCAGGGACTACTCGTAGAGCCAAAGGTGAGTTTGGTGGCAAAATAAAAAAAAAACTCCACTTGATACCAGGCCACTGCCAGAGTGATGGCAGAATTGGGAGAAGTTTAAAGGCGTCCGCAATGTCAGTTTTGGACAGCCAAGCGCCCTCACCTGCCCCAATGATACACTGAATAGCTGGCTGTAATTGCATGAACCAAGGTTAAAATTATTGCAGATTTGATATTTACCCAGAAAATGAATGGGCCGGCCCAACTTGTCACAAGGTGCCGGATGGACTGGGGTCAGGAGTGCAGTGCCTGAACCCCTGGACGTCCCTGGTAGCAGGGGGAATTCTGAATTGGGGCATCAGTATGCAGTGTGAGTGGATGATTGACAAGTAGCACAAACTGGTGACCTAAGCCCAGCAAAATGCCGGAAAAACAACTGTGTCTATATTACTCCACACCGTCACCACTTGGAACTGAGCAAAACAGGCAGCGGCCTTGGTCGAAAATGAGTGGTCATAGAAATTTGACCCCCCATTCTGTCCTAACTCTACAGCCCCATACACACGGTCGGACTTTTTCATGGATTCTGTCCGATCGGACAATGTTGTTGAAAAATCAGACCGTGTGTATGCACCATCGGACAGTGTACGTCGGTTTGTCCGACGGACAAAGTCTTATCTCCTGCTGGAAAGATTTGCCGACAACACGGTCCGATCACACCAAATCCGATCGTGTGTACGGTTGTCCGACGGACAAAGTGCTACGCATGCTCAGAAGAAATTCTGTGACGGAAGCGCTCGGTCAGGTAAAACTACCTTTCCTAATCGACACAGCACATTCGTCACGCTGCAATGTTAAAATGTCTTTAATGCAGCGCATTCTCTTTTTCTTTACAATGCAACAAGAATGACATGTTTTAGCTGCTCCTATTCACCCGCACTTCTCACAAACTTAGTTCTTTATTACTTTGCAGCATTTATACACTACATGTTTATTTTTACTCAGATCGTAAAAGAATCTTTGTTATATTTTTACCATGATTTGTCTTTTTTTTTTTTTTGGGAATACATATTTGAAGGTTTTTTTTTTTTTTTTTTTTTTGGAGGGGGGTTGTGTGTCTCAACTTAGCAAAACCACATTATTAACATTTGTATTTCTTGCTTAAATTTACTAGGAGTTTGTTGGTTGTTGGTGCCCCTTGTTAATTCTACTTTAGGATTAGTGAAATGTACCTGCCTACTCCAAGAAAAACTGTCATTGTAGAAAAGTAAAACACAATAGTCAATGATTCTTTCAAATAAAAAAAACCTTTATTTAGGTCTCAGCAACAAACCAAAGAGGAACGCAGCCATGGTGAAACTTGGGGAATTTGCAAAGCCTTGGCCCCCCACGGCAACCATCATTTTTCAAGCGTAGAAAATTGGGGGCCTGAGGAGTACGTATATTAAGGGGAGTGCAATCTGGTCCTGAAGTCCAAAGCATCCGGAACTGCAGCAGATGCCATCTAGGTCCCCAGGCTCTGGTACTACAAGAGGCTCCATCTTCTCTCAGACCAGACTGATTCCAGGTCGTCACTCTCAGGTCTTCCTTCCACGCTTCCTTGCACGCTGTGGCTGTCGTGCTGGTGGGGTGGCAGAAGGAGGAGGAGGAGGAGGCGGAGCATGGTAACTATGGCAAACATGTGTGAGTGGGGTCATCTCCCCAGCCCTACCCTTATTTAGGACATGGAGGATGAGCCCCTCACACATGTTGCGTTGCCTCACCTCCATACCCATCATTTTAGTGACAACCACCGAGCCAAAGGTCTCCTCGTCGGCGGGTGTGGCATGTAGGGAGTCTGAAGCCTCTCTGATCATGCAGAGCGCTGACTCTGCGGCATAACCCCCCCTTCTCGTCCTTTTGTACGGAGGGCAGAGGGGAGTGATTTGGGTGTCAGTCAGGCTCCGAGGCCTAGCCCCCTCTTGGCTGCCACTACCCACCTCGTGGCTGCCACTAACCCCTGCCTCCTCCTGACTGCCACCTTCCACAGCCACCTCCTGGCTGAGGTCTTCCTGTGTATGAAAAAGGGACATAGTTTCAGTTATTTGTTCATCAAACACACACAATTCTCATCTAGTGACTGTTGCAAAATGTTTACAAATAGAAAACCATACAATTCTCAGCCCTGCAGTTTAGATTGTGGCCCCAACTGTCTCCAACACTACTGTCAGTTGATATGTCAAACACGTTAGGAACTAAGCAATTGGGGATCCTGAATTAAGTGAACATCATTCATTATTCACATAAATGGTTACAAAACTATTATACCTGGAACAAGCTGGGCTCCTCCACCTCTTCCAGACTGGAAGGCCCAGGTTGCTCCTCGGAAGCCTCATCAGGGGTGGCCTGCGCGCAAGGAAGCGTGGAAGGAGGAGTCGAGAGTGGCTCCGTGACATCAGCCTGGTCTTTGAGAAAATGTAGACTCTGATAGTACCAGAGCTTGGGCACATAGACCTCATCTGCTGCAGTTGCAGTTTCTTCCGACTTCCGGACCTTCTTGCGCTCCCTGATATACGCACTCCTCAGGCTGCCAATTTTCTTTCTTATATCATCAACAGTTGCCGCGGGGAACCTTGGCTTGACAAATTCCACAAGTTCCTCCAGGGCTGCGTACCTCTTTGGTTTGTTGCTATAATGGGGGTGTTTAGCCTGCCATAAAATGGGAAATTCCCTGTATTTGGCAATGAAGAGGGGGAGAAAACTCATGTCGTTGAATCCCTTCATAATCTCTGCAAGACACAACACCACACCAAACACTATAAATTATGTCAG
This sequence comes from Lithobates sylvaticus, assembly GCA_028564925.1. NCBI lineage: Eukaryota > Metazoa > Chordata > Amphibia > Anura > Ranidae > Lithobates > Lithobates sylvaticus. The sequence continues at coordinate 447,823,950 of CM053026.1, read as the reverse complement.
GCTAAACTCTTCTAATCTTCTCCATAAAGAAGCCTCAAGTTCAAATCAGTCTAGGCTAGGCTAGTTATGTACTAACGTCAAATTGTACCTTCGTTTCTAGCGATCGTCTCGTGCGTGAGCTTTCTCTCCCCTCGTCTCCCAGATCGTGGCTACGACACAGGCGTGTGACGTTTTATATACAGTGCGCATGCGTCAAACTCCGCCCGCCCCTGACGATCTTTCTCGTCTATTCCCCACCCCTTCTCTTTACGGCGCAGTGGGGAGAGCACATGGCGGGGACACAGCAGGTGCGCCACAAATATCCCACCAACGAGGAGGACGAGGAAAGTCCGGAGGCAGAAACGTCCCGATCCCGGAGCCTGAAATTCAAGGCCTCCAATATGTCATTTGGAGAAATGTTGGAGATGGTGGACATATTAAAGAGGAGCGACTATGATGGGAAGTATGGGCCTTACCTCAACCCCAATGTCCGCAAGGCCAAGATCATGTCTAAAGTTGTGAGGAGGCTGTACAATAATTTTGGGGTACAACGATCCAAGGAGCAACTGAGGAAACGCTGGTCAGACCTGAAACTGAGGGAGGCCGATCAGTACAGAAAGATCAAGCGAATTCTTCAAAAAAGTAAGTAGTTGTGTTTTGTGTTTGATTTCTTGCTTGCATACTGCTCCATGTGGTTTGATTTTTACAAAGTTGTACATTCCAAAATGGCCACTTTCATGTTCGTCTGTGCATTCGATCGTACTCAGCCTCGATCTTTCTGCCACTGTCATGGTCGTGTGTGTGTCCATTCGATCGTACGCAACCTCGATCGTTCGGCCACTTATAATACGAGGTTTGGTGAAGTTTTTATTGAAAGGAAGTTTGTTCTCACTAGAAATGTCATCAAGAATGTAAAGCCAATTTATTCAATGTAAAGGAGAGGTCACCCAGTAGCTGTTTACCCATCTGGACTCTAGAGCACTAGTGCTGGGACACCCAAACCCCCTTTTTATTAGGCTTTTCCACACATGTGCTCCAGTGGATACTAGAGGGGGGTCTCCATCACACAAACTTCTACCAAAAAGCTAGTCAGTTTAGCACCTTTACAAAGTGACTACATTCATGTAGTTGGCATTTGTAACTGGCCAAACAAAAATAGTGTCCGTCACTTTCAAGCAATGTTTGTCATTTCCTATTTCTGCCCTCAATAGATTGTGTTGCTAAATCTTCCTTTTGTACATTCTCATAGGGGAGTGAAAACTTGGGCCGTCTGAGGAAACCCCAAAACCAACACCTCCCAAAAAAGGGGAAAGAGCAGAAGCAGAGGAGGAGGAGGAGGAAGGAGAGATCATCGAACTTGGAGAAATTGTCACCACAACAGGTGATTGTGGGAGAACACAGCTACTGGTAAGCTAATCAATGTATGGCTGCCTCATTTCCAACACCCCATTTTTGTTTGTTTTGTTTGTTTTTTAGGTGACGTGGATGTTGTGGAAGAAAAATCGCACTTTACAACAGAGAGTGCCCACGTACTCATCGGGGAGATAATGGTCTGCAATAGAGATCTAGATTACATAAAGCAAAACATCAATGATGTTCAACAAAAATTGAAGAACATCATTGATGTTTTAGGAAAAATATGAAAACGCACCAAGTAATTAACACACATTTGTGCCAGCTTCTGAACACATTTGCAACTTAAGAACTGTGTGAAATTTGGAACATGCACACATTGTGTCCACATGTGCTAGCTCCCATCATGGTGGATGAATGCCAACGTTTTTTTTTGGGGGTGCAACCACTTTACGAACTACGAAAGTGGTTGTGGTGAAGGGGTTGCACCCCCAAAGAACGTCCATTCATCCCCATGATGGAAAATGGCACTTTTGAAGCTTCTAGGCATGTGTTTTACCATCTAATGACCATTTTCAGACCCAAATTGTGTGCATGTTCTAAATTTCCACTTTCCAGGGGTGACCCCCCCATGTGATGAAGGCAAGATCAAACACACTTTGAACATATAGTCATGTCTGATCTTGTCTTCACTTTACAAAGTTGAACTTTCCAAGTTCATAGGTTCTGTTTTGCTCCATGCCTGGTTTTACCAATTGCGGAATGTTTGTAAACAATGTTGTAAATAACCAAGATGTTGTCAGTTTGGGCGTGAAGATTGTAAACGCACTTGTGAATGTTTTCCAAGTAAACTTTTTTATTTTTCTAAATGTGTGGCTTCCTTATTTAAAAAACACAATGCATTATGTATGTCAAATGTAAAGGATATGGGGGGCAATTGGTGTTATTTACTAAAGGCAAGTCCACTTTGCACTGCAAGTTTCTTTTCCAGGGCACTTTTTCACTGCACTTGTAGAGCATAGCGGATTTGACTTATGTAAATGACACCCACAGTGCTTTGTACGAAAACACGGAGCACAGCATTTTAGAGAATACACACATGTCTGACCTGGTGATGAAAAGGAGTATTTTGGGTGTCAGTTATGCAGTACAAACCTTATCTAGACCAAAGATTAGGTAGCAAACACACAACATGAGACTAATCTTTTTGGGAAGAAGAGACTGTTACCTCCTTTTGCCCAGAAAGTGCATTCCCACTGTCGAAGGCAAAGGGAAAAAATTTCAAGGTAAAATAAGCTAAAAAGAATACTGAAATGACAAGAAATCATAGGTTGGTTGAAATATCAGATTTATTAAAAAATGCCTCTCACACATCGTCAGGCAGAGCAATGGCCCCCCTACCCACAAAGTACTCCATATATTGCTCGCGGACCGCGCGGGCATTTAGAGGGGGCAAGCCTGGACGTGCCACTTGAAGGGCTGTGAGGTCCGCATTTGGAGGGCCCTCCACATCTGGGCCAACGGGCACCACATAGTTCCTGTTATGTCTTTTGAGGAAGTTGTGCAATATGCAACAGGCAAGAACTATGTGGTTCAGTTTGTATTCCGCCAAGTTAAATGCCGTCAAGAACAGGCGGAAGCGGCTGGCCAGGATGCCAAAAGTGTTCTCCACCACTCTTCTGGCTCTGGACAGCCTGTAGTTGAAGACCCTCTGGTCTGGGGTGAGGGTCCTCATCGGGAACGGCCTCATCAGATGGGGAGTCAACGCAAACGCTTCATCTGCGACAAAGACGAAGGGGAGTCCTTCTGCATTCTCCTCTGGAGGTGGCAAGCACAGACTGCCACTTTGGAGACGCCAGTAGAACTCCGTGTGCGTAATGGCACCACCATCCGAGATCCGGCCGTTCATCCCCACGTCCACATACATAAACTCGTATGTTGCCGACACCACCGCCAACATCACTACACTATTATACCCTTTATAATTATAATAGTAGGACCCCGAGTTGGGCGGTGGGACGATGCGGACGTGTTTCCCATCAATTTCCCCTCCGCAGTTAGGAAAGTCCCAACGGCTGGCAAAGTGGGAGGCCACAGTCTGCCATTCCTGTGGCGTGGAAGGGAACTGTGGAGTGAAACAAGAAAAAATAATTAGTCACTTTGCACATAAACATTGCAAGCAGATTAGACAATCAACATCTTGGAACAAGAGCATTGTTTAAAATTTGAGGCTGGAAAGTATTTGCACAGAAAAGTAGAGGCTCCCCTTCACAGATTACTCACCCCCCCATCAATCCCCCCACTTCTGATGGGTCATTGGCAATAACTAGGGTTTTGGGGGGGGGGGGGGGTTGTTGGACAGGTAACCCTCTGCACTTCATTGATTGGCAAATGGCTCAATAATGTGTGCTAGTTTGGCCAGACCCTCTGTACTTAACACTATTGGCAGCCCCCAGGAAAGATAAAATAACATTTCAACCCCCCCCCCCCCAAAAAAAAGGCAAGCACATTGTGACATTATGAAATTACCAAGCAAGCTAATAGGAGGGAAAGAACACAAAAAAATAGGAAATGGAAAGTATGGAGGCAGCCCCTTGCACTACATGCTTTGCTGAATTCATCCCTAAAGATGCCCACTATAAAGAGGTAGGTATATAGTGTGTATGGACCTTGGGAAAGCCAGCAGATAAAGGATTGGTACCATCTGACAGAGCAGTTGGGGGAGGGGGTTCCTAATGAGTTTGCCCCCCCCCCCCCCACCAAAAAAAAAAAAAAAAAAAGGGGGCTCTACATGAAGTAAACCACACAGCAAACATTTGTGCATATTTTAGGGGGTGTTTGGGGGCAAACAATACTATGCAGCAGACAAAAGACATTGCTTAAGTGACTAGGCCATAGGTGTCTATTGGGGCAGAAGAGCATGCTGGGGAGGTAAGTGAAGGGAAAAATGCATGAAGGAGAAAAGGGGCACAGCATATTAGAACATATTGCAATCATGGTAATTAGGGAAGGAGGTCAAAAATAGAAGACATTAGCAAACAGAGCATACATAGAAGGGAATAGTAAAGTATAAATGTTACCTTAATATAGTCCTCCTGCAGGACCTCGATGATGGCAGAACAGGTCTCTGGAATAATGATTCCCAGGGCCTGGGGAGAGATACCTGAAGAGAACTTCAAATCCTGAAGACTTCTCCCTGTCGCCAAGTACCTCAACGTGGCAACAAGCCTCTGCTCCGGAGTAATGGCTTGTCTCATGCAGGTATCCTGCCGGCTGATAAAGGGGGTCAGCAAAGCCAAAAGACGGTGAAAATCGGGGTCCGTCATCCTGAGAAAGTTCCTGAAATCATCAGGATTATTCTCCCGGATCTCACGAAGCAAAGGCATGTGCGAGAATTGGTCACGCTGAAGCAACCAATTCTTGGTCCACATACTCCTCATCACTCTGTTCATGGACGGGTCTTGGCTCAAAGCTAAAAGCCCGACACCAATTCCGCATACAGCACGAACTCGGCGACGAGTACGCACGGTAAAAAAATCGCTCACAAGGTCACAAAAGGTCGGCTGGTCAGAACGGACAAACAGAAAGCACCGATAAACAGCAAGGCCTGAAAGAACGAAATGAATACCAGAAACGAGCAGACAATAAGCAGTGCAAATCAAAGCGTCCTATATCAAGATATAGGCCGCAATGACCAACAAATGCGAACTGACTACACGCACTAATAAACAGATACGCACGACAAGCACAAACTGAAGAGCAGTAACGATCTGAGTCAGAAAACTGAGAAGCGCGAATCTTAAGTCACCAAACTTCGACTAAATCTCGATAAACACGGGATCAGCAGAAGGAGCCCAACGGGTGCCTGACGTGGTGCTGAACTTCCCTTTTCTAATCTCGTGGACGACGACTTACGTCACGACGTTCTTGCAGACCGGATATTCCGACAACGTACGCAACACCAACATCGGACAAAGTACGACGGACAGAATCCGACCGACCTGGTCCGCGGATTGTCCGACCGTGTGTATGGGGCTTACCACTGTGTAAAGGTAATGGTAATGGTCCAGGTAATGGTGAGCGGACTTACTGAGCAAATTACATCTCTGTATAAGCTAAAGGCCAGGACAAACTCCGGGATAGAAAGTTTGTGGCTGAGACTATGATCCCTGGTCTTAACCACCACCAAAACATCGCCACAAGCGTATGACCTGTTATCGGCAACATCATGGGCAGCTATCAATAGTGATGCTAAATCTTTGCCCTCCAGTATGTCCTTCCTGATGTTAACAGGAATAAAAAGAGCCGGGGTAATGGGAGGAACACCCATACTATTACCTGGGCCTATGGGTGCAAGGCTTGGCACCAAGGGGGCCCCGGGACCTGCAGATGTCTCTGGAGTGGCAGATAGTCCTGGCACTGGGCTCGGCCGAGCCTCTAACACCTCGACCCTTGCACGCAATTTTCAGGGGTGGTCCTGTGCTGTCTTGCCTGCGGGGAGAAGCCAGGGAAGGACTTTTTCAGGAGAGGACCGAGCAGCGAGACTCGCCCGATCACAACGGTTATTGAACAAACGGGTGGCCACAGAGTATGGGCTGGAGTTTCCCTATGTCCCCAAAGAGGTTATGCAAGAGATCAAAGGGAACGGAGAAAGTTGGTATGCCGAAGATGTTTGGGACTATTTAAAAGTGCCAAAGCCTTTCAGAAAACCAGGGTGTTCTTCCAGTATGGATGATCGGTTTACTGGATGTCTTTTACATTGGAGCTAGGGGAGACACATCTATGCAGACAAAGTGATCATTTGCCGGCCGGGAAAAGATAACATTGTGTATTTTATCACAACTGTGGATACTAAAGGGAAAGCTAACTTTGCCTGATCCCCGCTTCTATTGGTGATCGAATACAGTGACTGTTCTGTTGATGTCAGTTCAGGAAAAGGAACTTTCAAACTACAAGAACGGTGGGGAGTATAGCCAGGTAGTGTTAACTCGTAGAGAAAAACTTTGGGTCAAGATTATCTACTTGCCACAGTACTTGCGTAAAGGACTTGTGTTACAGTGTCTTCTGCCACTAGGTGGTGGAAGTTTGTACAACAGAGGTTGAACTTTTGCACTTTTGTCCCTACAGACAAAGCAGGGGAAAGAAAGTGTAATTTCCACGGAAATGGGGCTTTACTTCCTACAGTGTATACTGATTTGTGTGTTCTTGTTCTTTCTGTGTGTTTTGTTTCAGGATTCAACTGGATATACTATCAAGCTGCTGGAGAGTGGGTGGCCTAGATAGATAGTTAGGAGTGGGGAGTTATGTTGTTATAATCCTTCTATGTGTGAAACTGCTAATTGTAATATGTGCTATTACCTTACCCTTTTCCCTCCCTATCCAAATTTTGGGATTCAGGTACTTGACTCTCAGGATTGAGAGTCTTTATTTTTTTTTAGACGATGGGGACATTGTCTAATGCGGAGGGGGGAGTATGTAGTGCCCTGCTCCTAATGAGCAGACGCTATTATTTTTGTAAATTTAAAGTTGTCTGAAGCTGCAGTTTGGCTCAGACTCTGGCTCTGGTTTCTGTACCAGTTTAGCTGGGTTGTGCTAGTTTCCACTTGACCGTGGGTGTCGCTGTCACCACCGGTAGGTGTTGGAAATGCAACAGGCGAAATGCATTGGGTACCCCTTTTACTCAGAAACAGCCCGGTGGGAGTGGTCTGCCCACTGTGCATTCTGGGTAAGGGTATTTAAGGTACAGACGCCATTTTTTGGGGTTCGTTATCCCAACCTCATGGCCCTCCTGGCCTAAGGTGTGTGCTGCCTTACTCTATGTCTCGGGCCGGCTGGCCCAAGACTTCGTAACTGAAGGGTAGGACCAGAGGCTCTGGGGCCTACCGATCCAGGGGTGGTCCTGTGCTGTCTTGCCTGCGGGGAGAAGCCAATCGACTGGAGGATCCAGGGGAGGACTTTTTCAGACTCAGACTCAGTTGGAGGGCGCATCCCGGGTCACCTACCATACAGTACCGCCGGACCGGATGAAAGAAACTGGTACTGTGTGACAGTTCTTTTTGATTTTGCAACAAGTTGCTGGTTGTGTCTTCTTGTGGCAGAGGATTGCACAACGATCTCGCTAAATTGAAAAGTCTGTGGCAGAGACTTTGACCGGGCATTCCATCAGCTGCTAGGTCAGTGAGAGAGGCCTATCCGGTGATTGCTGGATCCAGTTTGTGGAAGCTGTTTGTCCTCTAGATCAAGGAAATACCTCTAACTCGCAAATTTACAAGGTACCTGAATTCCCCTTAACCCTCTATCCCTCTATTGCAAAATTGATGTTCTTCAATAAAGCTTTGGAAAAAGCTGTGGAGCCAATATTCTTTAATTAACTCTACAACGGGACCCTTAGGACGGACACAGCTAAAAGGTGAGGTAATGGTAAGCCCAACAAAAACCAGCAGCTCCTTAGGGGGTCAGAGCTACACTTATATGACCCCCTGACCTGAAAGGGATGCCCTGTTGGCCGTAGCCTGAAATGTAATCATGCTGGAACATGAACATCTGTAATGCAGCAGGAGAAATGAGACTCAGTGTCAAAGTTGGGCCGAGCCAATAGAACATGCAAACATATCCACAAAATAATGGAAAATAACTTAAAATAACATAAACTACATAAAAATAAAAAATAATACTCTTAACCTAGGAGGACAAGGTCCATATGGAGTAGGAGGTTGAGGTGGCGGTGGATGTGGTGGTGTAGGTTAAAGCAGCGGTGGAGGAGGGTGAGGTAGCCAACACTGGTTTTTGTTTTACATTTTTTTTTTAAATTAGGGTACACCCAAAAAAAGAGTGAGAAAGATCAAAAATACAACAATGGCTGGGTAAGGCCGGTATAAATGTCAATTCTGCACAAGGTACTGACAGGTCCTGTGGGATCCATGCCTGGTTCATTTTAATGAACGTGAACTTGTCCACATTGGCTCTGGACAGGTGGCACTGATGAGCTGCACTGATAGGTCGCACTGACAGGACTGCAAGGCAATGTAGCGGCTGGTGGCCGGCCGGTAATTGTGTGTAGAATCTATAATCCGGCCCGGGGAAGAAGAGCCTTTTACAAGCGCCCCTTCATATGGTGCCCATAGCACTTCCCATATGTGCCATACCCTGGATACGCCACTGACTACATCTTATTATAGCCAATTAAAGGAGAATTATAGCCATAGTAATGTTTGCTATACTTCTCCTGTAGGTCACAGAAGTGCAGTTCATTCTGCACTCCTGTGACCAGTTTTCAGCCATCAGCGGGCTAATATCCGCTATCAGCTGATATCACTCAGTCGGTCCAGACTCTGAAAAGATCCTGAACCCTGGATCGACACCTGGCTCAGCCTCTCAGCGATCCACTGAGAGCCTGAACCAGCCCCTCCCACTCCCTCCACAGTCCAGTGCTCCTGTGAGCACTAGGAGGGCAGAGCAAAGAGCCAGAGACTGACAGTCCTGACTCTCTATTTGGAGAAGAGAGGGAGAATTGAGTAATCAGTGGTGTTTGAAAGCTCAGTTCTCACAGGGCCAACAGGGGAAGTTGCAACATTGGATTCATGCTGCATCCACCTTGGTGAGTATAAATGTTTTTTTGTTTTTTTCTTGTCCATAATTCTCTTTTAGATAATAACACTGGCTGCAGCTTGAGTATACTTGACCCGAACTTGACCCTGAACCCGAACCCCATTGAAGTCAATGGGGACCCGAACTTTTGAGGACTAAAATGGCTCTAAAAAAGTAATGGAAAGGGCTAGAGGGCTGCAAATGGCAACAAAATGTTGTTAAAAGCATGGCAAGTGCTCTGTAAACAAATGTGGATAGGAAAATAACTTAAAATAACATAAACTACATAAAAAAAAATAATAATACTCTTAACCTAGGAGGACAAGGTCCATATGGAGTTAGGGTGACCACATTTCCAAACTGCTATTCAGGGACAATTTTGCCAAGGACCGGGGGGGGGGGGGTTGTGTTGAATGTAGTCTCCGGGTTGATGTTTTTTTGGCGGCAAGTGATTTGTTGGGTGAATGGCTGGTTTTAGCACTTATCCCAGCACCATGCTTGAAATGTATTTCTATTATTACATTAAGTACAGACCCCCCCTCCCTCAGTACTGACCTCCTCCCCTTCCACTTGTGCTAGTAGAGAGGTGGAGGTCAGAAATGTGCTGGGGGGGCACTTTTTTCCTGATCACTGTCCCTGTCCCCCTCCTCAGTCCATCTATATACATATAATAATATAATAATATAAGCTTAACAGCAGACCTCAGATCAGAGATCAGCACAAGAGGAGCCCGGAGAACAGCATGGGGGGGAACGGAGAACAGTCGGGGGGGGGGCGGAGAACAGCACCGGGGGGGGCGGAGAACAGCACGGGGGGGCGGAGAACAGCACGGGGGGGGGGCGGAGAACAGCACGGGGGGGCGGAGAACAGCACGGGGGGGGCGGAGAACAGCACGGGGGGACCGGAGAACAGCATGGGGGGGGATCGGAGAACAGCACGGGGGGGACCGGAGAACAGCATGGGGGGGGGGGGAGAACAGCACGGGGGGGACCGGAGAACAGCACGGGGGGGACCGGAGAACAGCACGGGGGGGGCGGAGAACAGCACGGGGGGGACGGGACCGGAGGAACAGCACTGGGGGGGACGGGACCGGAAGGAACAGCACGGGGGGGGGGGGGGGACCGGAGGAACAGCACGGGGGGGGGGGGGAACCGGAGAACAGCACGGGGGGGGGGGACCGGAGAACAGCACGGGGGGGACCGGAGAAGTAAACTGGATAGAAGGGGGGCATATAGGGGAACTGATGCCCTTCATGTTCTTCTTGCAGCCACTGAATGCCTGCTTTTCCTGCTTTGCCACCTGCAGGCATTCTGTGGCTGCAAGAAGAACATGAAGGGCATCCTCTATATGCCGCCCCTCCTATACAGGTTTAGAGGGAAGCTGTATGGGCCCCCTGAAGTATGAGGCGGGGTTGCAATAGCGACCCCTGTGGTTACACCGCTGCAGTGGAGAAAAAAAAATATGTCAGGTTGAAGGAGCAAATAATGGAATGCTGGCAAGATTATGAGGCTGATAGTTGCAGATGAGAGATGGGCCACTGCTGAGAGGATTGCTTGGCATACAGAGGGGTTAAAAAGACCAGTAGGTGAAAAGGTGGCAGAACATGAAAGGCTGAGGATGAAGGGGGGGGGGGGGGGGGCTTCAGGTGTAGTGAGAGGTAGTGGGAGAGAAGAGACAGTGAGCAGCTGGACAGAAGGTGGGTGTGAGGAGTTATCATGTGTGCAGTGATGAGGGAACCATCTTCAGCTCTGAGGGGTTCATGCTGGACCTGTAGTAGGATTTCAAGTCCCAGTATGAACCCTGCCCTGATATCTAAGGATGTGTCCTCCTTCCATCCAGGGTGTAATCCCATCTGTCAGTGTCCTCTCCTGCAGACCCTTATCTGCCGACCAGCCCGACCTTCCTCTGCACAGTGCACTGAGAGGCTTTGCTTGCTCCAGGCTGACACACACTCCGAGTTTCTGTGAAGTGCTGATAGCACAGAACTCTGGCTGCTGAGGGAAAGCTGACAGGAATTTAACCCCGGTGGATCTGTCATGTTGGTGAGTGTTTAGCTATTTACTTGCCTTTTTACCATGTGTCCATTTCGTTTGTGCACTGACTGCAGTCTGTCTCAGATGTTTCTTCTGCTGCATGGCTGTGGCTGGAGTCCAGATCATACAGGGAGGAGGTGGGTGGAGCTAAACTGTAGGCGCGGAGGAGGAAGTTAAATCTCCTCCGCTGTGAATTCTGGGTCTCTGCCTCTCTCCTGCTCATGACGTCACTGGTTGCTACACGCCAAGCGGGCGGCAGGTAGCAACCAGTTTGGGCACTGAGCCAGCAGCGGTGATGAATAGTAAATAAGGGTCTCTGCCAGCTAGGGGTCCACCACAGGCTGAGACAGAGAGAGACAAAGACGATGCTATTTTAGGGTGCATTAGATCGACCCAGGGCGGGACTGTCCCGGGCAATCCGGGACACGTGGGCACCCTATATGGAGTAGGAGGTTGAGGTGGCGGTGGATGTGGTGGTGTAGGTTAAAGCAGCGGTGGAGGAGGGTGAGGTAGCCAACAACCCAAAAAAAGAGTGAGAAAGATCAAAAATACAACAATGGCTGGGTAAGGCCGGTATAAATGTCAATTCTGCACAAGGTACTGACAGGTCCTGTGGGATCCATGCCTGGGTCATTTTAATGAACGTGAACTTGTCCACATTGGCTCTGGACAGGAGGCTGCGCTTGTCTGTGATAACGCCCCCTGCCGTGCTAAATACACGTTCAGATAATACACTGGCTGCAGGGCAGGCCAGCACCTCCAAGGCATAAAAGGCAAGCTCCGGCCATGTGCCCTATTTGGAGACCCAGAAGTTGAAGGGGGCAGACCTGTCATTCAGTACGTGTAGGCGTGTGCACACATACTGCTCCACCATGTTGGTGAAATGCTACCTCCTGCTAAGACGTTCCATATCAGCTGGTGGTGCTGGTTGTTGTGGCGTGCTGACAAAGATTTTCCACATTTCGGCCATGCTAAGCCTGCCTTCTGAGGTGCTGGCGGAGCCCCGGCTGCGTTGGTGACCTCTTCCTCCTCTTCTGCCTTTGCCTTTTGCTTCCACTGTGCCCTCGCTGTCAGGTGGGAATGCCACCAGCAGCGCGTCTACCAGCGTGCGCTTGTACTCGAATAGTACTTGAATACCAGAATAGAGCAACAGTATCTAAAGGGTGTACCTCACACGTACAGATACAGACTAGGCCGCAATTTAAGATTTTTCCCCTAAATGTTTTTTTTTTTTTGAATACCAGAATAGAGCAACAGTATCTAAAGGGTGTACCTCACAGGACATGCTGCCTTCCCTGCTAATGTACCTCACCATGATATAGAGATACAGACTAGGCCGCAATTTAAGGACCTCTCTCATACAACAATCACCTGCTATCACAACATTTAGCGCGAATGTAGAACATTGGTATTCCTGAACGCACAGAGGGCAAAAACCCTGTAGAATTTATTGAATTTAAGATGTTTTTGGAGAGGGCACACAGAGTTCCCCCTGCAAAATACCCTGCACGCTTGCGAGTAGAAGCAATGGGTTCTGTGTGATACCCCCAACGCAACCATGCAATTCGTTTGATAGCAGTTATGTTCCACATTTCTATTGTTAAGGCGGAGTTGACTGCCTTTATTGCGAATTGTTTGCTACTACCCTGGTAACTACGACTGTAGTCCCTGCTGCTGAGAAGCTAAGACACTATAGTGCGCTTCCACTGTTGCCCCCCCAGGATGGTCAACGTAAGATAGTTAATGCGGAAGGACCGCAAGGCCCTGTTGGCCTACTGTTGCTCAAGTTTACTTTTGATTTCTCTAACAGTATCTAAAGTGTATCTAAAGTGTGTATCTCACACGTACAGATATGCAGAAAACGTTAAAAAAAAAAAAATTGTCCTAAATTTTTTTTTGAATAGCAGAATAAACAACAGTATCTAAAGTGTGTAGCTTACTAAATACAGATATGCAGGAAACGCAGCAAAATATCTTTTTTTTGCCCTAAATGGGTGTTTTTAGAATAGCTTTCACTACTACCTGACCCCGACCCGATACCGGAAAACTTACTGATTTTTCTTTGAACACAACTTAGACTCCGCGGAACTGCCCGTGATATGGGATACGGCCAAAGCCTTCCTCCGGGGACAGTTCATTAGAGAAATTTCCCACATTAAAACGAGAACAAAAGAATGGGAGAATACGGTACTGACAGAAGCACAGAAAGCGGAAACACTCTATATAGCAGATCCCACTGAGGACAATAAAAGAGGGTGGCTCTCAGCACAGTCTATGCTAAAAAATGTTACACTGCAAATTGCGGAAAATAAGCGTTTTTTCCTGCAACAGGCACAGTTTGAAGAAGGAGAAAACACGGGACACATGCTTGCCATGCTAGCTAAATCCCAACAAACACAATCGCACATAGTAGCAATAGAAAACCCGGAAGGTACTACATGTTACTCCACTACAGATATTATGTGTGTGTTCAGGGAATTCTTTCAAGGAGTTTACACCTCCAAAGTAAATCCATCTTTTGCGGAGATCCACGCATTTTTAGACAAATACCCTATTCCCAAGTTGTCCACTTCGGACACAAACCTGCTGAATGCACCATTGACAGAAGAAGACCTACTAGAGGCCTTGTCACATACAAAGAACGGGAAGGCTCCGGGATCGGATGGCCTCCCAGCAGAAGTATATAAGCGATACGCCGCACAACTACTACCGATTCTCCTTAGAGTATATAATAGGGCATTTGAAACCGGACAACTCCCGATTTCTATGCGGGAGGCACTGATAGTGGTTCTGTTGAAACCGGGGAAGGATTCACTTTCCCCGGATTCATATAGGCCCATCTCACTGCTCACGTTTGATGTAAAGCTGTTGGCCAGGGTCCTGGCCAACAGGTTGGCAAAATGCATACAATCAGTGGTCCACAAGGACCAGTCAGGTTTCATACCAACCAGATCAACAGCACAGAATTTACGCAGGTTGTTTCTCAATCTACAAGTACCCATCGATAATCCTGGAAATAGGGCTATTCTCTCATTGGACGCTGCCAAAGCTTTTGACAGCGTCGAATGGACATATCTCTGGGAAACACTGAAAAAATTTGGGGTAGGCCCCACTTTCTTAAAATGGGTCCAACTCCTATATAACACCCCCTCAGCTAGGATGAGAATTAATGGAGACATATCTGAACCCTTTCGACTTTTTAGGGGCACACGGCAGGGGTGCCCTCTATCACCCCTGCTGTTTGCCCTGGCACTGGAACCTCTGGCTATACACGTAAGAGCCTCACAAAGTGTAGTGGGATTCCGTCGGGGCCTCAGGCAGGACGTTATCTCCCTATATGCGGATGATACCTTAATTTACCTCGGGGATACCGCAAACTCCCTAGAAAACACAATGCACCTAATAGCCCAATTTGGGAAATTATCAGGGTTTAGCATAAACTGGAATAAGTCAGTACTAATGCCGCTAGACCCCTTACCTCAACCTTTACCAGAATGCGCAAAAGATATACTTGTAGTGGAAGAATTTAAATACCTAGGGATACAGGTGGCTCCGGACCCCACAAAGTACCTGACTCTAAACTTGGCCCCCTTATTGCATAAATTCAGGATGAAATGCTCATCTTGGGTGAAGCTACCCCTATCCGCTACAGGAAGAGCAAACCTGATTAAGATGGTATGGGCCCCACAGCTACTATACGTGTTCCATAATACCCCTGTGTGGATCCCACACAAATGGTTCACGCTTATTGATGCTCAGTTTAGGGACCTTATATGGGGGAAGAAACCAGCAAGGATTAGTCTACATTCTCTACAGCTAGCAAAGGACCAGGGTGGGTTGGCAGTTCCCCACGCTAGGTCTTACTTTTTAGCCTCCCAGATGCAACATCTGGGCAACTGGGGAAACATAGATACAGACGACCCCATTAGACTGATTTTATTCCCTGAGAACCCAGCGATACCAGCTATATCATACTTGGAGGCGGGTCTCACCCACTTATCACAATCCCTACCCAGAATAGACCAACAGTATCTAAAGGGTGTATCTCACAGTAACATATGCAGTGCTGGTGCACTGAGCTTGCATAAAATGCCCGCCGACGCCAACCTAACTAACAGACAGATAAAAGTTATCTTTTCTCTGGCACTGGGCTCAGGGCAGGGTAAAAAGGTTGTGCACTGCACCTACACAACAAAATCAAGGTAGATCGCTGAGTAATTTGATTTCTGAATCAGGACTCCTATCTAATTCTCTCCCTTGAAGCAGCAGCAGCAACCTTTCCCTGCACTCTAAAGCAGAGTGACGTGCTGTGCTATGGGCCTCTAGCTTATATAGAGGCTGGGTCACATGCTGCACTGGCCAATCACAGCCATGCCACTAGTAGGCATGGCTGTGATGGCTTCTAAGGCACACGAGTTAAACGAATGTTGATTGGATGCCCTGCCTTAGGCACTGTGGCACAGTTCAGTTTCAGGGGCCCCTGATGATCTGACTTGCAAGGCGTAACACAATCCTGCTTGAGAGTAGGGATGAGCCGTACACCCCCCAGTTCGGTTTGCACCAGAACCTGCGAATGGACCGAAAGTTTGCGCGAACATTAGAACCCTATTAAATACAATGGACACGAACATTTGAAATCTAAAGTGCTAATTATAACAGCTAATATGCATGTTATTGTCCTAAAAAGGGTTTGGGGACCCGGGTCCTGCCCCAGGGGACATGTATCAATGCAAAAATAAGTTTTACAAACGGCCGTTTTTTTTTCTGGAGAAGTCATTTTAATGATGCATAAAGTGAAAAAAAATGTGAAATATCGTACCTGGGGGGTGTCTAAAGTATGCCTGTGAAGTGGCATGTATTTCCCGTGTTTAGAACTGTTCCTGCACAAAATGACAATTCTAAAGGAAAAAAAGCCATTTAAAACTGCTTGCGGCTTTAATGTAATGTCTGGTCCCGGCAATATGGATGAAAATCTTTGATAAAAATGGCATGGCTACCCCATCACCCCCCCCCCCCCCCTACCCCAGCCCATTACCAGTCCCTTTGGGTCTTGTGTGGATATTAAGGGGAACCCCGCACCCAAAATAAAACCCTATACCTAATACCCTATACCTAAAACCCTATATACTCTGAACAGCAGTATACAGGGACTGTAGGTTTGTTCTTAAGTAGAATCTGTTTATAATTTGGAACAGGTACATTTTTAAGTGTAGCTCCAGCCAAAAAAAACAATTTTTAAGCTTTTGGAGAACATAGGGAAGAGTTATCACCCCTGTAACATTTGTTTTGCTGTCTGTGCACCTGCTCAGAACATTTTACCTCACTTTCCGTCCCAATGACAAATGTTTTTGGAAAATTGGGACAATGAAACAAGGATTGGTGATAAAGCATCAGTAGAGAGGAGACACCTTTTTCCCATATTAACTCTTACAGGAGAGAATTTCCCTTCCTAGGGGTAGATTTCTTCTCACTTCCTGTTGTCTCCTTCCGTTTGCAGGTAGGAGTCATTTGTAAGTTAGATGTTTGAAAGTAGGGGCCTGCCGTATATACTCTGCAGAAATTTGCCCCTTAGATGTTGGTGTTGCCACAGCACTGTAAGCCCTCACAGTTACTCTTGGTGGGCGCTAGAACACCCTGCTGTGAACTATTATATCAGGAATTGTAATTACATGCCATTGTTGAACAGTGGTAGGAAAAATTGGGCCTTTGGTGGTGGTGCTGGTGCCACAACACTGTAAGCCCTCACAGTTACTCTTGGTGGGCGCATGAATGGGCCCTGCTGTGAATTATTAGATCAAGAATTGTAATTGCATGCCCCTGTTGAACAGGGGCAGAAAAATTGGGCCTTTGGTGGTGGTTGTGTTGCCACAACACTGTAAGCCCTCACAATTACTCTTGTTGGGCGCAGAAATGGGCCCTGCTGTGAATTATTAGATCAAGAATTGTAATTACACGCCCCTGTTAAACAGGGGCTGAAAATTTCGGCCTTAGGCACTGGTGCTGGGGCCACAACACTGCAACCTCTCACAGATACTGTACTTGGAGCACAGCAATGAGCCCTGTTGCAAAGTATTGCATCAAAAATTGTAATTACACGCCCCTGTTAAACAGGGGCTGAAAAATTGGGCCCAAGGCACTGGTGCTGGTGCCACGACACTGCAACCTCTCCCAGATACTCTAGTTGGAGTGCAGGAATGAGCCCTGCTGCAAAGCATTGCATCAAAAATTGGCAGAAAAAAAGGGGGAAGAAAACCGCGCTATCTAAACTTAAATAAAACCAGCAGCCTGCACGACACTAGTAAATTAAATGGAAAAAATGTGAAGAATAAGTGCGGCGCTCAAATGTTCAATAATAATTATTAAACACAATTCTGGGATAATATCAAAAGACCATGTTATCCAAAAAATATATATAACCAGTGATGAAGATGTGTTATATAAATGATATCCAATATAATAAAATATTGCATGAAAATATTTATATAAAGAGAACGTGACCTCAATGAAACTATCACGAACTAAACAATATTGCTCGTATCTATAAAAATAATTGTTGTGAAAATGGACGTGACCTCAATAAAGCTGTCATGAACTAAACAATATTGTGTCCCATAACTTAGACAATAAGTGAATAGTTATTGTGAAAATAGATTATTAATACACCATATAGTGACAAAAGTGAATATATTAAGACATTTAGGTGATATGTGCGGCTTGTCTGATGTATTCCGTCACCGATTATGGGAAGGCTTACCGACTGACGTGGACTCAGATGGGCTTACGCCGTATGAGTCAAAATTGCTGTGTGGTGTTTGCAATACACCGACGTGGGCAGTAGTTCCAGTTGGTAATGTATGGTGACCACCGACAAGTCTATGCGCTGGGTAGTTGATGTTAACTCAGAATGGGAATAGTAGGCAGGTATGGTATGTGGCTCATCCCCAAAGGTGTTACCGATAAAGAGAAATGAGACCATATAGCGTGATACCGTCAGGCAAAATGTAATTTAATAAATCAAAAATGGGTACTCACATGTACAAAGATTTTAGTAGGCATGTATAAAAAAGGTTGGCAGCAGCGGCATCAGCACTTCGTATCCCGACGCGTTGTCTGATGCTGATGCCGCTGCTGCCAACCTTTTTTATACATGCCTACTAAAATCTTTGTACATGTGAGTACCCATTTTTGATTTATTAAATTACATTTTGCCTGACGGTATCACGCTATATGGTCTCATTTCTCTTTATCGGTAACACCTTTGGGGATGAGCCACATACCATACCTGCCTACTATTCCCATTCTGAGTTAACATCAACTACCCAGCGCATAGACTTGTCGGTGGTCACCATACATTACCAACTGGAACTACTGCCCACGTCGGTGTATTGCAAACACCACACAGCAATTTTGACTCATACGGCGTAAGCCCATCTGAGTCCACGTCAGTCGGTAAGCCTTCCCATAATCGGTGACGGAATACATCAGACAAGCCGCACATATCACCTAAATGTCTTAATATATTCACTTTTGTCACTATATGGTGTATTAATAATCTATTTTCACAATAACTATTCACTTATTGTCTAAGTTATGGGACACAATATTGTTTAGTTCATGACAGCTTTATTGAGGTCACGTCCATTTTCACAACAATTATTTTTATAGATACGAGCAATATTGTTTAGTTCGTGATAGTTTCATTGAGGTCACGTTCTCTTTATATAAATATTTTCATGCAATATTTTATTATATTGGATATCATTTATATAACACATCTTCATCACTGGTTATATATATTTTTTGGATAATATGGTCTTTTGATATTATCCCAGAATTGTGTTTAATAATTATTATTGAACATTTGAGCGCCGCACTTATTCTTCACATTTTTTGCATCAAAAATTGTAATTACATGCCCCTGTTAAACAGGGGCAGAAAAATTGGGCCTTAGGCACTGGTGCTGGTGCCACGACACTGCAACCTCTCCCAGATACTCTAGATGGAGTGCAGGAATGAGCCCTGCTGCAAAGCATTGCATAAAAAACTTTTATTACATGCCCCTGTTAAACAGGGGCTGAAAAAATGGGCCTTAGGCACTGGTGCTGGTGCCACAACACTGTAACCTCTCCCAGATACTCTAGTTGGAGTGCAGGAATGAGCCCTGCTACAAAGCATCGCATAAAAAATTGTAATTACATGCCCCTGTTAAACAGGGGCTGAAAAATTGGGCCTTAGCCACTAGTGGCGGCACCCAGAACCAGAAATGTTCTTCCACGTTATCAGCAGGATCATTGAGGAGGAAGAGGATAGTCAGTCAACATAACAGGACAGTCACTCAGCATTAGCATAGGCAGTCTTGAAGGGATGTGACATTTCAAAATAAATTATTCGGTTACATCAGCTTCAGGTGCTTGGTAGCTGGTGGTGATCCAAGACTGATTCATCTTTATGAAGGTCAGTCGATCAACCGAGTCGGTGGACAGGCGCACCCTGTGATCGGTGACAAAGCCTCCAGCAGCACCGAATGTGCGTTCCGAAAGAACGATGGATGCAGGACAGGCCAGTAGCTCAATTGCATACTGTGCAAGCTCTTGCCAGTGATCCATCCTCAAGACCCAGTAAGCCAGAGGATTTTCGGTGGGAAAGGTGTCCAAGTCTGACCTTGCCCCTAGGTATTCCTGCACCATGTAAATCAGACGATGGCGATGGTTGCTGGAACTGATCATACCTTGGGGCTGCGGACTAAAAAATTGTATGAACGCATCGCTCAGACGGCCACCTTCTCCACTGCTCCTTCTGTTACTGACCGAAGCCTCAGCAACTCGTTGTCCATTACCAGGAGTTTGTAACCTCCCAGTCTCTGGGAACGTGTTGCACAGACCTTTCTGCAAGGCCTCCCGGAGATGTCTCATCCTCTGCTCCCTCTGCGACGGCAAGATAAGGTCTGCAACCTTACCCTTGTACCAAGGATCAAGGAGAGTGGCCAGCCAGTAATGGTCCCTCTCCTTGATCCGAAGAATACGAGTATCCTTCCGCAGGCTTTGCATGATCAGGGAGGCCATGCAGCGTAGGTTAGCTGAGGCATTTCGGTCCGGAGTCCTCTGGGTCACTAAGAACGACATGATCCGCAGCCACCTCCTCCCAGCCACGTACAAGTCCACCGGTTTCTTGGGACTGTAAATCATCCCTAAAAGACAGGGCAGTGCATGCATCTCTGATCATGCCCCACTGGCGTGGTGAAAAAAAAAGAGCTCCCCTGACCCAGTCCTGGTGCCGTAGTCGCATAGATACTCATTGATGGCCCTCTGCTGCGTGTGCAGCTGCTGCAGCATGGCCAACATTGAGTTCCACCTGGTGGGCATGTCACATATAAGGCGGTTCTTGGGCAGGTTCAACTCCTTTTGCAGCTCAGACAGCCGAGCACTGGCATTATATGATCGGGGGAAATGCAAACAGACTTTCCTGGCCTGCCTCAGGACATCCTGTAAGCCTGGGTACCTGCCTAAGAACCGTTGCACCACCAAGTTAAGGACGTGAGCCACACAGGGCACATGGGTCAGTTGTCCCTGTCGCAGGGTGGAGATGAGGTTGGTGCCATTGTCACAAACCAACATTCCTGTCTTAAGCTGGCGTGGCGTCAACCACCTCTCGGCCTACCCCTGCAGAGCTGACAGAACCTCGGCCCCAGTGTGGCTCCTGTCCCCCAAACACACCAGCGCAAGCATGGCATGGCATCTTTTTGCCTGCGTACTTGCGTAGCCCTTTGAACGCCTATGGAGCACCGCTGGTTCCGAGGACAACGCACAGGAAGAGGCCATGGAGGAAGAAGAAGAGGAGGGGGTGGAGGAGAGAGGTGTGTCACAACCAGTAGTAGTATTTTGAAAAGGGGGGGCGGAACAACCTCCAACACTACTGCACCTTGTCCTGCATGCTTCCCAGCTGCCAAAAGAGTGACCCAATGGACCGTGAAAGACAGGTAACGTCCCTGACCATGCCTGCTGGACCATGAGTCAGCGGTAATATGCACCTTACCGCTGACCGCCCTGTCCAGCGACGCATGGACATTGCCTTCCACATGCCGGTAGAGAGCCGGAATTACCTTCCGTGAGAAAAAGTGGTGTTTTGGAACCTGCCACTGAGGAACCGCACATTGCACAAACTCACGGAAGGGGGCAGAGTCTACCAACTGAAAAGGCAGCAGTTGAAGTGCTAGCAATTTAGCCAAGCTAGCATTCACTTCTTTTGATGGTCTAGCAGCTGGGGTAGGGAAATTTGCCTGGTACAATCGGACGTAGGTGTACTGCTAGCAGAGTGCCCGCAAGTATTTCGCTGTGACACACCTAATTCTACACCTTCATTCCTCTCAGTGCAGCTTTCAGAGAGGACTGAAGGTATAGTGGGGTTGGAGATCCCAGCTGATGAGGAGCAAGGAGAGGTCCGCTTTGTTCTTTGGTGTGGGTCTTTAAGGTACGCTTGCCAATGAGCTGCATGGCAGGTCAACATATGTCTGGTCAAGCATGTGGTGCCCAAGCGGCTGATGTTTTGGCCACGCGAGATATGCTTTAGACATATGTTGCAAATAGCAGCGGTGTGATCTGCTGCACTCATCTCAAAAAAGGCCCACACTAAAGAACTTTTGGAATAATGCACAGAGGCAGCGCCCTGCACAGGGGGACCTCTGCGGTGTGATTCAGTTGGTGTGCTGCCTTTAAGCTGGCCCCCGGAGGGCATCCTGCTTCATTGGAGATGTGCCTCCTCCTGCTTCTCCTCCTCTCAGGCACCCACGTGGAGTCAGTGACCTCATCATCCCCTCCCTCTTCACCACTGGAGCAAACCTGGCAGTATGCTGCAGCTAGTGGAACATGACTGCCAGATTGCTGTCCTTGAGCATCCCCTCTCTCTGCGCTCATGCTGCTGCCTTCCTCTAGCTGGGTATCATAATCAGAGCCTTCAAAACGCTGGGCATGCTCCTGGAGCATATACCCAACACTGTGGTCAAACAGTTCGAGGGACTCCTCAGGAGGACATGGTGGGTCTAGGGAAGGAGTGACTGATGACATTGAGATGAGGGAAGAGGACGCGTTGGCAGCTGCTTTGCCAGTACCCTGGGTGAGAGAGGATGAGGAGGATGAGGAGTGCTTGGTCATCCACTCTACCAAGTCTTCGGCATGATGCGGCTCAACACGTCGAGCTGCCGAAAATAAGGACAAGCGTGTCCCATTGCCACGTGCTGATGACGATGCACCGCATCCATGACCAGCACTGTTGCCTCTAGACACAGAGCCTGCTTGCCCTCTTTTATTGGCTCGTGACTGTCTGCCTCTCCTTGTTGGCCTTCCAGACATACTAATGGCCTGCAGGGAGATGGGAAAACCAGCAATAAGGTGTAGCTTCAGGTGTATACTGTGCAGGAGGCACCTACACCCACTGAAAATGCTGCAGATGCCTGTGTTGCACAACAGAACTACAGAACAACACCAGCGATGAGGGTTAGCTTCAGGTGTATACTGTGCAGGAGGCACCTACACCCACTGAAAATGCTGCAGATGCCTGTGTTGCACAACAGAACTACAGAACAACACCAGCAATGAGGGGTAGCTTCAGGTGTATACTGTGCAGGAGGCACACTACACCCACTGAAAATGCTGCAGATGCCTGTGTTGCACAACAGAACTACAGAACAACACCAGCAATGAGGGTTAGCTTCAGGTGTATACTGTGCAGGAGGCACCTACACCCACTGAAAATGCTGCAGATGCCTGTGTTGCACAACAGAACTACAGAACAACACCAGCAATGAGGGGTAGCTTCAGGTGTATACTGTGCAGGAGGCACACTACACCCACTAACAGCGCTAGGTTAAGAAGCAAAGCAAAGCTGACACTGTCCCTGCCTATCCTGCTCTCTCCCTGAATGCCAACACACTACACCCATTGTAACAGTGCTAGGTTAACAAGAAAAGCAAAGCTGACACTGTCCCTGCCTATCCTGCTCTCTCCCTGCACGCCAACACACTACACAAGGCCGCCGCGCTGGCGGCCTTATATAGTGTGGGGCATGTACTAAACCCCCCTGAACTATAATTGGCCACAGGCATACACTTCAACAAAAAAACAGTCACTTGATAGGTTATAATCAAATAAGCTTAGCTCTTATACATTTGAGAAAAGCCCAAGTATATTGCAGTATGCAAATAGAAAGTTTCAGAGAATCAGAGAAGCCTCTAATAGATATCTCTGATTCCCACACAGGAGTTCTCACACAGGAGTGACAGTAATATAACAAACAGTGAGCTACACAGTGCAGTTACACTTGCTGATTGTCCCTTTTTAGCCTGGATGGACACAGCACAAAATCAGCCTGCAGCACCTTTGTCTTGCTCAGCATGTGGCTGGCCACTCTCTCCTTCACTTCCTGTAAGACATCAATATATATATCCTTGAGGGGGTTCTTGACCCTTCAGCAAGGACAGGAAACAACCTCTTAACAGGAAGAATCTGTAAGAAGAACTCTATGGTAGTTGCCAGGCATGAATGTAAACAACCTTACAGACAGTGTACAAAAGAACACTTCTCTACACACTGTAACTGATTGAACACCACTCTATTTAACTTGGCTATATGAGTCTAGGCAGGAGGAGAGCAGAGGAATGACTCCTTCTTATGTCAGACCTCTCCCTTCTATCCCCTGACACCACAGTCCCAAAGAACCATAAACACTGCACCTAGTTTAGTGTTCAATAGTGTAACTCCAAGTTCAGATTACCCTGCTCTTACAGTACATATACGGAGCGCTGAGTATATGTGTGTGTCTGTATGGGACCAGTACCTTCAGTCCCTTGGAAGAAGAAATCTTCAGCTAGCTTTAGTTGGTGCACTTAGATGTCCTGTTTGGTAGAGTGAAAATGCAGTATGCTGGCAGTATCTGGGTAGCAAGCTGGACACTGTGACTGCTTAACAGGGTGTAAGTGTGACTCAGGTTCTACAGGTGTAGGCAAAATAGGCAATGTTGTCTGCATGCAGTGTCTCTGTATCGCTGTAAAATGGGAAAGTGCCCACTCATTAATCCTGCGACCAAGGCCCAAGCGAAGTGTCCTGGAACAGGCAGGCTCTTTGGGTTGCCCTACTGGCTATCTCACAACCAGAACACTTTACGCCATCTGTACAGGTGCATCTGGATAATGCACCTGGGATCCCCCTCTCAGGCAGGATACCCCTGACCGGCCATGGATCTGTGGGAGGGACGGCACACAGACCCAGGAAGGCAGCACCTCTCACCTGGGTCTGGTCTTCTCCCTTGCCCCGTGTTGTCTCCCAGCTCTCAGGCAGCCTCTTGGTGTTCTTTTCTTCTCTGCCCGCCAGAGCATGCTGGGGTGTGTAGTTCTGCCACCTATGGATAGCTATGGGGCTGTTTGTGTTAGAGACTACATGTCCCACATTTCTAACTGAAATCGGAAGAGAAGTGGTTTCAACCTTAATCCACGTAGAGGGTTCTTTACTGTCAGAGCAGTAAGGATGTGGTATTCTCTTTCACAAGCAGTGGTATCAGCAGGAAGCGTTGATAGTTTTAAAAAAAAAGAACGATTCGATGGGCTAAACGTTTACAATATACAGGGATATTCAATTTACTATTTACATAAACACATGTGAACACCAACACACCACAATTTAAATTGGTTGGACTGGTGTCTTTTTTGAACCTTACTGACTATGTAACTATGTAATTATTATAGAATGTATAGTAGGTTTATTAAAATTATTTAATAAAAATTGAATTTCTACTTTAAAGAAATTCAAACCGTTAAAGTTTTTCATAATGTTTCAGATCAAAGAGATATTGTCACCCCACAGTCACCATAGCTCCAGGTTCCACACTTTGCTTCACAGTCCCTGCTGTAAGGACAAAGCTTAAAGGATGAAAAAGAATGGACTGATTTTTGGCAAGTACAGGGAAAACATGGCTGGCTGATCTTTGAAAAACAGCTGAGTTGGATTAAACGAAAACCTCATCTTCTACTGCGGACTTTAACCACATGCCGACCAGCGCGCGGCAATGTACGTTGGCACAATGGCACAGCTGGGCAAATGGGTGTACAGGTACGTCCCCTTTAAATCGCGGCATTGTTGGCGCGCGCGCCCACTGCGTACTCCGTGACCATGTCCACGGGTCCCGCGGACTCGTTGTCTGCCAGGGGCCCGCGATCATGTTACGGTCATGTAAACAAGGCATTTCCGTGTTCTGCCTAGCAACATGACAGAGATCTACTGCTCCCTGTCATCGGGAGTGATCTCTGTCATGTTCTAGTGAGACAATCCCCCCCAAAGTTAGAATCACTCCCTAGGACACACTTAACCACTTGATCGCCCCTAGTGTTTAACCCTTCCCTGCCAGTGTCATTTACACAGTAATCAGTGAATTTTTATAGCACTGATCGCTGTATAAATGACAATAGTCCCAAAATAGTGTCAAAAGTGTCCGATGTGTGCGCCATAATGTCGCATTCATGATAAAAATTGCAGATCGCCGCCATTACTAATAAAAAAAAAAATAATAAAAATGCCATAAATCTATCCCCTGTTTGTAGATGCTATAACTTTTGTGCAAACCAATCAATATACGCTTATTGCAATTTTTTTTAAGAATACATATCGGCCTAAACTGAGAAAGAAATTTTTTTTTTTTATATATTTTTGGGGGATATTTATTATAGCAAAAAGTAAAAAATATAGATTTTTTTCCAAAATGTATGCTATTTTTTTGTTTATAGCGCAAAAAATAAAAATCGCAGAGGTGATCAAATACCACCAAAAGAAAGCTCTATTTGTGGGAAAGAAAAGACGTCAATTTTGTTTGGGTGAAACGTCGCACGACCACGCAATTGACAGTTAAAGCGATGCAATGCCGTATCGCAAAAAGTGCTCTGGTCAGGAAGGGGGTAAATCCTTCCGGGGCTGAAGTGGTTAATGTGCATTTTAGGGATGCAAATCTTTATCCCATTTCAATTAGGGGTCAATTCTCTGTTGCAGCTTTATTCTCTGTCACAGCAATTTGGGTCTCATGTTAAAAAAGTTAGTTGTCCTTCTTTGAATTAACTAAGGATTTAAAGGAAAAAATGTAGTTAACAATGCATTTAATGGACTCCTATGGAGTGATTTCTAACTGTGTGGGGATGGACTGACTGGAGAAAGAAAGACATCTGTGTTGCTGATTAGCAGGAACACAAGATCCTTCTCTCCTTCTCTGACAGAAAAGATTGCCGTTCTGCCTCTCCTACAAATGATCGGCGGGTCCCGGCGGCCATAAAGATCCTGGTCCCGCTGATTGGCTCCCGCTGTGTACCCAAGAGCTGATCCGAGGAATCATGTACAGGTATGTGATTTTTGCGATTAAAGGCTGCCCTGCTGTAGCAAATGTACATGGGGCGGTCCTTTAGTGGTTAAGGGCTAAGCACTAGGGTGCCCACGTGTCCCGGATTACTCAGGACAATCCTGCAATTAGCAGGTCTGTCCCAGGTCCCGGGCACCTTCATTCCGGGACAATACAGTGTCCCGGAATGAAATTGACAGAGCGAGCAAACCTCGCCACAGCGCTGGCACTTGCTCTGACTCCAGCTCCACCTGAGACTCTGGCCATTGGTCGCTAGAGCCGCCTGGTGGCTAGCAACCAGTGACTTCAAAGCCGCGACTCTGCCCAGCATGCAAAGCGGAGGAGAAGTTAACTTTCTCCTCCTCTGCGCCTAACACTCTCCACTCAGCCCTGATCCTCCATTTCTCTTCTCCAAGCGTTCCACAGCTCCCTCCTCACTGGCTGTGTTTGACGGCAGTGGGAGCCAATGTCTCCCGCTGCTGTCCCTGAGCCAATGAGGAGGCAGAGACCAAGGAGAGCAGCTGTTCTCATGCACATCACTGGATCGTGATCGGGCTCGTGTAAGTATTGGGGGGGCTGCAGGGGGAGCAGCATACTGAAGGTTTTTTAACTTACTGCATAGAATGTGTGAAGGTAAAAAACCTTCAACCTTTAGAACCACTGTAACAACCTCAATACCAACACGTTTCATCATTTCTAAAAACGTAATTGGCCATGCGTTATTTCCATTGAGGAATTAATGCTTTTCACCTAGTCCAGAAGCGCTTGTTTAAGTAGGAATAGACCGGCAGTTTTCTACATATTTTTTTAATTTCTAAAAACTGTTGAAAAAAAATATCATATTGGGGGTGTCTGCTTTTAAAAAAGTGGTTATTCTGGAGGTGTTTTTAATGGCATTTTTTAATCGGTTTTAAAAGCAGAAAGTAAGGGAAAATGTTTTTTTTCAAAATGTTTAGTCTTTTTTTCTCATATAGTAAAAAACACAGAAGTTATTAAAAACCACCAAAAGAACGTTCTATCAGTCTCAAAAAATGATATAAAATTTGAGCACAGTGTTGCCATGAATAAGCAATTGTCAAAGTACTACAGCACTTAAAACTGAAAAATGGCTTCCTGGAAAGGAAGGGGGTGTGACATGCTGATATTGAGGGGGTTAAGCTTGCTACAGCTCCTGGTTAGAAAGGCTATTTTTGCACAGGTAATAGCTGCGGCTGACGCAGACCTGTCTTTAAAAAGTGTACAGGGTTGGGTGGCTGCAGCTATCTGCTCACAGGTGGCAAAAACAGCTGCAAAAAATAAAAAGATTCCTGTCACTGCCTTTTGCACCAGCCCAAATCGCCTGTGCGAATGTAGCCAAAGGGTTAAAATTTACTAGATGTCAGTCTCCCTGGAAATTACGTTTGTGCTATGTGTCTTCTGGTAAGGCATGTTCTTCAGCTTCCTGTTGGGAATATAATACTTTCACTTTCAGATGGCCTCGAACTCGCCTTGTGTCTGTTATATTTAGCATTCAACTAGAATATTTAACGTGAAAGGCTGAATAACTGTGGACTGCGTCCAGCAACAAAATATCCTATAGTTCATAAACAGCGCCGCGATCAACTTCGTTAACAGCTGGTACGTGATCTTTACTTTGATTCCTTCATGTCGCAGTTTCCGTTTGCTAACATGACCAAGTACATAAGGAAGTAAGCAGGGATATTCGCTTTTGTTTAAAGATGAAATAATCTTGCTTTGGCATTTTCTTAATTTGCTGTATTCTACGGTTGTTGCAGACATTCTGTACCTCCTAACAGCACAGCAAATGTTGAACGTCTGGTAAGCTGCTGGAGTAAACAGTGTTAGCACTATGTCTGCAAAAAGCACAGCAGCTGCAATGCTGGTAGCTGTCATGCTGTGCAAACAAATCTTCTCTGCCATCCTCCTGTATTGGCCACGATCATTTGGGCACATGCATGGGGACATTCACAGGTATTACTGAGCTCTAGCTTAAAGTGATTGTAAAGTCTTTTTTTTTTTATTTAAAAATAGCAAACATGTTATACCCACCTGCTCTGTTGCAGTGGTTTTGCACAGAGCAGCCTGGATCCTTCTCTTCTCGGGTCCCTCTGCAGGGCTCCTGGACCCTCCCTCCTGTTGAGTGCCCCCACAGCAAGCAGCTTGCTATGGGGGCACCCGAGCCAAGCCACAGCTCCCTGTGTCCATTCAGACACGGAGCTGTGGTCTGGCCCCGCCCACTTTCTCTTCTCATTGGCTGACTGACTTTGATTGACAGCAGCGGGAGCCAATGGTGTCGTGCTGCTGTTTCAGCAAATGGGGAGGGGAGTCCCGGGCAGCCAAGACAATTCTACAACATCGCTGGATCTAGATGGGGTTCAGGAAAGTACTAGGGGGGCTTTTTATCTTAATGCATAGAATGTATTAAAGTGTTACTAAAGGCAATTTAAAAAAAAATTTAAATAACAAACATGTTATACTTAGTTACATAGTAGGTGAGGTTGAAAAAAAGACAAGTCCATCAAGTCCAACCTGCTCCGTGCAGTGGTATTGCTTAGAGAGGTCCCGATCCTCCCTCTTCTTGGGTCCCTGGCAGCGATCCTGGCTCCTTTTCCTCCTCTTGGGACTACCATAACCAGCCACTGGCTATGGGCAGAAACAGCGCTCCCGACCTGTGTGCTATAGAGCCATGCTTTATAGACTTACACAACAAGACTTGGGCCCGCACCCTACTTGCTCCTCACTGCATTTGATTAACAGCAGCAAGTGCCAATGGCTCTTGCTGCTGCTCGAATGCTGTGTAAAGAGGAAAAGAGGGGAGAATAGATGCAGTCGTGCACAGCGCTGATCTCTTCTCCCCTCTATTCCCCTTCACACAGGGGTAGGGGGGCACAGGGAGACTGAACGTTTTTTTACCTTAATGCAAACAATGCATTAAGGTAAAAAACGTTTTTAGGTTTAGTAACACTTTAAGATAAAAAACCTTCTGCCTTTACAACCCCTTTAAAACTCCCAAGCATGGGGTTTTGCTGGTAATGTGTACAGTTGATTGTAGAAGTATATGGCTGTGAGCGCTTGTACTTGTGTAAATGCTGATGCTCTTTTACATAGGTGTTTACTGTGGATGTGTGTATAAGGAATATCCTGAATGGAAAACTTGCGAGTTCAGTAAAATACATCATATGCACATGCGTGGGTAAATGCAAGCACACAGGTGTGTACAACCATGCACTTCTATGGTCAGCTGTAGACGCCACCTGCAGCTTCCCAGGTACGTGAAAATGCCAGGAGTGTAGTAGCAATGTTACCTTGGACAAATCTGGTTGCTGTAAACCATAAACACAAAACTTTACTTCTGAGTAATAAACAGGTGAATTCCAGGAAACTTAAGGTAGTCTACATAGTGAACTTGGTGTAGAGTTATTTACTTTCAAGTTATTACAGAGGACAAAGGGGGCACTCTATCTGGAGGAAAATAAATTTACATGGGGCAAAGCAATAATTACACCCATGCGAGGGCTGTCTCTGCCCGCATGGGATGCACTGGTGTTCCATGCATCCTCGTGTAGATTGTGAATGTACATTTTCATGTTTTTTTGGTGTATGGTTTGGATTATTTGAGGTGCTAGTTTTCTGATTTTCTATTCAAAGAATGCATGTTAATGCATAATACACTGCAACAGTCCAGCCTTACTGTTCAAAAGAAATTTAATTTCCCTATTTTTAAATAGTAAATAAAGCTGGGAAGCTGGATTTTACCTGCACCCAGGCATGTACAGGCCATCGGGACTACTGGGAGTTTCCCAGGGGGCCGATGGCTTATTGGGCTGTTTTTTTTTCCAGGCTGTGACGGCCCTTGATACAGGCAGAAGTCAGCCCCAGCGGCCGCCGAATGGCTGGCTGCTGCGCTGCATTCTGGGAGTTGTAGTCCGGCCCGCTTAAGTTCCTGTCGGTGGGTGGAACTCAGCAGCACCTCAGGAGCAACTACAGCTCTCAGGAGTCTCTGAGGCAGGCAGAGGCAGGGTATGTGGTACGCCAGGGCACGCTTCACAAACGTCATGTGACTTGCTCAGGCTGTGGGCTGGGCACTGGCTTAAGGAGTGGCTGCAAGTCAAGTTGCAACTTGTTTCGAGAGGAGAGAGAAGACGTGACAGAAAGCAGCACTGCAGCCTACATTGAGTGAGACGAGCAGGCAGCTGAGCTTACCCCTCCACTACACTCCCGGAGTCTTTGAACAGGAGACAAGCCGAGCAGTAAGGCAGCTTGGAAGTTGTCATCACCCCCCGAAGAGGCAGTGCACGGTGCAAGGACCTGCTCAGTTAAGAGAGAGACCCTACCCGGAGAGCCCCCAGCTGACCCCCACATCCCACCCCCATCCCCCCCATTTACCCTGCCCCAGTGTCCTGCCCACCACCCAGTAACCCCAAAATAGGAAATAGCCCTCAGCACACTCTTTCTGTCAGGTCCTGTGCCGGCCATGGCCTGTGGGTCCTGTGCTAGCCATGACCTGTGGGCAGTGGTGTCAGGTGGGGGGTCTGACCGGGGCTAAAGCCCCGTGTGGGCCTCCAAAAAGCCAAGGGTCTCCGTCGTACCAAAGACCATTATTGGCTCCGAGTCCCAAGGCCTGGGATTGAAACTCAGGGCTATTGGCCACCTGCCCTGGAGCCGCTTTTGGGGCGATCCTGGGGCGGGTGCACACCAGGCTGCCTCTGAACTTTTTTTGTGTGTGTTTGCAAAATTAAAGTGAGCCGGCCTGGATGAAGTCCAGGGCCACATTTTTTGTCCCAGTCCAGCCCTGCCTGCACCTTGCTAGACACAGGTCTGAAGAGGGTGGGAGGGACTAAACAGGGCTTTTACATTATTTCCTGAAGCTCCAGCAGATGAGCTAGGTGTTGCTGGTCACTGATCAGGCTTTTAAGGGTGCCAACATTTAAACCCCTGCAACAGCAGCAAGGGTGACAATGATTTAAACTGGTCACCTCATCAAAGGTAGTGCCTATTCAATCTCCCTACTGGCAGAATCAACACGTATCCACAAAATGTTCCAGGGGGTACTTAAAAACAGAGCCAGATCTTGCTGTTATGGTTAGATTACACCACATATTGTATGATCATTCTACCTAGCCCATGTATTCATACTTACCTCCAAAGCCCCTCCACAGGGCTCTGTCAGTGTCAACCATTTTTGCAGGCGTAGGAACATGTTCCATTTTCTAAATTGGAGGGTCTTTAATATTGCCACTTTCATTTGCTCCCCCGTCATTGTTAGTAATTGTCTCATAGTTTCTGTGCTTGTCACTTTTCTGTCTGTGTAGTCAAGTACTGATGTAGAAGGATGCACAAGGTCGCTGTAGTTTTTCCTGTTTTTGATATTTCATAGTTAGGTTTGATTTCAAGATTTTGTTGTGCTTGCCCCGATTATCTTTTTGCTTGAAGCAAGTTCCCTGATTACATGGGAACCAGCACAGTCCTGATATTTCCATGTAAGAATAAGTTGGTAGGGATGTCATTAGAAATTAAGACAGGAGCAGACAGAACCTGGAGCAATTGTGCATAGCAACAAGCTTTTATCTTCAGCTTTGGAATTTTGAAGATAGAAGCTGATTAGTTTTTGTGCACAGCTGCTATGGTTTAGATAAACTCCTACTTTGGGTGCCAACAATCAGTAGCGCCGCTATGGGGGTGCGGACTGCATGCTGGTGACACCTGCCAGAGGGGTGGCACCATCAAGTAGGAAGTGATAGCCGACTATGATGGTGTCACCCCCATCCCTGACAATAGTCTGCCCAACACCCTAGACAGGAGAGAGCCCATTAGGCGGAGGATAGGGGTTTGGGGGGGTGGTGACACCATGTTTTATCGCACAAGGGGGGTTTGGGGTGGTGGTGGGGGTGACACCATGTTTAACAGCATGGGGGGCAGGAGTATTGGGGTGACACCATGTTTTACCGCACCAAGTGACATTAATCCTAGCGACGCCACTGTCAACAATGCTGTTGAGGTTCTGGGGCAGATCAGAGCCATCCATGTTTCTTTATAGGTCTTGATGGCTTAAACATTTTTGAAAATCACAACTTAGGTCCAGAGAAACTATTTAGTGATTCTACAGCTACTAATCTTTAACAGACCTGCATTCAGTGGCGGCTGGTGAAGTTTTAGGATGGGGGGTGCCAGACCCCGCCCTTCCTTTTTGACACCTCCCACTTCTCATAAGCCACACCCCTTATAGAATCCACCCCCCTTATAGAATCCACCCATACAGCTTAGCATCACAGGACAGAGTATATAGCTCAGCCTCACTGGTCAGGGTATATAGCTCAGCCTCACAGATCAGGGTATATAGCTCAGCCTCACAGATCAGGGTATATAGCTCAGCATTACAGATCAGGGTATATAGCTCAGCCTCACAGATCAGGGTATATAGCTCAGCATTACATATAAGGGTATATAGCTCAGCCTCACAGGTCAGGGTATATAGCTCAGCATTACAGATCAGGGTATATAGCTCAGCCTCACAGATCAGGGTATATAGCTCAGCATCACAGATCAGGGTATGTAGCTCAGTATTACAGATCAGGTTATAAAGCTCAGCCTCACAGATCAGGGTATGTAGCTCAGCCTCACAGATCAGGTTATGTAGCTCAGCCTCACAGATCAGGGTATATAGCTCAGCATTATACATCAGGGTATATAGCTCAGCCTCACAGATCAGGGTATATAGCTCAGCATTACAGATCAGGTTATATAGCTCAGCATATGTAGTATGTGGGAATTGGGGGAAAGTAGGGCATCAGATATATAGTCTTGTGAAAACAAAAGTTCCTTTTATTTCTCTGGAAAACAAACACAAATTGCTTTTTATTTCAGAAAAGAGGTAAAACAATAAGCTTATCTTCAGCACACAGTGCAAAGTAGGAAGAAAGCTCCAACAGAAAAGTACATGTCAAAGTATTTCCCAGTTTATTCCAACTAAACACAGTTCTTCTGCAGCAGCCTTCTGTGGTGTGCTCTCCTCTTCTCCCCTGGAGTGTGGGCATGCAGGCAACGGTGGCTGCTCCTTCTCCAGTGTGAGTCTCTTCTTCCTAAGCACTAGGCATCCAATAGGATTGCCTGGCGCTTTGGCCAATCAGGAAATAGGTCTCACGACCTGCTTCTTGATTCGCGGGGAGAAACTGTAGTGTGAAAAATAGTGAAAATGAATTCACTATCGTTACACAATTGGGTGGGATTAGGGCACACTCTCTGCGCCCCGAGCCCACCCTTTTTTAATCCTATTAGAGCCTCTGGCTCTAATCAGGTTCTTAAAAAAAAAACCTGCCCACCCCGCCATAGGAATTCATGCGCCTGGCATCCTGAAAGGGGCTGGGTGCATGGATAGGGATGAGTAAGTGAGCAATTTAAGTGGTTAAATGAAAAAAAAAAAAATCACATATCCCCTGTGCAGTCAATCTAGTCATTGCTGGTCTCAGCATTATGTTAGAATACTATGCGCTGGTATCCTGTAGAACAGGTGTAACGAGATAAGTGAGCTGCATAGGGTAGACATGACTCAAACCTAAAGTACTAAAAACAATGATATTTAGCATAGAACACTGGTTAGAAACAGCATAAACCTAGCAGCCTATAAAACACTAGTAAACATAGGTGCACAGTACAGGTCACTTAACAAGCCAACTAACTATATACAAACTATTTACAATCAGGGAAAAATAGGAAATCAGGTAAGCAGAGGCAGACAAACTTCCAAGAAGCAATGAATAAAACAGGTCAGAAAGAGGCCAGATTGTGGTTCAGGTTCACAAGGCGCAGGTACAGGCAGCAGGATAGGATCAGGGGGTTTACACATTACAGGAACAAGTCAGCGGCAAGATCAGGATCATGAAATCTCAGTACCAGAAAGCATAGGCAGTTAGGCACAAGGTGTTAAATTCCCTGTTAATACCCTTCCAGCAGCCAGCAACCAATACAGGCTAATTCCTGGGGACCTGCTTGCCACTGATAAGCATAGGGGGTTCAGGCATGAGTCTGAACCAGCCTGACCTATCCTGCCAGGAAGCTGTCAAAGCAGACATTCAATCATAAACAGTGGAGGCTTTCCCTGCCCATAGCTGCGTGTATACACGTCCCTTGCATATGTGAAAATGTGGGGTAGAGAATACCTTTACCGTCTACTAATTGGCAGTTGGCTTTGACAGCTTCCTGGTGGGCTAGCTGAGGAGGGTTCGGACTCGCGTCTGCTGGCTGACACCCGCTGGTAGACACTAGAACTGAAATCTTCAGGTCAGTGGACCCCAGTGCAACCAGCTATTGAACCAGCTCCTAACAGTATGACAGTGGCCAGTATGTGCAGGAGAGAAGTGTGAAGGTTAAGAAATTTGACAGTATGTGCAGGAGAGCATTGTGGAGTGTATAACAGTGGACAGTATTTGCAGGAGAGGAATGCAGAGGGTATGACAATGGGCAGTATGTGCTGGAGAGCAGTGCACAAGGTATGACAGCAGGGAGTATGTGCAGAAAAGGAGTTTTAATTGGGTGCTATGTGCAGAAGAGCAGTGTGGAAGGTATGGCAGTGAGGAATTTGTGCAGGCAAGTAGTGTGAAGGATAGGAAGATGGCAAGCATGTAAAGGAGAAGAGCATGAGGGTATGAAGATGACCAGATGGCCAGTATGTGCAGGAGAGGAGTGTGGAAGGTATATCAGTGAGTAGTATGTGCAGGGGAGGACTGCAGAGCTCATGATGGCGTGAAGTATGTGCAGGAAGCTAGTGTGGAGTGTATGCCAGTGGGGCAATATGTGGAGGACAGCAATCTGGAGCCAGGGCTGGTGTAAGGATTTTTGACACCCTAGGCAAAACCTAATTTTGCCACCCACATTGGCTTTACCCCTGACTCCACCTCCTTTGCCCTGCCCATGTGACAGGAGGTGGCGCTATATAGGAAGCATCGGCTTTGCTCCCTCTAACACTGGCTAGAGTGCTGCGCCTCTAGTTACACTACTGGGCAGATGGAGTAGCTGCCTGAGACTGAGTTAGTTACATCCTGCAGCCTGCAGAGCATGCAGACACAGAGGTAAACCAGCGGCTGGGCGCCCCTAGGCAGCAGTGCACCCTAGGCAGCTGCCTAGTTTACCTAGTGGTAGCACCGGCCCTGTCTGGAGCATATGATAGCGAAGGTAGAGAAGGGTATATGTGCAGTAAAGTAAAGTTTATGATGGGCAGAAGAGGTGTGGGTTTGGAATTCCTTGTGAGCTGGGGGACAAGTTTTGAGAGAAGTGCTAGAGATATCCTGTGAGTAGAAGTGTGCTGGCTAGGAGGGATGTGCCCCGCACAGAAGAGGTGGTTTTTACTGTAAGGTGGCAGGCAAGGAATACATTTGCTATGAGCAGAGGATGAGGGCATACTGTAAGTATAAAGAGGCAGGGGGTTTGAAGGCTTGATGGAGATGTGCTAAGAGGCACTCTGGAGGTGAAGGGGGCCGAGTTTAGATAGGGTAGGCTTGGTATGTGTTGTGAACACTATGAGCAGGGCTGGGTGGGGGCAGGATGGGCATGCACTGAGACCACTGAGATGGGGAAGGGAAATGAGAATTGAGAAATGTGAGCAGGGATCCACTGTGAGTGAGGTTGGGGTGGTGCTGAGGAGGCTAGAGATGTGCTGAAAATCTGCTGTGGTAATGGGAAAGTTGTCCTATGAGGGGTACTCATGCCAGGTCTCTTGGCTCCCATGCCCTTCAGTCTTTCCTGCTCACACTGGGAGTTGAAATCTCTTGGAGCTGGCTAAAGGCACCAGCACATAGGTGCACAGGAGGAAGAGAAGGAACCTAGGATACTTGACCATTGGCTGTCTTGACTGATCACCCCTCCTTTGCCACCACCATCACCACTTTCTGCACTGGGATCTGCCATCTCTGGTTCTCAGTCAACATTTCCTAAAGCCCCATACACACGGTCGGATTTTTGCATGGATTCTGTCCGATCGGACAATGTTGTTGAAAAATCAGACCGTGTGTATGCACCATCGGACAGTGTATGTCGGATTGTCCGACGGACAAAGTCCTATCTCCTGCTGGATAGATTTTCCGACAACACGGTCCGATCACACCAAATCCGATCATGTGTACGGTTGTCCGACGGACAAAGTGCTACGCATGCTCAGATCACATTACAAGACCAAAGCTATTGGCTACTAGCCTCTACGTAGTCCAGTCGTAGGCAACAAACGTCACCACGTTCAGAATGATCGGATTTTCCGACAACTTTGTCCGACCGTGTGTACGCAAAACCAACATCGGACAAAGTATGACGGACATGATCCGACGGACCTGGTCCTCGGATAATCCGAGCGTGTGTATGGGGCTTAAAACTGATGACATTTCTGGAGGTTTATACCATCAGGAGGGCCATTCTGGGTAAAGTGGTGAGAGCTGTGTTCTGCCTTATCACCTGGCAGTCATGCTCAAGCCTTGTACATAAGATGTTTTTATCGGATGACTACTCGTTTGTTTTCTTTGCATGCTAGTCTCCATATCAAAAGAAGAGGTTACTAATGTACAAATATTCTCGTACGACAGAATAAAAATTCAGAAGTTATGTAATGTATTGTATTTTTGTACGAAAACTGTACTGATTAAAGAAAATTGTACGATCTGGTATTGTACAAGAAAAATTTTTGCGTTTGTTCCTTCGGATCATTTCGGACAAAAGCTGTGTACTAACGATCAGATTATTGTACGATAGCTTAGGAAGCACTATTTTTCATCCAATTTTTCTATTGTGTGTACGGGCCTTTAGGGATCTTGGGCACTAGGAAGTTTTTGTATATGGTGACTGGCTTTGGACAGTTGCTAACTGTGCTGCTGCACCTTCATTTCACTGCTCCTGCACTTTCACCCATACAAAGCAAATAAAAACCCCTGCATGTCTTTTTTAGTGCAGTGTTGACTCTTCTGCAAGCCTACCCTGGAACCACCACTCCCATGTTTCCAGACATACTTGTCTGCCTTTCTCAAAGCCCAGGACTTGTGCAGCAGGGACTGCTTGATAGTCAGGTTTGCTATGTATTTGTGTTTGGACAAATGTGCAGGGGGGGCTTGAGTCATTTTTTTAGTCCCT
Source organism: Lithobates sylvaticus (assembly GCA_028564925.1). Taxonomy (NCBI): domain Eukaryota; kingdom Metazoa; phylum Chordata; class Amphibia; order Anura; family Ranidae; genus Lithobates; species Lithobates sylvaticus. The sequence continues at coordinate 447,786,526 of CM053026.1, read as the reverse complement.
GCGGGGTAGAGGTGGGACTACTGTGGACATGCTCACTGCTTCTTGGGATGCAGTACTGCTGCAGTGTTTCTGTCCATTCTCCATACAGCTAAAACAGGCCAGGGAAACCAGCATAGATGCCTACTCCATAACTTGCAGCTGTTGGCACTGAGAGGACAGGAGATTGAAGTCCCTGTGTAGGGCTTTCAGGGACGGTAAAGGTGTTAGAATTTAGAGACAGGTGAGGTGGGTAAGGGGAAATAGCCATCACACCCTTAGAGGAATTCAGTAGAGTAATAATTTTTTTCCCACTTTCCTGGTGGTATGGCCCCTTTAACATGAACAAATTCCTGAAAGCTGTGTGCCAGTTTCATTACCAGTACTAACACATATTTAGGTGTTTCTAATGAAGTGATAGTGTTGTTTTTTTGGTATAGTAGGTAAATTTCCAGGCTTGGCTGGCAGCCAAGCCTGGGTGTTTTTTGATCTGGGTAGGGAATAACTCAAAGCAGAGATGTGGTGACTCACAGGAAGCATCACCAACACCTTCCACTTCTTTCCAGAATATTCTAGTATGCCTGTGTATTATTGCGCCCTATGTACTTCAAGTCACATGAAAGTTACACCAAAGTAGTACAGGGACTACTTTGAAGTTGGTGCGACTTAAAGTAGCACAGATATGAATGGTTATCATTGAGAATCACGGGGTACAACTTGTCATGCAACTCGGAGGTCCAAATTTTCTGGAAAAGTCGCCCAACTGTGAAACAAGTCATATATATTTTAATAGAAAGGAGCTCTCATTTATACTTGTATAGTCCTTACTGATTTACATCAGCAGAACAAATGCAGGAAGTGAAGTGTGCACCTGGGGCGGAAGCAAATGTGTGGTGATGCCAAACAAATCAATGAACCCTACCCACACCAAATCTAACTACCACATTGAGTAAGCACAAGTACATATACTACACCTACCCGGCAAATGCAGAGCCCGCACTGCGCTGCGCTAATCACAGGCAGTGAGACATTGTCCCGATGCGCGGCTACAGAGATCGGGATTCGGGAAATGTCTCACTGCCTGTGATTTGCACAGCGCAGACTTCCTGCCAGGCTCTGCAAGTGGGCTGTGCGAACACGCCAGAGCTCATCCTTAATTTCTACATATGATATTTGAAGGTAAACTTAAGGCAGTTTGATAAGAAATGGTGTCCCTCGGATAGCAGCAGGTGAATTACAAAGACAAAAGGCCCAGTTTGAGCCCTGGTTCACACTGACAGCGGTAGGAAAGCGTTCAGCTGAACTCACACAATTTCATTCCCACATGTCAGTCCCAACTGCAGGGGCACTATCAGAGATATCTGTGCATGTTTCTGCCCTGATATCAATACAAATCACACCCCAAAGTCGCACCAATTAGAACAGTGCAATTGCCACCGATTTGACATGTCAAATCGCACCAATGTGAACCAGAGCTGACATACTACACTGCTTATCCACCAGCTGAATTCCTTACCTGCAATTCTCCACAGCTGTTTATATATAAATATTCCACCTTTATCACTTACTTGCAGGTGTGCTGAAGCCTAGGTTTACATTGGAGCGATTTGAGAGATCAAGTCGCAACCTATTGGAGGCATGGCACTGTTCCAATCGATGCAACACCAATTTTGCAGCGCCGCACGGATTTGTAAAAGTAGTTCCTGCACTACTTTTGATGATTTCAGGTGCGACTTCAATAGATATCTGTGTATGAAGCCACACAGATGTCTATCAAGTAGCACCTGAAATCGCGCTACTTCAAGTGAAGTAGCACGATTTCAAAGTAGCAACAATGTGAACCAGGCCGAAGAGACTAGTTTTTTTTGGTGCACAAATACATATAGAAATTATAAGATAAAAAGATAACGGAAAATTTATATCAAATACTTACCGTAATTTTCCTTTCCTGATGGACTCCATGGCAGCCTACGTATGGGTTAATCCCGCCTCTCATACCTCATAGGACCCTTCTCCCCTAAATCTTTGCTCTTAATCAGAGACTGTGTTCCATAACTTAGCCTACTCCAGCAAATGGGAGGGAGACTCCTGCTGCCATGGAGTCCATCAGGAAAGGAAAATTACGGTAAGTATTTGATATAAATTTTCAGCTTTCCTGACTGACTCCATGGCAGCCTACGTATGGGAAATAACTAGCCATACAGACTCGGGTGGGCACAAATTGCTGGTTCAACAGAAAAAAGGTTTAATTGGCACCGTTCAAACAGATAAAACATTTAAACCAAAATTCACAGAGGAAAGAGCCGCCGGCTCAACACAATAGTGCCTCATGAAAGTGTTTATTGACGACCAAGAAGCTGCTTTGCAGATCACTTCCGCCGATACGTGTCGGGAGGCTGCCCATGATGTCGACATACCCCTGGTAGAATGAGCAGTCACAGTCTCCGGAGGAGCCAGCCCCTTAGCTGTATATGCCCTTTGGATAGCTTGAACAATCCAACTTGCAATGGTTCTAGAGGAAGCACGCAATCCCCTGTTCTTTCCATAAAAGTAGACAAGCAGATGATCCGACCTTCTGAAAGGTGCAGTAGCTTCTAAGTAGCTTTTCAAGACTTCACCGACATCCAGAGGATGGGCAAATGAAGAATCATCTGATTGAAAGGTTGGGAGAACAATCTCCTGGTTCTCATGAAACACTGATGTTACTTTAGGATTTGATCCTAACATCGGAACCAAGACTACCCGATCAGGGAAGAAGGTAAGGAAAGGCTCCTTAGAACCTAAAGCACTGATTTCCGACACTCTTTTAGCCGATGTTATGGCTACTAGAAAGGCTGTTTTAAGGGAAATGTCCTTCATAGATAGCTCATCCATCTGTTGAAAAGAATCTTCTGAGAAGAAATCCAGAACAAGAGGAAGAACCCATTTGGAGAACATTGGCTTTCTCTGAGGCCCAAGTCTGAAGCTCCTCTAAAGAATTTGTCTGGTAAGAGGATGTCTTGCCCAAAAAAAACATCAGTAAAAGCAGATATTGTGGAAACTTGGAGAACTTACAGACAGCGGCAGAACCAGACCTGATTGGAGAAATCCCAAAACATCCTCTATTTTTGGATTGTTACAAGAACCACCAGAAGAGGAGACATAGTCCATAAATTTAGACCAGATTCTCTGGTAAACTTTGTTCGTACCCTGTCTTCTAGCATTTAACAGGGTAGCAATTGCTGAACTTGAGCATCCTAATGCTTTCAGCCTCTTCCTCTCAACCACCAGGCCATCAGATGGAGATGAGATGGGCACAGATGAAGGGATGTTCCCTGTAGCAGAAGATCCGACCTGGAGGGAAGCGGGACTGGGTCCCGGTAACTCAACTGCAACAGGAGAGGAAACCATGGCCTGTTGGGCCAGTATGGAATGATTGCCACTATTTCTGCCATCTCCTGTCTGAGTCTCGAAAGGAACCGAAGAATGATCGGGACTGGAGGAATCTCCACTGATCCGTGAGAGCATCCACTCCGATGGCTTGGGGACAGCGATACCTGGTATAATATTTCCTCATTTTGGCATTGCAAGGAGATGCAAACAGGTCCACTTCCGGAGTCATTCCCAATGACAGGATCCAGTCGAAGACTTCCATGTGGAGAGACCACTCGTTGTTGTCCAAGGAGGTTCTTGAAAGGAAGTCCGCCTGGACATTTTGGATCCCAGGAAGATACACTGCCGTCAGGTCCATCAAGTTCGCCTGAGCCCAGTACATGATTGGACTCACTTCTTTCAGAAGGGAGAGACTGCAAGTGTCCCCTTGTCTTTTGATATACAACACTGCTGTCGTATTGTCCAATCTCATGAGGACTGAGGTTTCTAATGTCAGATGGGGAAAAAAACCCGAAGGGCCTGGAAAGCAGCTCGAAGCTCCAACACGTTCGAGACCACTCCCTGAGGTGGAAAATCCCACCTGCCATATGCTACGTCTGACAGACACAGAGCGGCCCAGCCTCTGCTGCTGGCATCTGTCGTCACCGTTATCTGGGAGACTGGAGCTATCGAATGGCAGTTGAGAAGATTCCTCCGTTGCAACCACCAGGGGAGACTCTCCCGCATGGAAGGAGTTATCCGAATCAAGTGATCTTGCAACTCCGGATTCCATTGTTGGAGGAAGCCTTTCTGAAAAGGCCACATCCTCCATTGCACCCATTTTACCATGGGGGCTGTTGCGACCATGGTGCCTATTCTCCTGAGGCACTGGGAGGCCCTGAGAAGGGGACCTGACATTGCCAGATGAATCCTGTCCCGGACTACCGGGATCTTCTCTAGAGGAAGAGAAACGGTGCTCTTCGCTGTGTCGAACTGCGCCCCTAGAAAAACTAGAGACTGGGTTGGCTCCAGATGACTTTTCCTGGTTTAATAGCCAGCCAAATTCTGTCAGGGTAGAGATGACTTGCTTCCGGTGTAACAGTAATTGTTCTCTGTCTTGAGACAGTAGGAGTAGATCGTCGAGATAGTGATGTAACCGAATACCTCTGACTCTGATCAAGGCGACCACCACGATTTTCGATTGGTACATGGAAGTACGCATCTTTCAGGTCTATTGACACTAGCCAATCGCCTGGTTGAATTGTTTGGCGAATGGTCAATAAGGTCTCCATCTTGAATTTCTCCTTTTTTATAAAGGAGTTCAGGTAAGTCAGGTCGATAACCGGCCTCCAGGAACCACTCTTTTTGAGAACCATAAAGAGGGGGGAATAAATCCCTTGAAACTTTTCCTCAGACGGAACTGGAATGGCGGCACCTTGGGTGATAAGGGAGTCTGTGCAGGTCAACAGAACCTCTCTCTTCTCTTCCAACAATGGAAGACTTGTGGGAACAAAGTGATGTATGGGTGGACTGCTGAACACCCAGGCATGTCCTAGGGAAACTGTCTTTATAGCCCAATAATCTTGTATCGAGGCTGCCCAGACGTGGCAGAAGCGGAGTAAACGAGCCCCTACTTGCTCCGCCTGGACAGGCACTACAGTGCCTTGCGAAAGTATTCGGCCCCCTTGAACTTTTCAACCTTTTGCCACATTTCAGGCTTCAAACATAAAGATATAAAATTTTAACAACAAGTGGGACACAATTGTGAAGTGGAACGAAATCTATTGGATATTTTAAACTTTTTTAGCAAATAAAAAACTGAAAAGTGGTGCGTGCAAAATTATTCGGCCCCTTTACTTTCAGTGCAGCAAACTCACTCCAGAAGTTCAGCGAGGATCTCTGAATGATCCAATGTTGTCCTAAATGACTGATGGTGATAAATAGAATCCACCTGTGTGTAATCAAGTCTCTGTATAAATGCACCTGCTCTGTGATAGTCTCAGGGTTCTGTTGAACGCGCAGAGAGCATCATGAAGACCAAGGAACACACCAGGCAGGTCCTTAATACTGTTGTGGAGAAGTTTAAAGCCGGATTTGGATACAAAAAGATTTCCCAAGCTTTAAACATTCCAAGGAGCACTGTGCAAGCGATCATTTTGAAATGGAAGGAGTATCAGACCACTGCAAATCTACCAAGACCTGGCTGTCCCTCTAAACTTTCAGCTCAGACAAGGAGAAGACTGATCAGAGATGCAGCCAAGAGGCCCATGATCACTCTGGATGAACTGCAGAGAACTACAGCTGAGGTGGGAGAGTCTGTCCATGGGACAACAATCAGTCGTACACTGCACAAATCTGGCCTTTATGGAAGAGTGTCAAGAAGAAAGCCATTTCTCAAAGATATCCATAAAAAGTCTTGTCTAAAGTTTGTCACAAGCCACCTGGGAGACACACCAAACATGTGGAAGAAGGTGCTCTGGTCCGATGAAACCAAAATCAAACTTTTTGGCCACAATGCAAAACGATATGCTTGGCGTAAAAGCAACCCAGCTCATCACCCTCAACACACCATCCCCACTGTCAAACATGGTGGTGGCAGCATCATGGTTTGGGCCTGCTTTTCTTCAGCAGGGACAGGGAAGATGGTTAAAATTGAGGGGAAGATGGATGCAGCCAAATACATGACCATTCTGGATGAAAACCTGTTGGAGTCTGCAAAAGACCTGAAACGGGGACGGAGATTTATCTTCCAACAAGACAATGATCCCAAACATACAGCAAAATCTACAAAGGAATGGTTCACAAATAAACGTATCCAGGTGTTAGAATGGCCAAGTCAAAGTCCAGACCTGAATCCAATCGAGAATCTGTGGAAAGAGCTGAAAACTGCTGTTCACAAATGCTCTCCATCCAACCTCACTGAGCTCGAGCTGTTTTGCAAGGAAGAATGGGCAAGAATTTCAGTCTCTCGATGTGCAAAACTGATAGAGACATACCCCAAGTGACTTGCAGCTGTAATCGCAGCAAAAGGTGGCTCTACAAAAGTATTAACGCAAGGGGGCCGAATAATTTTGCACGCCCCACTTTTAATTTTTTTATTAGTTAAAGAAGTTTCAAAAATCCAATAGATTTCGTTCCACTTCACAATTGTGTCCCACTTGTTGGTGATTCTTCACAAAAAATTAAAATTTTATATCTTTATGTTTGAAGCCTGAAATGTGGCAAAAGGTTGAAAAGTTCAAGGGGGCCGAATACTTTCGCAAGGCACTGTATATCAAAAAGACTTTGCAGCTTCGCATCCCCAGAAGATGTAGGCTTCTGACTAGAAGGCTAGTTTCTCCTCCAATTTTTCCTAAATTCCCAACCTGGCCTGTAACGGCGTGCATCCCTGTTTAGAGGCCGGATCCGCCACCCAAGGGCGTAGCCATAAAGCTTGTTTAGCTGTAATGGAAGACAGGCATGACAAGTGCTACCAGACGAATAATATCCAGGGAGGCCTCACCCAGAAACGCTAATGCCATCTTCATCTCATGTACTGGAAAATTCTTCAGAGCTTCTTCAGAAATACTTCCCAAAGTGGCACACATATCATCCGTCAAACATTCCATTGCTTTGGATAATGCTGCCAAGGCCAATGCTGGCTTACAGGCCATCCCAGCCGTGATGTAGATACGTTTCAAATCCGTATAGATTTTCCTCTCAAGACCATCCTTGAAAGAGACAATTTCTTTCAGAGGGAGCGTGACGTGTCTCACCAGCCTCATCAAGGCCGCATCAATGAGAGGAACAGACTCCAGGTGCTTAACTTCTTCACCTTTGAATGGATACATTCTCGCCACTTTTAGAGATAAGAGAATTCTTCCTCTCCACTTTACTCCACTCATTCGAGATAATTTCCCCCAGTTCACCCAGGAAGGGAACATTTAAGCGCTCTTTTTTAAGACGCTTAAAATACTTCCTCTGTTTAGAGGGTGCTTCTACCGGTACCTCCCACCTCAGTGTGTCCTTCACTGCTCTGACCAGATGAGGGACATGGTAAAAATCAAATCCTGCACTGGAATCATCCACTTCAGCTTCACTGTCAGAAGATCCGCTAAAAGAAAAACTGTCACGGGAGGGACCTGGAACTTCAAGGTCTTCCACCTCAACCACTGAAGTTGGTACAGAGGGAGGTATAGCTGCATGGGCGGAATCTGATTTATTCAAGGATTCCTGAACAACCTTCCTGACCAAGGCCCTTTCTTTTGCAGCTCGGGAAAAACATAAATCGCACAGCGATTTATCTCCTGGCACTTTCGCTCTACATCCCCAAAAGGATCTTTCTTCCGAGCGACCAGAATGGTAGTGGGAATATTGCCGAGACCCAGACCTTGATTTTTCAGAGCAGTGTCTGGAAGAGGACTTAGGCCGTCCAGAACTTAATCTTGAATGGTCACGTCGTGACCCAGACTGTACATTATCTTTGCGTGCTGACGAACGAAGATACGGAAGGGCTAAAATAATGATAAAGGAAAAAAATTCTAATTTTTAACCTCTATTCCCTAACCAACCCCAACAAACAGGCAGAAAGGAATGACAAAAAAAATCCGTCCTACCTGCGGCGCAAGGGCTGGCCATAAGGGGGTGGCAAAACATCCATAATAACAAATTCGGACAGGCTTCAACAACACCCATAGAAAATAATTATAAATCAATTAAAAATTAATTAAAAATTCAATAATTAAATATAACCATATCCCCAATGCATAAACAATACATTAATCCAGTAAAAAGCAATAGCGATTAAGGCATTAAAGCCTCTTACCTCTGTAAGCCACAGCAACAGTGTCAATTCATTTTAAAATGAATGCAGCAGCAAGCCTGTCCAAATCTGACAGGCATTCAAATCTGCCGCCTGGATGATGTCATGACGCCGTCAGCGTCACCCCCACGGCGCTCGTGCGCATGCGCGAACTCCGTCATTCGTCCGTACTGTGCATGCGCCGACCAAGCCTCGATCTCAATCGAGACTATGTGGCTGCGGAGTACAGGAAAAGCGGCGAATTGGAACGCAGATGCGCTCCAGCCGCCATACCCAAACGGAAACCGCAGACAACCACAGACAACAAACATAAACAGACCACCCGACCTGGCTAGGACGAATGGCCATACTGCCGCTTGCCAGCCAGTGGCTGGATAGTAGACTCTTCATGGCATCGCTCTTCATCCCCATGTCCACCCTGCTAGTAGCTGGGCTATTGGACTCCAGACACCAGAATTCATCATGCGTTTGAACGGCAAACAGGAACCAGACCCGGATTCATGACTCCTTGAGGTAAGAACTACTACTTTAGTCCTTAAGGAGGAGGACAAAAAAGGAACACGGTCTCTGATTAGGAGCAAAGATTTATGGGAGTAGGGTCCTATGAGGTATGAGAGGCGGGATTAACCCATACGTAGGCTGCCATGGAGTCAGTCAGGAAATTGCATTTCCCAAAACCACCACCCCCTAAACTAATTAAAAGAAAGGAGAAAAAAATAAAACACCACCACAACAAGCAAGCTCAATACTGTACTTTTATTTTGCCAGCAGAAACAAAAATGATGTACATTAATTTACTAACTTCAAAATAAAAAATATTCTACAGGATACATGGTGCTACATTTAGAAAAACAGCTGGCAATTGTATTTTAAGGGCCTGCTCATAGGAGCTTACAATCTAAGATTTGTTGAAACCTTTTGTGGACACAGCTTTACTTTCAGTGTATAACGGGCACCACATTTTTATCTGCAAGATTATAGATACTTAATAGTCATTATTCTTACAAAGCATTCCAATATTAAAAAAAGGCACATGTTCAAAATATAACACCCACCACCACCCCACAATCCACACATATACGTACATTGGTGACCATGTTCTGCTGAAATCTGCCTTTCTGTGTACATGATTAATCAATGCTATCGAGTAGAAGGTCAGCAGATGCTCCCAAACCATGTTTGCACAGTCAGACAGGAACACTACACACACAACATTGACAGCATGGCCACATAAACACACTTGCTGGGAAAAATGCACACGCAATTGTCAATAGGCACACTATCATGCCTTCGCTCGCTCCCCCCCCCCCCCAAAAAAAAAACCTGACCTCTTCTCAGGCCAAACAACACCCCACAGAAGCCCTTTATATAAGATAGGTTGTATTATTAGCACACGCCCACTAGAAATACACACCCACCAGTATCTTTCAATCTGTCTCTTTGTGTATGTCTAAAGTGATTGCACCTGATGAACAGGAACACATAATATTATTTGCAACTTAGCCCTTGGCTATGTGCATCATATCTCCAACTACAGGCCAAAAGATCGAAGTCCATTTGCATCCACATAAACAAAGCAACAGTTTTCTAAGCATATGTACCTGTGCAGTGTAAACCCTTAAATTTTAAATGTCCAAGTCCCTGGGCATGATTAGTGCTAACAAACATTGGGGGTTATTTACGAAAGGCAAATCCACTTTGCACTATTTCAAAGTGCACTTGAAAATGCACTGAAGGTGCACTTGGAAGTGCAGTCACTGTAGATCCAAGGGGGACATGCAAGGGAAATAAAAAACAGCATTTTAGCTTGCACATGATTGGATGATACAATCAGCAGAGCTTCCCCTCATTTCAGATCTTCCCCTCAGATCTACAGTGACTGCACTTCCAAGTGCACTTTCAGTGCATTTTCAAGTGCACTTTGCACTTGTAGTGCAAAATGGATTTGCCTTTCGTAAATAACCCCCATTAACATCAGTCCCTGGCTGCAATGAGCTTCCAATCTAAAGTCCAAAATGAACTTTCTTACATTAGAGACTATTTCGACTGGAGACAAATAAAATGCCAGCATGTCTTTGGATTGTGGTTAGAAACCAACACAGGGAGAACATTTAAACTTTAACACAAGCATTAGCATGTTGGGGAATTGAACCAGCAACCCCAGTGCTGCAAGACAGAATTGCTACCCACTTATCCAGCAGGCAGCCTCACACATGTTGTCTACATCTCTGAGGTGTAAACCAGCCCTAAGTCCATAGCAATGCTCAGTGTCACAAGCAATGAACTGTAATGGCATCCCAGTATTAGTCTGTAGGGTTCAATATTGAGTTGGCCCACCCTTTGCTATAACAGCTTCAACTCTTCTGGGAAGGCTGTCCAAGGTTTAGGAGTGTGGGATGTTTGACCATTCTTCCAAGTACATTTGAGAGGTCAGACACTGATGTTGGACGAGAAGGCCTGGCTTACAGTCTCCACTCTAATTCTTCCCCAAGGTGTTCGCTTGTGTTGAGGTCAGGACTCTGTCCAGGCCAGTCAAGTTCCTCCACCCCAAACTCACTCATCCTTGTCTTTATGGACCTTGCTTTGTGCACTGGTCCAAATCATTTGGTGGAGGGGGGATTATGGTGTCGGGTTGTTTTTCAAGGGTTGGGCTCGGCCCCTTAGTTCCAGTGAAGGGAATTTTTAAGGCATCATCATACCAAGACATTTTGGACAATTTCATTCTCCCAACTTTGTGGTAACAGTTTGAGGATGGCTCCTTCCTGTTCCAACATGACTGCACACCAGTACACAAAGCAAGGTCCATAAAGACATGGATGACCGAGTTTGTGGTGAAGGAACTTGACTGGCCTGCACAGAGTCCTGACCTCAACCTGATAGAATACCTTTTGGCTGAATTAGAGTAGAGCTTGCAAGCCAGGCATTCTCATCCAACATCAGTGCCTGGCCTTACAAATGCACTTCTGGAAAAATGGTCAAACATTGCCATAGACACATTAAACCTTGTGGACAGGCTCCCCAACCTCCCCAGAAGCTGTTCTAGCTGCAAAGGGTGGGTCAAATCAAATTTTAACCCTACAGACTAAGACTGGGCTGCCATTAAAGGTCATGTGTGTGTAAAGGCAGGTGTCCCAATAATTTGGGCTAGATAGTGTAACTGGCAAGATTGTCAATGGTGGTGGAACCCTCCTACAGATAAATATTAAATTTAGACATAGTTTTAAGACCTGAGAGATGAGACAACTTCTCTACAGGAAGCAGCATGGTTGGGATTTGAACCCAGACGCTCAGTGATACTAAGCAGAAATTCTAACCTCTAAGCCAAGGAGCTGCCACATGTGAGAGCCCCCTGCACATAAATACACATAAATACACATAAATACTGCATTTCTTTGGACATACTGCTGATGGAATTACATTACTCAAGAGTTATTCTTCTTAATTTATTCTGTGATATTTGGTGGTTCTTTGTGGGTGAGTGTATAGTGATATTAGTAGTGAATAGTGATATTATCCTCAAATTCTTGGGAATTACATTTTGATTTCTGATGTTGGTACACATATCAAATTTTTTTGGGCTCAAATTATGATTATTTGGAAATAATAAAAAGCACAAAAAATTGTGACTCATTTTAAATTTGCATCAGCAATGGTATTGTTTGTGGATTGTAAAGACGCCTGTGTGAGTTTTGGGTAAAGATGTTTGTGAGATGGAGAGTAACAAGTGAAAGTGACAGAGAAAAATATATTTTACCAAAACATCAAAACGTTCCACATTTTAGTATTCTTAAAAACAAAATAGATGAGAAAAAACTAAATAGAAGCAGCAACATTGTTGCAAGGAACATTTATTTCAGAGAAAGATACATTTCATTTCAACATTAAAAGTATTTATTGTACCATTAGAATCAATGGCTGAAACTTGTATTGGACTATAATAGCGCAGATTTTCTTTCTCAAAAACGCATTTTAGCCAAACGCTAATTTTCGTATTTACTATAGCGCCTGGTAAAAAAGACACTTGAGCTAAAATGAGAGCTATTTTCAGGTCTGAGCATGCGCAGTTGTGCTGGCACCTAGTTTTTCACACAGTTTAAAAGCAGATTATCTTTAAATAATATACTGCATATTTCAGTACCATTAAGGCAATTATATCATGCTCTAAACATTATTTCCGTGTGCAATTCTCCAGCTTTTAGCAGAGTAAGGATTTGGGCGCTATTTTGTTTCATGGAACTATAGTAAATTCGATTTTTGAGAGTATTTTCTCGCCAGCGCTAATTTGCGTCAATTAGCCACGGCGCTATAGTAAATGACCCCCATTATGTCCAAGGCATGCTTGGAAACAGTGCAGCCTCAAATTCATGTGTGTATTGAATGGGAAAGGTGATGGACCCAGAGTTTGGCTGGCACCCAGAGCTGCTGTAAGGCCCCTTTCACACGGGACGGATCCGTAATGATCCGCCCTGTGAACAACCGCTGCTGATCCCTGCTGAGCCGGCGGATGACAGGGCAGTCCCTGCACACTGTGCAGGGACCGCCCTGTCAGATCTCCGCTCTCCTCTATGGGGGATCGGATGAACACGGACCGTCTGTCCATGTTCACCTGATTCGCTCTGCAGACGGATAGAAAAATAGGGTTTTCTGTCATAGGCATGCATGTATGTCCGTATTTCATCTGAAAATGGATGGATGAAATACGGACATATGGTCCGCATGTGTGAAAGGGGCCTAAGCCTTTTTGCTGTATGGATATGGACTTTTCATAGATTAGGCTGAAACAGACTGGTTTATATGTGTCACAGAAATTTACCAAAATGCATTATTGCACCAATAGGCTTGAACGTAACACAACAAAAATATTCAGCTAAAACATGCAAATGTATTTCTCTTCTAGTTAATGAACAAGCTTGCAGTATGGAGGGTAATTCTCGATTTACTTTTCATTACGAAGAAAAACCAGAACAGGTCAGTGCCATATTTATTACTTGTATTTAAATAGTATTGACTATTTTCACTTTGCTTTATTCTACATTCACATCAGTCTTTGCCCATGCATGCATACTGTACTAGGACCTATTTGTACAGGAGCCAATTGGAGCATGGGAGGAAACCTACGTAACGGTGAGAAAATGCTAATTTTATGCTGGCAGTGTCCTTGTTGGGATTCAAACTTAGGACCACTAGAGTTGTGAAGCAGGACTGCTAACCAATATGCCACTGTGCTGCCACATGGCATGATTTGGAAATGTTTTCTCACAAAAGATAGTAGAAGCCAGTGGCAGCTGGTGGTCCATTTTTTTTGGGGGGGGGGGGGGGCGCAAATAAAGCCGTAACCAACCCCCCCCGCCAGTCACTTGCCCACAATAGGGCCTACAGATAGTTATATAAATATATAGACAGACAGATAAATGGACACATAGATAGATAGTCACTGGGTGGGAGGGATGGATGGATAGATAGATAGATAGACACTGGGTGGGAGGGATGGATGGATTGAAAGATAGACGCTGGGTAGGAGGGAGGGATGGATGGATAGATAGATACTTGGTGGGATAGATAGACACTGGGTGGGAGGGATGGATGGATGGATAGATATATACTGGGTGGGATGGATGGATGGATAGATTGACACTGAGTGGGATGGATGGATAGCTAGACACTGGGTGGGATGGATGGATAGACACTGGGTGCGATGGATGGATGGATAGATAGACACTAAGTGGGAGGGAGAGATAGACACTGGGTGGGATGGATGGATGGATGGATGGATAGATAGACACTGGGTGGGATGGATGGATGGATAGACACTGGGTGGGATGGATGGATGGATAGACACTGAGTGGGATGGATGAATGGATAGATAGGCACTGGGTGGGATGGATGGATAGATAGACACTGAGTGGGAGGGAGAGATAGACACTGGGTGGGGTGGATGGATGGATAGATAGACAGTGGGTGGGTGGGATGTATGGATAGCTAGACACTGGGTGGGATGGATGGATAGACACTGGGTGCGATGGATGGATGGATAGATAGACACTAAGTGGGAGGGAGAGATAGACACTGGGTGGGATGGATGGATGGATGGATGGATAGATAGACACTGGGTGGGATGGATGGATGGATAGACACTGGGTGGGATGGATGGATGGATAGACACTGAGTGGGATGGATGGATAGATAGACACTGGGTGGGATGGATGGATAGATAGACACTGAGTGGGAGGGAGAGATAGACACTGGGTGGGGTGGATGGATGGATAGATAGACAGTGGGTGGGTGGGATGTATGGATGGATAGACACTGGGTGGGATGGATGGATGGATGGATAGACACTGAGTGGGATGAATGGATGGATAGACACTGGGTGGGATGGATGGATAGATAGACACTGAGTGGGATGGAGAGATAGACACTGGGTGGGATGGATGGATGGATAGATAGACACTGGGTGGGATGGATGGATGGATAGACACTGGGTGGGATGGATGGATAGATAGACACTGAGTGGGATGGATGGATGGATAGACGCTGAGTGGGGTGGATATATGGATGGATAGATAGACACTGAGTGGGATGGATGGATGGATAGATGGATAGATAGATAGACACTGGGTGGGATGGATGGATAGATAGACACTGGGTGGGATGGATGGATAGATAGACACTGAGTGGGATGGATGGATGGATGGATGTATAGACACTGAGTGGGATGGATGGATAGACACTGAGTGGGATGGATGGATGGATAGACACTGAGTGGGATGGATGGATAGCTAGACACTGGGTGGGGTGGATGGATGGATAGACACTGAGTGGGATGGATGGATGGATAGACACTGGGTGGGATGGATGGATAGATAGACACTGAGTGGGATGGATGGATGGATGGATGGATAGACACTGAGTGGGGTGGATGGATAGACACTGAGTGGGATAGATGGATAGATAGACACTGGGTGTGATGGATGGATGGATGTATAGATAGACACTTGGTATGATGGATAGATGGATGGATGGATAGACACTGAGTGGGATGGATAGACACTGAGTGGGATGGATGGATAGATAGACACTGAGTGGGATGGATGGATAGATAGACACTGAGTGGGGTGAATGGATGGATAGACACTGGGTGGGATGGATGGATAGATAGACACTGAGTGGGATGGATGGATAGATAGGCACTGAGTGGGGTGAATGGATGGATAGACACTGGGTGGGATGGATGGATGGATAGATAGACACTGGGTGGGATGGATGGACACTGAGTGGGATGGAGAGATAGATATTGGGTGGGATGGACACACACACACAGATTAGTGATGAGGACTTACATGTCTGTTAATGAGGCTCTGTCCTGAGCAGGCTGCAATCCATGGCTAGTGACAGGCAGCTGTCCTGACACCTCCTCTGCCTTCTTCCTTCCATATGCTGGCTGGGAAGGATGTCTTATCTCGGTGTGTAGTCAGTCACACAAGGCTGGTCTCCTTATTTCTACAGGATGGATGGGGAGGCTTCACCTGGGCTGTGTGTTCAACAAGTGCCTCCACTGACACTGCCAAACCGAGACACAGCAACACCAGTGGAGATAATAGACGCATTGATGATCGGCACTTGTTAAACACACAGCCCATGTGAAGCCTCCCCATCCATCCATCCTTTAGAAATAAGGAGACCAGCCTTGTGTGATCGTCAATGCTCCACTGGTGTTGCTGTGTCTCGGTTTGGCAGTGTCAGTGGAATTATTCGTCTTTGCCCCCCTCCTGTGGATTTCCAGCATCTAGCTCGTTGTTTTGTGAAGGAGTCCGCTCCTTAGCTCGGGCGCACTGGTCTGACACAGGGAAAACCGGAAGTGACATACTAACTAGTCTGTCACTCAAAGCATATGGCCATAGCAATACATACTATGGGTGCCGGGCAGATGCCCATCTGCGATTTTCATTACGCCGCAAGGCGGGTTTAAACCCCGCAAATGAAACGCGTCGTCTGCAAACTTGTGATTGCATTGACATGGCGCTTCCCATAGTGCACACTGTGTCCGGCATTCGAACACAGTGCACTTAAGGACTTTTTTTCGAATTTTTTATTCTTTCAATTTTTTTTTTTGTGTTGTTGCTCGGGGGGGGGGGGGGGGGGGGGCGCCCCGCCCCCTATGGACGAACCACCACTGGTAGAAGCCCAAGTCTTGACCATTAGCAAATGGGCATAAATATTATTGTGATATGTATATCTGAAATGTGCCTCTGACAGCTGTCAGCTACCCCAATCCTGTTATGCAGCAAGGCCTCTTTACAATTTCTTTTTTCTCTGAAGAGTGATCCATGTTGCATGCATGTAATTGCATTACAAAAGGAATTTTTTTGCATGAAGGGGATGTTTTAGCAACAAGGGAAAATTTGAGCATCGATAGACCAGTATGTGTATTTATATGTTCCCATTTCCTCTGCACATTTGTTCCTGCGATTTGCAGCGGGTGGCACTTCCAGTTTGTGGCTCTTCCCTTTGGCCTGTCCACAGCCTCCCAGGTCTTTCCAAGTTTCTTGCTCTGATCCTTGCAATGCTGAGCTCTGGGGATCCCACATTATCATCTGGACATTCTCCTCTTGAAGAAATACTCCACCCAGCTTCTTGCAGTTAATGTCTGCTGGACAATACAGACACTTTAGGTGGATCCTCAACCTCCAGAAGTCTGAGTCAGATCCACTTGACTTGACCAGACTTGGGCCAAAAAGCATTTTTTCAGCCTTGTTCACAATCCACATACTCAGAGTAGATAATTGTCAGATGGATTTCCTTGGATGCTGGGGGAATGGTCTTTTCACCCTGATGTGACATATGTCATCATTGAGGAATACCAGACATACTGTATATCTGCTGGCATCCTGCTTCAACAAAAAGGGGGGCAGGTTCAGGATCAGGGATCCAAAGGCCTTTACAGTGGATGCACTGGAGACTCCATGGGATCAATTCTGATTAAAATCCCTCGCCTACAGATTCTTCCTTGGCTACATTGCAGAAATGAGGTAAAGGTCACTAAAATTTCCCAGCAGCAATTGTTACTCCGAAATTCTGACTCCTGGAAGACCTTCCGGGGCCCTTACAGACCGACCCGAACTACTGTCTCAAGGGTAAGTCTTGCTTGGCTATTGAAAACAAAGTTCTGAGGGAACAGGGTTTCTCAGACTTTGTTATTCCTACATTGCTTAAAGCTAGAAAATCAATCTCTCTAAAGGTTTATTATCGTGCTTGGATTGCTTACTTCTCATGGTGCAATTCATGCAAGTAACATCCTTGAGGATACTCTGTGGCAGGGCTCGAGTCCTGCGGGAACGCGTGGGAACGGCGTCCCTGCACTTTTTTCACAGCAGGAACGCCGTTCCCTTTGCAGGACTAGAGCCGCCCGAGCCGATCCTTCACTATGCGGCGATGCCCAGCATCGCCGCATAGTGAAGGACTTATATGTAAAACAGCGGAGGCCGCCCGCTGATATTTTTTTCACTGAGGAAGTCGGCATCTG
The DNA here is from genome assembly GCA_028564925.1 of Lithobates sylvaticus. Taxonomy (NCBI): domain Eukaryota; kingdom Metazoa; phylum Chordata; class Amphibia; order Anura; family Ranidae; genus Lithobates; species Lithobates sylvaticus. The sequence continues at coordinate 447,768,875 of CM053026.1, read as the reverse complement.
CCGATGCCCAGTCTGTAGATCCGGCCACTGCTGCCCACAGACACTGAGGTGTCTGAGCAGTGCCGGAGTGATCTCCAGCCTTGTGTGCTGCGCCGGAGTCTGGGAGGGGGACGTATCTGACAAGGGGAAATCCCGCCCACTGCCCCACCATGCAGTGTGACATGCCGCTCCGGTCTCTGGAGAGGGGCGGCCAGGAGCTTAGTAGGACACTATTGTAAGGGGAGAGTGGGGAGGAGTGTATGGGGGTGAAAGGCTGTGCGGTCTCCTCATGCTGTATTTAAAGGACTGGTGGCAGCCCGCTCTGCTTGGACTTGTAGTGCCCTCTGTTGGGGGCTGAGCTATGGCAGCCTCCTATGCTGGGACTTGTAGTGCCCTAGACTGTGGGGGACTGAGGAATCCTCAGTCCCCCACAGAGGGCACACAGAGTCCCAGCAGAGGCTGCCATTCTTCAGTCCCCTATAATCTAGGGCACTACAAGTCCCAGCATATCAGGCTGCTCTTACAGAACAGAAGGAGCTGGGAGGGGGATTTGTGCTGGAAGGTGAGAGAAGGAGACACTGGTTTGAGATGGGGGAGGATTTGTGATGAGAGGGGGGATTTTTGCTGGGAGGGGGAGGTTTTTTTTTTTTTTTTCTAAGAGGGGGAATATATGCTGGGAAGGGGGAGGTTTTTTTTTTTCTAAGAGGGGGAATATATGCTGGGAAGGGGGAGGTTTTTTTTTCTAAGAGGGGGAATATATGCTGGGAAGGGGGAGGTTTTTTTTTTCTAAGAGGGGGAATATATGCTGGGAAGGGGGAGGTTTTTTTTTTCTAAGAGGGGGAATATATGCTGGGAAGGGGGAGGTTTTTTTTTCTAAGAGGGGGAATATATGCTGGGAAGGGGGAGGTTTTTTTTTTCTAAGAGGGGGAATATATGCTGGGAAGGGGGAGGTTTTTTTTTCTAAGAGGGGGAATATATGCTGGGAGGATAGATGGGGGAGGATTTTTACTGGGAGGGGAGAGAAGGAGGCACAGGTTTGAGATGGGGGAGGATTTGTGAGGAGAGGAGGCACAGGTTTGAGATGGGGGGTATTTTTGCTGAGAGGGGCGATGATTTTTGTTAAGAGGGGGGATTTATGCTGGGAGGGGGAGATGAGAGAGGATTTGTGATGAGAGAGAGAATTTATGCCGAGGGGGGAGATGAAAGGATTTGTTATGAAAGGGAGAATTTATGCTGGGATGGGGAGATGGGGGAGGATTTGTGCTGGGAGGGAGAGATGGGGGAGGATTTGTGCTGGGAGGGAGAGATGGGGGAGGATTTGTGCTAGGAAAGAAGGTGAATGCAAGGGTTTGTGCTGAGAAGTGGAGTTAGTACTGGAAGGGGTTATATGAGGGTGAGGATTTGTGCTGAAAGGTGGGATTTTTGCTGCTAGGGGGAGATGGAGGGGATGGGGTCTGTGCTGAGAGGGGGGATTTGGGGTAAGAGAATTTGTGGATTTATGTTGTAGGGGGGATGTGGGGAGTGAGGATTTGTGCTGAGGGGGAGGGGGGTATTTGTGCTAGAAGGGGCATATGGGGGTGAGGAGTTTGCCCTGGGCACTGGATGATCTTGTCCCAGCATTGGCGCACTCTTCAAATTGCAAGGGCGGAGCTGTGAAGAGAGAGAGCCAGGTGGCGACGTGAGAACTGGATTGGAAGTTGCTCCAGCCTGTACTGATGCAGTGGCGACTATGGCGGCCAGGAATGGCAGACTCGTGAGTACCTGGTGGCCCTGCTGGGTGGAGTGACACACACACGTGTTTCTTTGGTTAGATAGCCCCCACAGCTAGCTTAGGTGTATAGAGTGGCAGTGGGAGGAATAGTGTCCCATCATTTATTTTTTTTTGGTGGGGGAGTGGATCTTGAGTGGGAGTTCCCACACTTTTTTCCCCAGGACTTGACCCCTGCTCTGTGGGATGTATCTTCTATCTGAACTTCAAATTCTCTATGTATCCTGCCTCTGGGCTTTCACAACCACTTTCCTTTGTCTCGTTTCACCATTTCTAGGTGGATTAGGCAGGTTTCTACCAAGACAAACCAAAGAGTGCTGAACACACGGCGCTCTCGCCAACCAGAAAGAGTATCAGACTGTGCTCAGACTTCACAATATGGTAAGCAATATGTAACTATGTGGGTAGTGTTCTTACCAGATAGCTAGACTCCACATTATAGTAGCTGTCAGGGAAATACCGTACTACGTCACCAGGTTCCGGGTATGCGCACGCGCGGTAGAGCGTCTCAGCGAACAGTACAGGTACGCCGGGTAGCGGGTGCGCATGCGCGGGTCCATGGCGCTCGGGTATCTGATGCAGCCCAGCATGCGCACTCGTCCGGGTATCCCACCTGACCACTTACCTGGCCTATAAAAGGCTTCCTCTGTCTCCTCACAATTGCTGGTTTGTTGTCTCTTCCTGAGTCCTGGCTCCAGTCCTTGTATCCAGTATCCTGTATCCAGTACCTTGTATCCAGTACCTTGTATCCTGTACCTGCTTGATTACCTGTGCCTGACCCGGAACCTGCTTGACCACCGCTGCTGCTACCTGTGTTTGACCCCTGGCCTGCTTCCTGGATATCTCTGCTGCCTGATTACCTGTGCTTGACCCTCGGCCTGCTTACTGGACATTCTCTGAGTTACTTACCTGTGTTTGACCCCTGGCCTGTTTACTGGATACCTCCGCTGCCTGATTACCTGTTCTTGACCCTCGGCCTGCTTACTGGACATTCTCTGAGTTACTTACCTGTGTTTGACCCTTGGCCTGCTTCCTGGATACCTCTACTGCCTGATTACCTGTGCTTGACCCTCGGCCTGCTTTCTGGACATTCTCTGAGTTACTTACCTGTGTTTGATCCCTGGCCTGATTCCTGGATACCTCTGCTGCCTGATTACCTGTGCTTGACCCTCGGCCTGCTTACTGGACATTCTCTGAGTTACTTACCTGTGTTTGACCCCTGGCCTGCTTCCTGGATACCTCTGCTGCCTGATTACCTGTGCTTGACCCTCGGCTTGCCTACTGGACATTCTCTGAAGTTACTTGTGTTTGACCCTCTGCTCAGTGTTCTGGACTTCTAGTTCTCACATGCACCTAAGGGTCCTCCTCCAGTACACGTTCTGGTACCTACATAACCTCTGCCTCATCACGGTCCTGCCAGGTGTCTACTTCCAGTGCAGCATCAGCCTCTCCTGGTCAACGTCGCTACTGCACACCACCTGCAACACACCTGCTGGCAACCCGTGCATCTTTGTGCCCGGTGACCTCTGTACCCACTCCAGAGGCATCGTGCACCCAGTCGCAAGGGGAGCAGCTCTCAGCATTTCGGCCCGGGTGAGTACTTGTGACAGTAGCCTAGTATAGCATGGGTTCGAACAATACGAAAGATTCTAACTTTTTTAATATTATTAATGGGCTCATTAACCCGTGTAGAAAAAGTCCTAATTGTTCGTCCCATATATTGCTTACCACATGGACATGTCATAAGGTAAACAATATTCTTTGTGCTACAAGTAATAAAGTGCTTAATCGGATATACTTTACCTATGACGTTTGAAGAGAAAGTGCATGTTTTATTTTTCCCATTTTTGTTAACTCGCACACTGCACACTTTTAAAATCCCACTAATCCCACTAAAAGTTTGCCCCCAGTTTGGCCAATTTATTTATGGCCAAATAGGAGGATAATGTCATCTATGCCTGTGTGCAACCAGAACTTGTTTTGTGGGCCAGATACATAGACGACATCCTCCTCCTATGGATATATTTTTTACTTTTTATCTGGTGGGACACCAAGATATGTCAGATCCGGGGTGACCGCATCGGATCTCTTTTTGTAAATGAGGCTTGGTTATTTCTTTGGTTTAAATCCACAGCTGCGATTATGTCATTTTGCAAAGTAGGTTTGGCCATCTTATTGACAATACGAGTGGTCATTTCTTATGACCAACCCATTTTATCACAAACAGGGTTAAGTCACTGTCAGGGCTGTGCTCAGCCCTTCCTTCTCTGAGCTGGCCGCTGAGTTGTCCACTAATTGCCAGCTCCTATCGCTCCACAGTGATTAACCTGTTAATGATCCTGCTTGTCCGTCCTGCCTACTAAGGCCGTCCAGTCCAGATGATCTCTGCCTTCGCCTTGGACACATCTCTAAAGACGCTCTCCTGTGTTCCTGTTAAAGACTTGCTTGGCTGACATTCCTTCTGGCTCCCTGACATTTTTGCTTGTCTGACTATCCGTTCCGGTTCCTGAACTCAAAACATGTTTTGACTATGTTTACTCTGTTACCTTTTTTTATTATTAAACAAATGTGATTTAACAGAAGGTCTCATTCGGATTCATGGTTTCTGACAGTAGGCGAAGGCCATGAATTCAGAAAATGCAGTCAATCCACTTGTTGGTAATATTTTTTCCAGATTGGATGAGCAGGATCACTGCATGGATCAGTTTGCCATGGGGTTACAAACGCTCCTGAGTCGCGCAGCTCACCTGGAATCTCCCACTGTGGCTGCTCCGATACAACCTGTGTTGCAGGCCATCTCTGCTGCTGCCTTAGTCTCTGTGCAGGCACCCGCCTCTAGTATTACCTATATAAGAAGGTATGTCTGGTTCCACTACGCTTCCCCAGCGATTTGGAGGTGATCCAATCCAATGCAGAGGGTTTCTCAACCAGGTTGAGATACACTTTGAGATGCTGCCCCAGGCTTTTCCCACGGACAGAAGCAAACAAGGTTTTGTGATATCTTTGCTTTCTGAGAGAGCCTTGGCCTGGGCAAACCTTCTATGGGAGACGCAAAAACCTGTTGTCTTGAGTTACCCTGAGCTTGTGGCTTCTTTTAAAAGGGTATTTGATGTTCCCGCACGCTCCGCTTCTACTGCCAAGTGCCTCATGTTCATCAAACAGAGTACGAGAACTGTTGCCCATTACGCCATTGAATTCTGTACTCTGGCAGCAGAAGTTACTTGGAACAATGTGGCCCTTGTGGCTGCTTTTTCTCATGGTCTCTCCGATATCATCAAGGATGAGATAGCAGCCCGAGATATACCCACTGAGCTGGAAAAGTTGATCACGTTTGCCGTCCTCATTGACTCCAGACTCAGAGAAAGACTCTCTTTTAAGGAGCGCTTGCGGAAGCCTCCTGTACATTTGTCTCCGAGCTTTGCAGTCCCACCCTTGCCTCCCTCACCTCCCATGCCTCTTGGTACCGAGTCGGTCAGTGAAGGCGAACCCATGCACTTGGGGTTCATGCGTCTTTCCGTGGATGGGAGACTTTATAGTAGGAGGGAGAGATTGTGCCTTTATTGTGGCCAGGCAGGTCACTTTTTGAAATCTTGTCCTACCCATCCAGGGACACACCTGAACCTTGAGGTCCTGTCATGGACAGACCTTAGGTGGCATTGTTTCATCCCCAGTTATACAAAAGGATAAGCCCCTGGTTTCGATTACCCTTTCCTGGGCTGAGTCGTCCGTCAAGATACAGGCTCTAATCGACTCTGGGGCTGCAGGCCTGTTCATTGATGATGTCTTTGTATCGAAGCACTCGATTCCGCTGCAGTTGCGCGACACTCCACTTGGCATTAAGGCTCTTGAAGGGAGACCTCTACAGCCTGCCCATGTGAGTCATGAGACTGTTCCCATTGTCAATGGCCGTAGGGGCTCTTCACCATGAGATAATCCAATTCCAAGTTATTTCCTCACCTAGGTTTCCGCTGAATATTGTTATCCTTGGTTACAGAGGCACAGATTCTCTCCTGGTCGCCACAATGCAGTAAGACATGCTTCCAGAAGGTAGCCAAGGTCCTGTGCACCTCTTCACTCTCCTCCCTGCCAGAGGAGTACCGTAATTTTAGCGATGTCTTTGACAAAGGATAAGCTGGTAGTTTGCCTCCACTCCGGTCATATGATTGTGCAATTGACCTTCAACCTGGTGCCATACCCCCTTGTGGCCGGGTTTACGCTTTGTCTGTATTGGAGGATAAGGCCATGGAGGAGTATGTTGCAGACACACTTTCTCAAGGTTTCATCCACGAATCTTCATCTCCTGCTAGTGCTGGTTTCTTCTTTGTGAAGAAGAGTGGTGAACTGAGACCTTTGATTATAGGGGTCTCAATCGTTTCACGAATAAGAATGCCTATCCGATTCTGTTGATTACGGAGTTATTTGACCGCCTCAAGGGAGCAACAGTTTTCACAAAGCTTGATTTGAGAAGGGCATATAATCTTGTGAGGATTAAGGAGGGCAACAAGTGGAAAACTGCATTTAATACCAGAACAGGCCATTACGAGTACCACATAATGCCTTGTGGCCTTTGTAAAGCCCTAGCAGTTTTACAGGAATTTATTAACGATGTCCTCTGAGATTTGTTGCAGTTATGTGTGGTGGTTTATCTCAACGCTATCCTCATATTTCCCTGAAGAGCCACCACACAGATGTCTGTCGTGTGCTTCAGAAACTAAGAGAGAACAATCTCTATTGTAAGTTGGAGAAGTGTTAATTCCATTGTGAACAGGTTAAATTAGTGGGTTATGTCGCTTCCACTGTGGGTTTCTGCTCCTGTGTTGGCACATCCTGATCCTACGTTACCTTTTATCCTTTAGGTTGATGCTTCTACCTCTGAGAGCGCTATGCATCCTTGTAGCTACTTTTCCAAGAAATTGTCACCAGCGGAGTGCAATTATGAGATTGGTTACAGAGAGCTGTTAGTGATCATTTTAGCCCTGAAAGAATGGAGACATCTCCTGGAAGGTACCACTGTGCCGGTTCTCATTCTTACTGACCATAAGAAGGGCGCGATGGGCTCTTTTCTTGTCAAGTTTCAATTACATTGTCTCATTCTTACCCGGTACTAAGAATGTAAGGGCTGGCGCTTTGTCACAACAATTTTCCTCCACTTCCAAGATGGAGTCGGTTACGGTTCCTGTGATTCCTCCTTATCGTATTCTGGCTACGGTTCGCACTAGTCTCACTTCTCCTTTGGGTGACAAAATTCTTGCTGCTCAAGTTTACCTCCTGAGAAACCTTGTGACCGCTGCTTTGTCCCAGAGAGTCTCAGTACTGCTGTGCTCCAGACTTATCATTCTCCCAAGGCTGCTGGCCACCCTGGGAAGAATCAACTCTTTTGGGCCATTTCCCAACAATTCTGGTGGCTTAGTCTACGTGCTGATGTAACTGCCTTCGTAGCTGCCTGTTCCGTGTGTGTTTAGAGTAAGACTCCACGACACCTTCCAGTGGGTCTCCTACAACCCATACCCAATGCCCCTGGACCCACCTGTCTATGGATTTCATTGTGGAGTTACCCAACTCCCAGGGCAACACAGTTATCCTTATGGTGGTTGACTGGTTCTCTAAAATGTCTCATTGTATTCCACTTAAGAAGTTGCCCACATCGAAGCAACTGGCTTCCATTTTTGCTTGGGAGATCTTTCGCTTACATGGGCTACCCAAGGTGATTGTCTCGGACAGGGGTAGTCAGTTTGTGCCCCAGTTCTGGTGAGCTTTTTGTGCATAGTTGGGAATTCAGCTTGCTTTCTCCTCTGCGTATCACCCGCAGTCTAATGGGGTCGTAGAACGAGCCAATCAGTCCTTGGAGAAATTCCTGTGTTGCAATATTTCTGACCATAACAACTGGTCAGACCTCTTACCGTGGGCAGACTTTGCTCACAATAGTGCCTTGAATTCTGCTTCCCGATTGTCCCCGTTTATGGCAAACTATGGTTTCCAACCTTCCATGTTGCCTGACTCTTTTTTTCCACAGGGTATTCCTGCGTTAGAGGAGCACCTCCATGGTCTTCGTTCCACTTGGGCACAAGTCCAGGAGGATTTGCGACATGCTAATGATAGGTACAGACCGCAAATGCCTGCCTGTGCCTTCCTACCAGGTTGGGGACAGGGTCTGGCTGTCATCTCACAACCTCTGACTTCGTGTTACCTCTCTGAAGTTCGCACCTCGGTTTATTGGGCCTTTCTGTATTCTTGGCAGGATTAACCCAGTGGCTTACGCATTAGACCTTCCTTCTAATATGCATATCTCAAATGTATTTCATGTCTCCTTATTAAAACCTTTGGTCTGCAACGGCTTTACCACCTCCGTGCCACGTCCTCACCCTTTTCAGGTTGAGAACCATGGGGAGTATGACTCCCGTAGGTTCCGTGGGCGCATACAGTACCTGGTGCATTGCAAAGGGTACGGTCCAGAGGAACGCTCTTGAGTCTCATCCTCGGACGTCCATGCCCCTGTCCTTCTCTGTGATTTCCATAGACATTTTCCCCTCAAGCCTGGTGGTCCTCCGAGGGGGAGGGGTCGTTGAGAAGGGGGTACTGTCAGGGCTGGGCCCAGCCCTTCCTTCTCTGAGCTGGCCTCTCAGTTGTCGGCTAATTGCCAGCTCCTATATCTCCACAGTGACTCACCTGTTAATAATGATCCTGCTCGTCAGTCCTGCCTACTTAAGCTGTCCAAATCAGATGATCTCTGCCTTCACCTCGGTCACATCTCTAGAGACACTCTCCTGTGTTCCTGTTAAAGACTTGCTTGGCTGACATTCCTTCTGGCTCCCTGACGTTTTGGCTTGTCTGACTATCTGTTCCGGTTCCTGAACTCTGGCTATGTTTTGACTACGATTACTCTGTTTACCTTTTTTTTTATATATATATATATAATGTGGAGTCTAGCTATTCAATAAGAACACAGTGAAAGGTGCACTTTGGGTGTCTAGTCATTTAGCAACCTTGAGACACAACTGCTAAGGATATTCCACACATCACTTGTTTTGGACTTTTTTTATGGACTGATCACTGTTATCTATTAATGTATATTTGGTTTTCACATTTTTATTAGTGCGGCAATCTTTATTTTCTATTGTCTTTACACAAATGTTCTATCGTGTGATTGTCAGCTGCTGTTTTTTGATTTATTATTTTCACGTGCACAATTACTACCCATTTTTCGAACTATGTGGGTAGGACACAGAGGAAATGAGTAATACAAAGTAAAAAATTAACAAATTAATAAATTAATAAATGGATGCCAAATAGAGTGGGTAACCCATATACTAGACACCAGGGGCGGACTGACCATTCGGCCACTCGGGCACTTCCCGAGGGCCCCGGGCCACTAGGGGGCCCCATCAGGGTTTCCAGCCTCAGTAAAACCAGGGACAGTATGTAAAAATCTGTGTTTTTTTGCATCTGTTTCTGAAATGTACCTTACCGACATCCCTTTGGTCTAAAAATCTTGAGATTATAGCTGCCCCACCACTCCAGTACCTTCTCAGCCAACAGAAACATGTCTGTGTATACTGTGTGATTGTATACTGTGTGTGTGTATACTGTGTGGCCCCATAATCTCTGATTGCCTGGGGGCCCCATAATCTCCTATTGCCCGGGGGCCCCATGAGTTGTCAGTCCGCCCCTGCTAGACACACACATCTCACTAGCACCAACACGAAGATGGAATGCTGCTGCTGAAATGGAGTGGGAGCTCCAACTTCATGTAAGCAAAGAAGGGAGGGGAAGAGACAGTGCAAAACCACAGTGTTCTATCCTATTCTGCTGGTTTGCTTGCTTATTTTTTGTTGCCCTGTGAGCAGAATCATTGTAGTTTTAAGTCCTTTTCCTCACTACACCATGCTATGTTTTTGCGCTCTCTCTTTCTATCCCTTCTTAGGTTATCATCAAGGCTTACTGCTTGAGCCCTGGTTCACACTGAGCTGCGGGAATGAAGCTGCCGCATGTTAGTCCCGCATGTCAGTCCCGATTTCGGCAGCGATTTCACAGACATCTGTGGGGGCTTCTGCACAGATGTCAATGGAAATTGCACCCCGAAATCGCAAAAAGTAGTACAGAAACTGCTCTTTTGAAATTACCGATTAGAATGGGGCCATTGCCGGCAATTGCCACCGATTTGATATGTCAAAACGCACCAATGTGAACCAGGGCTAAAAAATTGAAATTCTCCTTTCCCATTAAAGGCTCACTTATCTCAGTCAGTCAATACCACTTGGGCTTTTCAGCAAGAGACGACTGTTTCTTGGAATTGCAAGGCTGCCACCTGGTTTTCTGTTCATATGCTAATTTGGGAACCTGATTCTCTTAAATTTATATCTGTTGGCATTGTTTGCTCACCTGGAATCTCCCACTGTGGCTGCTCCGATACAACCTGTGTTGCAGGCCATCTCTGCTGCTGCCTTAGTCTCTGTGCAGGCACCCGCCTCTAGTATTACCTATATAAGAAGGTATGTCTGGTTCCGCTACGCTTCCCCAGCGATTTGGAGGTGATCCAATCCAATGCAGAGGGTTTCTCAACCAGGTTGAGATACACTTTGAGATGCTGCCCCAGGCTTTTCCCACGGACAGAAGCAAACAAGGTTTTGTGATATCTTTGCTTTCTGAGAGAGCCTTGGCCTGGGCAAACCTTCTATGGGAGACGCAAAAACCTGTTGTCTTGAGTTACCCTGAGCTTGTGGCTTCTTTTAAAAGGGTATTTGATGTTCCCGCACGCTCCGCTTCTGCTGCCAAGTGCCTCATGTTCATCAAACAGAGTACGAGAACTGTTGCCCATTACGCCATTGAATTCTGTACTCTGGCAGCAGAAGTTACTTGGAACAATGTGGCCCTTGTGGCTGCTTTTTCTCATGGTCTCTCCGATATCATCAAGGATGAGATAGCAGCCCGAGATATACCCACTGAGCTGGAAAAGTTCATCACGTTTGCCGTCCTCATTGACTCCAGACTCAGAGAAAGACTCTCTTTTAAGGAGCGCTTGCGGAAGCCTCCTGTACATTTGTCTCCGAGCTTTGCAGTCCCACCCTTGCCTCCCTCACCTCCCATGCCTCTTGGTACCGAGTCGGTCAGTGAAGGCGAACCCATGCACTTGAGGTTCATGCGTCTTTCCGTGGATGGGAGACTCTATAGTAGGAGGGAGAGATTGTGCCTTTATTGTGGCCAGGCAGGTCACTTTTTGAAATCTTGTCCTACCCATCCAGGGAAACACCTGAACCTTGAGGTCCTGTCATGGACAGACCTTAGGTGGCATTGTTTCATCCCCAGTTATACAGAAGGATAAGCCCCTGGTTTCGATTACCCTTTCCTGGGCTGAGTCGTCCGTCAAGATACAGGCTCTAATCGACTCTGGGGCTGCAGGCCTGTTCATTGATGATGTCTTTGTATCGAAGCACTCGATTCCGCTGCAGCTGCGCGACACTCCACTTGGTATTAAGGCTCTTGAAGGGAGACCTCTACAGCCTGCCCATGTGAGTCATGAGACTGTTCCCATTGTCAATGGCCGTAGGGGCTCTTCACCATGAGATAATCCAATTCCAAGTTATTTCCTCACCTAGGTTTCCGCTGAATATTGTTATCCTTGGTTACAGAGGCACAGATTCTCTCCTGGTCGCCACAATGCAGTAAGACATGCTTCCAGAAGGTAGCCAAGGTCCTGTGCACCTCTTCACTCTCCTCCCTGCCAGAGGAGTACCGCAATTTTAGCGATGTCTTTGACAAAGGATAAACTGGTAGTTTGCCTCCACTCCGGTCATATGATTGTGCAATTGACCTTCAACCTGGTGCCATACCCCCTTGTGGCCGGGTTTACGCTTTGTCGGTATTGGAGGATAAGGCCATGGAGGAGTATGTTGCAGACACACTTTCTCAAGGTTTCATCCACGAATCTTCATCTCCTGCTAGTGCTGGTTTCTTCTTTGTGAAGAAGAGTGGTGAACTGAGACCTTCTATTGATTATAGGGGTCTCAATCGTTTCACGAATAAGAATGCCTATCCGATTCTGTTGATTACGGAGTTATTTGACCGCCTCAAGGGAGCAACAGTTTTCACAAAGCTTGATTTGAGAAGGGCATATAATCTTGTGAGGATTAAGGAGGGCAACAAGTGGAAAACTGCATTTAATACCAGAACAGGCCATTATGAGTACCACATAATGCCTTGTGGCCTTTGTAAAGCCCTAGCAGTTTTACAGGAATTTATTAACGATGTCCTCTGAGATTTGTTGCAGTTATGTGTGGTGGTTTATCTCAACGCTATCCTCATATTTCCCTGAAGAGCCACCACACAGATGTCTGTCGTGTGCTTCAGAAACTAAGAGAGAACAATCTCTATTGTAAGTTGGAGAAGTGTTAATTCCATTGTGAACAGGTTAAATTACTGGGTTATGTCACTTCCACTGCGGGTTTCTGCTCCTGTGTTGGCACATCCTGATCCTACGTTACCTTTTATCCTTTAGGTTGATGCTTCTATCTCTGAGAGCACTATGCATCCTTGTAGCTACTTTTCCAAGAAATTGTCACCAGCGGAGTGCAATTACGAGATTGGTTACAGAGAGCTGTTAGTGATCATTTTAGCCCTGAAAGAATGGAGACATCTCCTGGAAGGTACCACTGTGCCGGTTCTCATTCTTACTGACCATAAGAAGGGCGCGATGGGCTCTTTTCTTGTCAAGTTTCAATTACATTGTCTCATTCTTACCCGGTACTAAGAATGTAAGGGCTGGCGCTTTGTCACAACAATTTTCCTCCACTTCCAAGATGGAGTCGGTTATGGTTCCTGTGATTCCTCCTTATCGTATTCTGGCTACGGTTCGCACTAGTCTCACTTCTCCTTTGGGTGACAAAATTCTTGCTGCTCAAGTCTACCTCCTGAGAAACCTTGTGACCGCTGCTTTGTCCCAGAGAGTCTCAGTACTGCTGTGCTCCAGACTTATCATTCTCCCAAGGCTGCTGGCCACCCTGGGAAGAATCAACTCTTTTGGGCCATTTCCCAACAATTCTGGTGGCTTAGTCTACGTGCTGATGTAACTGCCTTCGTAGCTGCCTGTTCCGTGTGTGTTTAGAGTAAGACTCCACGACACCTTCCAGTGGGTCTCCTACAACCCATACCCAATGCCCCTGGACCCACCTGTCTATGGATTTCATTGTGGAGTTACCCAACTCCCAGGGCAACACAGTTATCCTTATGGTGGTTGACTGGTTCTCTAAAATGTCTCATTGTATTCCACTTAAGAAGTTGCCCACATCGAAGCAACTGGCTTCCATTTTTGCTTGGGAGATCTTTCGCTTACATGGGCTACCCAAGGTGATTGTCTCGGACAGGGGTAGTCAGTTTGTGCCCCAGTTCTGGTGAGCTTTTTGTGCATAGTTGGGAATTCAGCTTGCTTTCTCCTCTGCGTATCACCCGCAGTCTAATGGGGTCGTAGAACGAGCCAATCAGTCCTTGGAGAAATTCCTGTGTTGCAATATTTCTGACCATAACAACTGGTCAGACCTCTTACCGTGGGCAGACTTTGCTCACAATAGTGCCTTGAATTCTGCTTCCCGATTGTCCCCGTTTATGGCAAACTATGGTTTCCAACCTTCCATGTTGCCTGACTCTTTTTTTCCACAGGGTATTCCTGCGTTAGAGGAGCACCTCCATGGTCTTCGTTCCACTTGGGCACAAGTCCAGGAGGATTTGCGACATGCTAATGATAGGTACAGACTCCGTACTGACCGCAAATGCCTGCCTGTGCCTTCCTACCAGGTTGGGGACAGGGTCTGGCTGTCATCTCACAACCTCTGACTTCGTGTTACCTCTCTGAAGTTCGCACCTCGGTTTATTGGGCCTTTCTGTATTCTTGGTAGGATTAACCCAGTGGCTTATGCATTAGACCTTCCTTCTAATATGCATATCTCAAATGTATTTCATGTCTCCTTATTAAAACCTTTGGTCTGCAACGGCTTTACCACCTCCGTGCCACGTCCTCACCCTGTTCAGGTTGAGAACCATGGGGAGTATGACTCCCGTAGGTTCCGTGGGCGCATACAGTACCTGGTGCATTGCAAAGGGTACGGTCCAGAGGAACGCTCTTGAGTCCCATCCTCGGACGTCCATGCCCCTGTCCTTCTCTGTGATTTCCATTGACGTTTTCCCCTCAAGCCTGGTGGTCCTCCGAGGGGGAGGGGTCGTTGAGAAGGGGGTACTGTCAGGGCTGGGCCCAGCCCTTCCTTCTCTGAGCTGGCCTCTCAGTTGTCGGCTAATTGCCAGCTCCTATATCTCCACAGTGACTCACCTGTTAATAATGATCCTGCTCGTCAGTCCTGCCTACTTAAGCTGTCCAAATCAGATGATGTCTGCCTTCACCTCGGTCACATCTCTAGAGACACTCTCCTGTGTTCCTGTTAAAGACTTGCTTGGCTGACATTCCCTGACTCCCTGACGTTTTGGCTTGTCTGACTATCTGTTCCGGTTCCTGAACTCTGGCTATGTTTTGACTACGATTACTCTGTTTACCTTTTTTTTTTATATATATATATAATGTGGAGTCTAGCTATTCAATAAGAACACAGTGAAAGGTGCACTTTGGGTGTCTAGTCATTTAGCATCCTTGAGACACAACTGCTAAGGATATTCCACACATCACTTGTTTTGGACTTTTTTTATGGACTGATCACTGTTATCTATTAATGTATATTTGGTTTTCACATTTTTATTAGTGCGGCAATCTTTATTTTCTATTGTCTTTACACAAATGTTCTGTCGTGTGATTGTCAGCTGCTGTTTTTTGATTTATTATTTTCACGTGCACAATTACTACCCATTTTTCGAACTATGTGGGTAGGACACAGAGGAAATGAGTAATACAAAGTAAAAAATTAACAAATTAATAAATTAATAAATGGATGCCAAATAGAGTGGGTAACCCATATACTAGACACCAGGGGCGGACTGACCATTCGACCACTCGGGCACTTCCCGAGGGCCCCGGGCCACTAGGGGGCCCCATCAGGGTTTCCAGCCTCAGTAAAACCAGGGACAGTATGTAAAAATCTGTGTTTTTTTGCATCTGTTTCTGAAATGTACCTTACCGACATCCCTTTGGTCTAAAAATCTTGAGATTATAGCTGCCCCACCACTCCAGTACCTTCTCAGCCAACAGAAACATGTCTGTGTATACTGTGTGATTGTATACTGTGTGTGTGTATACTGTGTGGCCCCATAATCTCTGATTGCCTGGGGGCCCCATAATCTCCTATTGCCCGGGGGCCCCATGAGTTGTCAGTCCGCCCCTGCTAGACACACACATCTCACTAGCACCAACACAAAGATGGAATGCTGCTGCTGAAATGGAGTGGGAGCTCCAACTTCATGTAAGCAAAGAAGGGAGGGGAAGAGACAGTGCAAAACCACAGTGTTCTATCCTATTCTGCTGGTTTGCTTGCTTATTTTTTGTTGCCCTGTGAGCAGAATCATTGTAGTTTTAAGTCCTTTTCCTCACTACACCATGCTATGTTTTTGCGCTCTTTCCATCCCTTCTTAGGTTATCATCAAGGCTTACTGCTTGAGCCCTGGTTCACACTGAGCTGCGGGAATGAAGCTGCCGCATGTTAGTCCCGCATGTCAGTCCCGATTTCGGCAGCGATTTCACAGACATCTGTGGGGGCTTCTGCACAGATGTCAATGGAAATTGCACCCCGAAATCGCAAAAAGTAGTACAGAAACTGCTTTTTGAAATTGGTGCGGTGCTGCAAATGCAGCGTCGCACCGATTAGAATGGGGCCATTGCCGGCAATTGCCACCGATTTGATATGTCAAAACGCACCAATGTGAACCAGGGCTAAATAATTGAAATTCTACTTTCCCATTAAAGGCTCACTTATCTCAGTCAGTCAATACCACTTGGGCTTTTCAGCAAGAGACGACTGTTTCTTGGAATTGCAAGGCTGCCACCTGGTTTTCTGTTCATATGCTAAATTGGGAACCTGATTCTCTTAAATTTATATCTGTTGGCATTGTTTGCTATGTGGCCCACCGCTTAGTTGAATTGTTTGGGGACTTCCCATGGTCTTGATTAATGGAAGCCTGTGGCCTCTTTTTTTTAATAACCTGTAAAATAATTTCCCTTTTGTTTCTTGCTAAAAATCTGGGTATTGCTGGGAATGGGAGGGGTTATATGTACTGTCCTAAACATTTTAAGGCTGGGTTCCCACCTATGCAAATTGGATGCAGTTTCCCCACATCCAATTCGCATAGCAGGAGATTGTGACCGGCTCTCCATCGGCTCTGGTTCGAATTGCACAGGAGTCCTGTGCGTCTTTTTGTCTGTTTCAGGTCCGAATTCAGCCAAAAATTTGGGTTGAGATTGGATCTGAAACTGTGAATGGAGACGCACCTGACCCCTGCTGTGAGCTGGAGCGTGCTGCAGTGTGAACCCAGCCTAAGTGTCTTTACCTGAAGGTGTCAGGATATAACCCATGAGTGAAGAGCTGAAACTCTGACTCAGTGTGCTGGACCTTTGCAAAGAGGCCATTGCTTCCACAGAGAGAGCAAGAGCGAGAGCCTTTTCCAACACCTTGTTGACAGCTTTGCTATGCAGGATGTGGCTGGTTTTCTAAATTTAAAAAACTTTGCACACCTTTGTGTTTTGAGGCCCCTGGAATTTACCGATTTAAACTGAAAGTTCAGTGGGGCTTTCATTTAAAAGGCATTTGGTGAAGAAGAAAAAAAAGGACCTTTTTAAAATATCTTACCATAAGTGTTTTCATCACGTCTAGGTTGTTCTGTGTATGAAACCTGTGCTACATTGTTAAATCAAAAATCTTCCATCCCTCAAAGTGGAACCAAACTCCCTCGCCATCACTAACACCTTTGCCCAATCTCTTTATGAGTTTGGTGACTTTATCTATCTTGATTAACTCGCTCGGGCATTCAATACCTGCATTTGCACAGGATTTAAGTCATCCCGAAACCAAAGAATGCTGAGAAACTACACTGAGCTGTGCAGACATGGCACAGTGTACATTTAGAAGAAACAGTGCAAGCAAGCAGGTAAGATGCGTTTATTGCACAGGAGACATTCAGAGTCTGACCTAAAAAAAAAAAAAATCCTGTTTCAATAAAAGGCTAAGGTTCTACTTTAATTTCAACCATGGTGAACATATGTCACAGAAAATGTAATGTGATTACTTACTTCCCTGTTTTTAAATTTTGACCATCCGGGCAGCTGAAATTTCACATCGGTCTATGAACTGCTTACGCTAGTTACAGAAACGATAAATGTGTATGGGACACAAGAGAATCCAATGTTGTAATGTTCTACTGCATTTTTTATATAGGCCTTTAGAGAAACCCTCTCTGCAATTGATTTTGGAAACCAAATCATTGTCTGCAATGAACAAGGAGGTATGTTGCAGTGTGTGTGTGTGTGTGTGTGTGTATGTATAAGATTTTATCAAAAAAGAGGGAATCGGGTAGGAGGAGAGAGCTGCTTAACAACTACGTATAGAAAAATCTTAAGCAATCACACAGGCACAATGAATGAATTCTGCATTGTTTTGTACTGTGTGATCATCTCAGCATTTTGGGCACTAGACGGAGCTTATGATCATTCGCTGAACCTGTGCATCCACACAACCAATTTTTATATATAGACCCAAATAGATTTTTTGCTGTTGAGACATACAAATTATAATCAGGACTAAAAAGAGTTAAAGAATTTTTTTAGACCAGTAAATATGAAATATTACATATGGACATATATATTTTACTCAACTCATGCTAATTAAGAATTTTCAATAAGAGTAAGATACAGAAAAAAAGGAGGCGGCAGCGAAAATTACAGCATATACTGTAAGTGAGACATTTGTACATAAGGAAGGTTTGACAATATTCTTCACATTTTGAAAAGAAGCACATTAGAAGTAAACATTCAGGTGTCTTTGTCAAGCCATCTCTTCAGTCCGAGATGATGGCCTGCAATAGTGGGTAAGGCAATATATAAAAAATGGGGATCTGCCCAAAAGTACGAGGATAAGGATCAATACTCCACCACCATTTTATAGGCCTAATGCCGCGTACACACGATCGGACATTCCAACAACAAAATCCATGGGATTTTTTCCGATGGATGTTGGCTTAAACTTGTCTTGCAAAAAACACGGTCACACAATGTTGTCGGAAATTCGGAAATTCCGAACGTCAAGAACGCAGTGGCGTACAACAAGAAGAGAAAATTGATTTTCAATAGCCAGCTCTCTGCAGCTCTTCTGCTTGATTCTGAGCATCCGTAGAACTTTGTGCGTCAGAATTGTGTACACACGATCAGAATTTCCGACAACGGATTTTGTTGTCGGAAAATTTGAGAACCAGATCTCAAATTTTGTGCGACGGAAATTCCGATGGAAACTGTCCGATGGAGCCTACACATGGTCGGAATTTCCGATAATAAGCTCCGATCACACATTTTCCGTCGAAAAGTTCCGACGGTGTGTACGCGGCATAAGTGTTCAATAGTAAAAGATAACAATCTAAAATGTATGTGTAAAAGTAAAAACTGGCTTTAATAAAGATATGAGCAGATAATAAGACCTAGATTTAAAACATGTTTTAAATCTTCCCGCCGAAAGTCCTCCGGACCCAGTTCCAGGCGTGAAGTCCGCTCGTGTGTATGCAGGTCTGACGGAGTTTCCAAATGAACGGACTTGCCCACATACGGAGTAAAGTCCATTCATTTTGAACATAACTCGAGGTACGACGGGACTAGTGAAGGAAGTCAATCTCGCCGCTTTCATCGGCGAGATTGACACCTTGCGAGCCCCGTCGCCTGGTATGTATTTTGAGGGTAACCCCCTACGCAGAAAAAACGGCATGGGGGTCCCCCCAAAGTTCATACCAGACCCTTATCCGAGCACTCAGCCCGCCCGTTCAGGAAAGGGGGTGGAAAAGAGCGAGCGCACCAGGCGCTTAAGGCCCCCCAACCCCATTGCACCTTGTCCCCATGTTGATGAGGACAAGGGCCTCTTCCCGACAACCCTGGCTGTTGGTTGTCGGGGTCTGCAGGAGGGGGGCTTATCGGAATCTGGGAGCCCCCTTTAATTAGGGGGCCCCCAGATCCCGGCCCCCCACCCTATGTGAATGAGTATGGGGTACATGGTACTCCTAACCATTCACCTAGGGAAAAAAAAGTCATTAAAAAAACACACTAGACAGGTTTTTAAAGTAGTTTATTAGTCAGCTCGGGTCTTATTCCGACCTCGGGGTTCTCTCCGCGCTTTCCGGCCTCTTCTCCCGCTCTCCAGTTGTTCTGCCGGGCTCCTCCGCTATCTTCTTCCAGCTCTTTTACTAGCGTTGGCCTGGGCTTCTGGTTCGTCGTCGCCTTTGCCGTCTTCTTCTTCTTTCTTCTTTTCTTTTTCCGATGTTGACACAATGCTCTCTCCCACTGTAATGGCTTGTGCGACATGCGCGACATGTGCAACGACTTATATAGGCATGGGGCATGCCCCGGGACTTGACGTCATAAGGGGCAGGGTCACTGTTGTGGCCAGATTTAAGCATAACTTGTGATACATGGATCATATACCTGTATGTCCTCTCTAGTGAGTGCTTTTGAATTTGATTTTAATGTAAAATCCCTCTTATGTCTGTGAGCAAGATGAAAGACTAAGGAGTGGACACATATACAAGTCCTGTCAGTGTCATCTGAGAAATGTGGTGAGTCCCAATGCTGGAATGACAGCTGCAGATAATATCATTCCTATATAAATATCTGCCATCCAAAAGAAGATTAAATCTTTTGTCAGTTTCTCATTTTCTTCATTTTTTTTCTTCTGTATTTACGTATTCATGTTTTTGTAGTTCCTTTTCCTAGGACACAACTCGAAGATTGCGTGCAAAAGCAAATAGGAAATCTGTCAGTATCTGTGGTTTATGGTGACATTATGAAAGAAACTACAAATGCCATTGTTAACTCCACCAACTTTAAAAAGTGGAATGTAGGCTGTGAGTACCCATCATCCCTCCACTATATGATTTCATGTTGTGCAAGGTTTAATAATAGTTTAAAGAGGAAGTTAGCCCTGATGGGTTTACTTCCTCTTTGTTTCCCTGCAAAGGTAAAGCATAATGGACTACTATGCATCGCATAGTTTCAGCAACAGAGGTAATTTTGTCAATTCAGAAAACAGTAAGCAGAACTAGGTGTAGCCAGGTGCTGATCCTATAAAATGTTAGGAGGGCAGAAGATGGGAGGTCGGCAAGGCAGTATACGGGGGTTAGCTGGGCAGAGGACAGGGCCAGCAGTTTGTATTGCAGTTCACAGAGGCCGATTGTAGGGCAGTGTACAGGGGTCAGCAGGGCTGAGGACAGGGGCCACTACTAAATAAGACAGGGTTCAAAGGTAAGTAATAAGTGAGACAAAGCTCAGAGGTCAATAGTAAGTGAGTCAGAGTTCAGGGGTCAGTAGCAGACATCCCAACCTGCAAAAGCTAATTTCAGGGAGGTGACGCTTCGTGCCGGCCCCCCCACCCCAATTAAATACAGCCCGATCAGTGACAATTATATGTAGCTATACCAGTGCAGACATCTCAAGTCTCCTGCGACTCCCGGGAGTCTCCCACATTTGACAGCAGGCTCAGGGACACCCGTGAGTGCGGCACAATCTCCCGACTGAGCCTGCTTGCACTGTCACCCACTGCCACAGGAGGTGTTTGAACAGCGGCTGCGAAAAAAGCTCCCGAGTTTGGCTCTCATTGGTCCATGGGCGGTGCCTGCGCCAGCGAAAGGAGGGCCCATGCGGTAAAATCATTCCCGTGCGTGCGCCGCGATTGGTTGCTAGGCTCGGCTAATTTGCCTAGCAACTGAGCGTATTGAGGCAGGGTCACGTGATGTTTCTGCGCATGCACCGCGCATGCGCAGTACGGAGTAATGAACAGCTGAGTTTATGATCAGCTGTTGTCTCGCGTTGCCGAGGCACGTTCATGTAGGTGAGAGGAGGATAGTTACATGAAGGGGGCGGATTTTTAAATGATGGGCAGTGGTGGGGGCATTTTTATCGATGGCCAAACAAAGTTGCAAAATAAATCTTTATCTAATATAGAAAAGGCCACCCTTCAATTGACTAAACATGCCCTGCAAGCGTTCAGAAAGAATAGCAGATAAAGATTTATTTTGCAGATTTGTTTGGCCATCACACTGGATCCTTCATGTAAAGTCCAAACAACACATCTATCAGATTTACTGAATGAGGCCCATGTGAAGTGGTATCCTTCATCATCAATAATAACAATCATTGGGCATTGTTCTCTATATACACACAACCCTCCCCATATCTTCTTACCCGGCTTCACGTACAGCTCAATCATGGCTCCAGTCCCCTCCCTTTCCAGGAACTCTCACTGCTGCTTCATGGCTGCTTTTTTATTTTATTTCCGTTACAGTGAACCTGGTAACTACAGGGGAAGGCTGGGAGGCAGAGCACTGGCAGCAGGTCTGGTGGCGGAAGTTCAGTCCTCCTCCTCTGAATGCTGGGGGGGGGGGGGTGGAGTAAGCATGTGGATTGGCTGCCAAGACACTAGGCAATCCTAGCAACCAACCACAGTTGTTTATTATGTACACAAATTGAGGTAGATAGTGCTGACAGTGGCGGGCGGCAGCAGGCAGTGGCGGTAGGTGGAACCTGTGTTTTTCTTGGGAAAACACCGAATATACCTCGGAAACACAGGATATTCTTTGGCTTTGGGGCGGCACTAATGAAATCTGGGGGTGCAGCCCACTACCCTAGATCTGACCATGAAGCTGATTGACCCACTAGAGGCTTTTGAATGAGCAGTGACAATGCTGATAGTCACACCCCTGCAACCTTTTTTTATTCCACTGCAGTGCAAGCAAGTACAGCCTACATGTGAGTGACAACTCTGCGTTCAGGAGCAGTGCAGTATAGTTGCCACTTGTAGTCTACCCTAATGTGTTAGACAATGTTTTGCTATCAGGACAGGTGGAACTTTAATTTGGTGGCAGGCTTGGAGATGTTATATACAGTGTGTGTGTATATATACAGTATCTCACAAAAGTGAGTACACCCCTCACATTTTTGTGAGTGGGAGCCGCCATTCATGGCTCAGGACTCTGAAGGAATGGCACGTTATTCCGTTTCTTCAGAGTGCATGCACCAGTGATGTCACCGGCTGCATCAAAAGTAAATATCTCCTAAACGGTGCACGTTTAGGAGATATTTACTGAACCTATAGGTAAGCCCTACTTTATTGCAGCAGATGAATCACACATCATGCTTACCTCCCTTTGACATCAGAAGATGTCCAGCAGTACCATTAACACAGAACTGGTGGAAACCAGTGGGACCCAGGTACACCCATCTATTGTCTGGAGAAGACTGGCCAGAAGTGGTCTTCATGAAAGAATTGCGCCAAAAAAAGCCATACCTCCGTGAAGGTAAGACTCTTATGCCCCGTACACATGGTCAGAAAATCCGACCACAAAATCCATCGTATTTTTTCCGACGGATTTAGTCCGACACTGGTGTTGCATACACACGGTCGGACAAAGTTGTCGGAAAATCCGATCATTCTGAACGTGGTGACGTTTGTTGCCTACGACGGGACTACGTAGAGGCTAGTAGCCAATAGCTTTGGTCTTGTAATGTGATCTGAGCATGCGTGGTACTTTGTCCGTCGGAATTCGCTACACACGATCGGAAAAAGTCCGATAGGACTTTGTTGTCGGAAAATTTGAGAGCAGGAGATAAAACTTTGTCCGTCGGAAAATCCGATGGAAAATGTCCGATGGAGCCTACACACGGTCGGAATTTCCGACAACATTGTCCGATAGGACATTTTCCGTCAGAAAATCCGACCGTGTGTATGGGGCTTTAGTGACTCAACTATGCACAAAAACATAGGAAATGGGGTGCAGTAGATGCTCTGGACTAATGAGTCAAAAAGTGTTTGCCAAAGGGCTGTAGAATGGTGCATAATGTGTAATAAGGAGTATCTGCAGGCAACAGTGAAGCCTTGTGAAAGTTCCTTGCAAGCTTGGGGCGGCATTTCTGCAAATTAAGTTGGAGATTTGGTCAGGATCAATGGTGTCCTCAGTGCTGAGAAATACAGGCAGATGTATCCATCCTGCTGTGAATAAAAAAAAATAAAAAATTTTGTTGGCTTGGTTTTTATTGGCAATAAATTAAATTAGGAAAAATGCGAAAAAAATATTGTGTGCAAACATTAATAGACTATTGATGTCTATGAACAAAAATTCTAGCATAAAATTATTTTGCTCTTCCTGTAGTTACCCATAATATGTTTTTAACTTTCATTATTTCTCAAATTAATTCTGTTTAACCACTTAAGGACCGGAAGGATTTGCCCCCTTAATGACCAAGCCATTTTTTGCGAGACGGCACTGCGTCGCTTTAACTAAGAATTGCGTGGTCATGCGACGCTGTACACAAACAAAATTTATATCCTTTTTTTCCCACAAATAGCGCTTTCTTTTGGTGGTATTTGATCACCTCTGTGGTTTTTATTTTTTGCGATATAAACAAAAAATAGCAACAATTTTGAAAAAAAAAAAACAATATTTTTTCTATAATAAATATCCCAAAAAAAAAAAATATATATTTCTTCATCAGTTTAGGTCATTGTATGTATTCTTCTACATATTTTGGTAAAAAAGAAATTGCAATAAGCATATATTGATTGGTTTACGCAAAGGTTATAGATTCTACAAAATAAGGGATAGATTTATGTAATTTTTATTTATTTTTTTTACTAGTAATGGCAGTGATCAGCGATTTTTACTGGGACTGTCACATTGCGGCGGACAGGTCGGACAGTTTTGCCACTTTTTTGGGACCATTGACATTTATAAAGTGATCAGAGCTAAAAAAAATAGCCACTGATTACTGTATAAATGTCACTGGCAGGGAAGAGGTTAACACTAGGGCCCGATCAAGGGGTTAAGTGTTCCCAATTATAGCAATATTATAGCAAGGGAGGTGTTTCTAACTGTGGGGGGCATGTACTGACTGGAGGAGGAGAGAGATCACTGTTCCTGATCACTAGGAACGGCAGATTTCTCTACCCTCCCCTGTCAGAAAAGGGATCAGCTTTGTTTACATGTACAGATCCCCGTTCTAGCTCTCTGAGGAGCGATCGTGGGTGTATCGCGTATCGGCTCCAGCATCGCATGTGCCCCCTAGAGCTGTTAAAGTGCCCGTCGTACACCTGCAGCGATTTACGCGGCCATGCCAACATGCCGCAGTATAATGACAGCGGCTGGTCGGCAAGCGGTTAACCTCATCATCATCAAAAGTCATGTTTTAATGTTAATGTTCCTGTTTATTGTATCAATAATTCCCCTTGTGTACATGACTTGTCTTCTACAGCTGTTGCGCATTCAATATTTTCTGTAACTGGACAAGAAGTTATTCAGGAAGCTCAGCGTGGTGAGTGTAAAGTTTTATTTTTTATTGTTATGCTTTATATATGTCCCAGTAGTATATTAGAACTATACATTAGAGTATCTAGTAAATGTATAATATAGAACAAATATTAAAAGACAATTCCACACAGATTCACAAGTGAGGATTGGTACAGGGTGTGTAGTGTGTTTCGATTGTACTCTTTTTATACTGTACATCCACCACTCTCAAAAGTATTTTCTACTTATTGTTTTGTGTTGAATATCCATTAATGTGAAAAGGATGGCTGCTCCTATATTTAAATGTTTTTTACATTACATTTCAGATCTTTGTCAGCCATAGTAAAATATAAAACTCATAACGTGCAGCGCTGGTGTAAGTGAAGTGAATCAATGTCCCTGTTTTACATAAGGCAACACAAGGAATTGCGACCCTGTGGGAAACAATGTACAACAGGTCTACTTATAATGAAAAACCACTCGTGTATCGTGAATGGAAAAAGATTAGCAACTTATATCCGTGAGACTGCCCAACAACGGGTCATATTCTCATAAGTGCAAATCCAAATACATTATGGTGAAAATAAATCATCAAAAGTGAGTGTTCAGTGTATGGTCTCCTCTCACGAGTCTACACTGTATCCAAGTGCTATAATAAAGTGTCACGTGCAATCAGGCAAGTCATGCGATTTCTATATTGAAATGCATGGACCAAATATGTTAGACAGATATAGGCTAGAGAAAGGGACTGGCTATAAAGACGGCCTATTGATCCATCCAAATAAACCAGTGTAAATAAATCAATATTTGTGTGCAAGTGAAAAAAATTATTAACAGCACTCTAATCAAACTGCGCAAGATAATAACAATGCTCAAATGGGACTAGGGAAGGAACTGCAATCATCTGTTTTGAAGAATAGCAAGTATGTCCCTGTAAGAAGTCCAGTTTCTAAAAGCAGACAATGCGACTTGATGAGAATCGCATCAATGAGATATTTCTAATTTGAAAAATCGTAAAATACGATGCAAACTTCCCAGAATTTATCCACTGCACTCCAATAGGGAGTGTAATTTATAAATGCAATTTAAACCAGGATGTGCGATTTATGAAGTCGCATCAAAAAATGCAAGAAAACAATAATACAAAACAATAAGAATCACAGAAGTAACAATAAAGACAGATAGAGCACTACACTCTGAGGGGAGAAACTCTCTATCTAGGGCCAACCAAATGTATATACAGTGGATATGGTGGCGTACAGATAGGATCCTCAAGACCGAGGTAGCCCCAAAAGAGGCGGGTATTCCACCAATAGTGTTGCGATAGTCCACTGGATTGCACGGTGAATGTTTTGTAATAGTCCACCATATATCACATTATAAGGACTGGTGTAAAATCATAAAGGATTGCAAAAGAGTTTATATAACAAGAATAGCTACAATAGTGTAGTCCTCCAGAAAATATCAGATAGTGGGTACTATTTCTGACTTCAAACTGGTTCAATCTTCTTTAAAACATTTTTCTTTAGATGAATAAGCAAGAGGTGGCCAAAGTACCCTTACCAGATAAGGTGGACTCACACACCTCTCGGTGGTGAGTCAAACGAGCATGTACCGGATCCACCGGATATATGGAGATAGTGAAGTAGTCAGTCGTATCCTCTGGAGGGCTTCCTTTTCACGGGTAGCAGGTACCTCTGATACTCACCCCCCGTGGGTTCTCCAATCCCAGAATGGGAAAAAAGCGTTGGTTGCACTCTCTGCCGTGGATGCAACTCCTCATAGTGTAACTCCAAAAAGGAAGTTTTTTATTTTTAAGATGTTCAAAATCTTAAACAGAAGTAAAATAATAAAAAAGCTTTTTTTAAAAAAAAGAAGGCACAGGTAAAATCTTTGAGTGGCTCAGGCAAGCATTTAACCCTACATGTTTCGCCTGCATAGGCTTCAACTGGGGCATAGTAAAATATGCCTTAGCAACAAAATGTGACGCCAGCATTGTTTTATGTAATTTTCATAATGAAATTTATAGTGGAGTTCTGCCGAAAAAAAACAAAATTAAAAGTCAGCAGCTACAAAAAGTGCTGACTTTTAATAATCAGACACTCACCTGTCCCACGGTCCAGCGATGTGGGTGTACGAAGCCTCGCTTCTCTCCCCCTCCTCTCCATTGCGCCAGCATTCTTACTGTGGGCGCGCGGCTGTGGCTTCACAGCCGTGCATGCACTGCGCGTGCGCAAACTGCGCTGCGCGTCGTGAATGGCCGGGCAATCTTCTGGGACCTGTGGGGTGTCCCAGAAGATTGCAGGGAGGGAGGGGGGAGAGGTGAACTTCCTTCCAGCACCGCAGAGCCCCAGGAGGAAGTGGGAGCTGGATGCCTCTCCGCCCCCCCCCCAAAAAATGACATGCCAAATGTGGCATGTCAGGGGGTCATCGTCACTTAAAGCGGATTTTACATTTTTTGGGTGGAACGCCGCTTTAATTGTTCCTTGACAGCAAGTAAAACCCAACTCCAGAGAATGTTATTCTTTCTTTTGGAAGGATAAAGAGTTAAACTTCTGTCAGGTTTCGGATTTCTGACTCATTATGGGGAGATTACCTCTCTTTCTGTCTTTGTGATGCCTGTACAAAAAATGGAAGGTGTGAGTACAGACAGCCATAAAAACATTATTAGAAGTTTTAATCCTTTCTCAATTAGGGTTTTTGGTCTGTGTCAATTTGGAGAGATACTTCATAATTTCCCGTCTTGAAAGGAATTAAGTAGAAATCTTAATTAATAGGAACACATATGGCAGTAATATAACCAACCAATGTTCTAACTCTTTTCTTGTGACTCCAAATTGAAATAAAAACATTTTGACTGAACTTAAGTTTCACACATCACTCTCAGATAAAAAAAAGAATGCTTTTAACTGGGTATTACCTGCAGGCAGTGCTGTGTCTTGGCCTAGGCCGAGAAGGCCCAGGCATAGGGCGGCACTTTGTGGGGGGCGGCAAAAAAGCCCCTCCTCCTCCGAGTCAGCCCATTCACTGCCGGGGTTGCAGGCTGCAGTGTTCAGAGAGTGTCTCTCTCATGGAGCATAGAGCGTGCGACAGTCCACTCCTCCCCTCCCCTCCACACAGACAGTAGAGCAGAGAGAGAGCTGGTCAGTTTCTCCACATCAGGGCCGGTCATATTGTGGCTTCAGCAGGGGACCTAGCTACATTGTGTAAATCCTAGAGGGGTTAGAGTAAGATACCGATCCTCCTCACTGTCTCTATTAGCAAACATCATGCCGCTTATCTGACATTCACACTTTCCCTGTTATCTGAAATAGGGACTCTGGTAATTAACCCTCTGTGTCCCTGGATGCTAGGAGAGGACTGTGTTTATCTACTCTGCTTCAATGTACACTGCTGCTTCCCTAAATGATTAACTCCTTACAGTTTAATATCTGCAAGCTGGTGCTTAGTGTCTGCTTGTATATGTGGTTAACCTTTCGTGGCTACCTGTGGCTAATGCTGCCTTCTAACCAGTGACGGAACTATCAGGGTCTCAGCAGTTGCACCTGCGACTGGGTCTTGGAGTTCTGCCACTGTGGGGGGCCCGCCCGCCAGTTCTCTGCTCTCAGGGGCCCACCCTGCCAGTTCTCCACTCTCAGGGGCCCACCTGCCAGTTCTCCGCCTGCAGGGGCCCGCCCATTCTCCGCTCTCAGGGACCCGGTCGCCCACCCGTTCTCCACTGTCAGGGGCAGTTCTCCACTTGGCCGCTGAGGAAAGGCTGCTATCTCTGGAGAGGGAGGCGGATGCTGGAAGAAAAAGTCAGCTGACCAGCTTACACCAATGGAGTGAAGGGGCGAAGCTCTTCCCTCTGCGAGAGACCCCTGGAGGCATGGGAATAATGAAGGGGAAGGAGTCGACTGACAAAGTAAGTGACAAATTGTCAGTGCAACTGATCCCAACCTCCACCCCCTCTGCCTCTTACTGATCCCCCCCCCCCCCCCCCCCCCCTGTTGGTGATGGGAGGGATAGGGATGAGATCTGTGGTGGTGGTGGTGGGGGGGTGAGACCAGTATGAGGCAGAGGTGGTGGTGGGGGAGGATGGCACCACCGCTGCCACTGATCCCACCCCCCCTCACCACCGCCGCCACTGATACCACCACCACCACCCCCTGGAGTTGCCACCTCATCCCTTTAAACCTGAACACATATTAATTACACAGGTTCTGTGGCTAAGGCACTAAGTGAACCTTAATCATCCACAGAACCTGTGTAATTAATATTTGATCGGGTTTAAAGGGATGAGATGGCAACCCTACCACCACCACCACCACTGCACTGATCTAACCCCCCTCACTGCAACCACTGATCCTACCCACCACTGATCTAATCCCCCTCAACGCTACCACTAATCCCACCTCACCAACCACCGCCACTGATCTAACCCCCCTCACTGCCTCCACTGATCTCATCCCCCCACCACCACCGCTGCCACTGATCATAATCCGATTGGACTTTCTCCATCGGAATATCCGACCGTGTGAACGCATTAGAGTTTCCTAATAAAAAGAGAACAGAAATTTAGATCAATCAGACATGGACTTTTTAGGGACCAATAATAAAAAATATACCTAAAAACGTAATTTTTTATTTAATATCACAGACATATAAAATCTTCAAAAATATATTACATAGAAGTAAAAAGGTACTAGGTGTTGCTGCCCATGGGTCCTGGGTTATGGCATTCCCTGACATCTTACGGTTACAACTGTGTTATACTTTGTGTAACCGCAAATACCATCAATAGTCTGGGATTTAATCGACCCATGGGGAGCAACACCTAGTATCTTTGTTATTTCTATGAAATATGTGATATATTTTTAAAATGTTATATGTCTATGATATTGAATAGAAATGTAAGTGTTTAAGTATACTTTGTACGATTGGTGTCTAAAAAGTCAATTTCCTCTTTGATCTACATTTCTGTACTATTATTAGGGATGTGGCACTGTGTATTGTCAGTGTACACACAGTATCGCCCTGTGGTGACAAACAAATCTTATGAATGTAATAAAAAGAGAAATTCCTGATGCCGAAAGATTAACATGTAAATATGCTTTCATGTCTTCCTTTTCTGCAGAGTGACTTTGCTGATGGGTCACTGCAGCAATACTTTCCATGTTGCTTTCGGGAACTCTTCTTTTGAGCTCATTAATGATTTTACTTCATGATTGTCACGTAATTTTGGCAATTTTAGACAAACGCCTCAGGCTGAGCAGTATAGCTCTGATCATGGTCCCTGAGGTTTTTACCCTGGTTAAATAATTTTCTTCAACCAAACTTTACCATGGACATTTTTTTCTCTTGTGGTCTTTAAAAGATCATTTTGAGCATGCATGTTGTGCCAATGTAAATCTTTGTTTTGGTAACTTGATTTCTGCTCTCATAACTTCAATACACGAACATTCATCAGATAGCACTGGTCCTAACAGGCCAGTTTATATCCAAACAGTGTACTGTAATAAGCCACTAAATTACATAACAACCATTAGGCCCCTTTCACACTGAGGCGCTTTGCAGGCACTAAAGTGCTAAAAATAGCGCCTGCAAAGCCCGAGGGCTTTCACACTGGAACGGTGCGCTTGCAGGACGCTGAAAAATGTCCTGCAAGCCGCATCTTTGGAGCGCTGTAGTAAAGCGCCCCTTCCCATTGAAAACAATGGGGCAGCGCTCCAATCCCGCCTGCAAGTCGGCGCTTTGCGGCGCTTTGCGGACGGTTTTAATCTTTTTTCGGACGCTTTTTTCGGCCGAAAAGCGCTGCTAAAACGACGGTAAAGCACCGCTAAATATAGCGCCGTTTTACCGCCAGTGCGCCCAGCGCCTCAGTGTGAAAGTAGCCTTATATCAACAGGGGGCCTTCAGGGTTGGAACTCAGGATTAGTAGGTGACCTCTTGTTTCACCTGCATGTCGTCTTGTAGAAGTAGGTGTTTGGTCTAAAAAGGGGACACAAGGCCAAATTATGGTAACAGAAAAAACATACAAAATATGTGGACATAGTTGGCAAAATGTAACGATAGTCTTCAAGCAAGCAAATAAAGCAGCATTAATACATTTTGAAATGTGTGTTGGGAGGACACAAATACTAGAAAAGTTAGTGTTTTAATATATGATGAGGTCATATTTTGTTTTAATAGGGTTAGATGAACTTTTGTTCATGTTTTGAATACTTTTGTCATAAATTTAAAAACTGTAAACTTATTGATAATTTAAGTGAGGTGTACCAATCCTGAGTGCTGAAATTAAAGTTCCCATTTATGTAACTATGCTTGCAAAATATAAAATGCACAATTAAGGCCTCGTGCACACTGGACGTTATAATAACGTTATAAAAACGCCAGTAGCTTTGCAGTGAGTTTTTCAAAGTTTTTTCAGCGTTTTTGCAATAGTGGTTTTTAGCGTTTTTAAAGTGATTGCAAGACTTTGTTGTTTTTTTTTATTTAAAATAACAAACATGTCATACTTACCTCCACTGTGAAGCTCGTTTTGCAGCAAGTGGCCCTGATACTCAAATTCTGGGGTCCCTCAGCGGCTCTTGCCGCTCCTCCCTGCATCAGATAACCCCCTAGGAGAAGCATTCTCCCAGGGGGTTACCTTGCGGGCGCGCTCCCAAGTCCAGAATTCGGCATCAATAGACAGGAATGCCCGACTCGGCCCCGCCCCCTGTGCCTGTGTCACTGGAAATACGGGGCTCAAGTAAGTAAAACAGGGGGCTGGGGGGCTGGTCACTGACAGAAGTTTTTTCACCTAAATGCATAGGATGTATTAAGGTGAAAAAACACGAGGGTTTCCAACCCCTTTAAGCGTTTTTTTTTTCAATGGGATCAAAAACGTTAAACACTGGTGAGCCACGTTTTTGAGCGCTTATAATAGTTTTTCTATGTTTTTTGATGTTTACAGCCAAAAAACTACTCTCAGAACCCACTCGTTTTGGGTTTTTTTTACAGCCAAAAAACGCCCCAGCCAAAAACAGTTGCTAACAGCCTATGTGTGCATGGACACATAGGATAACAAGCCAAAAACAGCAGCTGTAAAAACGTCCAAAAATGTCCAGTGTACATGAGGCCTAAAGATAAATAGTTAACCGCACTATGAACAAAAATGACAGAGAAAAGCAACTCATTTTATATTCTGATATACAATATATACAATGTAAATATTGTACATTATACAATACATTATGACAATAATTACCTATTGTGCATAGCAAAAAAAAAAGTCATGGAAAAATGATTTAACTAACACAAAAATACAATCCATATATAGTTGGATGCACATTTTTACTTTAGATAGGAATTATAATTTTGTATGAATTATATGATTTTTCATGAAGGCTTTTTCTATGCAGATTAGTCATTTATTGTGGTTATGGAGTATTGGTGAGATTTAGTGCTACACTAAGGCCTCATACACACAGATGTTTTTACCGCGGCTTTTTTGAGCTTTTTTTGCTGCTTAAAAAGGCAACTCCATGTTATTCAATGGGCACATACACACCATGGGGTTTTTGAGCTGTAACAGGCATGGTCGTTTTTAAGCTCCAAAAAAAAAACAAGGACCAGTGCCTCCAGAGGCTCCAGCGTTAGAGCTGTTTTGATGCGGACCCGAAAAAAGCTCAAAAACGCGCATCAACGCTATACTGTAATGTTTTTTTTTAAAAACGTGCCTTAGCGTTAACGCTTAAAAACGACGTTAAACGTGCATTGACGCCAAATCAAAACGCTAATAAAATTGCGTTTTTAACGCTGCTTTTTTTCCAGGTGTTGTTACTAGCTTTACAGCCCATTTTTTTAAAACGTCTGTGTGTATGAGGCCTTAAAGTTTCAGATTTCTACTTTAAGTCAAACATTTTTAAGGGAACATATAACATGTTTTATTGGAATAAACACAGAAAGCAAAATAGCTGGCCAGGCCATATGCTTCTTTGGTTACCATTACTCTGTGAATAATTACTGAAAACGTTGTTTCTTCTCAGGTCACAAATCTGGAAAAAAAGTCGTCATGACCAATTCTGCTAATCTAAAATGCCACTGGATTTTACATTGCGACTGTGAGGGTAATATTGAAACTCTCAAACATCTCTTGAATGACCTATTTAAATTATGTGATGAAACCGGACTAAAATCTTTATCGCTTCCTGCAATAGGAACAGGTATGGCTTTTATCCTTCCTCTGAATCAACTGTGGTTATAGGCTTGTGTATATGGGATTGTGAGTTCCTGCCCCCCCCCCCCCTCCCTTTTATTGGTTGAACTAGATGGACTTGTGTCTTTTTTTAACCTGACTAATTATGTAACTATGTAATCAAGCAGTTGAAAGTCTATGGAATAATGGAAATATGGCTTGTGAAAGTCTATGGAATAATGTTTGCACAAATGTATATTGGGGGGAACACTGAAGAAAAATACAATGTAAGATTGTTGTATTAATTCATTTAGAATAATTTTTCTATCTGCAGATATTTTCATTGTTTTATGGTGCTATCTGCAGTCTCTAATCCCTATAGATACAGTCTATAGAAGAAAATTTACCACAGAATGTCACTGAATTCACTTACAATACCAGCTGCATGGACTTTTTGTGTCTATTGTATAAAGTTTTATTCGGGGACATTGTGGTGTTACTTCCTTCTTTTTAATGTAAATGTATTACAGGCTTGCTGTGATTTTGTATGTTTCATTTTCTTTCACTCAGGAGAATGCATGTTACCCCCGAAGCGTGTTGCTGAAACTATGATGGAAGCCATATGTTCTTTAGCCGGAAAACAAAACATATGCCTATTAAATATTCGCCTGGTTGCATTCACCCCATTTATTTACCATATTTTCTGCACGGAACTTCAGAGGCTTTTCTGAGGAATGAATATAAATGAAGTACCATATGTACGGTATGTAAACTAAATGAATAGTAATCAGTAATCCGTGGCAGTCATTGTCTGCGATTGTGTTATTCATACCTATTTTTACCACTAAAAACGGTGCATCCTAAAGATGCTTCTTTCCGACAAGAATAGTCAATTAACACTGCAATGTACCATCTGCAGTGTGAGGTTTCTTGGTTTAATCTTTGAATAAACTAGTGGTTGAGGGCCTAAGTGAAAGGCTTATTAAAAATGCACACTCTTATAACTGTGAAATATATTTTACATTACAATTGTATTTAAGCAGTTTTCATTGGGCATGCTACACACACACACACCAGAAAAAAAACTAATTGAAGTACCTAGGGTGTTTGCAGTATCCACTGTCGTTCTGACACACACAACAAACCAAGTGTAGCGCTGTCCCCACTATTCCTATTCCAACAGTAAACAGTTTGAACGTATATTCTGCCCTCTAGGTGTTGCAGCTCTCCCACAAGTCCACTGGGTGGCGGACATGAATCAGAAAATATATAAGACAAGAGAGAACGCTAGTGTGTTATCGTTTAATTGATGAAGTTCAGTATATAAAAAACAAGGGTTGCACTCACAAACATCTGGTGTAAAAAGGCATGAACAGCTCCATAAAAGCCTCCTCTCCTGGTCTGTGAAGATCAGTTGGCTCACAGCAACTTGCGGCGTGGTGAAGGGTATCTGTAAGCACAAGCCGCCTACTTCCTTGTATCACACGCCGCTCAAAGCACTCGCACGGACCAACCGGCGCTGCACGACGTCACTCGTGGCCAGGGGAGAGGAATGCACAGTGATACAGCTAACTCCTCTAATACGCTTCATGCGGTTTCTAAGACAACATGTTTTGGAGGCGTGGCCTCCTTCTTCAAGTAACGCCCTCATCTCCTCTAGTGATCTTATATGCTAGAACCCCCCGCCCCTCCTCACCATAAGCCAATGGCATCATACAGACCAGGAGCATGGAGTACACAGCAAGAAGTATCTACAAGAGGGGGTTAGTATAGCAACAGCATCCTAAACTGGCATTTGTACAGCTCAATATAGAATAATTACACTAACTTTAATATGAATGTTAATAATGACAAGAATATTCTTATCAAATTTTATTAGAATTTATTAAAACACTTATTTAAAAAGTACTTATGTGAAAAGTACTATATAAAACAAGACATACTATATATAGGTTAATATCATCAACAACAGAGAAACACGCTGCAAGAGCATAGTCATACATTTTAATGAATTCATAGTGTATGATACAACATCATATCGATAAAGATGTAAAAATTCATAATATATCCAATATAGAAGTTAATTTATAGTATTTATTTTATATGTATAATGTATTATATGTTTTTTTGGCTTTTTGATATTAATTTTGAAGGAGATATACATTATATTATACTGTATTATAATGTATATGCTGTATATATATGGTGGGGTCTCATACTGGAACAGACCCTTATCAGATGTCATAATAGTCTGATTATACATATAGCGGGATTGTGAAACTAAAATATTAATAATATATAAATAGGTATAAAGGTAAAAACTAAAAAAATAAAAATAACAATAAAAGCTAGATAATAACAATTGGAATTTATTTTAAATAGGGTATTATCATATGAGAGTACCTATTTCAAGTTCTTTTTACACCAGATGTTTGTGAGTGCAACCCTCGTTTTTTATATACTGAACTTCATCAATTAAACGATAACACGCTAGGGCTGGCGTGCGCTCTCTTGCCTTATATGCGGTCGTTCTGCCCTGCTGCCAACTCAGCCTTTTTTTAGTGTTTACCGGCAATGTAAATATAATTTTGATAGCTGGGATTTGTGTGAATACAACAACTAAAACAGCAGTTGCTGTAGAGAAATTGACCTCCTGACACAGTGCCTTTTTAACAGTTTTGTATTTATATTGTGTCATTCATCTGCAGATAAAAAGAATGAGCTTTAATCAGCAGATGATGCAACATGACAAGTAAAAATAAAATAAATGTTAAAAGTAAAGCCGGTGTTCTATCGATTTGTGCCCTCCGTCGAAAAGTGCTTGTGCATGCGCAGAACGGAAGGGCACTCCAGCTGATTTGTCGATCAGCTGAAGTGACGTCACCATAGCGCTTGCGCACATTGTAGGAGGGTTTTTTTGATGGGCGATACCATTTCACGGCCACAATTAAAAGCTATGCAAAGAGTGGTGGGACACCATAGATGTCATATTGTGCCTCGCTGTTAACCAGAGGCACAATATGACAAATACGGTGTCCCTCCGTTGTTTGCATAGCATTGAATTGTGTCCGATAAATGGTATCTCCCGTCGAAAAAAGGCTCCTACCAT
The DNA here is from genome assembly GCA_028564925.1 of Lithobates sylvaticus. Classification (NCBI taxonomy): domain Eukaryota; kingdom Metazoa; phylum Chordata; class Amphibia; order Anura; family Ranidae; genus Lithobates; species Lithobates sylvaticus. The sequence goes on along the minus strand of CM053026.1, from coordinate 447,733,409 downwards.
GTGCGCATGCGCTATGGGACGTCACTCCAGCTGACCAGCAACTCAGCTGGAGTGCCCTTCCATTCTGCGCATGCGCGGGCACTTTGACAGAACACCGGCCATACATGGATTGCAATTTGTCTAGTTCAGCAGGGACCTGCTGAATTTCAATCCATGGATGGGCAGTGAGGTTGTACAGAATCTACTGATCAACTGGGATTTTCCCCACCCAATCAGCACTGCAGGCTACATATGTATTACTTTGCTGTCTCATGTAATGAAACAGTTATTGCCAAAAAACAGGCCAATAGCAAAATGAAAAAGATGTGCTGGTTGTTTTTTCTTTCTTTTTTTTTTTTCCTGGAAAGTAGCAATAATTTATATATAAATATATTATATTACATATTACTTTTCTACAAAAAAATTAAATAAAATTGTTCCATCTGTAGTTACATAGTCTCTAGGAAAGCAAAACCAAGATAATGCTGCTCCAGGTGAGTGACTCCTTCGTGTTATGAGAATAGCTGAAGGTGCTGCACAGCTCATCTTGCAAAGCCAAGGAAAAGTGCAAAAGTTTGGAATTTTGCTGCACTGCTCTAAATCTTTATTGAAATATTAAAATAGGATGTGTTTTTCTCTGTTGTGTTTTATGAAAAAACAATAAAAAAAATGATTTGATTTGATTGAAAAAAATTAATATTAAAATAGCATCACATGTATGTCAGGAACACAAAAAGCTAATGTGTTTCAGGCTGAATGTAGCACTTACTCAAACCTCCAGGAGGAGTGCAGCAAAATTCTAGACTTTAGTATCTTTACCTTACATTGTCTCTAGTTGCAATTTGCTTGAGTTGGAAATGACCAGTTCAGTGGGCAGGGACAAAATATTTGCATTCAAAGTGTAGGAATACCTAGTGCCTTTAGCATCAGTTTAGTATTTCATGTGTGGGGGAACTGTTTCTGGGCTTCCTTTTAAGCATTTTTCTGTTGTTGACAGCAGTATCATCTACTTATTGTCATCTTACTATAAGTATCTTTTTTCATATTAAAAAAAAAAAAAAAAAAACTGTGTATACTACATCCTCCCTGAATAAAGAAAAGCAAATAGATCCAAAAAAGTTTGAGGATGGACCCAGATTGGGCTGATTCACAAAAGGTGCAGATATCACAAGATCCACCATTGATGTGGATTATTTTTTTATCTTAAAGAAAAGACATATCCCAATTAGCCACCGATAAGGCCCCGGGTTAAGACGGCCTACCACTTGAATTCTGTGCTACCTATGCCAATATTGTGCTCCCGCAATTGCAATCCTTATACACAAATTTTTGACACCTCCATTCTACCCTCCACTATGCGTGAAGCCGTAATCATTGTTCTACCAAAACCCAATAAGGCCCCTTTGTTTACAGAATCTTATCGTCCCATATCTTTATTGCAAGTAGACATCAAAATTCTAGTGAAGGTATTGGCTTCTCAGCTTAACCAAGTTATATTATCTCTAGTCCATTTGGACCGAACAGGCTTTATGCCCGGTAAGAATACCGCAATCAACATTAGGCGGTTATACATGAACATCCAAGCTTCACACGAGACTATTGGCACTAGATTGGTTGTGACGCTAGATGCCGCCAAGGCATTTGTTGGGCCTGATGAGGTACAGGTTTGGTCCCCAATTTATAAAGTGGGTGCAGCTACTATATCAACTACCCATAGCTAGAATTTTGGTGAATTGCTGGGTATCTGACTCCTTTCCTCTGAGTTGAGGCACACGGCAGGGCTGTCCCCTTTCCCCATTATTGTATGCACTATTGAGGAACCCCTGGCTATTTATATTAGGTCTCACCTGGGTGTACGTGGCCACCGGTCTGGCCACTTGGTGAAAACTGTGAGCATGTACGCGGATGATAGTATTCTTTACTTGGAGGATTCAGGGCCTTCCCTTATTTGCGCTCTTAACGTTATCAACCAACTGAGTGCCAACTGGGACAAATCCCAGGTTCTCCCTCTAGACCACTTTCCATCAACTGCAGACTAGGCCAACTTACCTCTACCCGTGTGGCTTCACTTTGATATCTTGAGGTACAGGTCTCTCGATCTCTCAGAGATTATGTCCTGTTAAATATTGAACCTTTGTTTACCTTAACTAAGCAAAAAAACTAAAATCTAGGCAAAGCTTCCCCTAGGAGTCATGGGAGAATCAACTTAATTAAAATGACCGTATTTATCGGTGTATAACACTCACAGGAGTATAACACGCACCCCAATTTTAGGAGGGAAGTTTAAGGAAAAAAACATACATTTTAAATAAAGAACTTTGAAGCAAAATAAGGGTCACAGCTCATAAATGCACCCTGCTCAGTGCCCATCTGCAGCCTTTAAATTGCCCAACAATGCAGCCTGTTCAGTGCCCAGCTGCAGCCTATAAATTGACCAACAATGCAGCCTCACCTTTCCCATCATTGCAGCCTCACCAGTGTTGGATTATCCCTGCTGTCTCTGAGGGAAGAGGAGGAGCGAGCGCCGCTGAATTACACAGCGCCACGATCTCCTGTGTAACCGGCGATCCGTCACTCACAGCCACGCCTCATGGCCTTGCTCATATGATAGACAGAACAGTAGCCCAATGCTGGGCCAGGAGGTGTGGCTATGAGTGACGGAGCATCGGGTACACAGGAGATTGTGGCTCTATGTAATTCAGTGGTGCTTGCTCCTCTTCCCTCAGAGACAGCAGGGATTGGTGTATAACACGCACCCACGATTTTCCCCTGATTTTAAGCTGAAAAAAGTGTGTGTTATTCGCCAATAAATACGGTATTTTATTACCTAAACTATTTTATGTCCTTTGGCACTGCCCTGCCTATTTACCCCTGAAACTTTTTAAGACCATGTACTCTAGTCTAAACACTTTAGTCTGGGGCAATGGTAGGCATAAATAACCATGGTTAATTTTGAAAAACCCAACCACTTGTATGGGGGCGCAGCGCTACCTGACTTTAATCTATATTATCATTCTGCCCAGCTATCCTATTTATATCATTTAAGAAAACTGACCTCGAGAGGTACTGAACATTAGTCTGTGAGCATCCATCTTAACCAACCCATACAATCTATTTTTCTGGTGGCTAAAGGTGTCAATCTTCAGTATGTTCATGATTTTCAGTTCAGTATTTTATTTCACCACCAAAGCATTTGGGAGATAGTTTTGTCCAGACTTGGCAACCCCTCCCTCTCACAGTCACACCCCATTATGGTATGCCGTCAAACAAGAATTATCTTCAGTCCTGGACATGGTCCTTTGAGCTTCTTACAGTATAATCTACTTATATCAGCTGTTTACAGTTTCAGGACTTAAAATGTTTTCTGAAACTGCAAGCCGAGTTCACCTTTCCTAACACAATGTTGTCCCGCTCTATATAGCTTTGGCATGCTCTGCAAGCTCAGTTCCCAGATGCAACTCCCTCTTACACTTGTCACTGACCCAGCAAAACTGATTTCAACATTGTGCAATATTGTACTGACCCCTCTGCAACTAAGCTAGCCTACCAAGCTAAAACAAAGTGGGACTAAGACTTGGGTGCCGTTGAAGAGGCAGATTAGGAGGAAATGTCAGATAATTAAAAGCTAGTTTCCCCCCAAGGTTTTTGATCATTTAACTCAGATGTACATACTACACATGGCTTACCTGACTCCAGTTCATGTTTGCTACTATAAACCCTCTCATAGTACCATTGTCCTCTTTGTTTGCAACATGTGGGCACTTTTTTCACCTTCACCTACTGAATTCAAATTGTCCGGTTCCTGCATGACCACATGGGCCCCCCTTGTCATTTGTCCGCAAAATCATATTATATTTCCTGACTCTGTATTTATTTATGGAATATATTTTTGCATGAAACTATTTTTATTGCTCGCAAAGTGCTAGCACAAACCTGGATGCAGGCCACCTCTCCAACGTTTGAAACATGGGTACGTGAGGTAAACTCTACGCTCATGCTCCCTTAACAAAAAATTATTTACATACATAGAGACTGCCCAGCTAAATACAATAGTGTGGGGTAGATGGTTGGCACAAACTGCTACATGTACATGAGACAACTATTATGCATTTTTCCAATTGAATATGATTGACCTTTGTCTTTGTGTGCAAGTCCTCCTCCTTCATTGTCCAAATGTTGACATGTGTCTGTTGCCCAGTGCAGCCTTGCCCAGTGCAGCCTTGCCCAGTGCCTTTGCAGGCTTGCCCAGTACATTTGCAGCGTTGCCCAGTACATTTGCAGCGTTGCCCATTTAAATTTGCAGCCGAGTGGGGAGGACGAGCGCCGCGTGACATATCGAAAGCCGCGTGTATTTTCGGCTATTTTCGGCTCCTCTCGCAGTCTCGCCCACCTCCACTGATTGTGACAGGAGCCGAGCGCTGACAACATACAGAAATCCGAGTTTGGCTAGTCTCGGCTCTGCTCGCAGACAGGGGCGGGACTGCGAGAGGAGCCGAAAATAGCCGAACTTGGATTTCTTTATGTTGTCGGCGCTCGGCTCCTCTCGCAATCAGTGGAGGTGGGCGGGACTGCGAGAGGATCCGAAAATAGCCGAAAATACACGCGGCTTTCGGAATATCGGCTCCGCTCGCTCCCCTAATGAAAAAATCAGAGGGAGATCGGCGGGTATCGGCGTATAACACGCACCCGCGATTTCCCCCTGATTTTAAGGGGAAAACAGTGCGTGTTATACGCCGATAAATACGGTATCTGGTTTTACATTATTAAGTAATGTTGTATTTTCTCCTGTTTTACATCTTAATAAAACAGTTTTTTGAGTGTGAAAAATAAAAGACATAAATGTAACCACCCAAAAGTTTTAAATCTGACACACAAGGCACACAGTCTAATTGTAGGGATATATACATGAAAATAAATTAAGCAGGCATGTAAGGTACCGTATATACTCGAGTATAAGCCGACCCGAATATAAGCCGAGGCACCTAATTTTACCACAAAAAATGGGAAAACGTATTGACTCGAGTATAAGCCTAGGGTCAGAAATGCGCAGCTACTGTAAGTGGAAAAGAGGGTCAACAATGCCCATTTGCAGCCTCACTGTGCCCATTTGCATGCCTCACTGTGCCCATTTGCAGCCTTAGGTCCCCTGAACTTCAAACTTGGTAGTTAAGGGTTCCTAGATGCCCCTTAGCTGCAGCCAAAATTTGAAAAAAAAAAAAAAAATGACATTGCTGCAGATGGACACAGTTGACCGATTTTGGGGCCCTGTATCTCGGGGCCACTTGGTGCTAGGAACCCCAAATTTGGATATGGTGTAATGTTGGTTCCACTGGGTTTGCACACCAAATTTGGGGTTCCTAGCACCAAGTCGGGTCAGAAAACTTTATTTTTTTGCTGCAGAAAAGTGCTTGACTCGAGTATAAGCCGAGGGGGGCACTTTCAGCACAAAAAAATGTGCTGAAAAACTCGGCTTATACTCGAGTATATACGGTAAGTACATTTTTATATATAGATTCAGAAATGGATGTTGTGTCTGTCAGTTTGTTTAGCATTAAAACATCCAGGAGTGTTAGATGCCTGTGTCCTCTACTGCACGCCACGGTTCCATTCTCCAGCCCTTATCCTTTATATATGTGTCCTGTAATGATGTGGAGCTTCAAGCATGGAACCATACTATGTGGTGGGGGATACAGGCATCCAAAATTCCTGGGTGCTCTTTGGAATGCCAAAGACACTGATAGGTTTTTGGAAGGTAAAAAATAACAAGCTGCTGGACAGGTAAGTATATTACATCTTGACTTACATGGAACTTCAATCTGGATATTTGTTTTAGGATGATAGGGTTGCATTTTTGTTATTTAATAAAATATGGTTGTTTCTGCTTTTCCTTTCAGATCAAATGATATCTAAAGCATTCATTTATTTTGCTAGAAAACTCCAAAGGTTAATGAAGAATATGTTTGGACTGTCTATTTCAGAAATGCCATTGAGGAACACAAATCATGTGTGTCATTCTGCAATATTATGCTGTATGCAACATCAGTGGTTAAAAACAGGCTCAACAACGTACAAAACAATGAAATTATCCACAGCACCATCTGCTATGAGAATATAACATCTTTAGATCTACTGGGACTTTGTTGTTGTGTTGGGGCTGTGATAGCTTATATGAAAAGATATGTCAACATTATTAGTATAAGTATATCTAAAACCCCAAAACAAAAATATAATATATTGCAGCTTACCAGCCCTTAGATGCGGTGGTTGTTTTTTTTTCAGGCTACAAACATTGTTAGCAGGTACTGAAAATACCTGTGCATCTTTTGTAAACTACTTATTCTTCCACCACCCCCAAGAAATGGAGGTGAAGTGAGGTAGATGTGTTTGTAGCTTAAAGGGGTTGTAAAGCCTTCTGTGTGCATCAGCCCCCCTCATACTTACCACAGACCTATCTCTGTCCAGCAATGTCCACAAGTGTCTCGACCATCCGAGACTCTCCCTCTTGAATGGCTGAGACCCAGCTGCAGTGCCATTGGCTTCCGCTGCTTTCACTCAAAGTCAGTCAGCCAGCCAATCAAGAGAGATAGGGGGCGCTGCCCCATGTCTGAATGGACACAGGGAGCTGTGACTCAGCTCAGGTGCCCCCATAGCAAACTGCTTGCTGTGGGGGCACTCGACAGGATGGAGGGGTTAGGAGCACAAAAGAGGGACCAGAGAAGAGGAGGATCCAGGCTGCTTTGTGCAAATCCACTGCACAGGGCAGGTTAGTATAAAGTGTTTGTAAAGTCTCATTTTTTTCTATAAAAATAACAATAACTTTAAGTCATTAGAGCAGCCTATGTTGACAACACTGCTCCACCATAGATACTGGAGGAGTTAACGTAGCCATCCTAGGACAGGAAGTATTATTCACAGTAATAAATCCACTAATACTCGGGCATGGCATCATTACAACACAATATTTTCATATATGCAAATAATATCAAACCTAATCCAGAGAAACTAAAATCCATCAAAACGAATCCAATTGTAGTACAATGTAAAAAAGCAAAATTTAAAATCAACTAAAATACTTTTCTGTTGAACCAGGATTTGAAATATCGTTTATTGAATATCATTGGATCTGCAAGGACTGTATTAATATTTCTATATTTGTAAACCCTATCCACAAGCCCTGTCAGAAACCGAGTGTGGACCTACTTTCAGTGCTTACAGTATAATGCTGGGAAAAATACAGGTGGTTTTCTTTGCAGAAAAAAACATCAAGGCCTCCAAATGCTTGACCCTATATATCATCCACCTCATAGATTTCCAGGGCATATACATATAAAGCTGGAATGGTACCAATAGGATGTTCTTGCCCAAGAGGGCAGTGGCCTCTAGTGCTAGAACAGTCACCCAGCTGAGACTATTCAAATAATGTATGACTATGCCTGTGCAAACAGCAACAGTGCTAGTCCTCAACAAGCATAGTACAAAGGCACTACAGCCAGGACAGTCTTGTCCTACCCCATACTTGAAAGCAAGCATCACAGCTAGCACTGATCAGAGGTTAGCAGCCTAAACAGAAGAGCCAGATTGTAACCTGAAAGAAATAACAGGAATTCCACAGGACTGGACTGCAGCACAAGCAATGAAGACAGGTTAATCCAAACACATGGATCTAGATGGGTCAGCTGTAAAACACCAAGGCCAGCACACCCCGATGCACATGGTCTTGGAATTCTCAGTATCATCAAGTGAAAATAAAAGGGAAGAATCCTAAAAAAGAGAAAACTAATGTATCCATCAAATCTACGAACTAGTATACTATTTTGTTTGGGTTTAGTTATGCTATAAACGACCACTGGATGTGAAGACAGAATCAAAGTAATAAAATCCACTTGTGGAGCACTCTGATGAACACTTTAGAAGGGGAGAGGGAGCGAAAATGACTCATGGACCATCTATACTACTGTGAATCTAACACTTTTTTTTTCCCTTTCTTACTTTTGCATAGGTTTTTTTTTTTTTTAACTTTGCTTTCGTTTTTGATTATTATTTGTCAATTGTTAATTGGTTTATATTTTGGTATTATTAGGTAGATAACATAGATAGATAAACAGATAGTCACTTCTACACCTACTACTCTTCCACACATAAATGTATAATGGCTTGTTTACATCACTGAATTGCATAGGTAAATACTGGTTATGCCATGCCTGAACATACGTTGTGTTAAGGCAGCCCATGTATTTGCACAAATCCTTAAAATCCACTGAAAAAAGTGCATGTAGCATTTTTGGCAGCACACTGCACCGCAATGCATGTTAATTCAAGGTTGTTGTTTTTTTTAAACTATGTATGGCAAGGATACAAAAGGGCTAAAAGGTGGGTTACAAATCACCCCAAATCTCTCACTGTTCAAAGTAGCACAAAGAATTAATGTTGGTACACTGCCACAGAAGTCTGTATAAAGAGTCAATACATGTTGGTTTGCAAGCTTCAGAAGTGACCATCTCTGTTTTATAAGTTTACATTTAATAAACTATTTTACATTATATGGGGATTTTGTTTGCTTCCTTTTTGGGTGATATGAGCTACCATTTAAAAAAAATACAGTATATACAGAAAGGAGTTGTCCTGGAAATTTATAGATAGGCAACTCCTATCCTCATATTGATTAGTGGTTCCAAATTATTAATAACTACTGCAGTAGGGAACAGACACAAAAGATACGCTCAGCATCTTTCCAAATAACCGTTCTGCTTTAATATGACGCAATTGAAAGGCTTTATACACATGATTACGTAGGTATCACATTAATATTACAATTGTACATTTATGGTAACAAGGGGCGTATCATAGGCAGGCTAATTCTAATCAGGACTCGAAAGAATGTAAACATGTACTGAAAACATTATTAGTGCCGTGTGCACAGTGAGGGCAGTGTGCAATACATACAAAATAGAATACAATTATATACAGAACTTACAAATTTCCATTACATCTCCTCTCTTTTGATCAATATTTTGATCACTAACTATACCTGCTATAACCTTTAACCTGGAACCTCCACACGCTTAGGTGGAGGTAGTCCTGGCCAAAGAGGCAAAAACTCCATTGTGGAGAAAATAATAGCTGAGCAGCTTTTTTCATTACAAAATGACTTTTCATTGTGAAAAACAAATGATTGATAAGACATATTTACAGAGTACTGGCTGTACACTCCTGTGGCCAGAATGGCCTTCTAGCTTAATTGTTGGTACGCTGACTTATCAGCATATGTAAACACAGACAATTCTACAAAAAATGTAAGAGGTACAAAAGACAAATATGACTTCAACATGGCTAAACTACTTTTCAAATATATATCCCTTACAATTAACGGAATTGAATCAAAAAGTACCCTAGACTGTGATCGCAAGAGGGAAACAAACCAAACACAGAGATTTCTTTAAGTTAGTCATTTTTTCAGGATCTGGTGTGGATCCAGGTGACTTTTCCTTCAAGTTTTGCAAAACTGTACATGAAATAGATGCTGTATTGAGTCTCCAAACATTTCCTTATATATAAATGTCTCTTAACAATCCACAAATCACCTGGCTTTAGTTTTAGATCCTTCCAAACTTTTAGGATCTGGAATTGGGGAGAAAACACATAAATTAGTTTGTCAAAAACCTTTAAAAGATCAGCAACATTCTCTGTGAGATCCGAATGGAGGACTTCAGCTGCTGAGACAAAATATAAGCAAGTGAATAACACACTCCCAAACCAAATCCCATAGGGAGAGAGAGTCCATCATCCCCTTAGGGGCTTGATAAATTATAAGAAAACACTCAGGCAAAAGTTTCTTACTCTACTTTGTCCGCTACATTGTAGACAGTAGGGAGTGTAAAAATAAAACCTCAAAACTTCTAGTAAGGACTCTCCTATAAAAAATGATTTCCTCTGTTACTCTATGTACTTACAAACTACTTCTGATAACACTTTTTACTGTGGCCTTTGCAGTAGCATTGGCCACTGGACATCCAAAAAACATGTCCATACAGACAAAATGCATACTCATAAGATCCTGACTTGAGGTGCTTCTGGGGACAAAATATAGCTCGGTGTGTGTGATGGGACTAACACACTTCAAGTCCTAAGGTTGCTCTGGAAGGGCTGCTTCTGGGACGAAAATATAGCTCTGTTTGGTAACACCTTTGGTAACAGGTAAAACAAGAAGAGGTATGTTATAAAAACAACTGTGGTGAACCCTGGCTCTATCCCACGCTCATTTACTAAGGCAGCCATAACTGCTAGTGACTGATGACACGGTCCATGTGTCAAGCTGGAGGGAAAAGAGTGGCTGGCAGACATAATTGATCACCTTTTCCAATGTCCTGTTTCATAATAAGTTGCCCACTGTGGACCACTTGTTCTTCTCGTTCTGGGGTCCTTAAAGTTGAATTATTAATCCCAGCTATACTGGGCCAGAACTAGGGTGGAATCTGTGAGTTGCACAGACCCAGCAAGTGTCCGGGGCTGTAAATGCAGCATCCTTAGTCGGTCTGCTTCAAGAACTGTGTGTGTGTTGGGACAAACACACTACAAGTCCTATAGGTGCTTCTGGGAACAAAAATATAGCTCTGTGTGTGTGATGGGACTAACACACGTCAAGTCCTATAGGTGCTTCAGGGAACAAAATATAGCTCTGTGTGTGTAATGGGACTAACACACTTCAAGTCTAATAGGTGCTTCTGGGAACAAAATATAGCTCTGTGTGTGTGATGGGACTAACACACTTCAATTCCTATAGGTGCTTCTGGGAACAAAATATAGCTCTGTGGTGTGTGATGGGACTAACACACTTCAAGTCCTATAGGTGCTTCTGGGAAAAAAATATAGCTCTGTGTGTGTGATGGGACTAACACACTTCAAGTCCTATAGGTTGCTTCTGGGAACAAAATATAGCCCTGTGTGTGTGATGGGACTAACACACTTCAAGGCCTATAGGTGCTTCTGGGAAGAAAATATAGCTCTGTGTGTGTGAAGGGACTAACACACTTCAAGTCCTAACCCATAGGTGCTTCTGGGAACAAAATATAGCTCTGTGTGTGTGATGGGACTAACACCCTTCAAGTCCTATAGGTGCTTCTGGGAACATAATATAGCTCTGTGTGTGTGATGGGACTAACACACTTCAAGTCCTATAGGTTGCTTCTGGGAACAAAATATAGCTCTGTGTGTGTGATGGACTAACACACTTCAAGTCCTATAGGTGCTTTGGGGAAGAAAATATAGCTCTGTGTGTGTAATGGGACTAACACACTTCAAGTCCTATAGGTGCTCTGGGAACAAAATATAGTATGTGTGTGTGATGGGACAAACTCACTTCAAGTCCTATATGTGCTTCTGGGAAGAAAATATAAGCTCTGTGTGTGTGATGGGACTAACAAACACTTCAAGTCCTATAGGTGCTTCTGTAAAGAAAATATAGCTCTGTGTGTGTAATGGGACTAACACACTTTCAAGTCCTATAGGTGCTTCTGGGAAGAAAATAAAGCTCTGTGTGTGTGATGGTACTAACACACTTCAAGTCCTATAGGTGCTTCTGGGAACAAAATATAGCTCTGTGTGTGTGATGGGACTAACACCTTCAAGTCCTATAGGTGCGTGCTTCTGGGAACAAAATATAGGTGCGTCTGGGAACAAATTATAGCTCTGTTTGTGTGATGGGACTAACACACTTCAAGTCCTAGGTGCTTCTGGGAAGAAAATAGAGCTCTGTGTGTGTGATGGGACTAACACACTTCAAGTCCTATAGGTGCGTCTGGGAAGAAAATATAGCTCTGTGTGTGTGATGGGACTAACACACTTCAAGTCCTATAGGATGCTTCTGGGAAGAAAATATATAGCTCTGTGTGTGTGATGGGACTAACACACTTCAAGCCCTATAGGTGCTTCTGGAGAACAAAATATAGCTCTGTGTGTGTGATGGGACTAACACACTTCAAGTCTATAGGTGCTTCTGGGAAGAAAATATAGCTCTGTGTGTGTGATGGGACTTAACACACTTCAAGTCCTATAGGTGCTTCTGGGAACAAAATATAGGTGCTCTGTGTGTGTGATGGGACTAACACACTTCAAGTCCTATAGTGTGCTTCTGGGAACAAAATATTGCTCTGTGTGTGTGATGGGACGAACACACTTCAAGTCCTATAGGTGCTTCTGGGAACAAAATATAGATCTGTGTGTGTGATGGGACTAACACACTTCAAGTCCTATAGGTGCTTCTGGGAACAAAATATAGCTCTGTGTGTGTAATGGACTAACACACTTCAAGTCCTATAGGTGCTTCTGGAACAAAAATATAGCTCTGTGTGTGTGATGGGACTAACACACTTATAGTCCTATAGGTGCTTCTGGGAACAAAATATAGCTCTGTGTTGTTGATGGGACTAACACACTTCAAGTCCTATAGGTGCTTCTGGGAACAAAATATATAGCTCTGTGTGTGTGATGGGACTAACACACTTCAAGTCCTATTAGGTTGCTTCTGGGAAGAAAATAATAGCTCTGTGTGATTTACGATGGGGACTAACACACTTCAAGTCCTATAGGTGCTTCTGGGACAAAATATAGCTCTGTGTGTGTGATGGGGCCAACTAACACACTTCAAGTCCTATAGGTTGCGGAACACCCCCCCCCCAAATATAGGTGCTCTGCCTGGCTGCCACGAGCACACTAACAAGCCCCTCTTTGTCAATTCACTCTTGTATTAACTGACTCTATCTAACTCAATCTCTGTAAGTGAATCTCTCTAACAATTAAAGTTGAATTATTAATCCAGCTATACTGGGCCAGCAAACTAGGGTGGAATCTGTGAGTTGCACAGACCCATTGCGGGAGTCCGCTCGCAAGTGTCCGGGGCTGTAAATGCAGCATCCTTAGTCGGTCTGCTTCCATGTGTGAGTTTTAATGTTATCTGTATGGCTACCTCAGCAAGAAAGTCCGTCTTGCTTCCATGTGTGAGGAAGGCTAAAAACAGCCGATCAAATTAACTTAGCATGCCTGATTGGGTTACCTGCCGAAGTAAAAACAAACTTCTGGCCCTTCAAATGGAACCAAAAGCTCTCTAATTCTCTACTATCTATATAAATATACTCTCTTTATAGCTCACAGGCTTTGCTAAAATATGGAGCTCTGCTTCTTGAGCTGGGAAAAAAGGATCCAATGACTCTAAATACAGAGTATACTTCTGGGTGATAAACTGCATACTCAGTATAAAACCGGGAATAACTCTACAAAAAAATGAAATATCTGGGTCTTCAGGTAGTGTGTCCTGCACTGGGCTCACAGCAGCTGATTCCTACGTCATCAATTTAACACATGTGGTCTCCCCCGTCTACAGCCTCCTCCAATAAGGGCAATAAGGTGGCTGGATTAAAATGTACGCATTTTTCATTGTTGAATTTGTACATAAACAAACAAAACAAACTCCTATTTTAAACCTTTCATTAGACAAACATTTAGTTTGTCGGACCATTAAAAATTTAATATTTGACCAAAATAATGTCTAACTTTGTCTAATAGCACCTTTGCATAAAGGTATAGCTCTGATATATCGGGGTGAACCCTTCATTACTGGGTCCAGCTTGCATAAATATATTACAATGGTTTGTTTTCTATCACGCTGTTTGTGTAAGAACTCCAGTTTCATGTTTCAAAAAGACAACTTTTTCCTGGCAATATTATAATAAATTATAACAATACCCTGCGGTCATGCAGAGATGTCTATAAATCCAAAATATTCTTCTGCTTATACCCACTGTACTTACAAGGAAAAGGGGCACATCATATCACAATCCACACATTCTGCTTTGGATTCAAAAATAAAAATAAATAAAAACAAACAAAGCGCTCAGCCACATCAAAAACTATAAAACAACTGGCTGCAGGTGGGATCTATCCTAACAGGGTGTGTGGAGTTGATGTGATGGGTCTGTCCTATATTTAAATTTTATTTATTTTTACTCTCACATCATGGACCGCACATCAATTTATTATAAGACCTTTAGATTTCATTTTTGTAGAAAAACTTCTTATGTATCCCATCCATCTTGGCTTTGTTAAACATTATGGCAGCTGTATTCCAATTAACAACCTCATCTTAATCTTTTTTTCTTTCCACTCAATAAATGTAAAATTACAAAATTGTTATCTTAATCTAAACTAATCCCATTTTTATAAATTCCCCATTAAACTGGATTTCACTTCCAATCAAAGGTTGTCTAAACCAGTTTTAATATATCTATATTATTAATAAAATTGTTAAACTCATATTAGAAATTAATACTCAAATGATAATTTCAATATCACACCCTAATACTAATATATATCCACAGATAAAGTTCCTTAAAGGGGGACATATTACTTAATTTTACTTAATTCCCTATTAAATGCACTGTTTCCACTATCAAAGGATATTCACTTTGTGTAATACACGGTTAAATGTAACCTTCATTTTACCATGTTTGGAAAACAGATTCAAAAATAATTGTGATCACATTGTTTATCATTAGATTCGTTAACCCGGCACATAAAGTTATAAATGTTTTGTCTAAAAAACTGAAATTGGCATGGTGTCCTTCCAGCTTATCACCAACCTCTCATCCCAGCCACATTCTTTCAGGAGAGCACAAAGGATGGGGTCACATCTGCATACATGACACACAAGCGATAGAACTACAGGTTTCAGCATTCACACACATACACAAATATCTCTCTAAAATCGCTTACATTTTTCCCATTTGTACACAACACATGCATATCATTCTCTCACTTTCTTTTAACTCTTTTAAATACTTCCTTGCTAAATTTCTGCTTTCCTTATTTTGTTCTGATATCCTTTGCATCCAATGTATTGTAATACCATACTTCACATACTGTACCTTCTATGATCAGACGGGCAGCCATAGTGCTCACCCCATCTTCCCTCTCTGACAACATATAAAATATTCTGTTTTAACTCTCATGTCTCTGTTTCTTGACTTTACTAGTTGTAGTGCCTGACCCCAAATTCATCCCTCAACTTAACATGAAAATGTCCCTTTCTGTCTAGTGTTAATTGTCACCCTTGATCCATCCTGTTCACATAGATAGCTGTTTCTCTAGCTGTGTACTCTGCATGATTCTTAGTCCCTGTGGACTTCGGTGGTAACCCAGTTACCCATTGTGGATCCATGTCCACTTTAACCATTAATCTAGGTGCTCAGTATAGGCGGAACCGCACCTTCGGTTCATATATAGCGCTCCTCTTGCGCTGGGCATTTTTGAGGGTCTCTTACCCTTCATTCCCTTACTTAATTTAATGCCCATAATGACTGGCCAGTCTTCTCTACGTGTGCCTATACCCTCTTGCCTCTAAACTACTTTATCTAGCAAATGTACTACATATACCTGTGAACAGCACTATTCTTCCCTTTCTCCGATGGACAGTAGACAGTGACAACATAAAATATAACCACTAATCAATACAGTTCGATTAAGGGGAGTAAGATAGGTACCCTTTGTCTCGAAAATGCCTTACCGATCAAGGAAGTCTGATAACTCAAATGTAAGCAAAAAGGCTTACCTCAGCCGGCTGATTATCAGAAATTCCCGGATCGTCTCAAGCTCCTCGTTTCGGATACTCAGGGTCACTTTTTAACCCCTCCTGGCTGGCTCGCCACCTGTCCTGGAAATTTATAGATAGGCAACTCCTATCCTCATATTGATTAGTGGTTCCAAATTATTAATAACTACTGCAGTAGGGAACAGACACAAAAGATACGCTCAGCATCTTTCCAAATAACCGTTCTGCTTTAATATGACGCAATTGAAGGGTTTTATACACATGATTACGTAGGTATCACATTAATATTACATTAATACATTAATATTACAATTGTACATTTATGGTAACAAGGGGCGTATCATAGGCAGGCTAATTCTAATCAGGACTCGAAAGAATGTAAACATGTACTGAAAACATTATTAGTGCCGTGTGAACAGTGAGGGCAGTGTGCAATACATACAAAATAGAATACAATTATATACAGAACTTACAAATTTCCATTACAGAGTGCTAAACGAAATTCAGATAAAAGGAGTCCAAAATATTTTAATTGTTGATTTTGAAAAATCATATAAAAACATCCAACACATTTCGGGGGTAACACCACTCCCCCTTTATCAGAGTTCCACACAGGTTAAAACTTGGAGGGACTCATAGAATACAGTGACTTCATAGATCTACTGTATATTAGAACCAGCATTGAACTCTCCTCTTGGAGGAACAACTTGACAGTGGTTACAAACCTGATCTAGTTAGATTCTAAATTGCAGAAATAGGAAACTGAATTGCAGGATGTCAGTGTGATGCTTCCTTGTGAATCCGAGATTACATTAAAAGTGACCCTGTCAGGGAGGATCAACAAAGTTACAAAGTCGCTAATCTGAAAAGAAAGCACCATTATACAAATGTAGCCATCTTCACTTTTCTAAAACTTTAGCAGAGCAGAATTCTCATCACCGATCTTATTCCATACTTTTGGATGTGTGAAATGGACATGTGAGGTTAAAATTTTTGTTATTTGGAAACTTGGATGTATACAAATTTCTGTATACAACAAATCCAAAATAAACAGTAACAAAATAAGCAAATGATTCCAATTCATTCTATAATAGCTTGTTATTAAAAAGCAGGGCAGCCTCCTGGCCGCCGTGTCCTTAACAACCATGACTCCTCTGCTGTTAGTGGGATTTCCCACTGACAGCAGAATATAAACAAACCTGTGCTGGCATTAAAAATGTTTTAAAAATAAATGCGTGGGGGTCTTCCCCCAAGGAGCCTGGTATGGATTTTAATGGTAACCCCATGCTAAAAACATGAGCAAATGCCTCCCACCTGAGCCATACCAGGGCTTAACATGGGGGGTACACTCCACCCAAAGCACCTTGACCCCATGTTGAAATCCACACTGTGCAATTCCTGGGAGCGCGGGCTTGCGTGCGCGTGCACGCTGGCGTCCAAGGGCGCGCGCCCTGTGATTCACATACACCTGTATGGACTGTTGGCGCCAAAGGGGCTATTTAATCAAGCAGCACCTGCTGGCTAGTGCTGCCTGATCTTCAGTACACCTGATACTCTGCACCAGCCACTACCTTGTTCCTGTGATCTCTCAGTGATCTGTTTGTTCCTGTGTTATACCCTGCTTACCTGTAAAGACCTCGGCTTAACCCTTTGGACTATCCGGATTTCCGCCTGCCCCAGACCTCTGCTTGACCGACCATTCTCCTGCCAACTCCTTTGTACTGTGCTGTTTAAACGTTGCCGACTTCTGCTTGGATTTGGACTTCTTATATCTCCTGCCCAAGGGACCTGTATCTGCTTATCCTGTATTATATCCGGCTTACAGTGAGTTTCACCACCTGTATTGGGAACCCCATCACCATCCCTTACCTGCTGAGTGACGTGAGTTTACCTACCGTTATTTCACCTTGCTGTCAGTGAACTCTACATACCGGAACCTTACCTTACTATTTGTGAACCCTGCTTACCTGCACTTCACCTCATCAACAGCGGACCGCCATCACCAACTGCCGGACCCCTACATCAGGCTCCCTTACCCTTCCTGACTTCCGTGCCTCCTGTACCCACCTCCAGGGGCCGTCAGTCGGATCCGTACGGGAGACCTCCTCCTGCCCAATTGGACTCATCTGTCAGGTACGTGCCGTTTGTGATAGGTACACTCCACCCAAAGCACCTTGACCCCATGTTGATGAGGATAAGGGCCTCTTCCCCCCCAACCCTGAGTAGTGGTTGTTGGGGGTATGAGGGGGGCTTATCAGAATCTGGAAGCCCCCTTTAACAAAGGAGCCCCCAGATCCCACCCTATGTGAATAAGTAGGGAAAAATTGTACCCCTACTCATTCACCAGAAAAGTGTCAAAAATGTATAAAAACTATTTTTGGCAAGTCTTTTATTAAAAAACAAAAACATTGTTCCCTAGTAGATCAAGTGTCAATCACAATAAACACTGCTGCTGGCTCCGCACCAGCTGCATGCCTGACATCTCCAGTTCCCACTGTCGTTAAATAAACAAAGGGGGTGGGTCACCGATGGTCAGCAGCATTCTTTGTGATTAAAAAACAGGTGAACAAATATCTGCGCTAATTCCAAAAGTGAAAAAGTGATAGCAGCCAACACAGTTTGTTGATAGGCAAACTAAAAATATACAAAAACCAAAGTGTAGCGCTTAAGTCATATGTGTGTGGAAATTATCCAGGAAAATCAAAATCCATCTCAAAAAAAATCAATAAAGTCAACCATCGGCAATATTGGTGATGTAAAGGAATTCCATCAAGGTTCAGTGCACAAAATGAACAACGAAAGGGAACAATCCAAATTTTGTAATCATGATCTGCTTACCAGAACCAAGTAGTAAAGAAGCGATGTAATCAAATGTGCCGGGGATGGGTGAGACTTGATTAGAAGAGTCAAATGACAAAACGGATCCAGATTTCTCCAATAAGTAGTAAAATAACGGGAATCGCGGATCCGGATGGATGGAATGAGCTAGAGGAATCTCCCACGGGGTGAAGGAAGGAAAAGACCAATAGCGAAGCCCGCAAGGTAAAATCAGAATTTTATTTGCATATGGTCTACTTACATCAATAAAAAAGGCATCAGGGCATATATGAAAGTACAGGTACGCGTGCTTGCATCAGCCAGCCTGACATGTTTCATCCAATGGTGGATATCATCAGAGGCATGGCTGATGCTGCAAGCACGCTGGATATATATAGTGTGTGTATCCAATCTAGATCATGTGATGGGACAGCCCAGCTTGATTGAACACTCTGAACAGCTGCTTGATTTACTCACACAGGTGCAGAAAGTGCTATAAAAACATAGGACAGCCCAGCTTGATTGAACACTCTGAACAGCTGCTTAATTTACTCACACAGGCGCAGAAAGTGCTATAAAAACATAGGACAGCCCAGCTTGATTCAACACTCTGAACAGCTGTTTTAATCCACTCACACAGGCGCAGAAAGCGCTACAGAAACAGAGCAATAAGCTCTGAACACAAGCAAAGCGGGACGAACCGCCCGCGCATGCGCAGTGCGGCGTGGGTTCTACCGACGTGCGCGCCACACTACGGCGCGCACTGTGCAAGATGCGGTGTACGTCTGGCCGCCGGCGCATGCGCAGCAGCGATGCGCTCCAACGCTAGCCAAGAACGAAAACCAGAGGTGCAACGCCATGTCCGGCCAGAACGACCGGAAACTACGTATGCGCTCCAGAGCGGCACCGAGAACAGCCAAAACGGGCGCAACGTCAGATCCGGCGACAACAGCCGGAAAGGACGAATGCAACTCGGTAGCTAATGCACTCCACCCACAGGTGCAAGGGCTGCAAAGTCCAATCAGCAGGATGGGACGAACAGCGCAAGGACTGTGGGAGGCAAAGCATTCAAACTAATGATGTAAACTAATACCAATATGCAATGTTTAAACAACATATTAATAAGATACAATCATTGTCAAAAATTCTATAAAAAAGCATTAAACAATGCCCTGCATACCTTCAATAAAATCAAGTGTGGGTCACAGATGTACATGCAATCTATGAATTAACCCCAACGTATGAATTGAAAATAAACAAATTTAAAATGAATTAAAATAATATGTGAATATATATATACTAGCATACACGCAACCGAGAGGAAAAAACGGAAGGAGGCTCTCTGTTTGTGTATGCAAGCATCACATACAATTATTTTTGGTTTGGGGGCACTCATTATCTCCAAAATAGAGGCGTTGTCATGGGCGCAAAGTTTGCGCCCAGTATGGCTAATTTGTTCATGGCCAAGTGGGAGGAGGACGTCGTCTATACTAACAGAAGATCAGAGCTGGTCTTCTGGGGTCGATATATAGACGACGTCCTCCTCCTATGGAATGGAGATCAAACATCACTTGATGATTTTATGCAGTGTCTTAACAATAATACTCTGGGTATCGTCTTGCAGTACGAGAGTAGTACCGAAAATATTCACTTTCTAGATCTGAACATAAAAGTGATCGATGGTGCTTTCAATATCACTACCTTCTTTAAGGAGACAGATAGAAATGGCTACATTGGGCTTGGGAGTTGTCATCATCCCTCCTGGTTGAGGTCGGTGCCCAAGAGCCAATTTCTTAGTTTAAGACGAAACTGTACCCTTAAGGAGGACTTTCTCATACAATCAGCGACCTTGAAACAAAAATTTGTTGAAAAGGGTTATCTATCTAGTGATTTTAACGCAGTCATTAATCAGGTGGCTGACATGGATCGTAATAATATACTTTATAAGAACAAGAATTCAGTAAGTCAGAAAATTGATTATAATTTTTCAATGGTCACCACTTATTCCCACCAACATCGAGATATTAACCACTTTAAGACCAGCCTCGTTTTGGATTTTAGGTGTTAACATGTTTAAAACAGTTTTCTTTGCTAGAAAAAAACTTAGAACCCCCAAACATTATATATTGTTTTTTTTCAAACACCCTAGAGAATAAAATGGCGGTCGTTGCAATACTTTTTTTCACACCGTATTTGCGCAGCGGTCTTGCAAGCGCACTTTTTTTGGAAAAAATTCACTTTTTTGAATAAAAAAATAAGACAACAGTAAAGTTAGTCCAATTTTTTTATATATTGTGAAAGATAATATTACGCTGAGTAAATTGATACCTAACATGTCACGCTTCAAAATTGCGCCCGCTCGTGGAATGGCATCAAACTTTTACCCTCAAAAATCTCCATAGGCGACGTTTAAAAAATTCTACAGGTTGCATATTTTGCGTTACAGAGGAGGTCTACGGCTATAATTATTGCTCTCGATCTACCGATCGCGGCGATACCTCACATGTGTGGTTTGACCACCGTTTTCATATGCGGGCGCTACTCACGTATGCGCTCGCTTCTGCGCACAAGCTCGTCGGGACGGGGCGCTTTAAAAAAATTTTTTTTTGTTTTTCTTATTTATTTTTCTTGATTTTATTTATTTTTACACTGTTTTTTAAAAAGTAAAGAATAGAAAAAAGCATGACAGGTCCTCTTAAATATGAGATCTGGGGTCAAAAAGTCCTCAGATCTCATATTTGGACTTCAATGAAAAAAAAAAAAAAAAAAATGTCATTTAAAAAAATG
The DNA here is from genome assembly GCA_028564925.1 of Lithobates sylvaticus. NCBI lineage: Eukaryota > Metazoa > Chordata > Amphibia > Anura > Ranidae > Lithobates > Lithobates sylvaticus. Next base: position 447,712,228 of record CM053026.1, on the reverse strand, counting down.
ACATTTGAAAATTCCTCTTTAAGAGGTATGGGTGGAAGTGACGTTTTTGATGTCGCTTCCGCCCTCCTATGGTATAGAGATGAGTGGCGGCCATCTTAGCGTCACTCATCTCTAGACACATCAGGGGAACGGACCCGATCGCCTCCGCCGCTGCCGACGGTTCCGGTAAGTGGCGGAAGGCGCGGGAGAGCAGCAGGAGGGGGGGGCACCTCTCCCGCCGCCGATAACGGTGATCTCGCGGCGAATCTGCCGCGATGACCACCATTATCGGACAGCCGACCGGCGCCTGAAGAGATGGATACCTCGGTTGTGGCAGCAGCTGCTGCCGTTGCCGAGATATCCCTCTTCAAAAAATGGACGTACATCGTCGTGCGCCGGTCGGAAAGTGGTTAAAAAAATCTTTTCCAAACATTGGGGAGTGCTTAAAAACGACAAAATTTTAGGCCCGGTACTTCCGGAAAGGCCACAGGTTATTTTCAGAGGTGTTCCCCCTTTGAAACTTCAGGTTGCACCTAACATTTTAGATGCTCCAAATAGAGTATCTTTTTTTCAAAAAACTAAAGGTTACCACCCTTGTCGATACTGCAATGTTTGCAGTATCAATAAAGACAAGAGTAGGAAGATTTGTCATTTCAAGTCACACGCCACGGGTAGAGTGTTTGATATTAACACCTTCATCACTTGTACTTCATTAAACGTGGTATACCTTTTAATTTGTCCTTGCGGCCTACAATATGTAGGCCGCACGACACGAGCGATGCATGTTAGAGTGAGCGAACATATCACAAATATTAAGAAGGGTTTCCCAAAGCATACCGCGTCGAGACACTATTTGGAGTGTCATAACCAGAATCCCAGTGGGACGACTTTTATAGGGATTGATAGATTTAATCCCCACTGGCGCGGTAGTTTGGATAAACGAGAAATATCAAAGGTCGAGACCCGCTGGATTTATGACCTTAAATGTTACACCCCTTTCGGCATGAATGTCGATTGGGATGTAAATTGTTTCATTAATAACAGTTAATGCTTGCAGTTTTTAATTTTTAATTTAAATATTATTTTTTAATTTTAACCGTAAGTGGTTATATGTGGGCAGTACTCATTATATGTATGTGACGCTTGCATACACAAACAGAGAGCCTCCTTCCGTTTTTTCCTCTCGGTTGCGTGTATGCTAGTGTATATATATTCACATATTATTTTAATTCATTTTAAATTTGTTTATTTTCAATTCATATGTTGGGGTTAATTCATAGATTGCATGTACATCTGTGACCCACACTTGATTTTATTGAAGGTATGCAGGGCATTGTTTAATGCTTTTTTATAGAATTTTTGACAATGATTGTATCTTATTAATATGTTGTTTAAACATTGCATATTGGTATTAGTTTACATCATTAGTTTGAATGCTTTGCCTCCCACAGTCCTTGCGCTGTTCGTCCCATCCTGCTGATTGGACTTTGCAGCCCTTGCTCCTGTGGGTGGAGTGCATTAGCTACCGAGTTGCATTCGTCCTTTCCGGCTGTTGTCGCCGGATCTGACGTTGCGCCCGTTTTGGCTGTTCTCGGTGCCGCTCTGGAGCGCATACGTAGTTTCCGGTCGTTCTGGCCGGACATGACGTTGCGCCTCTGGTTTTCGTTCTTGGCTAGCGTTGGAGCGCATCGCTGCTGCGCATGCGCCGGCGGCCAGACGTACACCACATCTTGCACAGTGCGTGCCGTAGTTTGGCGCGCACGTCGGTGGAACCCACGCCGCACTGCGCATGCGCGGGCGGTTCGTCCCGCTTTGCTTGTGTTCAGAGCTTATTGCTCTGTTTCTGTAGCGCTTTCTGCGCCTGTGTGAGTGGATTAAAACAGCTGTTCAGAGTGTTGAATCAAGCTGGGCTGTCCTATGTTTTTATAGCACTTTCTGCGCCTGTGTGAGTAAATTAAGCAGCTGTTCAGAGTGTTCAATCAAGCTGGGCTGTCCTATGTTTTTATAGCACTTTCTGCGCCTGTGTGAGTAAATTAAGCAGCTGTTCAGAGTGTTCAATCAAGCTGGGCTGTCCTATGTTTTTATAGCACTTTCTGCACCTGTGTGAGTAAATCAAGCAGCTGTTCAGAGTGTTCAATCAAGCTGGGCTGTCCCATCACATGATCTAGATTGGATACACACACTATATATATCCAGCGTGCTTGCAGCATCAGCCATGCCTCTGATGATATCCACCATTGGATGAAACATGTCAGGCTGGCTGATGCAAGCACGCGTACCTGTACTTTCATATATGCCCTGATGTCTTTTTTATTGATGTAAGTAGACCATATGCAAATAAAATTCTGATTTTACCTTGCGGGCTTCACTATTGGTCTTTTCCTTCCTTCACCCCGTGGGAGATTCCTCTAGCTCATTCCATCCATCCGGATCCGCGATTCCCGTTATTTTACTACTTATTGGAGAAATCTGGATCCGTTTTGTCATTTGACTCTTCTAATCAAGTCTCACCCATCCCCGGCACATTTGATTACATCGCTTCTTTACTACTTGGTTATGGTAAGCAGATCGTGATTAAGGATGGGCCCGGTGCTCGATGCGAACCCACGTTCGCATCGAGCACCGGGCGTTCGCTCGCTCTGCGAGCCCAGAACTATTTTGGCCGCTCGCATCACGTTCGTGTGATGCGAGCGGCCCCGCAATGCATTGCGGCCGGCGCGGCCGACGCAGTGCATTGCTGGCTGATGATTGGCCAAGCATGCACTGTGACCCCGCATGCTTGGCCAATCACAGCCCCGGAAAATCGAAGAGCCATAATTGGCTACAGGCAGGACGCCTGTAGCCAATTACAGCTCAGGGGCTGTAGTACACGCCCCCCCCTATAAAACGCCGCCACGCCGTCTGCGCCGGTCACATGCTGTTCCGGCGCAGATTGAGCAGGCAGATTCTGTGACACTCTGCTGCATTGAGATAGTTAGATAGATTCACTTACAGAGATTGAGTTAGATAGATTCAGTTACAAAGATTGATTGACAAAGAGGGGCTTGTAGTGTGCTCGTGGCAGGCAGGCAGAGCTCCTATATTTTGTTACCAGAAGCACCTATAGGACTTGTAGTGTGTTCGTGGCAGGCAGGCAGAGCTCCTATATTTTGTTACCAGAAGCACCTATAGGACTTGTAGTGTGTTAGTGGCAGGCAGGCAGAGCTCCTATATTTTGTTACCAGAAGCACCTATAGGACTTGTAGTGTGTTCGTGGCAGGCAGGCAGAGCTCCTATATTTTGTTACCAGAAGCACCTATAGGACTTGTAGTGTGTTAGTGGCAGGCAGGCAGAGCTCCTATATTTTGTTACCAGAAGCACCTATAGGACTTGTAGTGTGTTCGTGGCAGGCAGGCAGAGCTCCTATATTTTGTTACCAGAAGCACCTATAGGACTTGTAGTGTGTTAGTGGCAGGCAGGCAGAGCTCCTATATTTTGTTACCAGAAGCACCTATAGGACTTGTAGTGTGTTAGTGGCAGGCAGGCAGAGCTCCTATATTTTGTTACCAGAAGCACCTATAGGACTTGTAGTGTGTTAGTGCAGGCAGGCAGAGCTCCTATATTTTGTTACCAGAAGCACCTATAGGACTTGTAGTGTGTTCGTGGCAGGCAGGCAGAGCTCCTATATTTTGTTCCCAGAAGCACCTATAGGACTTGAAGTGTGTTAGTCCCATTACACACACAGAGCTATATTTTGTTCCCAGAAGCACCTATAGGACTTGAAGTGTGTTAGTCCCATTACACACAAAGAGCTATACTTTGTTCCCAGAAGCACCTATAGGACTTGAAGTGTGTTAGTCCCATTACACACACAGAGCTATATTTTGTTCCCAGAAGCACCTATAGGACTTGAAGTGTGTTAGTCCCATTACACACAAAGAGCTATACTTTGTTCCCAGAAGCACCTATAGGACTTGAAGTGTGTTAGTCCCATTACACACACAGAGCTATATTTTGTTCCCAGAAGCACCTATAGGACTTGAAGTGTGTTAGTCCCATTACACACAAAGAGCTATATTTTGTTCCCAGAAGCACCTATAGGACTTGAAGTGTGTTAGTCCCATTACACACACAGAGCTATATTTTGTTCCCAGAAGCACCTATAGGACTTGAAGTGTGTTAGTCCCATTACACACAAAGAGCTATACTTTGTTCCCAGAAGCACCTATAGGACTTGAAGTGTGTTAGTCCCATTACACACACAGAGCTATATTTTGTTCCCAGAAGCACCTATAGGACTTGAAGTGTGTTAGTCCCATTACACACAAAGAGCTATACTTTGTTCCCAGAAGCACCTATAGGACTTGAAGTGTGTTAGTCCCATTACACACACAGAGCTATATTTTGTTCCCAGAAGCACCTATAGGACTTGAAGTGTGTTAGTCCCATTACACACAAAGAGCTATATTTTGTTCCCAGAAGCACCTATAGGACTTGAAGTGTGTTAGTCCCATTACACACACAGAGCTATATTTTGTTCCCAGAAGCACCTATAGGACTTGAAGTGTGTTAGTCCCATTACACACACAGAGCTATATTTTGTTCCCAGAAGCACCTATAGGACTTGAAGTGTGTTAGTCCCATTACACACACAGAGCTATATTTTGTTCCCAGAAGCACCTATAGGACTTGAAGTGTGTTAGTCCCATTACACACAAAGAGCTATACTTTGTTCCCAGAAGCACCTATAGGACTTGAAGTGTGTTAGTCCCATTACACACACAGAGCTATATTTTGTTCCCAGAAGCACCTATAGGACTTGAAGTGTGTTAGTCCCATTACACACAAAGAGCTATACTTTGTTCCCAGAAGCACCTATAGGACTTGAAGTGTGTTAGTCCCATTACACACACAGAGCTATATTTTGTTCCCAGAAGCACCTATAGGACTTGAAGTGTGTTAGTCCCATTACACACAAAGAGCTATACTTTGTTCCCAGAAGCACCTATAGGACTTGAAGTGTGTTAGTCCCATTACACACACAGAGCTATATTTTGTTCCCAGAAGCACCTATAGGACTTGAAGTGTGTTAGTCCCATTACACACAAAGAGCTATATTTTGTTCCCAGAAGCACCTATAGGACTTGAAGTGTGTTAGTCCCATTACACACACAGAGCTATATTTTGTTCCCAGAAGCACCTATAGGACTTGAAGTGTGTTAGTCCCATTACACACACAGAGCTATATTTTGTTCCCAGAAGCACCTATAGGACTTGAAGTGTGTTAGTCCCATTACACACACAGAGCTATATTTTGTTCCCAGAAGCACCTATAGGACTTGAAGTGTGTTAGTCCCATTACACACAAAGAGCTATACTTTGTTCCCAGAAGCACCTATAGGACTTGAAGTGTGTTAGTCCCATTACACACACAGAGCTATATTTTGTTCCCAGAAGCACCTATAGGACTTGAAGTGTGTTAGTCCCATTACACACAAAGAGCTATACTTTGTTCCCAGAAGCACCTATAGGACTTGAAGTGTGTTAGTCCCATTACACACAAAGAGCTATATTTTGTTCCCAGAAGCACCTATAGGACTTGAAGTGTGTTAGTCCCATTACACACACAGAGCTATATTTTGTTCCCAGAAGCACCTATAGGACTTGAAGTGTGTTAGTCCCATTACACACAAAGAGCTATACTTTGTTCCCAGAAGCACCTATAGGACTTGAAGTGTGTTAGTCCCATTACACACAAAGAGCTATATTTTGTTCCCAGAAGCACCTATAGGACTTGAAGTGTGTTAGTCCCATTACACACACAGAGCTATATTTTGTTCCCAGAAGCACCTATAGGACTTGAAGTGTGTTAGTCCCATTACACACAAAGAGCTATACTTTGTTCCCAGAAGCACCTATAGGACTTGAAGTGTGTTAGTCCCATTACACACAAAGAGCTATATTTTGTTCCCAGAAGCACCTATAGGACTTGAAGTGTGTTAGTCCCATTACACACACAGAGCTATATTTTGTTCCCAGAAGCACCTATAGGACTTGAAGTGTGTTAGTCCCATCACACAGAGCTCCTCTATTTTCTTTGCATAAGCACCCACAGGACTTCTAGTGTGTTAGTGGCACCACACAGAGCTCCTCTATTTTCTTTGCAGAAGCACCCATAGGACTTCTAGTGTGTTAGTGGCATCACACAGAGCTCCTATATATTCTTTGCATAAGCACCCACAGGACTTCTAGTGTGTTAGTGGCACCACACAGAGCTCCTCTATTTTCTTTGCAGAAGCACCCACAGGACTTCTAGTGTGTTAGTGGCATCACACAGAGCTCCTCTATTTTCTTTGCAGAAGCACCCATAGGACTTCTAGTGTGTTAGTGGCATCACACAGAGCTCCTATATATTCTTTGCATAAGCACCCACAGGACTTCTAGTGTGTTAGTGGCACCACACAGAGCTCCTCTATTTTCTTTGCAGAAGCACCCACAGGACTTCTAGTGTGTTAGTGGCATCACACAGAGCTCCTCTATTTTCTTTGCAGAAGCACCCATAGGACTTCTAGTGTGTTAGTGGCATCACACAGAGCTCCTCTATTTTCTTTGCAGAAGCACCCACAGGACTTCTAGTGTGTTAGTGGCATCACACAGAGCTCCTCTATTTTCTTTGCATAAGCACCCACAGGACTTCTAGTGTGTTAGTGGCATCACACAGAGCTCCTCTATTTTCTTTGCATAAGCACCCACAGGACTTCTAGTGTGTTAGTGGCATCACACAGAGCTCCTCTATTTTCTTTGCAGAAGCACCCACAGGACTTCTAGTGTGTTAGTGGCATCACACAGAGCTCCTCTATTTTCTTTGCATAAGCACCCACAGGACTTCTAGTGTGTTAGTGGCATCACACAGAGCTCCTCTATTTTCTTTGCAGAGGCACCCATAGGAATTCTAGTGTGTTAGTGGCATCACACAGAGCTCCTATATATTCTTCTCAGCAGCACCCACAGGACTTCTAGTGTGTTAGTGGCATCACACAGAGCTCCTCTATTTTCTTTGCAGAAGCACCCATAGGACTTCTAGTGTGTTAGTGGCATCACACAGAGCTCCTCTATTTTCTTTGCAGAAGCACCCACAGGACTTCTAGTGTGTTAGTGGCATCACACAGAGCTCCTCTATTTTCTTTGCATAAGCACCCACAGGACTTCTAGTGTGTTAGTGGCATCACACAGAGCTCCTCTATTTTCTTTGCATAAGCACCCACAGGACTTCTAGTGTGTTAGTGGCATCACACAGAGCTCCTCTATTTTCTTTGCAGAAGCACCCACAGGACTTCTAGTGTGTTAGTGGCATCACACAGAGCTCCTCTATTTTCTTTGCATAAGCACCCACAGGACTTCTAGTGTGTTAGTGGCATCACACAGAGCTCCTCTATTTTCTTTGCAGAGGCACCCATAGGAATTCTAGTGTGTTAGTGGCATCACACAGAGCTCCTATATATTCTTCTCAGCAGCACCCACAGGACTTCTAGTGTGTTAGTGGCATCACACAGAGCTCCTCTATTTTCTTTGCAGAAGCACCCATAGGACTTCTAGTGTGTTAGTGGCATCACACAGAGCTCCTATATTTTCTTCTCAGCAGCACCCACAGGACTACCGACTACAATGGCTGGAAGACCGCCAAGGGGAGGCAGAGCGTGCAGAGCCAAGAACACAGGGCAGGCAGGCTCTGTTTCTAGTGGACGTGGCCGTGGACGTGGACGTGGTCGTGCATCGTCATCAGCACGTGGCCATGGGACACGCGCGTCTTTGTTTTCGGCAGCTGGACATGTGGAGCCGCATCATGCTGAAGGCTTGGTAGAATGGATGACCAAGCCCTCCTCATCCTCCTCATCCTCTCTCACCCAGGCTCAGGGTACTGACAGAGCATCATCAGCCACCCCTTCCCTAGACCCACCATGTCCTCCTGAGGAGTCCCCCGAACTCTTTGAGCACAGTGTTGGGTACATGCTCCAGGAGGATGCCCAACGATTCGAAGGCTCGGATGACGATACCCAGCTTGAGGAATCTGGCAGTACAGTTCCACCAGCTGCAGCTTACTGCCAGGTTTGCTCTAGTGGTGAAGAGGGAGGGGATGATGAGGTCACTGACTCCACGTGGGTGCCTCAAGGGAGAGAGGATGAGGAGGAGGACGAGGAGGAGGAGGATGCGGCGTCACATGTCCAACGAGGCAGGATGCCCCCTGGAGGCCAGGTAGAGGCCAGCACAGCAACTGTACAACACCGCAGAGCTCCGCCTGTGCAGGGCGCTGCCTCTGCACGTTATCAGAAAAGTTCTTTGGTGTGGGCCTTTTTTGAGACGAGTGCAGCAGATCGCACCACTGCTATTTGCAATATTTGTCTCAAGCGTATCTCGCGTGGCCAAAACATCAGCCGCTTGGGCACCACAAGCATGACCAGACATATGGCGACCTGCCATGCAGCTCGTTGGCAGGCACACATAAAAGACCCACACCAAAGAACTAAGCGGACCTCTCCTTGCTCCTCCTCAGCTGGGATCTCCATCCCCACTACACCTTCAGTCCTCTCTGAAAGCTGCTCTGAGAGGACTGAAGGTGTAGAATTCGGTGTGTCACAACCAAGTACTTGCAGTACACCGACGTCCGAATGCAGCAGGCAAATTTCCCTGCCCCAGCTGCTGGACCGTAGAAAGAAGTACACTCCCAGCCATCCACATGCCCAGCGGTTGAATGCTAGCCTTGCTAAATTGCTAGCACTTCAACTGCTGCCTTTTCAGTTGGTAGACTCGGCCCCCTTCCGTGAGTTTGTTCAATGTGCGGTTCCTCAGTGGCAGGTTCCCAAACGCCACTTTTTCTCGCGGAAGGCGATTCCGTCTCTCTACCGGCATGTGGAGGGCAATGTCCATGCCTCGCTGGACAGGGCGGTCAGCGGTAAGGTGCATATTACCGCTGACTCATGGTCCAGCAGGCATGGACAGGGACGGTACCTTTCTTTCACGGCCCATTGGGTCACTCTATTGGCAGCTGGGAGGGATGCAGGACAAGGTGCAGTAGTGTTGGAGGTTGTTCCGCCACCACGCCTCCAAAACGCGACTACTGCTACTGGTTGTGACACACCTCTCTCCTCCACCCCCTCCTCTTCTTCTTCCTCCAGTGCTCTGTCCTTGGAACCAGCGGTGCTCCGTAGGCGTACAAGGGGCTACGCAAGTACGCAGGCAAAAAGATGCCATGCCGTGCTTGCGCTGGTGTGTTTGGGGGACAGGAGCCACACTGGGCCAGAGGTTCTGGCAGCTCTGCAGGGGCAGGCCGAGAGGTGGTTGACGCCACGTCAGCTTAAGCCAGGAATGGTCGTTTCTGACAATGGCACCAACCTCCTCTCCGCCCTGCGACAGGGGCAGCTCACCCATGTGCCCTGCATGGCTCACGTCCTCAACCTGGTGGTGCAGCGGTTCTTGGGCAGGTTCCCAGGCTTACAGGATGTCCTGAGGCAGGCCAGGAAAGTCTGTGTGCATTTCCGCCGATCTTATAATGCCAGTGCTCTGCTGACTGAGCTGCAAAAGGAGCTGAACCTGCCCAAGAACCGCCTAATATCTGACATGCCCACCAGGTGGAACTCAACGTTGGCCATGCTGCAGCGACTGCACACGCAGCAGAGGGCCATCAATGAGTACCTTTGCGACTACGGCACCAGGACAGGGTCAGGGGAGCTTGGTTTTTTTTCCCCACGTCAGTGGAGCATGATCAGGGATGCATGCACTGTCCTCTCACCATTTGAGGAGGCCACGAGGATGGTGAGCAGTGACAGTGCATGCATCAGTGACACTGTCCCTCTTGTCCACCTGTTGGAGCATACGCTGCGTGGGATCATGGACAGGGCACTTGAGGCAGAACAGAGGCAGGAAGAGGAGGACTTCCTTGCCTCTCAAGGCCCCCTTTATCCGGACAGTGTTCCTTCTGTCCCACCCATCACACAGGAAGAGGATGAGGAGGAGGAGGAGGAGGAGGAGGAGGAGGATTGTGTGAGCATGGAGGTGGAGCCTGGCACTCAGCATCAGCAGCAGCAGTCTTTTAGGGATGATGTACAGTCCCAACAAGCCAGTGGACTTGTACGTGGCTGGGAGGAGGTGGCTGGCGATCATGTCATCCTCAGTGACCCAGAAGACTCCGGACCGAATGCCTCAGCTAACCTACGCTGCATGGCCTCCCTGATCCTGCAAAGCCTGCGGAAGGATCCTCGTGTTCTTCGGATCAAGGGAGAGGGACCATTACTGGCTGGCCACTCTCCTTGATCCGCGGTACAAGGGTAAGGTTGCGGACCTTATCTTGCCGTCGCAGAGGGAGCAGAGGATGAGACATCTCAGGGAGGCCTTGCAGAAAGGTCTGTGCAACGCGTTCCCAGAAACTGGGAGGCTACAAACTCCTGGTCCTGGGCGACGAGTTGCTGAGGCTTCGGTCAGTGGCAGAAGGAGCGGTGGGGAAGGTGGACGTCTGACCGATGCGTTCAGACAATTTTTTAGTCCGCAGCCCCAAGGTATGATCGGTTCCAGCAACCATCGCCAGCGTCTGATATACATGGTGCAGGAATACCTTGGGGCAAGGTCAGACTTGGACACCTTTCCCACCGAAAATCCTCTGGCTTACTGGGTCCTGAGGATGGATCACTGGCCAGAGCTTGCACAGTATGCAATTGAGCTACTGGCCTGTCCTGCCTCCAGCGTTCTTTCCGAACGCACATTCAGTGCTGCTGGAGGATTTGTGACTGATCATAGGGTGCGCCTGTCCACCGCCTCGGTTGATCGACTGACATTCATCAAAATGAATCAGTCTTGGATCACCACCAGCTACCAGGCACCTGAGGCGGATATAACCGAATAATTTTTAATGTCACATCCCTTCAAGACTGCCTATGCTGATGCTGAGTGACTGTCCTCTTATGTTCACTGACTATCCTCTTCCTCCTCCTCAATGATCCATGCCACCACACCAGTGCCTAAGGCACAATTTTTCAGCCCCTGTTTAACAGGGGCGTGTACTTACAATTTTTAAAAAAAAATGCTTCGCAACACGTGTGACTGCTGTGCTCCAAGTACAGTCTCTGTGAGGGCCGTGTTGCAGTGTTGTGGCACCAGCACCAGTGCCTAAGGCACAATTTTTCAGCCCCTGTTTAACAGGGGCGTGTACTTACAATTTTTAAAAAAAATGCTTCGCAACACGTGTGACTGCTGTGCTCCAAGTACAGTCTCTGTGAGGGCCGTGTTGCAGTGTTGTGGCACCAGCACCAGTGCCTAAGGCACAATTTTTCAGCCCCTGTTTAACAGGGGCGTGTACTTACAATTTTTTTAAAAAAATGCTTCGCAACACGTGTGACTGCTGTGCTCCAAGTACAGTCTCTGTGAGGGCCGTGTTGCAGTGTTGTGGCACCAGTGCCTAAGGCACAATTTTTCAGCCCCTGTTTAACAGGGGCGTGTACTTACAATTTTTTAAAAAAATGCTTCGCAACACGTGTGACTGCTGTGCTCCAAGTACAGTCTCTGTGAGGGCCGTGTTGCAGTGTTGTGGCACCAGTGCCTAAGGCACAATTTTTCAGCCCCTGTTTAACAGGGGCGTGTACTTACAATTTTTTTAAAAAATGCTTCGCAACACGTGTGACTGCTGTGCTCCAAGTACAGTATCTGTGAGGGCCGGGTTGCAGTGTTGTGGCACCAGCACCAGTGCCTAAGGCACAATTTTTCAGCCCCTGTTTAACAGGGGCGTGTACTTACAATTTTTTAAAAAAATGCTTCGCAACACGTGTGACTGCTGTGCTCCAAGTACAGTATCTGTGAGGGCCGGGTTGCAGTGTTGTGGCACCAGCACCAGTGCTAAGGCACAATTTTTCAGCCCCTGTTTAACAGGGGCGTGTACTTACAATTTTTTAAAAAAATGCTTCGCAACACGTGTGACTGCTGTGCTCCAAGTACAGTCTCTGTGAGGGGTTGCAGTGTTGTGGCACCAGCACCAGTGCCTAAGGCACAATTTTTCAGCCCCTGTTTAACAGGGGCGGGTAATTACAAATCTTGATCTAATAGTTCACAGCAGGGCCCATTCCTGCGCCCACCAAGAGTAACTATGAGGGCCTGCAGTCTTGTGGCAACACCGTCCACCACCACCGCCAAAGGCCCAATTTTTCTGCCTGTTCATCAGGTGCTTGCAATTACAAATCTTGATCTAATAACTCACAGCAGGGCCCATTCCTGCGCCCACCAAGAGTAACTATGAGGGCCTACAGTCTTGTGGCAACACCGTCCACCACCACCGCCAAAGGCCCAATTTTTCTGCCCTGTTCAACAGGTGCATGCAATTACAAATCTTGATCTATTAACTCACAGCAGGGCCCATTCCTGCGCCCACCAGTCTTGTGGCTACACCAACATCTAATAGGGCAAATTTCTGCAGAGTATATACGCCAGGCCCCTACTTTCAAACATCCAACTTACAAACGACTCCTACTTGAAAATGGAAAGAGAAAACAGGAAGTGAGAGGAAATCTACCCCTAGGAAGGGAAATTCTATCCTGTTAGATTTAATTTGGGAAAAAGGTATCTCCTCTCTACTGATACTTTATCACCAATCCTTGTTTCAATTAAAACCCCACTTTTTTCAAAAACATTTGTCATTGGGACGGAAAGTGAGGTGACATGTTCTGAACAGATGTGCAAAGACAGCAAATGTTACAGGGGTGATAACCCCTCCCTATGTTCTCCAAAAAGCTTAAAAATAGATTTTTTTGGGATGGAGCTACACTTCATAATGTACCTGTTCAGATTCTACTTAAGATCAAACCTAAAGCCGCAAGTGGTTTTAAATGGCTTCTTTTTTTCCTTTACAAATGTCATTTTGTGCAAGGACAGTTCTAAACACGGGAAACACATGCCACTTCACAGGCATACTTTGGACACCCCCCAGGTACCATATTTAAAGGAAAATGTCACTTTTTTTTTTTCACTTTATGCATCATTAAAATGACTGCTCCCGAAAAAACGTTAGTTTTTAAAAGTTCTTTTTGCATTGATATATGTCCCCTGGGGCAGGACCCGGGTCCCCAAACCTGTTTTATGACATTAACATGCATATTGGCCGTTGTAATTAGCACTTTTGATTTCGAACGTTCGCGTCCATTATAACGTATAGGGTTCGAAAATTCGCGCGAACTTTCGGTCCGTTCGAAGGTTCTGGTTCGAACCGAACCCGGGGGTGTTCGGCTCATCCCTAATCGTGATTACAAAATTTGGATTGTTCCCTTTCGTTGTTCATTTTGTGCACTGAACCTTGATGGAATTCCTTTACATCACCAATATTGCCGATGGTTGACTTTATTGATTTTTTTTGAGATGGATTTTGATTTTCCTGGATAATTTCCACACACATATGACTTAAGCGCTACACTTTGGTTTTTGTGTATTCTTTGTGATTGACTGGATTTACTTTGGGGAACATTGTTTTTGTTTTTTAATAAATTGTCTCTTGTTTTTATTTATTTTTGACACTTTTTTTGGTGAATGGAGTATAATGCACCCCATACTTATTCACATGGGGGGCGGAATCGGGGGGGTCAGACCCCAAAACCACTTTCCAGGCTTGTGGGGAAGAGGCCCTTGTCCCCATCAACATGAAGACAAGGTGCTTTGACGCGATACCCCCACCCCAAAGCACCCGTCATATGAAACACTGAGTGAGGACCCCCTGCCTGGGTATAATTTGAAGTTACAAGAGTTTGTTAACCAGGTTTTTAGTAAAGGAGTTAAATAAATCAGAAAAACTATTTTTCACGAATAATTTTTCGAAATGGCACATTTCTACCATACACCTAAGGTCCATAAGGACCCAGGCTGCCCACCAGCAAGACCTATTGTGACCAGCATGGATGGGGTCACCAGTAGATTGTCCCAGTATGTAGACATTTTTCTCCAACCGCTGGTGACGTCTCTGCCAGCCTACATTAGAGATTCCTCCCATGTCCTAGATAATCTACAAAAAATATAGGTGGGAGCCTGAGTACCTGTGGCTTACTTTGGAGTTTGCTCCTTGTATACTTCCATCCCCCATGAGGGTGGGTATGGGCTGTGGAATATATTTTGTCAGAGGCTGAGTACATGCATCCATTCCAATCTATATTCATCTGTCGATGCACCCAGTTTGCCCTTGAACGGAATTATTTTCAATTCAACTGGTCTTTCTATAGACAGATCTATGGCACAGCTATGGGTGCACACTTTGCAACCTGTTCATGGGGTTTTATGAGAAGTATAACACCTAGGCACCTAGTGTACTATGGGTGCTATATTGATGATGTGCCCATCATTTGGGACGGTCCACTGGAAACCGTTGCTAGTTTTGTGTCTTTTGTGTAACTCCAACACTTATGGAATTAAGTTCACTCCTGTAGTGAACACACATTCCCTTGCAGGACTCTTATTCCGGTACTCCCTGAAAGGCTAAGGGTGGTTTTCAGAGGGGAAAACAACATTAAAAGCATGAGTGCACCTAGTCCGATTCATAGTGAACGACAGGTTAAAGACATTCCTATGTTCCTTAATATGATAGGATCATATAAATGTAAACTGAGCAGGTGCAAGGCTTGTAAGTTTTTGTGTTATGGGAAAAAGACTTTCACTAGGAGGGATGGGCCGACCTTTGACATCCAAGAATTAGTTTGAAAACAAATAAACTAAATGAATTCCAAAAATGAATCAACAAAACAAAATTAGTAACATAGTTATATAGCAACATAGTAGGTGAGGTTGAAAAAAGACACAAGTCCATCAAGTCCAACCCATGTGTGTGATTATATGTCAGTATTACATTGTATATCCCTGAATGTTGTGGTCGTTCAGGTAGTTATCTAATGGTTTTTTAAACAAATCAATGCTCCCCACTGAGACCACCGCCTGTGGAAGGGAATTCCACATCCTTGCCGCTCTTACAGTAAAGAATCCTCTACATAGTTTAAGGTTAAACCTCTTTTCTTCTAATTTTAATGAGTGGCCACGTGTCTTGTTAAACTCCCTTCCACAAAAAAGTTTTATCCCTAATGTGGGGTCACCAGTATGGTATTTGTAAACTGAAATCATATTCCCTCTCAAGCGTCTCTTCTCCAGAGAGAATAAGTTCAGTGCTCGTAACCTTTCCTCATAACTAATATCCTCCAGACCCTTTATTAGCTTTGTTGCCCTTCTTTGTACTCGCTCCATTTCCAGTACATCCTTCCTGAGGACTGGTGCCCAGAACTGGACAGCATACTCTAGGTGCGGCCGGACCAGAGTCTTGTAGAGCGGGAGAATTATCTCTTTATCTTTGGAGTTAATCCCCTTTTTAATGCATGTCAATATTCTGTTTGCTTTGTTAGCAGCAGCTTGGCAATGCATGCCATTGCTGAGCCTATCATGTACTAGGACCCCCAGGTCCCTTTCCATCCTAGATACCCCCAGCGGTTCTCACCCCAGTGTCTAGATTGCATTCATATTTTTGCCACCCAAATGCATTATTTTACATTTTTCTACATTAACCACCTCAATACAGGGTACTTACACCCCCTTAATGCCCAAGCCATTTTTCAGCTTTTAGCGCTGTCACGCTTTGATTGACAATTGTACGGTCATGCTACACTGTAACCATATGTTTTATTCACACAAATAGAGCTTTCTTTTGGTGGTATTTAATCACTCCTGGGTTTTTTATTTTTTCCAAAAAAAAAAAAGACCAAATATTTTGGGAAAAAAGTTTTTCTGTCAGTAAATATTGTAAATAAGTATTTTTTCTGCTTCACTGATGGGCGCTGATGAGGCAGCACTGATGGGCGCTAATGGGCACTGATGTGGCGGTACTTATAGGCAACGATGAGGCGGCACTTATGGGAACTGATTAGGTGACACTGATGAGGAGGCACGAATATGCCACACTTATGGGCACTGATAGGTGGCACTGATGAGCACTGATAGGCGGCACTGATGGGTGGCACTGGGCACAGATAGGCAGCAAGGATAGGCAGCATTGATGGGCAGCACTGATGAGCAGCATTGATGGGCACCAGTGATGGGCATTGATGGCAGCACTGATAGCCAGCACTGATGGCCACTGATTGCTGGCACTTGTGGGCACTCCTCCCTCTCTTCTCTCTCTTCTGTTTTTTTTTTCACATACCTGGATTATTATTTTCATATTTTTTATTTAATGTTTTTTGAAATTTATGGTGTGCTTTCTTATGCATATGTATATATGTGTATGCATGCATGTATGTGGGTGTACATGCGTATGTGCACATGCATGTGCATATTATCACTACAAGGTGTGTGAAAATTAGTAGCATACACATGGATCACCCTATATGTATTGCAGCTGATTCTTTTTTGGATAATTGCCTGCGGTCAATTAAGACAATCAATGAGTGGAGCCTGTGATCTCTAGAGCTACTATTTATTTCAAAGTTTTAAGTCTGTAATGTGGTTATGACTAAGGCCTTATAGGCTGAAACACGTCAACTGACTTAATCTGCGTTTGTTCACTGTGCCTATTCAATAAAATGAAGCCATTTTAAAAGCAACAACCGGAAGGGGGATCATTTTTTCTACAATACTTGTGGGCACTGATTGTTGGCACTTGTGGGCACAGATTGGTGACAATTGTGGGCACTGATTGGTGGCAGTGGCATTGCCGGCATTGCTTGCATTGCTGGCACTTAATTGTAATCGGGGCACTGGTGATCAGTGCCCTGATTACATCCCTAGATGTCCTCTGTGAGGAGATGCCGCTGATCGGCTCTCCTCTCCTCACACTCTGTCAGTGTGAGGCGAGGAGCATAGATTACCGGCATCTCCGTGTTTACATGTGACCGGCTGTGATTGGACACAGCCGATTACATGGTTAAAGAGTCGTGGCTCTTTACACAGATTGGGGTCGCATGGTGTCCTAGCAACACGGCACTCCCGCGTTCACCGCAGTGCGCCCCCGGGGCGAGCGAGAACGGTCGTTCTGGAGGGCCGTCATATGATGTCCACCCAGAACGAGAGCCGCGCCGCCCAGCCGTTATTTGACGGCCGGCGAGCGGGAAGAGGTTAAACCCAATTTGCCATGTAGTTGCCCACCTCATTAATTTGTTCAGTTCATTTTGCAAGGTTTCCACATCCTGCAGAGAAGTTATTGCCCTGCTTAGCTTCATATCGTCTGCAAATACAGAACTGTTAACCCCATCCTCCAGGTCGTTTATATGAACAAATTAACACAACACACAGAACCTAAAGAATCTATCCGAAACTAAACAAATTTTTCCATTCTGCACATGTCCAGTGTGGAACAGTGTGTCCCCTGCTGACCGCTGTGGTTCTTTTCAATGATCCCTATTGACCCACTATTTGACCAGCCTGAACAGAATAGGATCAGTCTCCAGAGTTACTTGCCAATACTGGAGGGATTCCATAAGACACCCTTGAACTATGCTGAGGGACTCCTAAAATCACAAAAATATACAAAGGAGTGGCTGTGGCTATAGTATACTTAGATTTGCACACGTATTTCATACAGTTCCTCACACAAGGCTAATGTGTAAGGTAACGTCTACAGTTTGTAAATAGATAGAAAACTGGCTAAAAAATGTAATTAGGGAGTAGTGGTTAATGATTCATACTCTGAATGGTCTTAGGTTATTAGAGATACTGTATACCCCAAGATTCAGTGTTGGGACCCTTAATTTTTTATATATTTATAAATGATATAGGGTCCAGGATTAAAAGTACCATTTCAGTCTTTGCAGATGACACCAAGCTATGCAGTGGGGTAAATTCCTTACAGGATGTCTCCAATTTACAAGCCAAGCTCAATGCATTGTTTAATTGGGCGACTATGTGGCAAATGAGGTTTAATGTTGATAAAAGTTATGCACTTGAGGGCTAAAAATATGCATGCATCATACATTATAGGGGGAGTACAACTGGGGGAATCAATGGTGGAGAAGAATCTGGGTGTTCTGGTAGATCGGCTTAATAATATCATGCAATGCCAATCAGCAATTTACAAAGAGCTGAAGGGCCTAGTTTGGATTTTAGGGGGACCCCTGCACAATTTTTATTCTTACATTTTGGTTTGGGGTTCCCCTTAATTTTCATACCAGACCCAAAGGGCCTGGTAATGGACTGGGAGGGGGGGGACCCATGCCGTTTTTGAGTTCAATGAGTTTTATCTATATTGCCGAGACCCGACAATTCATTACAGCCGCGATCAGTTTTAAATGACAATTTTTCCTTTAGAAATCCTTTTTCCCCACAAATAGAGCTTTCTTTTGGTGCTATTTGATCACCTCTGCGTTTTTTATTTTTTGCGCTATAAACAAAAAAATTGCGAAAACTTTGAAAAAAAATTCATTATTTTTGACTTTTTGCTATAATGAATATCCCACAAATTTTTTTTATAAAAAAACGTTTTTTTTCCTCAGTTTAGGCCAAAACGTATTCTACATATTTTTGGGGAAAAAAATTCCAACAAGTGTTTATTGATCGGTTTGCGCAAAAGTTATAGCGTCTACAAAATAGGGGATAGTTTTAGGGCATTTTTATTAATAATTATTTTTTTACTTGTAATGGCGGCGATCAGCAATTTTTATCGTGACTGTGACATTATGGCATTGTGATTGGCCAGTGCAGCATGTGACCCAGCCTCTATATAAGCTAGAGGTACACAGCACAGCACGTCAAAAAAGTGGCCAAAAAATTAAAACGGCGCCGAAAAACAGCGGCCGCCGCCGAAAAAAAACGAGCGCCGCCGGAAAAAAAAAACGAGCGCCGCCGAAAAAGACCGATCTGTCTGTTCCGCTCTGCTCGCAGTCCCGCCTCCCTGCGCTTGCTTCCGAAACAGCAGGGAGGCGGGACTGCGAGTGGAGCCGGAAAAGCCCGAGCCGTCTGTTCCGCTCTGCTCGCAGTCCCGCCTCCCTGCGTTCGCTTCCGAAACAGCAGGGAGGCGGGACTGAGAGCAGGAGCCGAACAGACGGCTCGGGCTTTTCCGCCGACGCTCGTTTTTTTTCGGCCGCGCGGTCTTTCTAGGCGGCAATTTCAAATGCGCAAAAGATGGAAAAGACGCTGACAAGCTGCAGATCACACTGGGCAAGCTGCACATCACACTGGGCAAGCTGCACATCACACTGGGCAAGCTGCAGATCACACTGGGCAAAGCTGCAAATGACGCTGACAAGCTGCAAATGACGCTGACAAGCTGTAAATGACGCTGACAAGCTGCAATGACGCTGGGCAAGCTGCAAATCACGCTGGGCAAAGCTGCAAATGACGCTTAAATGTAAGTGTTTTTTTTCCCTAAACTTCCCTCCTAAAACTTTTTTTCCTTAAAATGCCCTCCTAAACTTGGGGTGCGTGTTATACGCCGGTGCGTGTTATACGCCGATAAATACGGTACTATTTTATTGTAATATGGAGTGTCTAGCCAATGCCCAAGCAGAAACATGGGCTCTGCGGGGAGGGGGGAGCAGCGAACAGAGGAAAAGGCATGCAGCAAGCCAGATACACAGCAGGGAACAAAGCTGAAGGATAGGGAATGCCTAGGCAGTTTATATAGGTATATACCACTATTTAGTGGGGTTTAAATAGTATATATAGTATATATAATATATATTTTATTAGCCGGTTTCTATAAACAAGGCTCATATAGGGATATACTAAAAATTAGCGTAGATAACATCTAAGTAAGAATATAGAATAAGAATATAGAATAAGATGAGAAAACTTTTAAAGAAAAAATCTAATTTGCATTGGCATGTGGACTTTTTACAAGTATATGTGAAAGAAAATGTTTGCCCCATTGGTTTGAGGATCCAATTATTTCCTTCTTTTCAGGATGCTACTCCCACGTTCAAAGCAGCATGAGAGAAAATCCTGACAGAATGCAGTAATCATTTGATCAAATTACTAGTTGCACACTATCAAAATGAGATGACCAACTTGGACATAGAAATAATAGCCCTACAGTCTTGCAGTGAGTCAATATCTAGTCACACACTTTTTGCAAGAAAATGGCAGTAGGTAAAAGATTATATCACTCAAATCAATAAAGAAATCATTATTAAAAAACATAATAAACTTAATAAGGATAGAACGGCATTTGCTGAAGGTTTTGCGTACCGATGGCAAATGCCGCTCCAAGACCGGGGACCCCCTAACACAAGAAGATTGTATAATAGACGTGGAATACAACAGGGACAACAGATGATGACACGGAATTTGAATCTGACTCTTCAACTTCTGCTCTCTCTCAACAGGCTCCTATAGGAAGTGAATTGAACAGTACACAACAAGATACAGGGACACCTAAGCGACAACACGGCGGTGGTTATTTCACACCCTATTCAAAGAAAAAAAAAAGGAACAAAAGATAACAGATCATTTAGCAATCCACACAAACAGGGCACTAATCCCAACAAAATTAATGGCACTAATACACAGACCAAATATATGGGAGCACAAGCCCATAAGGCTCTTCAGATTTTGAACACTCACAATTAGAGTTGAGCGGACACCTGGATGTTCGGGTTCGGCGGGTTTGGCCGAACTTCGGAAAAAAGTCCGGGTTCGGGACCGAACTTGACCCGAACTTGACCCCGAACTCCGAACCCCATTGAAGTCAATGGGGACCCGAACTTTTGAAGACTAAAATGGCTGTAAAAAAGTAATGGAAAGGGCTAGAGGGCTGCAAATGGCAACAAAATGTTGTTAAGAGCATGGCAAGTGCTCTGCAAACAAATGTGGATAGGGAAATAACTTAAAATAACATAAAAAAATAAAAAATAAAAATAAAATGCTGGAGGCCCCCTTCTCCCAGAGAAAGCCTGCAGGGCTCAATCTTCTCAGAAGAGGTACAGGAAGTCATTAAGAACCTCAGAAACTCAACAGCACGATGCCGCACATATGGTGGGAATACCCCAGAATATGCACTTTATGGAAAAAATTATTCAATTTAATGGATAAGATAGTGGGAAAATAAAATACTTGAAATTAAAAAAAAATTAAAAAATTATAATCTTGAACTAGGACGAGGTCCATATGGAGTAGGAGGTTGAGGTGGCGGTGGATGTGTTGGTGTAGGTGGAAGCGGTGGTGGAGGAGGACGAGGTAGCCAACACTGGTTCAAAAATACAACAATGGCTGGGTAAGGCTAGTGGTGAATGATGTGTCGTATTCTGTCCCCCGTCGCTTAGTGTCGGCCCTGTACTGCGCTTGCTCAGTACGTAGGACAAGGGGATTTTGAAACTCTCCGAAGACACTGCGCGGTGACTCCAGGTTCAAGCCACATCATCCGAGGTTGAAGCCTAGCCAAGCGAGCCCGTGAGGGGCCCTGTTACTATGTGCTACCGTATGTCCACTTGGATGGTGGGGCTTGAACCTGCACTCACTGCCCAGGCGACGTTCATCTTTGGAGATTTTGTGAATCTCCTTGTCCGCTGTACTGTGCAAGCACTGCGCCTGCACAGTAAGTGGCCGGACACTAGCCGATGGCCAGACAGTTTTTGTCAGAACACCGGTATACGTGTCTATTCTGCACAAGGTACGGACAAGTCCTGTGGGATCGATGCCTGGTTCATTTTAATGAACGTAAACTTGTCCACATTGGCTCTGGACAGGCGGCTGCGCTTGTCTGTGATAACGCCCCCTGCCGTGCTAAATACACGTTCAGATAATACACTGGCTGCAGGGCAGGCCAGCACCCCCAAGGCGTAAAGGGCAAGCTCAGACCATGTGTCCAATTTGGAGACCCAGAAGTTGAAGGGGGCAGACCCGTCATTCAGTACGTGTAGGCGTGTGCACACATACTGCTCCACCATGTTGGTGAAATGCTGCCTCCTGCTAAGACGTTCCATCTCAGCTGGTGTTGCTGGTTGTTGTGGCGTGCTGACAAAGCTTTTCCACATTTTGGCCATGCTAACCCTGCCTTCCGAGGTGCTGGCGGTGCCCCGGCTGCGTTGGCGACCTCTTCCTCCTCCTCTGCCTTTGCGTGCGCTTGTACTCGCGCATCTTACGATCACGCTCCAGTGAGGTAATCAAGGACGGCACGTTGTCCTTGTAACGGGGATCCAGCAGGGTGGCCACCCAATAATCAGCACCAGTTAAAATGTGGGCAACTCGGCGGTCGTTGCGGAGACACTGCAGCATGTAATCGCTCATGTGTGCCAGGCTGCCCAGAGGCAAGTCCTCTGTGGGAGGTGTATCGTCTGTGTCCTCTGTATCCCCCCAGCCACGCAAAAGTGATGGACATGAGCTGGTCTGGGTGCCACCCTGCTGTGAACATGGTTCCTCCTCCTCCATCTCCTCCTCATCCTCCACCTCGTCATCCTCCAGAACTGTGCCCTTGCTGCCGGACAATTGTGTACCTGGCGCTTGTTGGTGCAGGAACCCACCCTCGTAGCCACTTGTAAATGACTGCCCTGAAAGCCTTGGAAATGAACCCTCTTCCTCCTCCTCCTCCTCCTGTGCCACATCCTCTTCCATCATCGCCTAAAGTGTTTTCTCAAGGAGGCATAGAACTGGGATAGTAACGCTGAGAACGGCGTCATCGGCACTGGCCATATTGGTGGAGTACTCGAAACAGCGCAACAAGGCACACAGGTCTCGCATGGAGGCCCAGTTATTGGCGGTGAAGTGGTGCTGTTCCGCAGAGCGACTCACGCGTGCGTGCTGCAGCTGAAGCTCAACTATCGCCTGCTGCTGCTAGCACAGTCTGGCAAGCATGTGCAAGGTGGAGTTCCACCTTGTGGGCACGTCACATATGTGACGGTGAGCGGGAAGGCCGAAGTTACACTGCAGCGCTGACAGGCGAGCAGCAGCAGGGTGAGAACGCCGAAAGTGCGCACAGACGGCCCGCACTTTCTGCAGCAGCTCTGGCATATCGGGGTAATTCTTAAGGAACCTCTGGACCACCAAGTTCAGCACATGCGCTAGGCAAGGGATGTGCATCAAACCGCCTAGGCCCAGAGCTGCTACGAGATTTCGCCCATTATCGCACATCACCAGGCCGGGCTTGAGGCTCACTGCCACCAACCACTCATCGGTCTGTTGTTCCATGTCCCTCCACAACTCCTGCGCGGTGTGGGGTTTTTCCCCCAAACAGGAAAGTTTTAAAACTGCCTGCTGTCGTTTAGCCCTGGCTGTGCTGAAGTTGGTGGTGAAGGTGTTACGCTGACCGGATGGGGAGGCGGTAGAGGATGAGGAGGCGGAGTAGGAGGAGTTAGCAACAGGAGGCAAACTGAAGTGCCCTGCAATCCTCGGTGGTGGAAGGACATGCGCCAAACTGCTATCCGCCTCAGGCCCAGCCCCTACTACATTAACCCAGTGTGCTGTTAGGGAGATATAACGTCCCTGACCGTGCTTACTGGTCCACGCATCCGTAGTTAGGTGGACCTTGCCACAGATGGCGTTGCGCAGTGCACAGCTGATTTTGTCCCCCACTAGGTTGTGCGGGGTAGGGATAGCTCGTCTGGAAAAGTAGTGGTGGCTGGGCACGACGTACTGTGGGACAGCCAATGACATCAGCCTTTTAAAACTCTGCGTCTCCACCAGACGGAATGACAGCATTTCAAAGAATTTTGAAATGCTGGCATTCAGGGCCAGGGATCGCGGGTGGCTAGAGGGGTACTTCCTCTTCCGCTCCAGTGTTTGGGAAATAGAGAGCTGAACGCTTCCATGGGACATTGTGGAGATGGTTGGTGACCCAGGTGGTAGTGTTGCTGGCAGATCCTCTGCGGGTTGGCAGGTGTCACTGTCACTACAGAGGTGGATGAAGAGGCCGAGACTGCAGCAGAAGAGGAAGCAGGAGGAGCCAGAGACCTTTCTTGGTTTTTGAGGTGTCTACTCCACTGCATCTCGTGCTTTGCACTTAGATGCCTGGTCATGCAGGTTGTGCTCAGGTTGAGAACGTTTATGCCTCGCTTCAGGCTCTGATCGCACAGCGTGCAAACCACTCGTGTCTTGTCGTCAGCACATTGTCTGAAGAACTGCCACGCTAGGGAACTCCTTGGACCTGGCTTTGGTGTGCTCGGTCCCTTGCTGCGTTGGGCAGTAGCAGACAAACTGTCTAGGGGACGGACGCTCCGCTTTTGCACCCTGCTCCCTCTTCTGCTGTGCTGGTGGCTCTGTGCGACCACCGCCTCTTCCTCCGAACTACACTGGTCACCTGCATGACGTTGATTTCATGTGAGGTCAAGGACCTCATCGTCCTCCACATCATCTTCCACTCAGTCTTCACCCCTGCCCTCCTTGTCGGTCTGCACAATGGCGAAAGCAGCAGCAGTTGGCACCTGTGTTTCGTCATCATCCGAGACGTGCTGCTATGGTCCTCCCATGTACTCATCATGAAACATAAGTGGTTGGGCATCGGTGCACACAATCTCTTCCACTTCTGGGGCAGGGCTAGGTGGATGGCCCTGGGAAACCCTGGTAACAGAGTCATCAAAAAGCAGAAGAGACTGCTGCATGATTTGGGGCTCAGACTGATTGGCTGATTTGCAAGGGGGTGAGGTGAATGACTGATGGACATCGGCTGCAGGTGCCAACTCTGAACTTTCATCAGGAGAGTGGGTGGGAGACAATGTGAAGGAACCGGAGGCACTGTCAGCAACCCAATCTATTATCGCCTGTACTTGTCCTGGCCTCAACATTCGTACAGCCGAAATACCGCTGCAGGCTCTGTCGCCTACTCGCACCTGAGGAAGGTGTTTCACTAGTGCGTGTAGCTGGCACAGATCGACCACGTCCTCTCCCTGCAACAGGAGCGCCACCAGCAGCACCACGACCCGGGCCACGTCCCCTTTTTGATGATCTCCTCATATTTTCAAAATTTATGATTTCGCCCTAAATGGGTGTTTTTGCAATAGCAGAATACACCCACAGTATGTAAAGCTGGTATCTCAAAAACTGCTAAACTGCAGAAAATGCTATTGGGAAAAAAAATGTCACTACAATTTTTTTTTGGGACAGCACAATAGAAGAAATATCGATTGATTGTATGTCACACTCCTGCACAAAGCACTGAAATATTTTATTTTTTGTCAATAGCAGAATAGACGTACAGTGTCTAAAGCGTGTATGAACATGCAGAAAATGCTATTGGAAAAAAAAAAAAAGAAAAGAAAATCACAGCAAAATTAAATTTTTTTGCAATGTTTTTCCAATAGCAGAATACACACAGAGTATGTAAAGCGTGTATCTCAAAAACTGCTAAACTGCAGAAAATGCTATTGGAAAAAAAAAGAAAGAAAAGAAAATCACAGCAAAATTAAATTTTTTTGCAATGTTTTTCCAATAGCAGAATACACACACAGTATGTAAAGCGTGTATCTCAAAAACTGCTAAACTGCAGAAAATGCTATTGGAAAAAAAAAAGGAGAAAATCACAGCAAAATTAATTTTTTTTGCAATGTTTTTCCAATAGCAGAATACACACACAGTATGTAAAGAGTGTATCTCAAAAACTGCTAAACTGCAGAAAATGCTATTGGAAAAAAAAAATCTCCAAATCACAGCAAAATTAAATTTTTTTGCAATGTTTTTCCAATAGCAGAATACACACACAGTATGTAAAGCGTGTATCTCAAAAACTGCTAAACTGCAGAAAATGCTATTGGAAAAAAAAAAAACCACAGCAAAATAACATTTTTTTGCAATGTTTTTCCAATAGCAGAATACACACAGAGTATGGTGTATCTCTTACTAAAATATGCAGTGCAGTGATGCTGCACTGAGCTTGCAGGTAAAACTTATATTTTGTCTGGCACTGGCCTCATGGCACTGTTAAAAGACTGTGCACTGCACCCCAGCCAGGGTACAATTGATTTAGGAATCTCTTAAATAATTCTCTCTGCCTCTTTCTTTTCCTTAATAAAGACACTCTCTAGTCTACTCTAGCTTTGTAGATCGCTCACTGATATAACTAGTTTGAAGAAAATTTAAGGAATGTGGACTGACTGACTGACTTTATCAGACTAATGCCGCGTACACACGTTCGGACTTTGTCCGCTGGACCTAGTCCAGCGGACAAACCGCCGGACTTTCCGAGGGGGTGACTTGCCCACACA
Source organism: Lithobates sylvaticus (assembly GCA_028564925.1). NCBI lineage: Eukaryota > Metazoa > Chordata > Amphibia > Anura > Ranidae > Lithobates > Lithobates sylvaticus. The sequence continues at coordinate 447,686,153 of CM053026.1, read as the reverse complement.
CGCCCGGACTTCCGAGCGTGTGACTTGCCCACACACGCCCGGACTTCTCTGGCGGACAATCCGCGGGAAAAAGTCTGCGGGGCTTTTGAAAATGAACGGACTTGCCCACACACGGAACAGTCCTTTCATTTAGAACGTAACTGCAGGTAGACGGGGCTAGCGAAGGCAGTGAATGTCGCCGCACTAGCCCCGTCACCTGGCATGGATTTAAAGGGAATCCCCCCCAAATCCATCTCAGACCCTTATCCGAGCACGCAGCCCGGCAGGCCAGGAAAGGGGTGGGGACGAGCGAGCGCCCCCCCTCCTGAGCCATACCAGGCCGCGTGCCCTCAACATGGGGGGTGCCCTGGGGAAAGGGGGGCCGTGCGGCCCCCCCCCCCACCCCAAAGCACCTTGTCCCCATGTTGATGAGGACAAGGGCCTCTTCCCGACAACCCTGGCCGTTGGTTGTCAGGGTCTGCGAGCGGGGGCTTATCGGAATCCGGGAGCCCCCTTTAATAAGGGGGCCCCCAGATCCCGGCCCCCCACCCTATGTGAATGAGTATGGGGTACGATGTACCCCTACCCATTCACCTAAGGTGTAAATTGTAAAGAAAAAAAAACACAATTTTTAAAAAAATATTTTATTGCACTGCTCCGGGGGTCTTCTTCCGTCTTGGGGGGTCTTCTCGCCGGACTCCTCCGCTATTTACCTAGCTCTTTTACCGAGCAGAGGAGGCCGGCTACCTTCTTCGTCGTCGACGCCGCCGTCTGGGGGTCTCGATCCGCCTTCGGGGGTCTTCCGGGCTCTTCCGGGGTCTCTTCTGTTCTTGCCGCCGCGCCTTCTTCTTCTTCTTCTTCTTCTTCCTCTTCCGAAGTTGACCCGTCGCTCTCTCTGGCCGGAATGCCAGAGCCGCGCTGTGCTGGGACTTATATAGGGACAAAGGGGACAGGGTCACATGCTCAGGTCCCATGGTGACCCCGCCCCCTATGATGTCACAGTCCCGGAAGATGCTGGGACTGTGACATCACAGGGGGGCGGGGTCACCATGTGAGAGAGAGCGACGGGTCAACATCGGAAGAGGAAGAAGAAGAAGAAGAAGAAGAAGAAGAAGGCAGCGGCGCAGCGGCAAGAACAGAAGAGACCCCGGAAGACCCCGGAAGACCCCCGAAGGCGGATCGAGACCCCCAGACGACGGCTGATCGGCAAGTCCGTTCATTTCCAAAAGTCCGGCGGACTAGCATACTAACGGCGGGATTGTCCGCCGGACTGCCAAGTCCAGCGGATAATTTTAAAACAAAACTTAAAACCTAGTCCGCCAGACTTTTGGCGCCAAAAAGTCAGCCGGCGCCCACACACGGGGGGATTGTCCGTCAAACGCAGCCACTGTGCCCGTCAAACGCAGCCACTGTGCCCATCAAACGCTGCCACTGTGCCCATCAAACGCAGCCACTGTGCCCATCAAACGCAGCCACTGTGCCATAAAACGCAGCCACTGTGCCATCAAACGCTGCCACTGTGCCATCAAATGCAGCCACTGTGCCCATCAAACGCCCAATGTGCCCATCAAAAGCTGCCACTGTGCCCATCAACCGCAGCCACTGTGCCCATAAAACGCAGCCACTGTGCCCATCAAACGCAGCCACTGTGCCCGTCAAACTCAGCCACTGTGCCCGTCAAACGCAGCCACTGTGCCCATCAAATGCAGCCACTGTGCCCATCAAATGCAGCCACTGTGTCATCAAACGCTGCCACTGTGCCTGTCAAACACAGCCACTGTGCCATCAAACACAGCCACTGTGCATATTAAACGAAGGGGGGGTTGAGCAGACAGGGAGGGGGGTAATTGTGCAGACTGTGGAAGGGGGGATTGTGCAGACTAGGGGAGGGGGTAATAGTGCAGACTGGGGGGGAGGTGGGCTTGTGCAGACAAGGGTTACGTAGGATTGGGCAGACGGGGGGTAAGAGGGTTCGAACAGACTAGGGGGAGTTGTGCAGAATGGGAGGGGGTGGAGAACTGAGAGCAGCACAGAGGAAACTCCCAGAGTCTTGGAGGCAGGCAGAGGCAGGGCTCATGACGCACGTGACTGGCTAACGTTGTGGGGCTAGATGCTGATTTGCAACAACTTGACCCCAGGACCAGGAGCATCAGCCCCCCAGGAGGCCATGCAAGGACCTGCTGAGCTGACATGAGAGACCCTGACACAGCTGACCCCCCACATCAGGCTGCATTGATGGGCACTGGTGAGGCGGCACTGATGGTCACAGATGAGGCTAAGCGTATGGGCACTGGTGAGGCTGCATTGATGGGCACTGATCGGGCAGTCTCCCACCATTTCTTATATCATGTCTGCAGTCTTTGATCATCTCCTGTAGTATATTTGCAGTCTCTGACAATTTCTTGTATCATGTCTGCAGTCTCTGGCCATCTCCTGTAGTATTTCTGCAGTCTCTGATCATCTCTTGTACTATGTATGCAGTTGCTGATCATCTCCTGTAATATATTTGCAGTCTCTGACAATTTCTTGTATCATGTCTGCAGTCTCTGGCCATCTCCTGTAGTATTTCTGCAGTCTCTGATCATCTCTTGTACCATGTATGCAGTCTCTGATCATCTCTTGTACTATGTATGCAGTCTCTGACCATCTCTTGTACTATGTATGCAGTCTCTGACCATCTCTTGTACTATGTCTGCAGTCTCTGACCATCTCTTGTACTATGTCTGCAGTCTCTGATCATCTCCTGTACTATGTCTGCAGTCTCTGACCATCTCTTGTACTATGTCTGCAGTCTCTGACCATCTCTTGTACTATGTCTGCAGTCTCTGACCATCTCTTGTACTATGTCTGCAGTCTCTGACCATCTCTTGTACTATGTCTGCAGTCTCTGACCATCTCTTGTACTATGTCTGCAATCTCTGACCATCTCTTGTACTATGTCTGCAGTCTCTGACCATCTCTTGTACTATGTCTGCAGTCTCTGACTATCTCGTGTACTATGTCTGCAGTCATTGACCATCTCTTGTACTATGTCTGCAGTCTCTGACCATCTCTGGTACTATGTCTGCAGTCTCTGACCATTTCTTGTATTATATCTGCAGCCTCTGGCCATCTCTTGTACTATGTCTGCAGTCTCTGACCATCTCTTGTACTATGTCTGCAGTCTCTGACCATCTCTTGTACTATGTCTGCAGTCTCTGACCATCTCTTGTATCATATCTGCAGTCTCTAACCATCTTATGTAGTATGTCTGCAGTCTCTGACCATCTCTTGTATCATATCTGCAGTCTCTAACCATCTTATGTAGTATGTCTGCAGTCTCTGACCATCTCTTGTATCATGTCTGCAGTCTCTGACCATCTCTTGTACTATGTCTGCAGTCTCTGACCATCTCTTGTTTATTTATACAAGTAAATGCGCAAATAGTCAAATGTATTGTTAGAAAAAACTCATGGCGAAAAAGATTACTGGCTGTTCTGGCATATTATGCAATAGAGTCCACAGTAATATATTTAAAAGGATGTACTTTGTTGTGCTGTTTAGGAGAGAAGATGGGGGCGAGGGGAGGGGATGAGAGGGGAATCCTAGATGGGTGGGGAGGTAGCAAGAAGCTGGGGGATAATGATAAAGTCCACAACACAGGGCTGCCTCCGGTGAGGAACTGAAACCAGGTTCCAAGTAACTAGAAGGAAAAAGCAAAGAGAGGGGCGCCTCTGGGTGCAGTAGTTTTAAACAGTGCAATTTATTATGAGCATGTGTTTTAACAACTTACATTTTGGAAGTTATTTCAGGCATGTAGTAAAAAAGTGTCCAGCAGGTATCATCAGATCAGTCTCCTCTGTGCATGGGTGTCATCCTCCTCGATTAGGTGTCTCCATAGACCGCTATGATAGGAAAGACAGCAGCGGTGGGGGAGTTTCCTCAGAGCGAGGCTTGGTCCGCAGAGGGTTCAGGGCACATCCGGATGACGTCACTGTTAAGCAGAAGAGACTGATCTGATGATACCTGCTAGACACTTTTTTACTACATGCTCATAATAAATTGCACTGTTTAACCGCTTCAGCACCGGGCCATTTTTTACCCTTCCTTACCAGAGCACTTTTTGCGATTCGGCACTGCGTTGCTTTAACTAACAATTGCGCGGTCGTGCGACGTTACACCCAAACAAAATTGACGTCCTTTTTTCCCCACAAATAGAGCTTTCTTTTGGTGGTATTTGATCACCTCTGCGGTTTTTATTTTTTGCGCTATAAACAAAAGAAGAGCGACAATTTTGAAAAAAAAACACAATATTTTTTACTTTTTGCTATAATAAATATCCCATTTAAAAAAAAAAAAAAACTATTTTTTTACTCAGTTTAGGCCGATACGTATTCTTCTACATATTTTTGGTAAAAAAAATCGCAATAAGCGTATATTGATCAGTTTGCGCAAAAGTTATAGTTTCTACAAAATAGGGGATAGATTTATTGAATTTTTTTTTTTTTTTTACTAGTAATGGCGGCGATCTGCGATTTTTTTTTCGTGACTGCGACATTGCGGCGGACACTTCGGACACTTTTGACACATTTTTGGAACCATTCACATTTACACAGCGATCGTTGCTATAAAATTGCATTGATTACTGTGTAAATGTGACTGGCAGGGAAGGGGTTAACACTAGGGGGCGCTGTAGGGGTTAATGTGTGTCCCTATAGGAGTGATTCTAACTGTGGGGGGAGGGGACTCAAGGGGAGAAGACCGATCATGTGTTCCTCCGTACTGGGATCACATGATCGGTCTCCTCTCCGCTGACAGGACGTGGAGCTGTGTGTTTACACACACAGCTCCACGGTCCCACCCGGTCCCGTTGTTTTAACGGGCAATCGCGGGTACCCGGCGGACATCGCGGCCGCCGGGCACTCGCACCGGGTCCCGAGCGATGCCGCGGGCGCTCCCCCCAGGCGACCGGGAATCCGAGGACGTCATATGACGCCCACCCAGGATGGGAGATCCACCTTGTGGGCGTCATATGACAGCGGGCGGTATTGAAGTGGTTAAAACTACTGCACCCAGAGGCGCCCCTCTCTTTGCTTTTTTCTGACCATCTCTTGTACTATGTCTGCAGTCTCTGACCATCTCTTGTACTATGTCTGCAGTCTCTGACCATCTCTTGTATTATGTCTGCAGTCTCTGACCATCTCTTGTATTATGTCTGCAGTCTCTGACCATTTCTTTTATTATGTCTGAAGTCTCTGACCATCTCTTGTATTATGTCTGGAGTCTCTGACCATTTCTTGTATCATGTCTGCAGGCTCTGACCATCTCGTTCTCTTTATTGTTAAGAGATCATGGGATGATCCCAGGTTAACAAAGACACCTTAGGGGAGCATATCTGTGTTTAAGACATTGCCATAGAAACATTTGCAAAAGGGGAGGACTTAGTAAGATGACCACGCCCACGTGGGGGCGCCCAAAATATTTCTGCACCCAGGCGTCTGTGACCCTAGGATCGGCCTTGTATGCAGATCATGCAGATCAGCAACCTAAATATAGATGCTATCTCAGCCAATTACAAGCATAGGGGCCCCTATGCATGCTGGGAAGGACATTTATATTTGGTGGAGCACACAGGAAATGGTCTTTTCCTGGAGAGGAGAGTCCAGCTGAGGAGGGGGTGCTGTGCCCTCCTCAGCACCTCCTGCCATACGGCCTCGGGTGGGAGGCCTGGAAGCTAGAATGCTGACCTAGGTGTTTTGAAGAGCTGACTGAGGGGGAGCCATCCCTTGGAAGATTTGTGTGGGGTCACTGGAGGGTGCTGCTGATGGATACAAAGGAGGCTACAATTTGGTCCAGAGGCCTTGGGAGTACAGACTTTTTAGGATCTTGGAACCTGGGTCTTTGGCTACCCCCCTCTGTGCAAATAAAGTCAGTTACTGGGTTCAGCAGAAAGAGCATACTGGCTAGTATCCTGAAGAGCAATCGTCCATTATCCCCACAAAAGAATTGTTCAAGATCATTCCGGTATTCCACAGTTCAGTTAAAGAAGCTATCCTCATTGAAACTAGTTGAATTCAGAGTATCCCACTCCCTAGCCAAGTTCTCAATAAAATACCAAAAACAACCAAAACCCCTAGACTGATAATTGAAGAAATTAGCAGAAAAGTGCACCTGACTGTGGAAGACAATACTGTGTGGCTGGCTGCCTAAGTTGAAATTGGAAAAGATCTGGGTAATATATCTAGTGACTCCTATGGGGGTTGTGGTACACTTATATATTTACAAAAATTTTGCTTCTTCTTGGCTTTCTGCCAAAATATGGCAATGCCTTATCACTAGGGATGAGCTTCATGTTCGGGTCAAACATAAGTTTGACTCGAACATTGGCCGTTCGAGCGTTCGTCGAAATACGAACATTATGGGGCGTTCGCGCCAAATTCTAGCGGCGCGTCGCGCCCCATAATGCACTGTGACATCGCAGTGCATTGCTGTCTGATGATTGGTCAAGCATGGACTATGACCCGCATGCTTTGGCCAATCACAGCACCAATTATGGCTCAAGGGGTTAAGTGGTTAAGTGCACGCCCACACTATAGAAGGCTGCCTGCATGTCAGCCCTGTGTAGTGTGTTGCTGGCGTTGACCGATAGAGTGTCATTTAATTTAGCTTGAGCAGGCAGGCGATTCAGTTAGCTGCAGTGTATTATATATATATATACACTGCAGGCAGGCTGGTGATTCAGTTAGCTGCAGTGTATTTAATATTTATACACACATATATATATATATATTATATATATATATATATATATATATATATATATATACACACATCCACTGTATCCAGTGTAGCTAGAAGTGACTGCAGGCTGTTCCTGGTGTACTTTTTCTAACATACTGTCAGGCAGGCAGGTGATTCGGTGAGCTGCAGTGCATAAAATATATATACAGTCTCCTACATATATATATCCACTGCATTCTAGTCTAGCCAAGCCTATATCTGACTGCAGGCCATTCTTGGTGTACATTTTCAAATATACTTTCAGGCAGGCAGGCGATTCAGTGGTCTGCAGTGCATAAAATATATATAGTCTCCTACATATATATTCACTGCATTCTAGTCTACACCTATGCGAATTAGATGCGGCTTACACCGCATCCAATTCGCAGGACATTTTAAAATACATTCAAATGAATGTATCTTGTTCACATATATGCACAAAAAATGGGTGCGTTTTTTGGGCATTGCGGTGCGAATTACCAGGCCATTATCTTTTATGGGAACGCATCTGATTCGCAGCTGTGTTGTGGTGTGAACATAAATTCGCTCCCCTTGTGTGTTTTGTGATCCTGACTGGAACCAGCATGGTGAAAAGAGGACGAAAAGCGGCATCAAAGGCGAAAGAATCCGTCGATTGTGAGGAGCTGATAAGACTTGTGAGGGAGAAACCGATGATTTATGACACCCGGCATCCTAAATATAAGGACAATGTTCTTAAAAAACGTGCGTGGCTGGAAATTGCCAGAAACCTCTTGCCAGAGTGGAGCATGTGCTCTTCACAAGTTCAGGCTGACAAATGTAAGTTTTTTTTTCCCCCTTTCACTACCTGTAGATGCTGTCCTGTATTTTTTTTGATGGTGTACATTTATTGCATTTCTAATATTGTAAAAAACAGCATATGGTCACCCACAAATCTATACCAGGCCACATGCTCTAAACATTGTGCACATAACAGCTTTAGACAGCGACGAAGGAGTCCCTAAATAAATGCATATTCTTATAATTTTTAAGGTTACCAATATAATATACACCACAAATGTGATAAACATCATTTTTATTTGTCATGGCCAAAATTACAGCAAACATTTTTCATACAGCACACTTTTCACTTTGTAAAGGCATGATAATATAATGCTAACAAATTAATACTTTTTCTGATTAAATAGAATTCATCTGCCAAGGCACCTCCCCAGCTGGTGACAAAAATAATTTTTGAAATTCCCCACGAATATGTGTACCAGTATGGTGCCCCTAGTAACATTCCACTGTGCTGCCTCCATGTTATGGCTCAGGGAATCCTCAAATAGATAGCCATCTCGGTCACGCACATAGTTGTGCAGTGCACAGGCTGCTTTAATCACACTGATAGCATGATCAATACTGAGGTTTATAGAAGTATGCATGAATCTCCACTTATTGCATAGTATACCAAATGCACATTCTACTACTCGTCGTGCCCTAGTCAGCCTATAATTGAACACTCTTTTTTCTGTTGTCAGAGAGCGACTTGAAAAAGGCCTGAGCATGTGCTGCGAAAGTGTGAACGCTTCATCTCTGACAAATACATGTGGGAGGGGAGGCTCTGTAGTCCCGGGCAGGGGAGAATGATTGGGCAAGTCTAGTGTATTCTCACGCAGCATGCGGCCAAATGAGGAATGTGCAAATACACTAGAATCCGAGCTGCTGCCATAAGAACCCACATCAATAAAATAAATTTATAATTTGCGTCTGCCACTGCCATTAATACCAACGAAAAATATTTTTTGTAATTAAAAAATTGGCTCCCACTAGCTGGTGGCTTGAGGATGCGGACATGCTTCCCATCAATGGCTCCCAGACAGTTGGGGAAGTTGCATCGCTCCCAGAATAGCTCCACTACCTTCCACCATTCTTGTTTTTTGGGCTTCTTCATAACCATATCCTTCAGTTCTTCCCATATGACTAGGCAGGTATCATTAAAAATGCCACTAATAGTTGATTTTCCAACCTTGAATTCATAGTGCAAACTTCCAAATGAATTTCCTGTTGCTAAGTACCTAAAAACAAAATAAAAACAAAATAAATTATGTTGTTTTAAATTTTTCAGTGCACTACTTACAGACAAGATGGAGTAGCATGTGTGATGCTTACAGAATATATATGCGGCACCTCAAAGAATCAAGGAGTGGCTCAGGGGCAGCGCCTAGGGTACCCTATATGTTTGCCAGGGACTTAGATTTTCTGCAACCTATTGTGGAGATGAGGGAGTAAGTTTTCGTCTAGATCATCTATGTATCGCACAACCTCTTAACAATGAATATGCCTAGTTAATTTATTCATTTTTTCTATTATAAAACAGGACAGAAGCTAGTTGGGAGGAGCAAGATGTTTTTGATGATCAACCAGAAGCACAAACAGAGGACGAAGCACCGATTGAATTTCCAGAAGGCACAGAGGATTTATCACTAATCCAAACATCTTCCAATCTCTGGGAAACTAATCCAGATGAACAATGTGCAGTGGCAGAGGCTATCCCTGGGCCATCCTCTGCTCCTGCACACGTTGTTCTGCCAGGCAAAGTGCCACTGAGGCGACCACCTCTATCCCAACCTGACCTAAGTGAGCGCTTATTAGAAATGTTAAAAAACATAACAGAAAAGGTGGATGCATTTTTATGTCCCGATACAATCCTGGCGCTCAGTTTTGTCCCACTAATTAAAAAGATACCCCCAGAGCATTACTTTGAAATGCGAAAGACTATAGAACAAGTGCTGCACTCCTTCTCCCAGCCACAGGAGGAAGCTGCATTTAAATTACCAAATGTGCCCCAACCAAGACCTCCCCTTAACTACCCAAGATACATGCACTACCCTGAGCAGCAACACCATCCTTACCCCTATAATCCACCATCCTATCCCTCAAGTTATGAAAAGCCAATCTCCAGATATTAAGTGCCACACAGTAACCTTCCCTATCCCATCCCATCCCCAATTCCTTCAATCAGGCCCCCCCCCCCCCACAAAATCAGGGTATGTATGTGCCAAGTCAACATGGGGAGGCTAGGCCTGCTCCCCACACTGCCAGTGATGACCCAGCTTCCGCAACTCAATACTCCTATGAGGCCCCTTTCCAAAAAAACATATCAGAATCTGTGATGAGGTCTGTTCAAGGTTAAAGCGGGATTCCACCCTAACGTGGAACTCCCGCTTTTCGTAACCCTCCCCCCCTCCGGTGTCACATTTGGCACCTTTCAGGGGGGAGGGGGGTGCAGATACCTGTCTAAGACAGGTATCTGCACCCACTTCCGGGCATAAACTCCCACGGGAGTTTACGCAGCTTCCTGTCCCGGCGCGCTGTCTGCCGGGACACACACGTGTCCCGACAGACAACGCTGAAGATTCTCATTGCGCCGCACGACTCGCTCATGCTCAGTAGGGAACCCGGGAAGTGAAACCGCAGGCTTTACTTCCTGATTCCCTCACCGAGAATGGTGCCGGCAACAGCAGAGAGCCGAGCGATCGATCGGCCTCTGCTGCCGACATCGCTGGAACTAGGAGACAGGTAAGTGTCCATTTTTTAAAAGTCAGCAGCTGCAGTATTTGTAGCTGCTGGCTTTTAAAAAAAAAAAATTTTCAGTACAGTCCCGCTTTAAGGACCAAGATGACACATTTTTTCAAAAATTGATGGAAGAGGCCTACTTGACAGCCAAGTTTATTTTTTAAAAATTTTCAGAGTTAATTTATGTTTAATACATGAGTAAATTTTATACTTTTTTATGATTTTGGGATACGTGAATAAATACTTTTTTGTTGTGTCATATATTTTAAAATACACAGGTTTGAATAATTATAAAGACATTCGATTACATGGTCAATAAATCACATGACAAAGGACATCAGTGATGAAACTTACCTTAATGTGATCAGTAATCTTTCAGCAGGCTGGATACTTGATCTGTAGCACGTGTTCTGACGCTCCAAGCGAGGGGGGATTAACCCAAGCAATTCGTCAAAACTAAGTAAAATAATATTAAATTAATGCATACATGTTATTTTTTCCCCTGCTGTAGCAGATTGGAGCATGCTCTTTTGGGGGGGTTTTTTGCCTTCCTCTTGATCAACTGTGGGTATAAAATGGGGTTTATTGGATTGTACGCTATATTTTATTTTTATTTATTATTTCTTTTTTTTATGGTTGAACTGGATGGACTTGTTCTGCCAGGCAAAGTGCCACTGAGGCGACCACCTCTATCCCAACCTGACCTAAGTCAGCGCTTATTAGAAATGTTAAAAAACATAACAGAAAAGGTGGATGCATTTTTATGTCCCGATACAATCCTGGCGCTCAGTTTTGTCCCACTAATTAAAAAGATACCCCCAGAGCATTACTTTGAAATGCGAAAGACTATAGAACAAGTGCTGCACTCCTTCTCCCAGCCACAGGAGGAAGCTGCATTTAAATTACCAAATGTGCCCCAACCAAGACCTCCCCTTAACTACCCAAGATACATGCACTACCCTGAGCAGCAACACCATCCTTACCCCTATAATCCACCATCCTATCCCTCAAGTTATGAAAAGCCAATCTCCAGATATTAAGTGCCACACAGTAACCTTCCCTATCCCATCCCATCCCCAATTCCTTCAAACCGGCCCCCCCCCCCCCCCCACAAAATCAGGGTATGTATGTGCCAAGTCAACATGGGGAGGCTAGGCCTGCTCCCCACACTGCCAGTGATGACCCAGCTTCCGCAACTCAATACTCCTATGAGGCCCCTTTCCAAAAAACATATCAGAATCTGTGATGAGGTCTGTTCAAGGTTAAAGCGGGATTCCACCCTAAAGTGGAACTCCCGCTTTTCGGAACCCTCCCCCCCTCCGGTGTCACATTTGGCACCTTTCAGGGGGGAGGGGGGTGCAGATACCTGTCTAAGACAGGTATCTGCACCCACTTCCGGGCATAAACTCCCACGGGAGTTTACGCAGCTTCCTGTCCCGGCGCACTGTCTGCCGGGACACACACGTGTCCCGACAGACAACGCTGAAGATTCTCATTGCGCCGCACGACTCGCTCATGCTCAGTAGGGAACCCGGGAAGTGAAACCGCAGGCTTTACTTCCTGATTCCCTCACCGAGAATGGTGCCGGCAACAGCAGAGAGCCGAGCGATCGATCGGCCTCTGCTGCCGACATCGCTGGAACTAGGAGACAGGTAAGTGTCCATTTTTTAAAAGTCAGCAGCTGCAGTATTTGTAGCTGCTGGCTTTTAAAAAAAAATTTTCAGTACAGTCCCGCTTTAAGGACCAAGATGACACATTTTTTCAAAAATTGATGGAAGAGGCCTACTTGACAGCCAAGTTTATTTTTTAAAAATTTTCAGAGTTAATTTATGTTTAATACATGAGTAAATTTTATACTTTTTTATGATTTTGGGATACGTGAATAAATACTTTTTTGTTGTGTCATATATTTTAAAATACACAGGTTTGAATAATTATAAAGACATTCGATTACATGGTCAATAAATCACATGACAAAGGACATCAGTGATGAAACTTACCTTAATGTGATCAGTAATCTTTCAGCAGGCTGGATACTTGATCTGTAGCACGTGTTCTGACGCTCCAAGCGAGGGGGGATTAACCCAAGCAATTCGTCAAAACTAAGTAAAATAATATTAAATTAATGCATACATGTTATTTTTTCCCCTGCTGTAGCAGATTGGAGCATGCTCTTTTGGGGGGGTTTTTTGCCTTCCTCTGGATCAACTGTGGGTATAAAATGGGGTTTATTGGATTGTACGCTATATTTTATTTTTATTTATTATTTCTTTTTTTTATGGTTGAACTGGATGGACTTGTTCTGCCAGGCAAAGTGCCACTGAGGCGACCACCTCTATCCCAACCTGACCTAAGTCAGCGCTTATTAGAAATGTTAAAAAACATAACAGAAAAGGTGGATGCATTTTTATGTCCAGATACAATCCTGGCGCTCAGTTTTGTCCCACTAATTAAAAAGATACCCCCAGAGCATTACTTTGAAATGCGAAAGACTATAGAACAAGTGCTGCACTCCTTCTCCCAGCCACAGGAGGAAGCTGCATTTAAATTACCAAATGTGCCCCAACCAAGACCTCCCCTTAACTACCCAAGATACATGCACTACCCTGAGCAGCAACACCATCCTTACCCCTATAATCCACCATCCTATCCCTCAAGTTATGAAAAGCCAATCTCCAGATATTAAGTGCCACACAGTAACCTTCCCTATCCCATCCCATCCCCAATTCCTTCAATCAGGCCCCCCCCCAAAAAATCAGGGTATGTATGTGCCAAGTCAACATGGGGAGGCTAGGCCTGCTCCCCACACTGCCAGTGATGACCCAGCTTCCGCAACTCAATACTCCTATGAGGCCCCTTTCCAAAAAACATATCAGAATCTGTGATGAGGTCTGTTCAAGGTTAAAGCGGGATTCCACCCTAAAGTGGAACTCCCGCTTTTCGGAACCCTCCCCCCCTCCGGTGTCACATTTGGCACCTTTCAGGGGGGAGGGGGGTGCAGATACCTGTCTAAGACAGGTATCTGCACCCACTTCCGGGCATAAACTCCCACGGGAGTTTACGCAGCTTCCTGTCCCGGCGCGCTGTCTGCCGGGACACACACGTGTCCCGACAGACAACGCTGAAGATTCTCATTGCGCCGCACGACTCGCTCATGCTCAGTAGGGAACCCGGGAAGTGAAACCGCAGGCTTTACTTCCTGATTCCCTCACCGAGAATGGTGCCGGCAACAGCAGAGAGCCGAGCGATCGATCGGCCTTTGCTGCCGACATCGCTGGAACTAGGAGACAGGTAAGTGTCCATTTTTTAAAAGTCAGCAGCTGCAGTATTTGTAGCTGCTGGCTTTTAAAAAAAAAATTTTCAGTACAGTCCCGCTTTAAGGACCAAGATGACACATTTTTTCAAAAATTGATGGAAGAGGCCTACTTGACAGCCAAGTTTATTTTTTAAAAATTTTCAGAGTTAATTTATGTTTAATACATGAGTAAATTTTATACTTTTTTATGATTTTGGGATACGTGAATAAATACTTTTTTGTTGTGTCATATATTTTAAAATACACAGGTTTGAATAATTATAAAGACATTCGATTACATGGTCAATAAATCACATGACAAAGGACATCAGTGATGAAACTTACCTTAATGTGATCAGTAATCTTTCAGCAGGCTGGATACTTGATCTGTAGCACGTGTTCTGACGCTCCAAGCGAGGGGGGATTAATCCAAGCAATTCGTCAAAACTAAGTAAAATAATATTAAATTAATGCATACATGTTATTTTTTCCCCTGCTGTAGCAGATTGGAGCATGCTCTTTTGGGGGTTTTTTTTGCCTTCCTCTGGATCAACTGTGGGTATAAAATGGGGTTTATTGGATTGTACGCTATATTTTATTTTTATTTATTATTTCTTTTTTTTATGGTTGAACTGGATGGACTTGTGTCTTTTTTCGGCCTAGCTAACTATGTAACTATGTAACTATGTAACTATGTCTGAAAAACATTTGGGCCTACTGTCTAAAAATAGTAAGGTAAGTGGTTAAGGACATTATTTCTGGTAAGAAGGCATGCGTCCTTCGTTCTAATAGAATTATGGTTAAATAAGTGGCCAAAAAAAAAAAAAGCCTTTGGAGATGGGTCCTCATTTCAACAGAGATTAAGACACTGGCCTTTGAATTTAACAATAACAATTGTCTGATCCAAAACTGCACAACAAAGCAGCGTGGCAACACCACCACCCACAAAGCACCATGTCACCATCAACTTGGGGACAAGGTGTTTAGGGGGTAAAAAATCACACTACACATGTTAAGGGCATATGACCTGGTTTGCACCAGGAGGGGGGTGCTAGCTGATGCTCTTTGTGTGCCCTTTTAGGCTGCATGCTTAAATAATGTTCAGTTTGTATTTTGGGGGGGGGGGGGGGACAACGCTTATTAGTTACAATAATATTAGAATGACATAATCACACATAGGTTAGACTTGATGGACTTGTGTTTTTAAAATATAAAACATACTATAGATCAATGGCTACAAATAAAGTATGGTTTGGCAGAAAAATTACTCACCTACTTATTGACATGCGTGTGAAATTGAAAAATGTATCTTCATGCACACGGAGGTCTCCATACAAGATCATGAACTGGCCTCTCTCCTCACGATTTGCAATGATGGGATGAACCCAGTATCTTCTTCTTCTCCTCCTCCTTCTCCTAGTCTCTACTTCAAGCAAGATTGCCGCTGTTGCAGCAACAACTGTTGGCATTATCATAGGCAGAGCAGCACACATTTTGCAAAGAAAGACAAAACACACACTACAGACTCCTGGACAACCAGGAAGTGTACACAAAAATCAAACTTTTTATTAACAGCCAGACAAAATCATAACAAGTGATTGACTAGCTCAAAATTCACAGCTCAAATTAGACACTTCAGGGGTTACTAATGAATTTGCAGCTGATTCGCACCTAAAACGCTGACAAACCGCTGAACAACTGACTTTTTGGTGCGCAGTTAAACCGGACATTTAATTCGCAACGCACTGGTGTGAACCCGGGCTCAGACAAGCAAGCAATTCAGTGATCTGCAGTGCATAAAATATATATACAGTCTCCTACATATATATATCCACTGCTTTCCAGTCTAGCCAAGCCTATATCTGACTGCAGGCCATTCCTGGTGTACTTTTTCTAGTAAACTTCAGGCCGTGTTTTGCTAATAAAATTTTACAGTATGTCTGGAAGGCCACCAAGGAGAGGCAGATGCTCACAGACCAGTAAAAGAGGGCAAGCAGGCTCTGCATCTACAGCCAACAGTGCTGGTCGTGAACACGGTGCATCCTCAGCACGTGGCCGTGGGGCACGCTTGTTGCTGGCCGTGTTGATCCACAACATGCAGAAGAGTTGGTAGAGTGGATAACTAAGCCGTCCTCATCCTCTGTCACCCAGGCTCAGAGTAGTTTGCCTACCAATGCAGCTGCCAAAGCGGCCTATTCCATCGACTCAATGTCATCAGTCACTCCTTCCCTAGCCCCATCATCATGCACGAAGGAGTCGTCCGAACTGTTCAACCACAGTGTCCGGTACATGCTGCAGGAGGATGCACAGCATTTTGAAGGCTCCAATGATGGTACCCAGGTTGAGGAAGGCAGTAACGTGAGCCCAGAGAGAGGGGGTGCCCAAGAAGGACAAGAAATTGGCAGTCATGTTCCCCCAGCTGCAGCATACTGTCAGGTTTTCTCCAGTGACAGGGAGGGAGGGGATGATGAGGTCACTGACTCTACGTGGGTGCTTGATAGAAGAGAGGAGAAGGAGGAGGCGGCACATCTCCAACGAGGCAGGATGCCCTCCAGGGGCCAGCTTAAGTGCAACCACCCGACTGCATCACACCGTAGGCTGTGGATCATGTCATCCTTAGTGACCCAGAGGACTCCGGATCGAATGCCTCAGCAAACCTTCGCTGATCCTCCCTGAAGCCTCCCTGATCCTGCAAAGCCTGCGAAAGTACCCTTGGATTCGTGGTATCAAGGAGCGGGATCATTATTGGCTGGCAACCCTTCTTGAGTTACGAGGATAAGGTTGCAGAACTTATCCAGCCTTTGCAGAGGGAGCAGAGGATGAAACATCTTCGGGAGGCCTTGCAGAAAGGTTTGTGCAATGCGTTTCCAGAGCCTGGGAGGTTACAATTTCCTAGTCCTCCTTGACAACGTGTTGCTGAGTCTTTGGTCAGTCACAGAAGGAGCGGTGGAGAAGGTGGCCATCTGACCGATGCATTCAGACAATTCTTTAGTCCGCAGCCCCAAGGTCTGATCGGTTCCAGTAACCATCGCCAGCGTCTGATTTACATGGTACAGGAATACCTAGGGGCAAGATCAGACTTGGAGACCTTTCCAACCGAAAATCGACTGGATTACTGGGTCTTGAGAATGGATCACTGGCCAGAGCTTGCACAATATGCAATTGAGCTACTGGCCTGTCCTGCATCCAGCGTTCTTTCTGAATGTACATTCAATGATGCTGGAGGCTTTGTAACTGATCACAGAGTGCGCCTGTCCACAGACTCAGTTGATCGGCTCACCTTCATAAAAATGAATCCGTCTTGGATCACCAGCTACCAAGCACCTGATGCTGATGTAACCGATACATTTTTCTATGAATGTGAGATCCCTTGAAGACTGCCTATGCTGAGTGACTATCCTGTTATGCTGAGTGACTATCCTATTCCTCTTCAATGTGTTGTGGAAATTTCATAAGATGTATTTTAATGTATTCTCATAAGAGTCTCCCAGTGTTAGCACTCCCGCAGGCCGCTCTAAAGAGCTGACTGGGGCAGACTGACGCTAGTTGAGATCCGTTAGGTAGTGGAAAACGTCCTGGGATTGGAGAGAGGTGTTTGCAGAGTGGGGGTATGTCCACCAGCGAAAGGGCCCCTGTGCATTGCACAGACGATCGTCTGAGGGGATATGTTTGCTCTGCAAGGATTGGTTATGGGCGGATGTACGCTCATTGTCTCTGCTGTGTCTGATCAGCACATGTCTGGATTTGCAGTGTGCACCTGCGTGCTTCCATCTACAAGTAAGGGTAGCATAATCCAGGTATGCTATGCATTGTTCTCTGGAATTGTAGTCATTGTTCATTGGTTTTGTATGGTTCGCATCATTGAAAGCATTTAGTCGGTTTGCACACGTCACTGCTAGTCTATTTGAATTTATACATGTCTGTGATTGGTTCTTTTGAAAGAATACAAATGTCTGATTGGCTGTCTGTGAAGACACCATCTTCTGTTTTATTGTATTGTATGGTATTGTAAGGGCTTCTGTATTGTCACATCCTGTGTTGTCAAATCGTTATATGGTCATATCCTGTGATGTCACTTCCCATGTAAGAAGTGATTGGCTGCAGGAACCATCACTTTCTGTTTGTAAAAGCTTTTCTGAAAATAAAAGCGAAGCTGGCTAGTGTGAGTCAGGCATGCTGAGATGAGGACGTGAGAAGGTGGTAATGTCTCTTTACTGGGGAACTGGGGAGACATGGAATGATAGGTAAGGTACATTATATCATTAAGACGGAAATGGGTGCTTATTAGCACAGGGGATATGGTTGTGTGCTCTGCGTACAGCCAAATTTCTACCACAAATGTTCATGTTGATAGCTTCTAAGAACATTTTTTTTTTAGGGCACCACCACCAGTGCCTGAGGCACAATTTTTCTGCCCCTGTTTAACGGGGCGTATAAGTATAATTTTTGCTGTAATATTTTGCAGCAGGGCTCATTCCTGCGCTCAACAAGAGTATCTGTGAGGCTTTACAGTGTTGTGCCACCACCACCAAAGGCCCAACTTTTCTGCCCCTGTTCAACAGGAATATGTAATTACAATTCTTGATATAATATTTCACAGCAGGGCCCATTCCAGCACCCACCAAGAGTAACTGTGAGGGCTTACAGTGTTGTGGCACCACCACCAAAGGCACAAGTTTTCTGCCCCTGTTCAACATGTAAAACCATGTAATTACAATTCTTGATTAGGGATGGGCCCGGTGTTCGATTCGTACCCATGTTCGAATCGAACATCGGCCGTTCGACCGCTCGTCGAGCCCAGAACTATGTGGGCCGTTCGCATCAAATTCGTGTGATGCGAACGGTCCACAATGCACTGTGCCAGTCGCAGTGCATTGCTGTCTGATGATTGGCCAAGCATGCACTGTGACCCAACATGCTTGGCCAATCATAGAGCCAGTGGGGAGGAGAGCAATAATTGGCCACAGGCAGGATTCCTGTGGCCAATTATAGCTCAGGGGATTTAGTACACGCCCCACACTATATAAGGCCGCCGCGCCGGCGGCCTCATGTAGTGTGTTCCGGCATTAGTGACATTATCTGCTGTGATCAATTCTGCTGAGTACTGCTGACTGCTGACATTATCTGCTGTGATTCTGGGGATTAGTGTAGTGTGTGCGTACTGTTAGTACAGCATTGCAGTATCACATTAAACCACCTTTACCCTTCTGGCCTGTTGTGACATCTAAGGCATCCATCTGCGGCTAATGAATTGCCGGTTCCCGTAACACAGAGAACAGTCATTCATTGAAAGTCATTGATAAAAAAAAAGTCATTGATAAAAAAAAAAAAAAAACGTGGGGGTCCCCCCAAATTCAATTACCAGGCACTTTAGGTCTGCTATGTATATTAAGGGGAACCCCACTTCAATTTTTTTTAAAAATGACATTGGGGTCCCCCTAAATATCCATACCAGACCCTTCAGGTCTGGGATGGATTTTAAGGGGAACCCCGGCCAAAAAAAAAAAAAAATGGCGTGGGGTCCCCCTCAAAATCCATACCAGACCCTTATCCGAGCATGCAACCTGGCAGGCCGCAGGAAAAGAGGGGGGACGAGAGCGGCCCCCCCACCCTCCTGAACCGTACCAGGCCACATGCCCTCAACATTGGGAGGGTGCTTGTCCCCATGTTGATGAGGACAAGGGCCTTTCCCCACAACCCTGGCCATTGGTTGTGGGGGTCTGCGGGCGGGGGGCTTATCGGAATCTGAAAGCCCCCTTTAACAAGGGGACCCCCAGATCCTGCCCCCCCCTGTGTGAAATGGTAAGGGAGTACAAAAGTACCCCTACCATTTCACCAAAAAGTGACAAAAATGTTAAAAATGACAGGAGAGGGTCTTTGACAATTCCTTTTTAAAATCTTCTTTCTTCTGGTCATCCTTCATCCTTCGGTTTCTTTATCTTCTCCTTCCGGCATCTTCTTCCATCTTCTTCTTCCATCTTCTTCTTTCTCCGATCCGCTTCTTCTAGCTCTGGTCTTCTCGTCCGGCATCTTCTTCCATGGCGTCGGCGTCTCTTCTTGTGCCGCTCCGCGCAATGGGAGGCTCCCGCTGTGTGAGGCTTTGCTGCGTCTGACAGGTCTTTTATAATGGAGGGCGGGGCCAGCTGGTGACCCCGCCCCCCTGAAGGGTCTGGTATGGATATTTAGGGGGACTCCTACGTAATTTTTTTTTTAATTTGAAGTGGGGATCCCCTTAATATCCATAGCAGACCTGAAGGGCCTGGTAATTGAATTTAGGGGGACCCCCACGCTTTTTTTTTTTTTTTTTTTTATATCAATGACTTTTTTTTTATCAATGACTTTCAATGAATGACTGTTCTCTGTGTTACGGGAGCCGACAATTCATTAGCCGCGAGTGATTTTAAATAGCTTTTTTTCCTGCAAAAATGACACTTTGTGCAGGGACAGTTCTAAGCACGGGAAACAGCGCCCCTTCACAGGCATACTATAGACACGCCCCCAGGTACGAAATTTAAAGGAATATTACACTTTTATTGATTCACATTAAGCATTATTAAAATCACTGCTCCTGAAAAAACGGTTGTTTTTAAAAAAAACATTTGCATTGATACATGTCCCCTGGGGCAGGACCCAGGTCCCCAAACACTTTTTATGACAATAACATGCATATTAGCCTTTAAAATTAGCACTTTTGATTTCGAACGTTCGCGTCCATTGTAATTAATATGGTTCGAATGTTCGCGCAAACTTTCGGTCCGTTCGCAGGTTCTGGTGCGAACTGAACCCGGGGTGTTCGGCTCATCCCTATTCTTTAAATAATATTTCACAGCAGGGCCTGTTCCAGCACCCACCAAGAGTAACTGTGAGGGCTTACAGTGTTCTGGTACCACCAACACCTAACGCCCAATTTTCCGCAGAGTGTATAGGGCAGGCCGTATAGTTTAAACAGGGGGTCCCCTACTTTCAAACATTTGACTTACAAATGACTCCTACTTACAAACGGAGGGAGACAACAGGAAGTGAGAGGAAATCTACCCCTAGAAAGGGAAATTCTCTCCTGTAAGAGTTAATATAGGAAAAAGGTGTCTCCACTGATGCTTTATCACCAATCCTTGTTTCCCTAATAATCCCAAATTTTCAAAATCCAATTGTCATTGGGACAGAAAGTGAGGTGAAATCTTCTGAACAGGGGCACAGACAGCAAAACAAATGTTACAGGGGTGATGATGACTGATTTTTTGGCTGGAGCTACACTTACAAAATGTACCTGTTCCAAATTACAAACAGATTCAACTTAAGAACAAACCTACAGTCCCTGTCTTGTTTGGACCGCCTATATGCTTCCGTTCAGAGTATATACAGTGGTGTGAAAAAGTGTTTGCCCCCTTCCTCATTTCCTGTTCCTTTGCATGTTTGTCACACTTAAGTTTCGGAACATCAAACCAATTTAAACAATAGTCAAGGACAACACAAGTAAACACAAAATGCAATTTGTAAATGAAGGTGTTTATTATTAAAGGTGAAAAAAAATCCAAACCATCATGCCCTGTGTGAAAAAGTGACTAAACCTAATAACTGGTTGGGCCACCCTCAGCAGCAACAACTGCAACCAAGCGTTTGCGATAACGTGCAATGAGGCTTTTACAGCGTCCTGGAGGAATTTTGGCCCACTCATCTTTGCAGAATTGTCTAATTCAGTTACATTAGAGGGTTTTCGAGCATGATCGGCCTTTTTAAGGTCATACCACAACATCTCAATAGGATTCAGGTCAGGACTTTGGCCAGGCCACTCCAAAGTCTTCATTTTGTTTTTCTTCAGCCATTCCGTGGTGGACTTGCTGGTGTGTTTAGGATCATTGTCCTGCTGCAGAACCCAAGTTCGTTTCAGCTTGAGTACACGAACAGATGGTCGGACATTCTCCTTCAGGATCTCTTGGTAGACAGCATAGTTCCTTTTATCACGGCAAGTCTTCCAGGTCCCGAAGCAGCAAAACAGCCCCAGACCATCACACTACCACCACCATATTACTGTTGGTATAATGTTCTTTTTCTGAAATGCAGTGTTCCTTCTACGCCAGATATACTTGGACACACACCTTCCAAAGAGTTCCACTTTTTCTCATCGGTCCACAGAATGTTGTCCCAAAAGTCTTGGGGATCATCAAGATGTGTTGTGGAGAAATTGACGAGCTTTGATGTTCTTTTTGCTCAGCAGTGGTTTTCTCCTTGGAACTCTGCCATGCAGGCCATTTTTGACCAGTCTTTTCCTGATGGTGGAGGCATGAACGCGACCTTAACTGAGGCAAGTGAGGCCTGCAGTTCCTTGGACGTTGTTGTGGGGTCTTTTGTGACCTCTGGGAATGGGCTGGGGGGGGGGGGGTGCCCATGTCTTCGCCATTTGTGGATAATGGCTCTCACTGTGGTTCGCTGGATTCCCAAAGCTTTGAAATGGCTTTATAACCCTTTCCAGACTGATAGATCTCACTTTCTTTCTCAATTGTTCCTGAATTTCTTTGGGTCTCGGCATGATGTGTAGCTTTTAAGGATCTTCTGGTGGACCTTACTGTGTCAAGCAGCTCCTATTTAAGTGATGCCTTATTGTGAACAGGTGTGGCAATAATCAGGCCTGGGTGTGGCTAGAGAAATTGAACTCAAGTGTGGACAACCACAGTTATAGTATGTTTTCACACAGGGCCATGATGGTTTGGATTTTTTTTCACCTTTAATAATACACACCTTCATTTACAAATTGCATTTTGTGTTTACTTGTGTTGTCCTTGACTATTGTTTAAATTGGTTTGTTCCGAAACACTTAAGTGTGACAAACATGCAAAGGAACAGGAAATGAGGAAGGGGGCAAACACTTTTTCACACCACTGTATATATATTAGTATATATCATGCCTTTTATTTTTTAATTTGGGTGCGGGGTTCCCCTTATATCCATACAAGACCCAAAGGGCCTGGTAATGGGCTGGGGGGGGGGGTGCCCATGCCATTTTTCTCAATAATTCTCAACATTCCTATTGCCGGGACCCGACATTACATTACAGCCCAAGCAGTTTTAAATTACTTTTATTCCTTTAGAAATGTAATTTTGTGCAGGGACTGTTCTACACTCGGGAAACACGCACCACTTTACAGGCATACTATAGACACCCCCCAGGTATGATATTTAAAGGAATATTTCACTTTTATTTTTTCACTTTAAGCATTATTAAAATCACTGCTCCCGAAAAAAGTCCCTAAATACTTTTTAGGACAATAACTTGCATATTAGCCTTTAAAATTTGCACTTTTGATTTTTCACGTTAGGGTCCCATAGACTTTAACTGTGTTCGAATGTTCGCACAAACTTTCAGTCCGTTCGCATGTTCTGCCGCGAACCGAACCGGGGGTGTTCGGCTCATCCCTACCTATCACTACCTATCTCACCTTCTGCACATATATAATAAGAACTCCTTAGAGCACCTTGTTAATTTTATTTCTGTAACAGCACTTTATCTCATGAGCTTCCCATGGCTCTATTATATGCTTTTTACAAACTTTTCTTTTAAAAACCTTTCTGCTTGAACCTTTTTCTGAAGTTGAGCCAAAATTCTCATAATTAAAACAGTTCCTATGAACTCAAAGATTCGCCTTATTGTATCCCTTTTATCAGAGATTTAGGGTCAAAACTGTTAGCAGCAGGTCCGCAATATATATATGTGACAGATTATTACCCAGCACAGATGTACATGCCCATCACCAACAGAAATACTCTGTTCTCAGCCCCCCAGATATAGGTTTGCATAGCCAGGAGCACACTTGGTTCCTATAGCGAAACCCTGTATCTGCATGAAATGAAAGCTGTTAAACTTATTATGAGTTAATAGGAACTTCAACAAATTGGACAAAGATGTTATATAATCTTTTACTTATGTAGCACCCTGGGGTTTAGTCAGGGATGTTCCTCACAAATTTACTTGCCAGGAGTAGTTCCCCCGGTCATTTTCTAGAGATCCACTGATTTCTCCCTAAGCTTGGCCTGATCGTGCTTCTCTCTTCTACCACTAGGTGGTCCGGCACTTGGTGGTACTAGATATGAGGAGGACAACTCAAGGTCAGGTTATGGGTATATAGGGTATCTCAGCCAATGTGCCGGGGTTTTATTGAATTCCTTGGCCTGCTGGGAGAGCCTGTCACGTACCTGGTGGTGCGAGCCCGATATTGCAGAGAGAGACATCCCTTGCGTCTCCCACTCCTGGTTCCCTGGTAGGGGGACAGGCGACCCAGGAGTGAGGAGGAGCACGGGTGCCTGGCAGGATCAACAGACCGGTGGAGTGACAAGGTCAACTCAGCGGACGAGCTGGTTCAGTCTAGCAGGCAGGATAGCAGAGCAGGATGGATCTGGATTGACAGCTTAACAGACTGGATAGCAGAGCAGGTCGGAACTGGACAGGTAAGCCGGTACAGAAAACAACAAGATAGCAGAGCAGGCTGGATCTGGATAGGCAGCTTAGCAGACTGGACAGCAGAGCAGGCTGGGTCTGGATGGACAGCTTAGCAGACTGGATAGCAGAGCAGGCCGGAACTGGACAGGTAAGCTGGTTCAGCGAACACACAGGATAGCAAAGCTGGCTGGATCTGGATAGACAGCTTAGCAGACTGGACAGCAGAGCAGGCTGGGTCTGGATGGACAGCTTAGAAGACTGGATAGCAGAGCAGGCCGGAACTGGACAGGTAAGCAGGTTCAGCAAACAAACAGGATAGCAGAGCTGGCTGGATCTGAAAAGGCAGCTTAGCAGACTGAATAGCAGAGCAGGTTGGGTCTGGATGGACAGCTTAGCAGACTGGATAGCAGAGCAGGCCAGAACTGGACAGGTAAGCAGGTTCAGCAAACAGACAGGATAGCAGAGCTGGCTGGATCTGGATAGGCAGCTTAGCAGACTGGATAGCAGAGCAGGTTGGGTCTGGATGGACAGCTTAGCCGACTGGATAGCAGAGCAGGCCGGAACTGGACAGGTAAGCAGGTTCAGCAAACAGACAGGATAGCAGAGCTGGCTGGATCTGGATAGGCAGCTTAGCAGACTGGATAGCAGAGCAGGTTGGGTCTGGATGGACAGCTTAGCAGACTGGATAGCAGAGCAGGCCGGAACTGGACAGGTAAGCTGGTTCAGCAAACAAACAGGATAGCAGAGCTGGCTGGATCTGGATAGGCAGCTTAGCAGACTGGATAGCAGGGCAGGTTGAGTCTGGATGGACAGCTTGGCAGACTGGATAGCAGAGCAGGCCGGAACTGGACAGGTAAGCTGGTTCAGCAAACAAACAGGAAGCAGGACCTTGGAACAGACTGGATCAATACAGGTGATCAGACTTGGCACAGGAAACAGAACCTCAGAACGGGCTGGAGCAATACAGGTGATCAGGTTCATCACAGGGAACAGAACTGCAGACCGGACTGAAGCAATACAGGTGATCAAGTTCAACAGAGAAGGTCAGGTATCAGACTGGCATCAAGGTACAAGGGGATGAGGCAGAAGGATGGTCACAACAAGCCGAGGTCAGGTACAGGCGGAAAGCTGGATAGTCACAGGTAAACCGGGTCAACAGGACAGAGGTATCAGGATCAGGTAACATACAACACAACGCTGTAGAGCAGACAGCGGGGACCGTCTGCCCAGGCCAGGTTTAAATAGCCTAACTGGCGCTAACCAGAGCGCGCACCTGTCTCCCTGTGCGCGGGCGCGCATGCGCAACCTCCGGGTGCCCCTCTGGGCAAACCTCTCAGGATGGGCCCTCTTAAAGGCTTGAACAAGACTCTTAGCGTGGATATTGCACTCGGGCTCCCAGGAATTCTCTTCAGGACCGTAGCCCTTCCATTTTATCAGGAACTGATTCTGATTCCTCCTTCTCCTAAAGTTTAGGATGGCCTCCACTTCGAACTCCTCTTCACCATCTACTAGAACTGGATCCGGGGGTATTGTTCTCCTGTTGGGAAAGGGGTTAGGAGTGGAGGGTTTCAGCAGGGAAACATGGAAGCCCGGGTGGACCTTGAGGGAATCTGGGAGTTCCAACTCATAGGACACTTCGTTTATTTTCCGTTTGACTGGAAAGGGACCCAAGAACTTGGGGCCCAGTTTCTTCGAGGGACAAGCCATCCTCAAATTTAGAGTAGAAAGCCATACTGTATCACCTGGTGCCAGTACCAACTCCCCTCGCCTCTTCCTGTCAAAAACTGCTTTATTATGTTCCTGGGTCCGGGCCATGGTGTCCTGCAGGAGTTGGTTATTGGAAGCAAAGAAGTCAATCTTTTTCTGAACCGCAGGCACGGTACATTCAGGGAGAGAATTGGGTAAAAATGAAGGGTGGAAGCCATAGTTGGCGAAGAAGGGCGTCTGTTGGGTAGCAGAGTGGATGGCATTGTTATATGCAAATTCGGCAACTGGTAACAGGGAGATCCAATCATCCTGGGTGAAGGAAGAGAAGCACCGTAAATATTGTTCCAAGGTCTGGTTGGTCCTCTCGGTTTGCCCATTGGACTGAGGGTGATAGGCAGATGAAAATGATAGTTCAATATTGAGGGCTTTACAGAGCGACTTCCAGAACTGAGAGGTGAACTGTACCCCTCGGTCGGACACTATGTTGGCTGGTACCCCGTGGAGCCTGATGACTTCTCGGATGAACACCTGTGCGGTTTCTGAAGCAGAGGGGGTGCCCTTCATAGGAACAAAGTGTGCCATCTTTGACAGGCGGTCGACTATTACAAAAGTCGTGGTGTGGTCTTCTGCTGGGGGCAGTTCCACGATGAAGTCGATGGACAACATCTTCCAGGGACGATCTGGGACTGGTAGAGGCTTGAGTAGACCCCAGGCCTTGGTCCTGTAACTCTTGCTCCATATACATATAATGCATGTATCTACAAACTTCCTGCAGTCTTCCTTTAGCTGGGGCCACCAGAAGGTACGTTGTACCAATTCAGTGGTCTTGGTGACACCGAAGTGTCCGGCAAGTTTACGATCATAGCACAATTCCAGGACGGTTACCCGCAGATCCTCGGGAATGAACATTTTATCCTCATGCCACAGCAGACCATCCTTGGCTAGCAACCCAGGTCCAGGAGTGGGTGTGAGGCCACTGGAAGCCCGCCTGAGCTGGGAAAGCAAAT
Organism: Lithobates sylvaticus; assembly: GCA_028564925.1. NCBI lineage: Eukaryota > Metazoa > Chordata > Amphibia > Anura > Ranidae > Lithobates > Lithobates sylvaticus. Next base: position 447,659,437 of record CM053026.1, on the reverse strand, counting down.
CTTCCTGTAGCAGAAGAAAATTTCCAGGGGCAAGGATCGTGTCCAGAGGGGAATCATCCTGGGATTTGTGGTACATACGTGACAGAGCGTCCGGCTTCGCATTTTTGGAACCCGGACGATAGGTCACGTGAAAAGTAATACGAGAGAAAAATAAGGCCCATCGGGCCTGTCTAGGTTTCAACCTCTTGGCAGTCTTCAGGTACTCTAGGTTTTTGTGATCCGTGAAGATCAGGATTGGATGAGTAGCCCCCTCCAGCAGATAGCGCCACTCCTCGAGGGCGGTTTTTATCGCTAGCAATTCCCGATCACCCACATCGTAGTTCTTCTCGGCTGGGGATAGTTTTCGCGAGAAGAAAGCTACTGGGTGAAGCAGAGCCTTGATGCCCTGTCTCTGGGATAGGATTGCTCCCACGGCTATCTCAGAAGCGTCCACCTCCAGGACGAAGGGTAAAGAAGAGTCCGGGTGCTTCAGGATAGGAGCTGAGGTAAAGAGCCCTTTAAGGGCCTCAAAGGCCTCTTGGGCTTCAGGAGACCAGTGGAAGCGGGTACCTTGTTTGGTGAGCCGTGTGATGGGCGCCACTATGGCCGAGAATCCTCTGACGAACTTGCAATAAAAATTGGCGAAGCCAATAAATCGCTGGATACCTTTCTTATCTGCAGGAGTAGGCCAGTCCAGGATGGCTGCTATCTTCTGGGGTTCCATCCGGATGCCCCTGCTGGAGATGATTAAGCCCAGGAAGGGTATGCTCTCCACCTCAAAGAGGCACTTGTCGGCCTTGGCATAGAGGCCATGTTGCCGGAGGCGGCCTAGCACACTCTTGACATGCCCACGGTGCGACTCTAGGGAGGAAGAGAAAATTAGTATGTCATCAAGGTAAACAACGGCAAAAACATCTAAAAAGTCCTGGAGCACATCATTAATGAAGAACTGAAAGGTAGCAGGGGCGTTACAGAGTCCAAAGGGCATCACCAGGTACTCAAAGTGCCCAAATCGAGACCGAAATGCCGTCTTCCATTCGACCCCATCCTTGATACGAACCAGGTTGTACGCCCCTCTGAGGTCCAGCTTGGAGAAGATGGAGGCCGTGCCAAGCCTCTGGAACAGTTCTGGGACCAAGGGGAGAGGGTAGCGATTTTTAATGGTAACATCGTTTAGGGCACGGTAGTCCAGACAGGGTCTAAGGGAATGATCCTTTTTTTCCACGAAAAATATCCCTGCACCTGCTGGGGATGTGGAAGGGCGGATGAATCCTTTTCTCAGATTTTCATCGATATAGTCCTTGAGTTTCCCCTGCTCCACCTCTGTTAGAGGAAAAACCCTACCGAAGGGAATCTTGGCCCCGGGGAGAAGTTCAATGGGGCAGTCATAAGGCCTGTGGGGTGGCAACACATCTGCCCCTTGTTTACTGAACACATCCAAGTAGGCATGGTAGGCCTCTGGGATGGACTGGCGTAAGCCTGCCTCGGCCTCCAGGCAGAGCAGGGCAGAGGGTTTCACGGGAACCGTAGAGCCACAGGACCTCTGGCAGTAAAGGGAGGAAAAGGCCACCTCCCCTGTGGCCCAATTGATGGCCGGATTGTGTGCCTGCAACCAGGGGATTCCCAAAATAACTGGGAACAGAGGAGAGGAAATAATGTCCAACCGCAAAAGTTCCTGGTGTGATCCAGAGATGATCGTGGGTAGTGGGGCAGTCTCCTGGGTCACCGGGCCTGATTTAATAATGGAACCGTCCGCCAGATGGACGGATAGTCCCTGTTCCCTGGGAAGAAGAGGAACCTGGTGCCGGGCAGCCAAATCAGAGTCCATAAAGCAACTACAGGCCCCAGAGTCAATGATGGCGGTGGTCCGCAGGGTCCTTCCTGGGAGCTGAAAGGAAACAGAGAGGGCAAGATGAGACGAAACCCCGGTCACTGGATCAACATAACTGGATAGCACGGTTGGGAACTTACGGAGTTTAGCCGGGCAATTCCTGACATAATGACCCGGCTCCCCGCAATAAAGGCACAAATTGTTGTCGCGGCGTCGCTGGCGTTCTGCTGGGGTGAGAGAAGGCCGCAGGAGTCCGAACTGCATGGGTTCAGATGCAGTGGGGGTAGGTACAGGCCGGGCAGTGGAAGCAGGGCGGAAATGACTTGGGGCCCTGGGGAGCATCCAGGTTGGTCTTGGGGACCCCATGGTTCGCTTGGCCCTACGTTCTCGTAGGCGCCGATCGATCTGGATAGCTAAGTCAATAAGAGAGTTCAAAGTCTGGGGAACCCCTACCATGGCGAGCTCATCCTTGAGCGCATCCGAGAGGCCCATGTGGAACTGGTGACGAAGGGCAGCGTCATTTCAGTCAGTGTCGGCGCCCCAACGCCTGAACTCGGCCACATAGTCCTCTGCTGGTCGCCGACCCTGCTGGAGAGAACGTAGGGCGGCCTCCGCAGTAGTTGAGAGCTAGGGGTCCTCATATAATTGCGCCATGGCGTCAAAGAAGGTAGTAAGACTGGTCAGTGCTGCGTCTTTTTGTTCTAAGAGGCGGTGGGCCCAGACTTGGGGATCCCCGGTCAGCAGGGCTACCACAAAGCCCACTTTAGTGGCCTCTAAGGAAAAGGTCCTTGGCTGTAGAGCGAAATGAAGTTCACAAGAATTGCGAAAAGTCCTGAAACTGCCACGGGTTCCTGAGAACTTCTCCGGAGTTGGGACCTTAGGTTCGGGTGGTAGCATCACTACAGTTGGGGTAGGTGCAGCCCCCATTGGGGGTGTTGTCGGGTGTGAAGTCCCTTGGGCACAAGTGGGACTGGACAAGGCCAGTACCCGTTCTTCCAGCCGGGTGTACCCTTGTTGAAGGTTCTTACCCGCCTCGGTCAGACCTGCCAGGTGTTGGCATAGCCCCTCCATGGCGGAGGCTCCCTGCTTGGGCTCAGACATGGCTGTCTGCTACTGTCACGTACCTGGTGGTGCGAGCCCGATATTGCAGAGAGAGACCTCCCTTGCGTCTCCCACTCCTGGTTCCCTGGTAGGGGGACAGGCGACCCAGGAGTGAGGAGGAGCACGGGTGCCTGGCAGGATCAACAGACGGGTGGAGTGACCTGGTCAACTCAGCGGACGAGCTGGTTCAGTCTAGCAGGCAGGATAGCAGAGCAGGATGGATCTGGATGGACAGCTTAGCAGACTGGATAGCAGAGCAGGTCGGAACTGGACAGGTAAGCCGGTACAGCAAACAACAGGATAGCAGAGCTGGCTGGATCTGGATAGGCAGCTTAGCAGACTGGACAGCAGAGCAGGCTGGGTCTGGATGGACAGCTTAGCAGACTGGATAGCAGAGCAGGCTGGAACTGGACAGGTAAGCTGGTTCAGCGAACACACAGGATAGCAAAGCTGGCTGGATCTGGATAGACAGCTTAGCAGACTGGACAGCAGAGCAGGCTGGGTCTGGATGGACAGCTTAGCAGACTGGATAGCAGAGCAGGCCGGAACTGGACAGGTAAGCAGGTTCAGCAAACAAACAGGATAGCAGAGCTGGCTGGATCTGGATAGGCAGCTTAGCAGACTGGATAGCAGAGCAGGTTGGGTCTGGATGGTCAGCTTAGCAGACTGGATAGCAGAGCAGGCCGGAACTGGACAGGTAAGCAGTTCAGCAAACAGACAGGATAGCAGAGCTGGCTGGATCTGGATAGGCAGCTTAGCAGACTGGATAGCAGAGCAGGTTGGGTCTGGATGGACAGCTTAGCAGACTGGATAGCAGAGCAGGCCGGAACTGGACAGGTAAGCTGGTTCAGCGAACACACAGGATAGCAAAGCTGGCTGGATCTGGATAGACAGCTTAGCAGACTGGACAGCAGAGCAGGCTGGGTCTGGATGGACAGCTTAGCAGACTGGATAGCAGAGCAGGCCGGAACTGGACAGGTAAGCAGGTTCAGCAAACAAACAGGGTAGCAGAGCTGGCTGGATCTGGATAGGCAGCTTAGCAGACTGGATAGCAGAGCAGGTTGGGTCTGGATGGACAGCTTAGCAGACTGGATAGCAAAACAGGCCGGAACTGGACAGGTAAGCAGGTTCAGCAAACAGACAGGATAGCAGAGCTGGCTGGATCTGGATAGGCAGCTTAGCAGACTGGATAGCAGAGCAGGTTGGGTCTGGATGGACAGCTTAGCCTACTGGATAGCAGAGCAGGCCGGAACTGGACAGGTAAGCAGGTTCAGCAAACAGACAGGATAGCAGAGCTGGCTGGATCTGGATAGGCAGCTTAGCAGACTGGATAGCAGAGCAGGTTGAGTCTGGATGGACAGCTTAGCAGACTGGATAGCAGAGCAGGCCGGAACTGGACAGGTAAGCTGATTCAGCAAACAAACAGGATAGCAGAGCTGGCTGGATCTGGATAGGCAGCTTAGCAGACTGGATAGCAGAGCAGGTTGAGTCTGGATGGACAGCTTGGCAGACTGGATAGCAGAGCAGGCCGGAACTGGACAGGTAAGCTGGTTCAGCAAACAAACAGGAAGCAGGACCTTGGAACAGACTGGATCAATACAGGTGATCAGACTTGGCACAGGAAACAGAACCTCAGAATGGGCTGGAGCAATACAGGTGATCAGGTTCATCACAGGGAACAGAACTGCAGACCAGACTGAAGCAATACAGGTGATCAAGTTCAACAGAGAAGGTCAGGTATCAGACTGGCATCAAGGTACAAGGGGATGAGGCAGAAGGATGGTCACAACAAGCCGAGGTCAGGTACAGGCGGAAAGCTGGATAGTCACAGGTAAGCCGGGTCAACAGGACAGAGGTATCAGGATCAGGTAACATACACCACAACGCTGTAGAGCAGACAGCGGGGACCGTCTGCCCAGGCCAGGTTTAAATAGCCTAACTGGCGCTAACCAGAGCGCGCACCTGTCTCCCTGTGCGCGCGCCTGTGCGCGGCCGCACACGTGCACGCGCCCGGGCGTGCATGCGCAGTGGCATCTGTGGGCCAGGACGGCCAGGGTTCAGGTTTCTGGCAGGATCTTCATGACAGAGCCTATATATTTGGGTGGAGTCAGGTGATCTAAGTTCTGTGCCACCTGGACGGCTGTCTGGGTGGACATGTGTCGTGAGCCCTGGGCTACTAGGCCGGAGATTGGGCCTATCATGGGGGCATATGGCTGCTAGGCTTTGTGAGGGCCTATCCAGAAGTAAGAGAGCAGTGCAGGGTTGGGATCGTGGCTTGCAGTCCAGCCAGAAGGGACAGTTCTGCCGGATGGAGAACCTGTCAGTGGTCAGAGGTAGAAGGGAACCACCTTATTACCAGGGACCACATGGAGTAACTGAAGCAAGTACTGGAGCATCATTCTCACCGAAGGGGCACGGTGGAGAATCGGGAAACTTCGGACAGTGATCAAGTCAGGGACCCAACCAGCGGAGGTGACGCTTGCAGAGCAGCCTTGTGAGTCAAGCCAGGAACCGAGCCAGTCAGCAGGGGTGAAGCTTGAGAAGTATCTGGAGTGCCAAGCTAGGGACCCAGCAGGGAAGTGTGGGTGATACCACCGCAAATATTGGAGGAGCTCAAGGGATTCAGAGCCAGTGAATTGGAGGGTCTGGTGAGAGACTGGCAGCTCAGTGTTGAAGAACTACAAGAGCCAGTTGTAGTGAAGCTGAAGGAACTGTTACGTTTGAGTTGGAGACTGTTGGAATGCAACATGAATTAATATAATATTCATGGAGTTTATACATTGGTTCTCATTCCCAACAGTCAGCCAAACTGAGGCTTGCAGTGTACTGGAGGACAGGATGCCCCCCCCCCCCCAGGTTGGAATGTAGCCAGTAAACCTCTATATTTACATGATACTAGAGGCTCCGAGCTGTCTATGAGAATTCCTGATTAATTGCTAACTTCAAAGAGAACCTGACAAAGATGATGAATGAGTCGAGATACAGAAGATCGAAGACCCAAGATTTGACCCCAGTCGGATCATGGCGATTCATGGACAAACACTGCCCCCAGAGACCAATTATTGCAAGACGGTCAGTAATATAACCTGTTGAGGAAACGCCCCAGAGATACTGTGATTTGTCCAAAAATAGAGTTGGGCAGGCAATGGGAAGGGGTTTGGATGAGGTATATTTGTCAAAAAGGAATGTTTCAAACAGAGCTTTCTCTTTCAACACCTGGAGACCAGCCGATGGGAATATATTTGAGAGGATGATAAGTATATTCTCGTATTGTGTTCTGATTATAAGTCTTGTAACATTGTAATACCTTTTAACACTTTTATGTTAGCTTTCTTTTTTCCTTGGGAAATATATAAGACTTGATTACTCATAAACCGTGTGTTTGGTTTCATAGCTAACCTTGTATTAGTGTGATATTAACAGTAACATGTGCTCAGAGTTTTAATAGACTAACTAACTATAGGGATTAGACAAATTAATACACAGATATAATATTAATTATTTTATCGATTACATCATTTGGCACCTCAGCTGGGACTGTAGAATTTATTTCTGCACAGAATTTACAAACCCTAATGTATTTTTGTTTTTGAGTCCCTGTAAGCATAAATCCTCAAATACACCCAGAACTGAAAATCGTCTCTAGTGTGGACAAAGATTGGTGCTGGCTCGCGTATTCTGAAGCCCCGCCTGGATGGTCATGAAAGTTCTGTGAAATATTTCAGCAGTTAGCAGACGCGCAAAAACCTGGTGAGATTTTTGTCTGAGATATGTTTATGTATATATGTTAAACGTTTATTGTATTGCTCCTGTAACCAGTCAACGGTACTGGTGAGTGAGGGTTTGATCAACCCTGGTTATCTGATGTAGCCTGCAGATTGACAGGTAAACCAATATAGATTTAAAAAAAATGTTTTTATTAATTTTTACTTTTTTTATTATTTAGTTTATTTTTTATTTTTCCCCACGTGAGTGTGAAATAGCTCTCTGTTCCAATAGAAGTTCAATGTGGCCTGCGATCTAAGAGGGTTAAGAATCAGTGGTATAGTAAGGCATTGATTAAGAGTGTGCCTTGTGTCTTGGAGAACTACAAGTCACTGTTAGGTTTAAACGGCTTTGTATCTGTTTTTTTTTGTATTTTGTAAAAACAGGTTAGACAAGCTTCGGTGTAACTAGCTTGCAGATTAGCATATCAATGGATATCCTTGAAGAGTTTCTTTAAAAAAATGCTTGTATTCAATTCAACAATATAAAAAAGAATGTGTTAACACACCAATTCAATGATCTATTAAAAAATGCAATACTCATAATGATGCCATAAGGTATAAAAAGTTTTTCAAAAAAGGCAAGAAGGAAAGAATGGCCAATGTTATATGCGTGTTATTGAAAATTAAAGACATTGCGACGGCGAAAGAAGTACAATGGTGTACAGAGAGAGAGAGCAATTCTTGGAACAAGTACAAAGTGTAACTAAGAATATATTAATTACGGTTGAAAAGGCAGATGCAAATGCTCGTGATCACATTCAGTCCTCTCAGAGCAGCTTTCAGAGAGGACTGAAGGTGTAGTGGGGATGGATGAGGAGGAGCAAGGAGAGGTCCGCTTGTTCTTTGGTGTGGGTCTTTTATGTGTGCCTGCCAACGAGCTGCATGGCAGGTCGCCATATGTCTGGTCATGCTTGTCGTGCCCAAGCGGCTGATGTTTTGGCCACGCGAGATACGCTTGAGACAAAATATTGCAAATAGCAGTGGTGCGATCTGCTGCACTCGTCTCAAAAAAGGCCCACACCAAAGAACTTTTCTGATAACGTGCAGAGGCAGCGCCCTGCACAGGCGGAGCTCTGCGGTGTGGTACAGTTGCTGTGCTGGCCTCTACCTGGCCTCCAGGGGGCATCCTGCCTCGTTGGACATGTGACGCCGCATCCTCCTCCTCGTCCTCATCCTCTCTCCCTTGAGGCACCCACGTGGAGTCAGTGACCTCATCATCCCCTCCCTCTTCACCACTTGAGCAAACCTGGCAGTAAGCTGCAGCTGGTGGAACTGTACTGCCAGATTCCTCAAGCTGGGTATCGTCATCCGAGCCTTCGAATCGTTGGGCATCCTCCTGGAGCATGTACCCAACACTGTGCTCAAAGAGTTCGGGGGGACTCCTCAGGAGGACATGGTGGGTCTAGGGAGGGGGTGGCTGATGATGCTCTGTCAGTACCCTGAGCCTGGGGTGAGAGAGGATGAGGAGGATGAGGAGGGCTTGGTCATCCATTCTACCAAGCCTTCAGCATGATGCGGCTCCACATGTCCAGCTGCCGAAAACAAAGACGCGCGTGTCCCATGGCCACGTGCTGAAGACGATGCACGACCACGTCCACGTCCACGGCCACGTCCACTAGAAACAGAGCCTGCCTGCCCTGTGTTCTTGGCTCTGCACGCTCTGCCTCCCCTTGGCGGTCTTCCAGCCATTGTAGTCGGTAGTCCTGTGGGTGCTGCTGAGAAGAAAATATAGGAGCTCTGTGTGATGCCACTAACACACTAGAAGTCCTATGGGTGATTCTGCAAAGAAAATATAGTAGCTCTGTGTGATGCCACTAACACACTAGAAGTCCTGTGGGTGCTTATGCAAAGAAAATAGAGGAGCTCTGTGTGATGCCACTAACACACTAGAAGTCCTGTGGGTGCTTCAGCAAAGAAAATAGAGGAGCTCTGTGTGATGCCACTAACACACTAGAAGTCCTGTGGGTGCTGCTGAGAAGAAATATATAGGAGCTCTGTGTGATGCCACTAACACACACTAGAAGTCCTATGGGTGCTTCTGCAAAGAAAATAGAGGAGCTCTGTGTGATGCCACTAACACACTAGAAGTCCTGTGGGTGCTGCTGAGAAGAATATATATAGGCGCTCTGTGTGATGTCACTAGAAGTCCTGGGTGCTTCTGCAAAGAACACACTAGAAGTCCTGTGGGTGCTTAGCTCTGTGTGATGCCACTAACACACACTAGAAGTCCTGTGGGTGCTTCTGCAAAGAAAATAGAGGAGCTCTGTGTGATGCCACTAACACACTAGAAGTCCTGTGGGTGCTTATGCAAAGAAAATAGAGGAGCTCTGTGTGATGCCACTAACACACTAGAAGTCCTGTGGGTGCTTCTGCAAGCTCTGTGTGATGCCACTAACACACTAGAAGTCCTGTGGGTGCTTATCAAAGAAAATAGAGGAGCTCTGTGTGATGCCACTAACACACTAGAAGTCCTGTGTGATGCCACTAACACACTAGAAGTCCTGTGGGTGCTTATGCAAAGAAAATAGAGGAGCTCTGTGTGATGCCACTAACACACAACAATTAGTGACAAAAAAATGTGTATTGGAACAGAGATTAGATGAGTTGGAGAAAACATGTATGTTGAAGGAACAGTGTATCGCATCTTTAGAAAAGAAAGAGGCTGGGAATGAAACTGCGATAGACATACTTGAGAGACAGTTACAAGAATGTAAAACTCAACTAGCCCAAAAAGATCGTGCCATTTTATCTTTGGAAACACAGGCAATGGAGAAAGTACACAGCCATTGTTGTGCTAACAAGGATACACATCCCTTTGTGACACAGGAGCAGGGAGATAGGATGCTGATCGAACAACAGCCAATATATTCGTCTGATAATCCTGAAGAACCCCTAAATAAAAGTTCTTCTCTCTTTAATCCTACATCAGACAGGACTGGGCAAGGGTTAGGAATTATAAAAAGGGAGGAATTACAGGTTGCACAGGCAGCCATAATGGAGTTATCCTCCAAACATGCAAAAGCATGTGCAATGGTGGAGGTACCCTCCGCACATGCTCAGTGCACAACAAAGATAGAAGTGAAACAACATGCAGAAAAGCCGTATGCTATTGTTGCTGCAAATGATATTACTAAGATGGGAATCAATGTTGGAGATTTAAATAAAAGTGTAATAACTGCACTTGAAATTGATTCAGGAGTTGAAACAATGGAAACTTCTGATAACTCCTCAGGCGGTGAAAGTGTAAAGTCTGTTCATTCCAATCGTAGTAATATTATCCAGCAATGTGAGTTTCCAGGGCCATATGCTCAAAGAAGGGCCTATGCAGGGAAACCAGAGCTAAAATGTTTTTTGTGTAAAAGGGGGGGTCACATAGCTAAGTATTGTTTGATGGCGAATAATGATATCAAAAGAAGATCGCACTACCCTAAGACGACCCCAAGGCATTATGAATGTTATTCTGCCAGATGGGCTAGCAATCCAAAGCATGGAGGCCATAGTAATCAAACCTATTTCCCTTTTAAGACCCAAATGAGGAGACTACAAACTGAAAATCATCAATATGTAGAACAGTTGCGTAAATTCAAATGGAGGTAGCCGCATGGTTATTCAAATATAGCACTGGGGGAAACAATGTTAGCAGCAATTAGGCCCCTTTCACACTGAAGCGTTTTTCAGGCGCTACAGCACTAAAAATAGCGCCTGTATAGCACCTGAAAAAAGCGGGTCCTTTCACTCCAGTGTGAAAGGCGGCACTGCCCCAGTGTGAAAGGGGCCTAAAGCCCCATACACACGGTCGGATTTTCCGATGGATTCTGTCCTATCGGACAATGTTGTCGGAAATTCCGACCGTGTGTAGGCACCATAGGACATTTTCCATCGGATTGTCCGACGGACAAAGTTGTATCTCCTGCTGGAAAAATTTTCCGACAACAAAGTCCGATCACACCAATTCCGATCGTGTGTAGCGAATTCCGACGGACAAAGTGCCACGCATGCTCAGATCACATTACAAGACCAAAGCTATTGGCTACTAGCCTCTACGTAGTCCCGTCGTAGGCAACAAACGTCACCACGTTCAGAATGGTCGGATTTTCCGACAACTTTGACCGACCGTGTGTATGCAACACCAGTGTCAGACTAAATCCGTCGGACAAAATCCGATGGATTTTGTGGTCGGATTTTCCGACTGTGTGTATGGGGCATTAGTGAGCTGCAGGTATTGTAAGAATTTTATGGTCAATGTTTCCTTGCTATGAATACGGTTTAGATGTAAGTTTCAGGTTTGGAATATGATAGAGGACCTTGATGTATATTTTTAGTATTTTCAAGGATAAGCCTCTGAATTATTATCTTTTTTTTTTTTTGCTAAAATTTTTTTTATTTTTTGCAGATAAATGCATTGTTTTTTTTTTAGGGTTTAAATTGAGAATTTTTGAGAAACAACATTGATGTTCGTTTTGTTTTTTTTTAGTTTTTGATCATACCATGGGGATCCATTTTAGAGAGTGGGTTCAGCCTAAAGAAGTCATGGTTGTTTTGATAGTTTGGTCAGAGTTGCAGAAGCCAGGAATATTAGGTTCCTGGGTTCCAAGGAAGGAACTATAAGTAAACATAGTAAGCGAGCAGATATTATGCATAAGAATTTGATTCTGCTCTTGTTTTTCACTTCCAGAGTCCTGGTGGAGTGAGATTGGAGAGGTCTCTGGAACATGGATGACAGATGATCATCTGGTTGGCAGTTTGTCTGTGCCACACCACACTGCAAATTTGTTCTGATAAACATCAGGAGAGAAGGGACAAACGAAAAGATGCAGTTTAATACTTGTTTTTTTCTTATGGACAATTTAGTGCTAATGCTGAATCTGAAAGACTGTGCCAATCAACAAGACTTGTGAAACATTTTTGCCGTTCGTCAGTCTCTCCTGATGAATGCAAACGTGCTATTAATACATGTGCAATGGGTTGGAGGTTGGGGAAGGAATATAACATATCCAATCCGTCAGAACAAGAAATGTAAAATATGTTTTTTTTGTTGGAGGGAGGAGTTGAAAGAAGAAAAGGTTTTTAATATGTGACATGTATTGACATAACGGAATTAATATGGTGCAGGTACCCAGGAGGCTGGCACTTAGGCATAGTAAGGTGTCTGTTGGCCAAACTAGGGAGCTCCAGATGACACGTCAACTGGGTGAAAATTTCCTTGTGGGGGCAGTATCTCGGTCTTATCAATCCTACAGAGAAGCTCTTGGTTACTGGACATGTGGGACACCAGAATTGGACATGGGAGAGATACGCCTGGTTGATGTCTCACCTGAGAGGCTGAAACCCTGCATAGGTGATGCCAGTGGCTACACATAGGGGCATGCTCCGTTAGAGAAGGGGGAACCACTACAAATATATCTAAGCTCGTCCCAAACGCTGGCTACCAGGGAACAATATGCCTTCACCACATGGCACTTCAATGTCTCGCAGTGGTTGATAAAATTCTATTACCCTATATTAGGGATGAGCCGAACACCCCCGGGTTCGGTTCGCATCAGAACCTGCGAACGGACCTAAATTCCATGCAAGCATAAGAACCCTATTAGTTACAATGGATGTGAACGTTCGAAATCAAAAGTGCTAATTTTAAAGGCTAATATGCATGTTATTGTCATAAAAAGTGTTTGGGGACCTGGGTCCTGCCCCAGGGGACATGTATCAATGCAACAATGTTTTTTTTTTTTTTAAAACGGCCGTTTTTTCAGGAGCAGTGATTTTAATAATGCTTAAAGTGAAACAATAAAAGTGTAATATTTCTTTTAAATTTCGTACCTGGGGAGTGTCTATAGTATGCCTGTGAAGGGCGCATGTTTCCTGTGCTTAGAACTGTCCCTGCACAAAGTGTCATTTTTGCAGGAAAAAAAAAGCTATTTAAAATCACTCGCGGCTAATGAATTGACGGCTCCCGTAACACAGAGAACAGTCATTCATTGAAAGTCATTGATAAAAAAAAAGATAATTGATAAAAAAAAAAAAAAATTTTAAAAATAAAAAGCGTGGGGGTCCCCCCAAATTCAATAACCAGGCCCTTCAGGTCTGCTATGGATATTAAGGGGGACCCCAGCCAAAAAAATTTTTTTATTTTTTATCAATGACTTTTTTTTATCAATGGCTTTCAATGAATGACTGTTCTCTGTGTTACGGGAGCCTGTGAGTGATTTTAAATAGCTTTTTTTCCTGCAAAAATTACACTTTGTGCAGGGACAGTTCTAAGCACAGGAAACATGCGCCCCTTCACAGGCATACTATAGACACCCCCCAGATGTGATACTGCAATGCTGTACTAACAGCACGCACACACTTATCCCCAGAATCACAGCACATAATGTCAGCAGTCAGCAGCACATAACATTGACACGCTGGAACACAACACAATATGCGAGGCCGCCGCCGCGGCGGCCTTTTATACTGTGGGGCTTGTACTAAACCCCCTGAGCTATAATTGGCCGAAGGCATCCTGACTGTGGCCAATTATTGCTCTCCTCGCCGCTGGCTCTTTGATTGGCCAAGCATGCGGGTCACAGTGCATGCTTGGCCAATCATCAGCCAGCAATGCACTGCGCCCCGCTCGCATCACACGAATTTGATGCGAGCGGCCCAAATAGTTCTGGGCTCGCCGAGCGGGCGAACGCCCGAAGTTCGATTCGAACATGGGTTCGAATCAAACACCGGGCTCATCCCTACCCTATATGTGCTGAATATACACTAAATCAAGTGCGGTCGGTATATCAGTGGCCTGCTCCCAGAGATGGGCGGACGCAGAATGAGGTTCAGGCAGGACGCTTATTTCTGAGGAGTAACCGAAAGAGGAGGGATATTTTCAGCACTATATTGGGGGGAATAGGAGCTGGGATGGGTGTTGTTAATGGAGTGGACATCGATCTGATGAACAAACTCTCAGCCATAGAATCAGACAGTAATCGGGGCTTTGTTGCTCAGAGGGAGATTAATGACATTCTTGATAATATTCAACAACGTCACATAAATACCCAGGTAAAAGTAGCTCAAGATTTTATCTGCCATTTTAAGAGGTTGGTAGATAGTGTGGTGATACAGGGCACAAATATGTCATGGGCTCTGGCATGCGCGCAGGGACATGAAGAATTATCAACCAACATTAAGCTGACTGTACAGTCCCTGTATGGGGGGCAGTGGCCTTATGAGTTGGCATCACAGCTCAGTAAGATTTTACCAAAGCACATCTCTTACACTAATCCAAGTTGGTTGTCGAATGCCTGGATGGGCTGTACTAATTTGGATTATGAGAGATGTTACGCTTCCTCATTGATCCCATATACAGAAGTGCAGACTCAATCTGTGTATTCGTGATATCAATGGGCTTGCTGACTGGGGAGTCTACTTTGTTGCATCTGAGGCTAACTTACCCACATGTGATCAGAGAGGATTGGAGCTGGAGGCAGGTTGATATTTCCCTCTGTCGGAGGCATGACCATGCCGTCCTGTGTATGCCAGGTCAATACACGTGGTGAATGAGAAATGTTGGGAGAATGGATCACTCTGTGTGCTGGATGGGGAGAACATTCCCGGGAAGGGAACACTGGTGTATTATTTGGGACATGGTAGAGTTTGTTTCTTTGTCCTAAAGTATACTAATGGAACTAGGAGGAGCATGGTGTACCCTTGGCAGTGTCTCTGAAATCTAGACACAGGAATGGAATTATGTGGTACCGCATATTGCCAATCTGTCTGAGGTTATCGACCAGAACAGCCCTGTTAATCTGAGAGCCCTGAACCTTGGTATGGGAAGGAAGATACAGGAATGGTTAACAGATTGGGATAGAGATGAGAGCCTTATGAGGATGCTGCAGCAAGAGAGAGCTAATGCTACTATAGCCATCTACCATGATCAGAATGAAATAAAGGAGGTAGTGCATCAACTAGAAAATGATGTGGGAGGGTCTTGGTGGGAGGTAATATTCGGACATTCCAGTAAGGCCAACAGTATTTTGAATTATTTGATACATCCAGTTGTAGTATTAATCATTATTGCTGCAGTTTCGTTATTGGTTCAAGTTGATATGTGTTGTTGGACTCGACATTTATATAGGAAGGTCTCGCATTTATCTATGCAAGTGGAGGGACGGATTGACGGTAAGATCTCTTCATACATGGTAGAGGCTTTGCTGCCAGTTCAGAACCCTGAAATACCACTGACGTGCCAGAATTGCAGTAGGAAAGGCCATTGTGAGCGAACCTGCCTAATCCCGGCAGGTATTTACAGTAAAGAGCTATAGGAGGTTGGGAGCGGGATACGTAATTTGATGGGTCATATGTATATACTTTATGTATATATTATGGCAATAGGTTGATTTGTGTTATGGTGTAGTGTGATAAAGGTGTATTTTAGGCTAATAATATGGGCAAGTAAGGCCCCCCTCGAGACTCTGTATCTGAAAGAAGGTTGAGATGTTGCTCTGAGTGTGTGCTGGTGAATAGTGAATGAATGGACCCCCTTGCCGGTGCTATACCCCTTCATGAAGATGTCAGAAAGAAGAAGATACAGAAGAATGATGTTGGTCTGTCACCCAGTAGCAAAGTGGCATGTGTTGGGAAGCACAGCTCCTTAGGACCGTTATGGACTTTTCCATAGGAGCTGGTTCTGAAGCCTATGTCGAGAGGCGCAACACGGTAAAACCATTATGGACCGTTCCATAGGAGCTGGTTCTGAAGCCTATGTTGAGAGGCGCAACGCGGTGAAATCATTATGGGCTGTTCCATAGGAGCTGTTTCACATGTTGAAAGACAGTTAAGGACTGTTCCATAGGTACTGGTCCGTAAACACAGGTTGGGAAGTGACACGTTAAGACATTTACGGACTGTTCAATAGGTGCCGTGTCTGGAGAAGAATGTGTGCCCTTTAGGCGCAAAGCGGTATATGTTGGAATGCAACATGAATTAATATAATATTTCTGGAGTTTATACATTGGTTCTCATTCCCAACAGTCCGCCAAACTGAGGCTTGCAGTGTACTGGAGGACAGGATGCCCCCCCAGGTTGGAATGTAGCCAGTTAAACCTCTATATTTACATGATACTAGAGGCTCCGGGCTGTCTATGAGAATTCCTGATTAACTGCTATACTTGCAAACTTCAAAGAGAACCTGAAACTGACAGAGATGATGAATGAGTTGAGATACAGAAGATCGAATACCCAAGATTTGACCCCAGTCGGATAATGGCGATTCATGGACAAACACTGCCCCCAGAGGCCAAGACAGTCAGTAATATAACCTGTCGAGGAAACACCACAGAGATATTGTGATTCGTCCAAAAATAGAGTTGGGCAGGCAAAGGGAAGGGGTTTGGATGAGGTGTGTTTGTCAAAAAGGAATGTTTCAAACAGAGCTTTCTCTTTCAACACCTGGAGACCAGCCAATGGGAATCTATTTTAGAGGATGATAAGTATATTCTTGTATTGTGTTCTGATTATAAGTTTTGTAACATTGTAATACCATTTAATACTTTTATGTTAGCTTTCTTATTTCCTTGGGAAATAAATAAGACTTGATTACTCATAAACCGTGTGTTTGGTTTCATAGCTAACCTTGTATTAGTGTGATATTAACAGTAACATGTGCTCAGAGTTTTAATAGACTAACTAACTATAGGGATTAGACAAATTATTACACATATATAATATTAATTATTGTATTGCTTACATCAAAGACTGTTGCCATAGGAGACAGCATTCCTGCATATGCAGATGTGGCGCCTTGCTGGGGGCCTTTCCCAGCACGGCTGTCCTCCTATTACAGTCTCAGAGTCTGCCAATTGAATCTACAACTACTTAAGGGTGTCCAGGCCCTAACCCTCTTTCCCCCAAAAATATAAAAAGGACTGTTAAGAGAAATAAAACCTATTTTACATCCAAAAAGTGTCTGGCGCCCAATAACTTTGTCCACCTTGCACGCACCATGCATCCCAACCCACCACATACAGAAGAATGTCAGCTATCTTTGCCCGGGAAAGTTTTCATTAGACTGGACAAGGCCAGAGACCTTGCTACAATTACATCTGTCTCATCCAGCAAGTGCTGAAAGTGCTGAATGTTTCTCTGCCATGTTATGCAACAAATTTTGGTATCCCCAATTTAAGAGGAAAAATGTATACAGAATGAAGACTTTTTTTTTACGTACTCAAAGACTTTTTTAGTGAGATAACCCCTACTCATTTTGTAAAGCACTGTGCAAACTGATGGCACAATATAGATCCTGTGTAATAACAATACTAATACTGAAAACTATAGATCTGCCTGTTGGATCATGGTCCTGGCTGATCTGGAAGAGCCCACGGCTCACCTGCTAAGAGATTTACAATGTCTGTTCTTCTTGGCCAAGTTGGTGCAATTACTATGCCTAGAATACCCTTCATCTATATCATGTGCAACAGAGCAGAGAAATATCTGCAGTGGAGGGAAGGCATAGATCAGAAAAAAACCTGATGCCAAGATTTTACCAGGGCATTTTACAGAAATGCCTGAGGATCCCTTCAGGACACAAATCTCTCCAATTTATTATTGAATATTGAACCAAGAGATCCACATCTGGGATCCCGAAAAGCAGACACATTTCTCTATACACCTCTGGGTGAAGGGCTTATTTTCCCAGACAACTGACAGCTGAGAAAGTGTGCCTGACAATGTTTTTTACAAATGTGAACGGTGGAGAGGCTTGGAAAATTAGGTTCTACCCATGACAAGATAAGGTCCAATTTTTGCCCCTATTTGATATTTAATGTATGCCACAGCTGTGGCATTGTCCAGCTGCACCCTGACAGGGAGACCCTAAAGATGGTACAGGTCAGTATAGGAGAGCCAGTCACAATCACCCAAAGTTCCAGGTATGGATTGTCAACTTTCCCACCTCAGGTGACCATGTTCCCTGAACTAAGAAGTTCTCTAGAACACCACCCTAGCCTGACAAGCTGCCATCTGTCCTCAAGACCTTCCAATTCATCTGAAAGAAGGATTTCCTGGTATCAAGAATCCACCTTTCCAGGGATGACCTGGTCTTGGAAGTGAGATTCATTGGCAGATTCAAGGACTCCTGTTGCTTGTTTTCACTGATAGGAACTGATGGGCGGCACTGATGGGCACTGAAAGGCAGCACTGATTGGCATAACTGATGGGCACAGATTGGCCTCACTTATGGGTACAGACAGGTGTAACTGATGGGCACAGACTGGTGTCACTAATGGGCACGAAGGGGCATCACTAATGGGCACTGTTGGGGCTGCATTGTAATCAGGGCATTTACACATCTTTCCTGTGAGGAGATACCGCTGATCGGCTCTCCTCACCTAAAAATCTGTCAGTCTGAGGCAAGGAGAGCCGATAAACGTCACTTCCTTGTTTACATGTGATCGGCTGGAATTGGAGCCAATTACATAAGCAAAGAGTCCCAGGGCGCGTGATCGCAGCTATACTGGGCGATGTCATGTGGTGTCGTCCAAGAACGAGAGCCTCGCTGCTCTGCCGTCATTTGACGGTGGGCGAGTGGCAAGTGGTTAATATGTACAGGTCGCAGTAAAAAAATTTTTTCACTTCACCGCTGTAGATATTTTGCAACTGTTTATGAATGTTTATATTTTCAAGCATGCAAGTTGATATTTCAAAAGAGTTAACACAAACCCAACTTTGATATGGCAACGAGAGACACCTATTAGCTAAAGTATGTAGGCACAGGAAACACCCCCTGTCACACCCCTTAAAGAAGAATTATACAAAAAAAATATATATTAGTTAAAGCCACATACTTTTTTTTACCACTACTATTCCTTTATTCTGGCTTTTGAAATTTGCAAATGCAGACATTTTTATAATTTGGATGAAAAGTTCAGCACTGTGAAACACTATTAGAAAGATAAATAGCGCATTTTATATACAGCTATATAGATCAGACCAAAATGAGGGACAAATGAGGAGGAATGAGGGACAGAGGGAATTTGTTCCAAATCAGGGACAGTCCCTGGAAATCAGGAACAGTTGGGAGCTATGGTTAAGATTGCTAAACTGTAATATATTTGACGAACTGGTTATTACATATTCATTTTTAGTTTTGGTTGGAAGAGAATCAGGATTTCACCATTTCTTGTTCATGCTATATCTGTAAACAACACAGAAGGATGACTGGTTTCAGCTGGCTCACTTCCTTTATAGTCTCAACACAGTGGTTTCACTTTCATTTTTATTAGGAACGCTCCTTCACAAACAGCATATAACGCTGTCTGTAGCAAGGATAAACATGGGTGACTATCAATTTTCCATAATTGTTAAATACAGCAAAGCACTGAACCAACGACAAGAAAAAGAGCAGAGACGCTATTTTACTATGAAAAGAAAATCTGGTGGAGGAGATTGTAACATAACCCAGCTGAACCCCACCCAGTACAGAGTGAGCTACAAGACAAGGGAAGGTAAGTCTAAGTACTTATAAGATAACTTATGATGAAGGAAAATAAAACCAATACAGGCTTAAGGTTTAATAGCAAGAGATTTAACCACTTTTTAAATTGCGTCATGTACAGGGCTGCTGTTAGAAATCATGGGGCCCTATACAGCCTTCCTGACACGGACCCCCCCAACTCCACCCTCCACTCTGGGGTGCAGCGAAACAGCGGCACTGACTTTACCCCCCTACGTCTGGAAAATGAACTAATGGGTCCCAGGGAAATGTAATTTAAGCCTTGGTAAACAAGTAGGAGCGAGGGTGGGGTCTAGTAAAATAGGTGGAACCTTGTGCGCTGCTTGAAACTAAAAAACTAAAAACTGAATGCCATAGCAGCTGACACTCCCCACACCTTCCCACAATGTGAATGATAGAAAAACCTGTATTTGTTATTATATATATCTGTGCGGACGCACAGGTGTATATAAATGTGTCGCGCTGTATTAAGTATTCCAGGCTTAAAATTTAAGCCCTTAAGGTGAGGGTACACCTGACGGGGGAGGAGAGCACAATCTGCATGAAGTCACTTGGCACTTTAATTATTTTTTCATTTTAGACTGTTTTTATTTTTATTTTTATACTTTTTTCCAATGGACTTGATTGCTTTATATTGAATTATTCACGCCACATTGTTTGGAATCCACGGAGCACGAGCACTTTTTGTCATCTACAGCAGACACTATTTATATTTTATACTTATAATTTATATTTTATACTTATATTATTTGGTTTGCATTGGATTAGCATTCATTGGGACAGGACTGTGATTTTTTTTTTAGCAGTCTGCACAGCAGTTTCAGATATTCACTGTGATTTTATACCATTAGCAGCCTGCACAGCAGTTTCAGATACTTAGGCCCCTTTCACACTGGGGCGGTTTTCAGGCGGTACAGCGCTAAAAATAGCGCCTGTATACCGCCTGAAAAAACCGGCCCCATTCACTCCAGTGTGAAAGCCGGTGGGCTTTCACACTGGAGCGGTGCGCTAGCAGGACGGTAAAAAAAGTCCTGCTAGCTGCATCTTTGGAGCGGTATAGGAGCGGTGTATTTACCGCTCCTATACCGCTCGTTCCCATTGAAATCAATGGGAAACCGCGGGGATACCGCCCGCAAACCGCCGCTGCAGCGGCGCTTTGCGGAGGTTTTTAACCCTTTTGCGGCCGCCAGCGGGGGTTAAAACCACCCCGCTAGCGGCCGCATACCGCGGGTAAAGTTAGGTTATTTAGCGCTGCTTTACCGTCGCCGCCCCGCACCGCTCAGGTGTGAAAGCAGCCTTATTGGGACAGGCTTGCGATTTTATATTATTAGCAGTCTGCACAGCAGTTTTAGACACTCTGTAGAGCACAGCGCAACATATTTATATACACCTGTGCGTCCGCACAGATATATATAATAACAAATACAGGGGTCTAGTAAAATACATTTCTTAATTTAGGAAAAAATGAACAATAAAGTTGCCCTGGGCCCACCTGTTTAGCTGATGAAGTCTGGGCCCAGTACAACAGAACACAAAGTATGTATAAACAAAATAACTTTATTATTCAAATTCAATTAATGTCAGCAAGGAGTTAAAGTTTGACATATAACTAAACACAATTTTCTTTTTTTTTTTTGTGTTGAATACAGTGGATAGGGAGGAGAACATCTGTTTACTGTTATGGTTCAAAGTGAAATTAAAGTTAGTGTAGAATGGATAGCATTTTGTAATATTTCAGGCTTTTTGTTGTCATTTGTTTTCCATCAGTGAGAAGTCAGTATCTTCCCAAAATGTGTTTTTGAGCTGTGAAGTTGTCACATATCCCTCTAAGCCACACTCCCCACACCCTTTTCCATTAGAAGATACCCCCTTTATTCCTATTCTGGTGACAACCATTAAGTTTTGCTTTCTATCTCAATTTTTCTTGTGATGACTGTGGTTATTGGTGAATCACAATTGTAAATCAATTCTAATGAGGACACAAACAACAATAAACAGAAGGTCAAGGGAAATCTCTACAATTTTAGGGGAATGCCCTAATCCGGATCCGGCCTAAAACATAAGAGTATTTACTTTTGTTTTATTTCCTATTGGGAACTCAAAAGTTTTAGATTTGCCATCACCTTCAATCCCGCTAATAACGTTCACCAAGAGA
The DNA here is from genome assembly GCA_028564925.1 of Lithobates sylvaticus. Classification (NCBI taxonomy): domain Eukaryota; kingdom Metazoa; phylum Chordata; class Amphibia; order Anura; family Ranidae; genus Lithobates; species Lithobates sylvaticus. The sequence continues at coordinate 447,638,117 of CM053026.1, read as the reverse complement.
AGTAGAGAGGGTTATTCTACCTAAGGCTACTTTCACACTGGAGCGGTGGGGGCGCTGGCGGTAAAGCGGCGCTATATTTAGCGCCGCTTTACCGGCGTTTTAGCGGCGCATTGCGACCGCTCGCGGGGTGTTTTTACCCCCCGCGAGCGGCCGAAAAAGGGTCAATACCGCCCACAAACCGCCGCTGCAGCGGCGTTTTGCGGGCGGGTTCGGCGCGCTCCCCCATTGTTTTCAATGGGACCGGGCGCTATAGGAGTGGTAAATATACCGCTCCTATAGCGAGCCAAAGATGCGGCTTGCAGGACATTTTTGAGCGTCCTGCAAGCGCACCGCTTCAGTGTGAAAGCCCTCGGGCTTTCACACTGAAGATACAGCAACAGCTGTTTCGGGTCGGTTTGCAGGCGCTATTCTTAGCGCAATAGCGCTTGCAAACCGCCCCAGTGTGAAAGGGGCCTAATAGTGGCTATTCACAATCTGGTAAATTATTGATTTATTTTCTAAACAATCTGTTCCAATTTGAATAATCCATCTATAGTCAACAGCATATGTTAGTGATGGCGAACCTTGGCAGACCAGATGTTTTGGAACTACATTTCCCATAATGCTCAACTATACTACAGAGTGCATGAGCGTCATGGGAAATGTAGTTCCAAAACATCAGGGGTGCCAAGGTTCGTCATCACTGACCTATGTGATCAATATGCCACAGACAGGGAAGTATATTTTCATTGATCGTTATTGTGAAATACAGTTGTAACTACACTCTGTTTCTACTATGTAACCTCATAATCTCATTGATTAAAATACGATTGTCATAGGCATGCGGGGTCTGCCAGGTGTGTCCGGCACACCCTAATCACCCCGTGCAGCACAGATTCCCCCTGCTACTGACACCATCCACTGCTCTACTGACACCGTCCACTGCTCTCCTGACACCGTCCACTGCTCTCCTGACACCGTCCACTTTTTAATACATTTTAAAATGTTTGTTTACATATATTGATAAGTGTATATATATATATATATATATATATATATATATATATATATATATATATATATATATATATATATATATAGGGGTGCAACGGATCAAAAATCTCACGGATCGGATCGTTCCTCGGATCAGAGTCACGGATCGGATCATTTTTCGGATCAGCAAAAATAAAAAAGACAAATCTTGTTACACCCACCGGAGTTTTAGATTTCACTGTTATTTTCAACACAAAACGGAGCTTATATGCTTAAATACAGTATTTGTAAATCCGACGGACTGTTTAGATGTTAAATTTTAAAAGCAGCAGCAAACCTGCTGACATTACATGGTTGCTAATGTGACAGAACACCTCTGATTTTGACATTTAACATTTTGTTAAATGTGAAAATCAGAGGTGTTCTGTCACATTAGCAACCATGTAAGGTCAGCAGGTTTGCTGCTGCTTTTAAAATTTAACATATAATCAATCCGTCAGATTTACAAATACTATATTTAGGCATATAAGCTCCGTTTTGTGTTGAAAATAACTGTGAAATCTAAAACTCCGGTGGGTGTAACAAGATGTTCGCTTGCCCCCTTCTCACTCTATCATTACTGTGCAGGAGTGTGGGGTGTAGCAAGATGGCGGCGACAAAACGTCACTTCCTGACGAGACAGCGGCCGCCGCCCGTTGTACCAAGATGACCACCGCTCCGGAGCTAGGCCAAAGCTGCGGAGCACTCCGTGGATCACGTGGTGTACCAATCCAAACAGGTTGACCCGTTCGGATCACAGATCGGTGACGATCCGTTGCACCCCATATATACACACACACACACACACATGTGTGTTTGAGGTTTTGGGTGCACATCCTAATGCAATAGGCTACGGACACCTATGATGATTGTATTCCTGAACAAAGTATATCTGTGCTGCTAATTAGCATTAATGATCAATAATACTCTACCACAGTGAATTGACTCAAATTGGATTTGAATTGAAATGGAGTCCAAATTGATCAAAAGGAAACTTATGGCTATTCAATTGTTGCGTATTTGATCGAATCACACATCAATCAGATGGCCATCATAACCATGGTTCCAATCATTCCCTATTCTATTCAAACCTACAAAAAAAGTTTTTTCTTTCTGGATCTCTCCTTTAAAACCTCTCCTTACTAGGGATGGGGCCGGTGTTCGATTCAAACCCATGTTCGAATCGAACATCGGCCGTTCGTCCGCTCGTCGAGGGCAGAACTCCGAGGGCCGTTCGCATCAAATTCGTGTGATGCGAACAGTCCACAATGCACTGCGCCAGTCGCTGTCACTGTGGCCCCGCATGCTTGGCCAATCATAGAGCCAGCGGCGAGGAGAGCAATAATTGGCCACAGGCAGGATGCCTGTGGCCAATTATAGCTCAGGGGGTTTAGTACACGCCCCACACTATATAAGGACGCCACGCCGGCGGCCTTGTGTAGTGTGTTCCGGCTTGAGGAACAGTGACAGTGTACTGTACATGTACACACTATATGTGAATCCTTTCTGTGTGGGGAAAGTGTAGGGAAAGAGGAAAAATAGGCAGGGATAGTGTATTCTTCTCAGCCTTTGCTTGTGGGGAAAGTGTAGGGATAGAGGAAAAATAGGCAGGGATAGTGTGTTCTTCTCAGTGCTGTTCTCTACCAATCCAGCCATCTGCAGAAGTTAGTGTGTGTGTGTGTGCTGTGTGAGTATAGCACAGCAGTAGCACACTAAACCACCTTACACTGTATCTGCCCTGTTGTCACCTAAGACAGCCATCTGCAGGAGTTAGTGTGTTTTGTGTGCCTCCAGCACAGCACAGTATACACCAACAGTCCATGCTTACATACATACATACAGTATATACTTACAGTCCCTGTCTTGTTTGCACCGCCTGTATACTGCGGTTCAGAGTATACAGTATAGGGTTTTAGGTATAGGGTTTATTTTGGGTGCAGGGTTCCCCTTAATATCCATACAAGACCCAAAGGGGCTGGTCATAGGCTGGGGTAGGGGGGGATGGGGTAGCCATGCCATTTTTCTCAAGGATGACATTAAAGCCGCAAGCAGTTTTAAATTACTTCTTTTTTTCCTTTACAAATGTCATTTTGTGCAGGGACAGTTCTAAACACGGGAAACACATGTCACTTCACAGGCATACTTTAGACACCCCCCAGGTACCATATTTAAAGGAATATTTCACTTTTTTTTTTTCACTTTATGCATCATTAAAATCACTGCTCCAGAAAAAACGTCAGTTTTTAAAACTTCTTTTTGCATTGATACATGTCCCCTGGGGCAAGAGCCGGGTCCCCAAACCTTTTTTATAACAATAACATGCATATTGGACCGTTATAATTAGCACTTTAGATTTTGAACGTTCGCGTCCATTGTAACTAATAGGGTTCTAACGTTCGTGCAAAGTTTCGGTTCGTTCGCAGGTTCTGGTGCGAACCGAACCCGGGGGTGTTCGGCTCATCCCTTCTCCTTACCATTAAAATTTAATTTGTAGCCCAATCCTAGTCAATCATACCTGTCTGAATCCTACATGAAAATATAAAATGATATTTGTTAGTATGTGGCTAGTTCACAGCTATGTCAATGTCAACATGTTTTTTTACATTAACCACTTGCCTACCGTGCACGAAATATACAAGAAAAAGGGGGGCTCCTCTGAATACGTGTAAAAAAATTCAATTTTATTAAACAACAATATCCACTCACGTAGAGGTATACGAAGTCCCATTTAGGTCCTGCATGCTGGGCTGGGGAAGTGAGGAAGCTGCAAGTCTTTAGCAAAATCCACTTCACTTTTCTTTTTTTCTCCAGCTTTAAATCCTTATCCCAAGAATGTAGATGTAGCAGAGCGGAGTGAGGAGAAGAATTTTCCAGCAGTCTAGGTGCAGGTTTCTACAATAGTCCAGTCTGTGAGTGGGACATAATAGAGCCCATTTTGCAGAGCAGGGGTTCCAGTGGTAAAGTTCAGGGAGATGAGGAGGCATCAATGCCGGGACAGCGCCGGGGGATCGCTCAGGAAGCCGTCAGTCTCGCCAGGGAGATGTTTCAGAGACACGGCCGTGTGCTGAGCTGGCGAAAACGAGGCCTGGAGAGCAAACAGATGGCGTGACGTCACCGGTATGCGACGCGTTTCGGGATAGGCTAGCCACTTGTATGGGGGAGTGGCCGCATTCCTTTATCAAGCATCTTGGACTCTATTATGTCCCACTCACAGACTGGACTATTGTAGAAACCTGCACCTGCTGGAAATTCTTCTCCTCACTCCGCTCTGCTACATCTACATTCTTGGGATAAGGATTTAAAGCTAGAGAAAAAAAGAGAGCGAAAAAAAGAAAAGTGAAGTGGATTTTGCTAAAGACTTGCAGCTTCCTCACTTCCCCAGCCCAGCATGCAGGACCTAAATGGGACTTCGTATACCTCTACGTGAGTGGATATTGTTGTTTAACCACTTCCCGCCCGGTCAATAGCATATTGACATCCGGGAAGTGGTTTCGTTATCCTGACTGGGCGTCATATGACGTCCTTCAGGATAACAGCCACCGCGCGCCCGTGGGGGCGCGCATCGCGGCGATCGGTGGAGCGGTGTGTCAGTCTGACACACCGCTACACTGATCTCGGTAAAGAGCCTCTGGCGGAGGCTCTTTACCACGTGATCAGCCGTGTCCAATCACGGCTGATCACGATGTACACAGGAAGAGCCGTTGATCGGCTTTTCCTCACTCGCGTCTGACAGACGCGAGTAGAGGGGAGCCGATCAGCGGCTCTCCTGACAGGGGGGGGTCTGCGCTGATTGTTTATCAGCGCAGCCCCCCCTCAGATGCCCACACTAGACCACTAGGGAAGCCCCCAGGACCACCAGGGAAGCCCCCAGCATGTGGATGGCCAGGTACATCCCCCATGGCCATCCACATGTTAAAAAAAATTCAAAAAATATGCCAATCAGTGCCCACAGATGGGCACTGATTGGCACATCATATTTAATTTAAAAAAAAGTAAAAAAAAAAGGGATGCCCAGCAATGCCACCCATAAGTGTCATCAGTGCCACTCATCAGCGTCCATCAGTGCCACCTATCAGTGCCCATCTGTGCCCACCCATGCCCACCTATCAGTGCCCATGCATGCCACCTATCAGTGCCCATCCATGCCATCTATCAGTGCCACCTATATGTGTGCATCAGTGCCACCCATAAGTACCCGTCAGTGCCGCCTATGAGTGCCCATCAGTGCCACCTGAGTGCCCATCAGTGCCGCATACCAGTGCCACCTATCAATGCCCATCAGTGCCACCTATCAGTGCCCATCAGTGCCGCCTATCAGTGCCCCTCATCGGTGCCCCCTAATTGGTGCCACCTCATCGGTGCCCATCAGTGCCGCCTTATCAGTGCCCATTAGTGCCGCCTTATCAGTGCCCGTCATTGAAGAAGAAAACGCACTTATTTACAAAAAAAATTAACAGTGACAAAGAAAAACTTGTTTTTTTGCAAAATTTTCGGTCTTTTTTTGTTTGTTGCGCAAAAAATAAAAATCGCAGAGGTGATCAAATACCACCAAAAGAAAGCTCTATTTGTTGGAACAAAATGATAAAAAATTTGTTTGGGGACAGTGTAGCATGACCGCGCAATTGTCATTCAAATTGCGACATCGCTGAAAGCTGAAAATTGGCTTGGGCGGGAAGGTGTCTAAGTGTCTGGTATTGAAGTGGTTAATAAAATTGAATTTTTTTACACGTATTCAGAGGCGCCCCCCTTTTTCTTGTATATTTCTAGCTCACTGGAACCCGCTTTCTGGTTCTCTTGGGAGGCTGCCCTGACTGACCAAATGATACCTGTCCAGAGTATATATATGTATATACATATGCTATGACCATCCTTGGACTATCTGGTGATACTTTAAGAGGTATATACATTCGTGCTGAAGCGCCTTTTTTTACTTGTATTTTGTCTACCGTGCACAAACACCCCCTTCCTGCCCAAGCCATTTTTCAGCGCTGTCGCACTTTGAATGACAATTGCGTGGTCGTGCTACAAAAACACATTTTTTATCATCTTCTTCACACAAATAGAGTTTTTTTTACTTTTTTTCTGTCAGCAAATTTTGTAACTAAGTAATTTTTCACCTTAAATGATGTGCGCTGATGAGGCGGCACCAGTAGGCACTGATAGGCTGAACTGGTGGGCATTGATGAGGTGGCACTTATGGGCACTGATGAGGTGGCACTTATGGGCACTGATGAGGTGGCACTGATGAGGAGGCACTAATATGCCGGACTTATGGGCACCGATAGGTGGCACTGATAGGTGGCACTGATGGGCACTGTTAGGTGGCACTGATGGGCACTAATAGGCGGCACTGGTGGGGACTAATAGGCGGCAGTGGCAGGCACTGATAGGCGGCACTGGTGGGCATGGATAGGCGATATGGATAGGCGGTACAGATGGGCACTGATGGGCATTGATGGGTGGCACTGATGGGCGACACTGATGGGCATTGATGGACAGCGGTGATGGACATTGATGGGCAGCACTGATAGGCGGCACTAATTGCCAGCACTGACTGGCATGTCTAATGGGCACTGATTTGTGACACTTGTGGGCACTGCTTACTGGCATTGGTGGGCTCCGATCACTGGCATTAGTGGGCACTGTATGCTGGCATTGGTGGGAACTGTGATGTTACATTTTATTTATATATTGTAATCAGGGCACTGATGATCAGTGCCCTGATTACTTCCCTAACTGTCCCCTGTGAGGAGATGCTGCTGATCGGCTCTCCTCGCCTCACACACAGTCAGAGTGAGGCGAGGAGAGCCGATTACTGGCATCTCCGTGTTTACATGTGACCGGCTGTGATTGGACACAGCCGATCACATGGGCAAAAAGCCAGTGACAGATCGGGCTTGCACCGTGTCCTAGCAATGCGGTGCAGCCACGATCGCCACTCTGCGTGGGCGCATGGGAGCGGCTATTCCGTACCGCCATCATATGACGGTGGCCCGGAACAAGAGCTGCACCCCCCCCCCCCGCCGTCATTTAACAGTGGGCGGTCAGCAAGCGGTTAAGCAGGGGAATGGTAAATACAAAAAAGTTTGTCACGTGTATTTTATTTTTGTGAACTTCTGTATTGCATTTGCTACATGCTGAAGGTTTCTCCCTCACTTTGCGGGTTGCCATCTCACCTCTTTACATAGTAACATAGTTAGTCAGGTTGAAAAAAAGACACAAGTCCATCTAGTTTAACCAAAAAAAAATATATATATATATATCATACAATCCCATATACACAATCCTTCACCAATAGTCAATCCAGGGGGACGGGAAAAACCACAGCAAAGCATGCTCCAATTTGCTAAAGCAGGGGAAAAAATGCCTTCCTGATCCTGAGAGGCAATCAGATTTTCCCTGGATCAACTTTACCTATAAAGCCAAACACATATGAATTACACAGGTTCTGAGGCTAATTTAATGCAGATAAGGCACCAAGTGAGTTTAATTACCAGCTTAAATCAGCTATAGAACCTGTGTATTTAACATGTGTTTGGGTTTAAAGGGATGAGGTGGCAACCGTACATAACACGTGACTGCAAAATGTAGATCCTATGCACAAACGGACATTTACAGTATGCAGTTAGCGAGGTCAGAATCTTCTGATATCAAAACTTTATTTTAAGTTAGAGGATCTGAAAATACTACAGCTACTCGACAAGGCTGGCAGCAAGGTGAACAGAATTTTTAGGAGAGGTCAGCAATGTCAGCCTTCATATTAATGGCTCGTTCATACCAGTGTGCTGCAATAACACTACATGCATTGGTGTGCTGCAATTGAAATCATCACGACCGGAATCCCAAAGTATCTTCTCAACATATCTGTATTGCAGTGCACTGCACTAGAGGAAATGCCGCAGGAGTGATTATTTTTATTTTTTTGGTGTATTAAGCAGCCCACTCAAAATAGAAGGCTGCCTTACTGCAATACACATTAAAGTAGAACAAACAATGGCATATGGTCCCCCCTGAAGTCACACCAATATTGATTTTGAGGGGGACCCCAGGCAAAAAAAGACAATAAGGATCCCAGATTCTGATCATCCCACCCACAACCACCGAACCAGGGGTATGGGGAAAGGCCTTTGACCACATCAACATGCAGACATGGTGCTTTGCCAGGCCTCCCCTCCCCACAAGGTAGGGGTGGTGGGTAGCCATCTCATATTGAGGACATGTCGCCTGGTATGGTTCAGAATTGGAGGGAGCACATGGTTACTGCACCGGCTTTCCTTGCCAGGCAGGCTGCATGCTTTAATAAAGGTCAGGTGTTGATTTTCATTTCCACTTTTTTGCATGGGGTACCCCATTTAAAATCTAGAATAAGGGTCTATTGTAGATTTTGGAGAAACTTTTTTTTTTTTTTGCACAGCACCATTCAGTGTTTCCTGCATGGCACCTGTGCCAAAAGAGTGACTTACTGCGTTCACTAAGCAGGAGGGCATCTGCCCAGCACTGAACCCGGAAGCTAGTGTTTCACAGAGATAAACACAGTATCGGTGTGTCATAGTTGAAAAAAGACACAAGTCCATCAAATCCAACCAATGTGTGTGATTATATGTCAGTATTACATTGTATATCCCTGTGTGTTGCGGTCATTCAGGTGCTTATCTAATAGTTTTTTGAAACTATTGATGCCCCCCCCCTGCTTAAACCACCGCCTGTGGAAGGGAATTCCACATCCTTGTCGCTCTTACAGTAAAGAACCCTCTACGCAGTTTAAGGTTAAACCTCTTTTCTTCTAATTTTAGTGAGTGGCCACATGTCTTATTAAACTCCCTTCCGCGAAAAAGTTTTATCCCTATTGTGGGGTCACTAGTATGGTATTTGTATATTGAAATCATATCCCCTCTCAAGCATCTCTTCTCCAGAGAGAATAAGTTCAGTACTCGCAACCTTTCCTCATAACTAATATCCTCCAGACCCTTTATTAGCTTTGTTGCCCTTCTTTGTACTCGCTCCATTACAACCTTCCTGAGGACTGGTGCCCAGAACTGGACAGTATACTCTAGGTGCGGCCGGACCAGAGTCTTGTAGAGCGGGAGAATTATCTCTTTATCTCTGGAGTTAATCCCACTTTTTAATGCATGCCAATATTCTGTTGGCTTTGTTAGCAGCAGCATGGCATGCTATTGCTGAGCCTATCATCTACTAGGGCCCCCAGGTCCTTTTCCATCATAGATTCACCAGAGGTTCACCCCTAGTGAGTAGATTGCATTCATATTTTTGCCACCCAAATGCATTATTTTACATTTTTCTACATTAAACCTCATTTGCCATGTAGTTGCCCACCCCATTAATTTGCTCAGATCTTCTTGCAAGGTTTCCACATGCTGCGGAAAGTTATTGCCCTGCTTAGCTTAGTGTCATCCGCAAATACAGAAATTAATGTGTTTACCCCATCCTCCAGGTCATTTATCAACAGGATTGGTCCCAGCACAGAACCCTGGGGGACCCCACTTCCCACCCCTGACCATTCCAAGTACTCCCCATTTATCACCACCCTCTGAACTCGCCCTTGTAGCCAGTTTTCAATCCATGTACTCATCCTATGGTCCATACCAACGCACCTTTGTACAGTAAACGTTTATGGGAAACTGTGTCAAATGTGCCTACATGCACTCGCAGCCTACGTGACCAATTAACCACTTCCCTTAGTTAGTAGGCTGCAGGAAGGAAAGAAAAAAAAGGCTGTTTAACCACTTCCCACCCGGCCAATGTACATATACGGCCGGGTGGGAGCCGTCTACTTCTGAATGGACGTTCCGGAACGTCCTTCAGAAGTAGAGGGATCGCGCGCACGCGTGCCCGCGCAGCGGCGCGATCCCGATGCAGCCGTGTCACCCGGACACGGCGCATCTCGGATCGGCAGGAGGGCTCAGTGATATGCCCTCCTGATCACATGACGGCCGTGACGAATCACAGCCGTCATGTGATGTAAACAAACAGCCGGTTGCTAGGCAATCGGCGCTCCTCTCCTCACACGGAAGTCGTCGGTGAGGAGAGGAGAGCGGATAGCTGCAGCCGGCTGGTGATCAGTGAGTATTAGCTGTTTTTTTTACAGCTTTTTATTCACTGATCACCAGTGTAGTGTCCCCATAATAAAACACACATGTCCCCACAGTAAAACACACATGTCCCCACAGTAAAACACACATGTCCCCAAAACACACATGTCCCCAAAACACACATGTCCCCAAAACACACATGTCCCCAAATAATAAAAACACATGTCCCTCACATATGTCCCAGTAAAATAACATGTGCCAATGATTATCTGCACACATATGTACGTGATCTCCTGCACACCCCTTTTACATGATCATTTGCGTACATATGTCCTTGATCACACGAACCAATTATTATACACTTAACGGAATTTTTTTTACAAAAAACATGTAGCAGAATACATTTTGGCTTAAATTTATTACAAAATTTGATTTTATTGGATTTCTTTTAAAAAAGAAAGGAGAAAATATTGTTTTTTTTCAAAATTTCCGCTATGTTTTCGCTTATATCGCAAAAAATAAAAAACGGAGTCGCGAATAAATACCACCAAACTAAAGCTCTATTTGTGCGAACAAAATGATAAAAAATTTATTTGGTTACAGCATTGCATGACCGCGCAATTGTCATTGAAAGTGTGAGAGCACTGAAAGCTGAAAATTGGTCTGGGCAGGAAGGGTGCACAGTATTGTAGTGGTTAAAAAGTGACAGAGAGGGTGTTAAAAAACCTGCAAGGAAAACTCCCCCAAAAAAAACAAAAAATGCAACACAGCAATCACCAGCAGTCAAAAGCAAATCTTGTTCACACTTTCCACTCAAGGTTCCCACTGTTCAGCTTCCAACCAGCAAGTCATGTTCCTACCACCAGAGTGAAGTTTAAAAACAAACAGAAGAAACCAGTTCAACAAGTAAAATCCGCTCTTTGCTTATTTTGGTGAATGGTATAATGTTAGTTACTTTAGCCACTTTAAATACTTCTAGATACGGTAATATCCGGTCATATCCATTTGCCTTAGTAGCCCACCTGCTTCTTTTTATTATGATGTACTAAATATTAAGTTAGCATAGTTTGTCATTATTTATTACACTTTTCATTTGTATGCATAAACACAGAAATAAGGATAATGATTGTTATAATGTGGGGTAACATGTCATGAACACAAAGGTCATTGGTAAATCAGTCTAGAATGCCCAAGTTTTTGCATCAAAAAGAAATGATGGCGCTCATTCCCCTAAAACATAATATAATATGCACATGTATATTATACATATTTAATGAATAATTAATGCTGAATTCCATGCAAGCATATTTTTGCATAGTTACATTGGCCCAGCTTGGACCAATGCAAGTATGCATATGTCATGCCTGTAAGATTCAGATGGAAGCTGGAAATGTCTGTAGCGGGCATTGCTACTGTAGTGATCATGCTAGCTTATTTGCTAGTTTCCCATGCAGAGTGGATGCCTTTCTACTTATTGAACACAGGAGGTTGCTCGGGTGCTATTCAGAGAACACTTTGCATTTTCTTTTTTTTTTTAACCATAGATATTTATTAATTTCCACAGTGTACATGTGAAATAGAAATCATGTCTTACACAGGGCTTTTTTTCTCAGACAATAGGTGCAGGAACTCCCCTTTTCCGAGTCACCCCTTTTCCCTGCCCCCTACCCACCTCCGAGCACCGTCCCTTGGTTCCATCCCCTACCCACCTCCCAGTACCGTCCCTTTTAGACAATACAGAACCAAGTAATTTGTATGGAATTTGGTAATGATATCAAGAAAAGCAGTAAAATAGATCCCCTTCAGCCAGCAACAATAGATCCAACAATGTACCACCCACAACAATATCCCCCCCCCCCCCCCCAGCAACAATAGACTCCCGGCAGCATCAACAGATCCCTGCACAGCCAGCATTAATAGACTCTCTGGCAGCCATCAACAATAGACCCCTCCCCCAACAGTAGATCTCCTTTAGCAACAACTGACCCCCCAGCAACATAAGACCCACCCCTAGCAACAATATGTCCCCCACCAACAACAATAGACCTTCTCAGCAACAATAGACCCCCCTGCAAAAATAGATCCCCTCTGGCTAGAATAGATCCCCAGCAGCGAGCATCAATACCCTGCAGCACACCCCAGCACCCCTTGCCATTACATACAGTCAGTCAGTCCAGGAGGTGCCAGAACTGCCTTTCCCGCATTCCCGCTGAAAAAAAAGCCCTGGTCTTACAATATAATAAAGCTACAGAGTGGATACAGAAAATCAAACTTACTGTAAAGACATTGTTACTTTTGCTCGGGCTTCGTAAAAAAGATGCAGAGTAAGACCTCAACCGGAGGTATGGCCTGTCACCCCAAACGGGTACTCACTGTGATCAGGCTCACTATTAGCCTTATTCGGAGGGAGCCCACCTTGGACCTTATTGAGCGTCTCTGGATATAGGATGCATAGTAATTTCACTACATTAACTATTCAGAAATGAACAGTAAACTTCTCCTCTGGTGCACTTTGCATTTTTTTAATGGTTTAAAAGCATTCTTATTGGAAGAGGTGGAGATTATGACATCACCATCCTTCCTCTCCACCTTGTCCAATCAGAGAATGCTTTGCATTCTTTAGTAAAAGTCATAGTGTTTCCTGAAGGGGACCTGTGGCAAATTAGGGACTTCCTGTGTTCACTAAGCAGCAGGGCAGCTGCCCAGCATGGGACCCAGAAGCTAGTGCTGTAGTAGCAGTGTCTAACTAAGTGAATTCTGGCTTCCACTTGGATCTTCCAGGTCCCCCCCCCCCCCCCCCCAGGAGCCGCTTAAGTATGTTTAGTTCCGTACTTTGCATCTCAACCACAAGAACAGTCCCAACTCCTCTAGCACACCTAGTAAGCAGTGTTAGTGCAAAACACAGCAGTAGAAAAGAAACACAAACTGTGGTAAACCGGAAGGTGTACTTACTGAAGACCCTTTACCATACAGCAAACAGTAAATGGGTAACTAGTAGTCAAAAAATAACACAACTCTGGCTTATAATGGTATAACACGAAGCTACGGGTAAATTTCAAACAAAACAATCAAAACAGCTTAAATGAGTTTAATGCGGCTTATGTGCTCAGGCATGAAGGGGAACAGATCTGGCTTGCTAACAGTCAGTCTGTTTCCCTCGAATCCTGAAATCACAGATCCAGACAATGAACAGATGAAGCGATAGACCTCAATGCAAATTATCACTTTAAGAATGAATGTAATGCCGCGTACACACAAACTTTTGTGTGACCGTGTGTACGCAAGCCAAGCTTGAGTGCATTTTTCCGACGGAATTCCGCTCAAGCTTGGCTTGCGTACACACGGTCACACAAAGGTTTGCTGAACTTTCGACCGCCAAGAACGCGGTGACATACAACACTACGATGAGCTGAGAAAATTAAGTTCAATGCTTCCGAGCATGCGTCAAATTGTTTCCGAGCATGCGTCAAATTGTTTCCAAGCATGTGTAGGAATTTTGCACGTCGGAATTGGTACAGACGATCAGAACTTTTTCCGACCAAATAATAGAGAACCTGCTCTCAATCTTTTGCTGGGGGGAATTCGGCCAGCAAAAGTCCGATGGCGCATACACGCGGTTGCATTTTCCGACCAAAAGCTCTCATCGCCTTTTGCTGGCCGAATTTCCGATCGTGTGTATGGGGCATTAGAGTTCTTCCTTCGGAATAATCACTGTGATTATTATAGCAAAAAGGTCCTCACAATAGAGATATCCAGTTTCTTCGGCTACCCTGGCATTTGTGCACTTGATGTCCTGTTGAGCAGGATAAACAAAGTGTACTTGGAAGAAAGATAAACAAAGTGTACTTGTAAATAGGATAAACAAGGTGTACTTGGAAGTATTCTGAAGCTGTTGCAGGATCAGCACACAGTGAGGATTACAGCAGCCCCTCTGGTCCGGTCTGTCTTTCCCTGCCTCGTGGTGTGTCTCTCCCGCTCCCAGTCAGACAAGATGGAGTCCTCACTTCTCTCCTTGCCAGAGAATGTGTAGTCCTGTCCCCACAGGAAACCACTGGACCGATTCTGTTAGGGACTACATGTTTCACAATGTTTTGCTGCAATTCAGGTGGCTGTGCATTGGCTCCCTCCTCCCTGCTAATGAGGAAGCAGGGGAGGATGCAGAGTGAGAAGCTCTGTGTGTGTGTATCTCTGCTCAGTGAAAAGAGGAGAGGGAGGGGGGCACTCTCTCCCTTTAGTGAGAGCCTCAGTCAGCTTGGCATGGCCGCGGGAGATGCAGGGCACCTGCTACACATGCATACTTACATTGATCCAAGCTGGACTTTTGTAACTATACAAAATATGCATACCTATAATTTAGCTTTAAAATATATTGAACAGAATTATACTCTATTACAAAGAACAGTTGTACGAAATTGAGATAGTAGAATAAATATATTACATTAATCACTTTCCTTTCTGTCATACATTTCTCCAAAGCATATTGGTAAGCCTAACATCTTGCACTCATTGAAATGCAAAATACAGGAAACATCTGAAGGAAATCCAGGATATCCAGTGTTGTAGAGTAATTAATGTCAGACTAATTGAGACTGTTGATGAAAAAAAAATCATCATTGTGTATTGACTATACATTTTTGTTTGCATGATAGTGATGGAGAGAGTCCTAAATTATGCAGATCACAAGAAAGACTTTTGTGGGGAAGTGATAGATTTCACAATGGAAGCAGACGAAAATCAGGAAAAGGTATAGTACTTTTTACTTAAAATCTTACTAGAAAATCTAATTGGTATCTGCAGGAAATTATAGCTGTCCCTGAAACCAAGATAAAGAGCCAAACATATAGCATATTGCTTGAACAATTTATAAAATTGATTGAGATTTTTATTCATCCTGCTTTACCAAGGATCACTTGATGGATTTCCACTTAAATTTGGGTGCTTGCCGAGAAAAAGAAAATAACTGAAAAAAAATCTGAGAATTTGTCCAAAGCTCACCCTGCCACAGGAAAGTATGCCTTGCTGATTAAAACATTAGTACATATCCTTTGCAGATTTTGTTTATTTAGCTAGGTAAATGTTACTGTGGCAGAGTTAGTTTTGGAAAAATTGCCAGTAAAATTTATTTTCATTATTTTTTTTTGAGTTTTTAAAGGTATTTTTAGGCAGGATTATGCTTTTTAGGGCCTGGTTCACACCTATGCATCTAGTGCATTTTTAGTTTTGCAGAAACACACTACAGTAGGGTGACCAGATGTCCCCGGTTTCTGGGGACAGTCCCCGGACTGACCACGTCTGTCTCTAGACCACGTCTGTCCCTGGTATTGTCCCCAGCAGGGGTGGCGTAGGTGCTTGGCAGCTTGGGTATGTAACAGTCAGGGCAGAATGACCAGTAGGGGGCCCCATGAGCAGGGCAGGGTGATCAGGGCAGCGGGTAAGGGAAAGAACTTTTCTTTCAGCCAGAACGTCTGACAGCTCTGTCCTCTGCAAACTGACACACAGCGGTAGAGGAAGTTTTTGCACTGCTCACTTCCTCTACTTGCTTCTGTGTACTAGCTCTGGCCATCGGGCAGGGCATGTGTTGACAGGTGTCCTCGGCTTTTGTCCCCACCTGTCAGGCATGTATCACAGTGGCTGCATCACTGTGAAGCTGTGAGAGAGCTGCAAAGAGAAGCGTTGCGGGGTGGTTTTGCAGAGAAACAGGCAGCTGTGGGGAGGTTGGAGGTGTACTGCAGCGGTGTCAGCTAGGGGTGGGGGGATTTGTAAAGAGGTGAAAGTTGTGGATTAGGGAGTGGGGTTGTAAATACTTAAGAGCTGTGGGGGGAGAGGGGATGAATAGGCAAGGGCTGTGAGGGAAAAGGTGGGTTGGGGGTGTTGTGCCGAGCTGAAAGTGGTGGGGGGGCTTAACGGGCTGTTATTTTTGCAGAGGTAATAATTTTGGAGAGAAGGGGGGGTTGTGCAGAGAAACAGCTATGAGGAGGTTGGAGGTGTTGTCCATTGGTGATGGGTGGGGAGGGCAGGATGTGTAGAGATAAAGATGGGGTGTTGAAGAGAGATGTGGATTGGGGTAAGCTATAGATATAGGGGTGTAGAAGTGAAATGTGGAAGGGGGACAAGGATAAGCTTTAGTGTCGGATGCAGAGGTTAGTTGTGGACTGAGGGTGTAAATTGTGGACTGCAGATGCAGAGGTGGGTTATTTACAGGTTTGTGGAAGCTGCTAAGGGGAACTGTGGACAGTGGTGCACAGTTGAGCTGGTGACTGTGGGAGAAGAGGGGAACTGTGGACTGGGTGATAAGAGGAGAACTGTGGACTGGAGGAGAAAAAGGGGAGCTGTGTACTGGAGTAGAAAAGGGGAGCTGTGGACAGGTGGACAAGAGGGGAGTTGTGGACTGGGGGAGGAAAGGGGAATTCTGGACTGTGGGAGACAGTGGCGGAATTACCAGGGTCGCACCGGTCGCACTTGCGACTGGGCCCTGGAGTTCTGCCCATGTGGGGGGGCCCAGCAACCCCGGATGTGGCTCCGGGGGTTGCTGGCTGCAGTTATGAGCAGAGAGCGTCTATTACACTCTCTGTCACACTGCTCGGACCCCGCACTGACAGCCCCCCCTCCTCGCACGGACGTCGGAGAGGAAAGAGATACAGAGAGCAGGATCTTCTCCTCCCACCCACCTCGTGTGTATCCCCGTGGCCCCGCCCACATTCCATTCCTTGGCAGCTCCGTGCTTCGCAAAGGGAAACTCCAGTAGCCTGCAGGTAGATAGTGGAGGAAAGGCCAGCTTGTACTATGGATGCTGCAACCCTCCACAGAGGATCCACAGCTCTCCAGGTCAGCCAATCGTTTTGCTTCCTAATTAAACTTCTCAGTGAAAAGAAAGCAGCACACAGGTGGGTCAGTCATTGATGGGACTGAGTGTGTTGTCCCCTCCAGAGCCCCTCAACCAACACAGCAGCCCACTGGGGTTTCCCTAGTGTGGTACACTACAAGGCCCAGCATGCTCTGTCAGCCTATGGCTACTTTCAGACTGGGGCAAGCATCGGCAGTAAAGCGGCGCTATTTTTAGTGACGCTTTACCGTCGTTTTAGTGACACTATTCGGCTGGTACCGGGGCGGTTTTGACCCCTGCTAGCGGCCGAAAAAGGGTTAAACACGCCCGCAAAGCGCCACTGCAGCAGCGGTTTGGCGGCGCTGCCCCATTGTTTTCAATGGGCAGGGGCGATTTAGGAGCGGTGTATACAGCACTGCAAAGATGCAGGACTTTTTTTTTACCGTCCTGCAAGTGCACCACTCCATTGTGAAACCCCTCTGGCTTTCACACTGGAGAGACAGGAGAGGCTCTATACAGGCGCTATTTAAAGTGCTGTATCGCCTGTAAAGTTCCTCAGTGTGAAAGTAGCCTTAGTGTATGTATAGCACAGGCTAGCTGACCAATCCAGAGCCCAAGCCTCCATCTATGGTAAGGGAAGTGTCCCCCCCACCCTTCCTCTCTTATCTCACCAGCCTCTTATGTAAGGGAGAGCTCTGTGGACTGTAATGTAAAGGGGGACTCTGATGTACGTGGGGGCTTTGGTGAGCAGAGACCCCCTTACATCAGGATTCCCAGAGCACCCCTTACATCAGTTTCCCTTTACATTACAGTCCACAGAGCTCCCCCTTAGGGCCCTTTCACATGGGCGGACTCTGCCAAGCAAATCCACCTGCTCAGTGGGGGATCTCTCCGCTGATCCCCACTGAGCAGGCAGATGACATGTCCATGTCTGCTCCACTTGTGCAGAGTGGACACAGACTGCTGTTATCTATGGACCGGTCTTGACTGTCATTCAATCCGCTAGAGGGATGGGGAGTGGATCTTCATCCATCTGTTTTCATTAAAAAAGAAGAGATAGTGGCGCGCAAAATTACACTAAATATTTAAAAGACAAGAGACTGACGGATAATAGACCTAGAAATGTCAGTTAAAAGCTCCGGGTAGGTAATAAAGCATACATATGATAAAAAAATATCCAGCAATGGTGCGTAAAGTAGTGTGATAAAACCAAATCATGTGGTAAAAGCAATCCTGGTTAAAAATACATCATAAAAATCGCATGGTGTGACTGGATAAAGTAACAGTGCATCCAAGTGTATATAAAATCAGTGATGTGATATACAAAACGTGGTGAAGCTCCTTCAAAGCGTATGATGTGTATCCAATAAATAGTGAGAAGGGGGTGATCCAAACGAATAAAATCAATATATCATAAGAGTGATACAAGGACTTAAGTGATATAAAGTGCAACAAAGCAAAGGAGACTGAAAAATCTCAAATGCCAGAGTGAAAGAAAAAACTTATGATAATAACAGATCCGTGCCAGCTAAGACGTAGTGGCAGACTGGAGTGAAAGGATAAATGCAAATGCTAAAATGGTGAATAGCGATTAAAAAATCGCAAGGTAAAAAAGTCCAAATAAGAAGTCCATATATAGCATAAGTACAAGGTGAATTTGGTATCTTCTATCCAACAACAGGCAAAATATCTGTGCTGAGGTGTCCAGTGGTGATAAGGGATAAAAATATAAATCCTGTGCAGTGATCCGTGTGTATTTCTCGTGCAATCCTAATGGGGATATGGGTGGCCCCTTACCTTACAGCTGTAAGGTTACAGCAGTATAGTATGGGTCTTTGTGGTCATAGGTGACCGTCCTCTCGGGGATGTCCTTCTGGTTTTTCAAATTTCGGTCCCAGGTAATCTCTCTGTCTGTGTGTTCCGTGTAGTTCCCTTCAGCTTGTCCAGGCAGGGATATGGAGGGGGGGGGGGGGGGGGGGGGTGGGGGGTTGGTTTTCACCTCAGTATGCACATAAAATAAGATTGCCTCATAGTGTAGTATGTAAATGATAAACGAGCATTTATTACAATCAAAACAGTTAAGTAAAATGGGTACTCACATTAGACAGTGAATACAAGAGCAGGGTAAAAACGAGCTTCGAGCTCGGTGGCGTCACTTCCGGTAGATCACGTGTCCCGACGCGTGTTCGTCACTGGTCACGTGACTTCATCAGGGGTACCTAGTGCCTCTACCAGGGTCTTTAAATAGGCTGTGTAATAATCAATTAGCGGCCATTTTTTCGTAGCGCCGATCACCGGAAATGGTCACAGATACGTCGCCGGAAATGGAACGGTGGCCATTTTAGTGGTGGTTAGGCCGCACAACAAATGTGATGAGGTGTCAGCAGAGTATGTAAAAACAAAGCCAGAAACGGCGATGGTACACTCTGACTGATACAGGGGTGCATAACGATAGCTGGCAAAGCAGCTAAATGTATAATATGAGTTACGGCCATATAATAACATCTAAACATGTAATAAAGCAGAGGTTGATAATAAAAAAGACATAAATAATGATAAAAACGCCGGTAGCAGTATTTCTCCATACTGTGTATAAAAATGGGGAAAGTGCGTCTCAGTAAAATGGATAAATGGGCAGGGTAAAAATTATGGATAATAAGTATTAGAATGCGAGGAGACGTAAAAAATATATATATATGTAAAATATATATATAAAATATAAAAGTAGAGTAAAATATACCGGAAATGACGTCAGAATAATACATGAAGTACATTAATGCGGTAATACATAGTGGTAGAGTCTGTGAGTGAAACAACAAGGTGACAGAGTAAAGCTGTGAAAGGGTCAGAGACCTCCAAAGTGCAGACATATTCCAGGATTAAATAATGGGGACACCTTAATCTGCATGGGTAAAAAGGATCAAGGGGGATCAAGTAAGTAATTAAGCTGTATATAAAAATATATATATATATATATATAAATAAATATACAGCTTAATTACTTACTTGATCCCCCTTGGTCCTTTTTACCCATGCAGATTAAGGTGTCCCCATTATTTAATCCTGGAATATGTCTGCACTTTGGAGGTCTCTGACCCTTTCACAGCTTTACTCTGTCACCTTGTTGTTTCACTCACAGACTCTACCACTATGTATTACCGCATTAATGTACTTCATGTATTATTCTGACGTCATTTCCGGTATATTTTACTCTACTTTTATATTTTATATATATTTTACATATATATATTTTTTACGTCTCCTCGCATTCTAATACTTATTATCCATAATTTTTACCTTGCCCATTTAGACGCACTTTCCCCATTTTTATACACAGTATGGAGAAATACTGCTACCGGCGTTTTTATCATTATTTATGTCTTTTTTATTATCAACCTCTGCTTTATTACATGTTTAGATGTTATTATATGGCCGTAACTCATATTATACATTTAGCTGCTTTGCCAGCTATCGTTATGCACCCATGTATCAGTCAGAGTGTACCATCGCCGTTTCCGGCTTTGTTTTTACATACTCTGCTGACACCTCATCACATTTGTTGTGCGGCCTAACCACCACTAAAATGGCCACCGTTCCATTTCCGGCGACGTATCTGTGACCATTTCCGGTGATCGGCGCTACGAAAAAATGGCCGCTAATTGATTATTACACAGCCTATTTAAAGACCCTGGTAGAGGCACTAGGTACCCCTGATGAAGTCACGTGACCAGTGACGAACACGCGTCGGGACACGTGATCTACCGGAAGTGACGCCACCGAGCTCGAAGCTCGTTTTTACCCTGCTCTTGTATTCACTGTCGTGCGCATCGACGTCACGTACATGCCGCACGAGCGGCGTCATTGTTTGGCGCCGCTTACCCCTGCTGCAATATCCAGCTGGCCGTTGTAAGGACGGGGACGTCTTTGGCGCCATTGGCGCTCGTGCTCTCCCCGCCCGTCACCGTGCCTACGTGACGCTGGTTGGGTGTGCCCTATATAGCTGGCCCCCTCGGAGGTCCCCATCCACCATGCACTGGACAACCGGCTTGTACTGCTCGCTGTATCGCACAGGCACCATCCACATCGGCCAACACAAGGTAACATCACATGCCACATTTTTTTCACACACTTCACCTTTTGTTTTGTTTTGTTTTTGTTTTTTACACTTGCCTACATATATTCTTTTTATCACTAACTTACTTTCTTACATACATTCTTTCACTAACCATCACCCCCCTCTCTCCCTCACATTTATACCTCACTCCACACTTATCCACTCACCTCACTCAGTTTTTTCTTTTATATATACTTCACTCCATTCACTCTCCTAGCCAGTTAGTACAGCCGGTATGTACCATTTATTAAGATCTTCTTAATAATATTTTCTAAATACTCTACAGATTGTTCGCCAAGAATAGGCTCAATACTCCATATACCTACCAATGTTGGCTGGGGACCCTCCGATGTGTGGCCTGTTGTGTGTGGGCGCATCTACCTCAGCTCCGGGTGAGATTCGGCTGGGCTGCTCCTGCTGTGCGGGATTGTTGGGGCTCACCGTCCTAGTGGGATGTAGGTTTGTGGACTCCATTACTTTTTTGTCTTTTTGGTCCATTATACATATAATTCCTTTTTATTCTGTACTCCATGGGATATTTCCCACATTTTGACGTTTTGGCGACTAAGTATTTTTTACTATTATTCATTTTCAGACATGATTACCTGCTCCTGATGAGTCGGTTAACCGACGAAACGCGTCGAGCCCGTGGGGATATCTTTCCCCACCTTCACCCCTATCTCTACGAATCTTGACTGTATATTTTTAGTTGCATTTATTTAGTATGCAAAACTTTTCCCACTATGGCAATTATGTTTTTATATTTCATTATATGTATATTATGTATCTTTAAAGACGTTCTGTATTTGTATTCAATCATTGTTTGACACACATCATGCTGTGTAATTTGACAACCAATGTACATTAAATATTTAATTGTACATGAATCCAATGTTGAGTTCAGCCTCATTTAAAGTCCCACTCTCCTTCCAAATTTTCGTATTCAAAATAGGGATGGAGGCGCACCACCCCCCTTTCCTTGTGCGCCTCATCTAAAGTCCCAGTATATGGAGATATACATTCCCCCTTTTTTCTCTTGTATACAATCCCCGGGATGGAGGCAGAATTTCAACACATGGGGTGACATACAGCCACCCCTTTTAACTACTACTTATCGACCCATTTTATGGCCGTGTTAATACTTATGCATATTTACACTATATTTAATTTTTTATAATTTATATACTTCAGTCTCACATCCTTCCCACCCCATGTGGACTCTGTTCCCCATGCCTGCATTGCGGGGGCTGCCTTTGTCTCTCTTCCCCTCGGAGCTGCGATTCGCACCAGTCGCCGCCCCCTGCCGCCCCCTTGCTTACTGGGTGCCATGGGGACGACGCCTCGTGCGCATCGACGTCACGTACATGCCGCACGAGCGGCGTCATTGTTTGGCGCCGCTTACCCCTGCTGCAATATCCAGCTGGCCGTTGTAAGGACGGGGACGTCTTTGGCGCCATTGGCGCTCGTGCTCTCCCCGCCCGTCACCGTGCCTACGTGACGCTGGTTGGGTGTGCCCTATATAGCTGGCCCCCTCGGAGGTCCCCATCCACCATGCACTGGACAACCGGCTTGTACTGCTCGCTGTATCGCACAGGCACCATCCACATCGGCCAACACAAGGTAACATCACATGCCACATTTTTTTCACACACTTCACCTTTTGTTTTGTTTTGTTTTTGTTTTTTACACTTGCCTACATATATTCTTTTTATCACTAACTTACTTTCTTACATACATTCTTTCACTAACCATCACCCCCCTCTCTCCCTCACATTTATACCTCACTCCACACTTATCCACTCACCTCACTCAGTTTTTTCTTTTATATATACTTCACTCCATTCACTCTCCTAGCCAGTTAGTACAGCCGGTATGTACCATTTATTAAGATCTTCTTAATAATATTTTCTAAATACTCTACAGATTGTTCGCCAAGAATAGGCTCAATACTCCATATACCTACCAATGTTGGCTGGGGACCCTCCGATGTGTGGCCTGTTGTGTGTGGGCGCATCTACCTCAGCTCCGGGTGAGATTTGGCTGGGCTGCTCCTGCTGTGCGGGATTGTTGGGGCTCACCGTCCTAGTGGGATGTAGGTTTGTGGACTCCATTACTTTTTTGTCTTTTTGGTCCATTATACATATAATTCCTTTTTATTCTGTACTCCATGGGATATTTCCCACATTTTGACGTTTTGGCGACTAAGTATTTTTTACTATTATTCATTTTCAGACATGATTACCTGCTCCTGATGAGTCGGTTAACCGACGAAACGCGTCGAGCCCGTGGGGATATCTTTCCCCACCTTCACCCCTATCTCTACGAATCTTGACTGTATATTTTTAGTTGCATTTATTTAGTATGCAAAACTTTTCCCACTATGGCAATTATGTTTTTATATTTCATTATATGTATATTATGTATCTTTAAAGACGTTCTGTATTTGTATTCAATCATTGTTTGACACACATCATGCTGTGTAATTTGACAACCAATGTACATTAAATATTTAATTGTACATGAATCCAATGTTGAGTTCAGCCTCATTTAAAGTCCCACTCTCCTTCCAAATTTTCGTATTCAAAATAGGGATGGAGGCGCACCACCCCCCTTTCCTTGTGCGCCTCATCTAAAGTCCCAGTATATGGAGATATACATTCCCCCTTTTTTCTCTTGTATACAATCCCCGGGATGGAGGCAGAATTTCAACACATGGGGTGACATACAGCCACCCCTTTTAACTACTACTTATCGACCCATTTTATGGCCGTGTTAATACTTATGCATATTTACACTATATTTAATTTTTTATAATTTATATACTTCAGTCTCACATCCTTCCCACCCCATGTGGACTCTGTTCCCCATGCCTGCATTGCGGGGGCTGCCTTTGTCTCTCTTCCCCTCGGAGCTGCGATTCGCACCAGTCGCCGCCCCCTGCCGCCCCCTTGCTTACTGGGTGCCATGGGGACGACGCCTCGTGCGCATCGACGTCACGTACATGCCGCACGAGCGGCATCATTGTTTGGCGCCGCTTACCCCTGCTGCAATATCCAGCTGGCCGTTGTAAGGACGGGGACGTCTTTGGCGCCATTGGCGCTCGTGCTCTCCCCGCCCGTCACCGTGCCTACGTGACGCTGGTTGGGTGTGCCCTATATAGCTGGCCCCCTCGGAGGTCCCCATCCACCATGCACTGGACAACCGGCTTGTACTGCTCGCTGTATCGCACAGGCACCATCCACATCGGCCAACACAAGGTAACATCACATGCCACATTTTTTTCACACACTTCACCTTTTGTTTTGTTTTGTTTTTGTTTTTTACACTTGCCTACATATATTCTTTTTATCACTAACTTACTTTCTTACATACATTCTTTCACTAACCATCACCCCCCTCTCTCCCTCACATTTATACCTCACTCCACACTTATCCACTCACCTCACTCAGTTTTTTCTTTTATATATACTTCACTCCATTCACTCTCCTAGCCAGTTAGTACAGCCGGTATGTACCATTTATTAAGATCTTCTTAATAATATTTTCTAAATACTCTACAGATTGTTCGCCAAGAATAGGCTCAATACTCCATATACCTACCAATGTTGGCTGGGGACCCTCCGATGTGTGGCCTGTTGTGTGTGGGCGCATCTACCTCAGCTCCGGGTGAGATTCGGCTGGGCTGCTCCTGCTGTGCGGGATTGTTGGGGCTCACCGTCCTAGTGGGATGTAGGTTTGTGGACTCCATTACTTTTTTGTCTTTTTGGTCCATTATACATATAATTCCTTTTTATTCTGTACTCCATGGGATATTTCCCACATTTTGACGTTTTGGCGACTAAGTATTTTTTACTATTATTCATTTTCAGACATGATTACCTGCTCCTGATGAGTCGGTTAACCGACGAAACGCGTCAAGCCCGTGGGGATATCTTTCCCCACCTTCACCCCTATCTCTACGAATCTTGACTGTATATTTTTCGTTGCATTTATTTAGTATGCAAAACTTTTCCCACTATGGCAATTATGTTTTTATATTTCATTATATGTATATTATGTATCTTTAAAGACGTTCTGTATTTGTATTCAATCATTGTTTGACACACATCATGCTGTGTAATTTGACAACCAATGTACATTAAATATTTAATTGTACATGAATCCAATGTTGAGTTCAGCCTCATTTAAAGTCCCACTCTCCTTCCAAATTTTCGTATTCAAAATAGGGATGGAGGCGCACCACCCCCCTTTCCTTGTGCGCCTCATCTAAAGTCCCAGTATATGGGTAAATATACATTCCCCCTTTTTTCTCTTGTATACTTATGCTATATATGGACTTCTTATTTGGACTTTTTTACCTTGCGATTTTTTAATCGCTATTCACCATTTTAGCATTTGCATTTATCCTTTCACTCCAGTCTGCCACTACGTCTTAGCTGGCACGGATCTGTTATTATCATAAGTTTTTTCTTTCACTCTGGCATTTGAGATTTTTCAGTCTCCTTTGCTTTGTTGCACTTTATATCACTTAAGTCCTTGTATCACTCTTATGATATATTGATTTTATTCGTTTGGATCACCCCCTTCTCACTATTTATTGGATACACATCATACGCTTTGAAGGAGCTTCACCACGTTTTGTATATCACATCACTGATTTTATATACACTTGGATGCACTGTTACTTTATCCAGTCACACCATGCGATTTTTATGATGTATTTTTAACCAGGATTGCTTTTACCACATGATTTGGTTTTATCACACCACTTTACGCACCATTGCTGGATATTTTTTTATCATATGTATGCTTTATTACCTACCCGGAGCTTTTAACTGACATTTCTAGGTCTATTATCCGTCAGTCTCTTGTCTTTTAAATATTTAGTGTAATTTTGCGCGCCACTATCTCTTCTTTTTTATTCCACTTGGGTTCAGACATTTCCTTTAAGTGTGCGCAGCATTCCTTTAGTTATTGTTCGTTGTGCTGGCGCAGGATTAACCCTTCTAACTTTTCATCTGTTTTCATTGGAGCGGATGAAGGCAGGTGTAAATGGACACGTCTGTTTACATCCGCCTCCCCATACAAAACAATGGGTGGTCCGATCAGTTCAAATGTGTAAAATATGCCAGAAATGGGTCCCGCTGCAGGACCATAATCAAGGGCCCCGCGATGGGAGAAAAGGACACCAGGATCATTAGAAAGGGACCCGGGACCAGAGGTCTGGGGGCCCTTCATGGTTCCTTGCACCGGGGCCCTGAAGGTTCTAGTTACGCCTCTGGTGGGAGAAGAGGGGAGTTGTGGACTGGAGGAGAAGAGGAGAGTTGTGGACTGGAGGAAAAGAGGGGAGCTGTGGACTGGGGGACAAGAGGGGAGCTGCGGACTGGGGGACAAGAAGGGAACTGTGGACTGGGTGATAAGAGGGACTGTGGACTGGAGGAGAAAAGGGGTGCTGTGGACTGGGGGAGAAAAGGGGAGCTGTGGACTGGGGGAGAAAAGGGGAGCTATGGAATGGTGGACTAGAGGGGAGCTGTGGACTAAAGGAGAAAAAGAGAGCTTTGAACTGGGTGAGAAGAGGGGAGCTGTGGACTGGGGGACAAGAGGGGTGCTGTGGACTGGGGGACAAGAAGGAAGCTGTGGACTGGACAAGAGGGGAGCTGTGGACTGCAGGAGAAAAGGGGAGTGGTGGACAAGAGTGGAGCTGTGGACTGGGGGCAAAGAGGTGAGCTGTGGACTGGGGGCAAAGAGGTGAGCTGTGGACTGGTGTAGAAAAGGTGAGCTGTGGACCGGGGTACAGAGGTGATTATTGAAGGGGTAGGCGCAGAGGTAAGTAAAGAGGTGTGCAGCGGTGAGCAATAGATGGTTTCTTTGGGGGAAGGGGAGGGGGGTATAAGTACCGTCAGAGGCGGCTCTCTAATTAGGCAAATTAGGTGGTCGCCTTAGGCCTCGCCCCCCCACAGGGACCTCGCGGCCGCCTAATTTGCCCATACCGCAACCCCTATGATTTGCCGGGACCGCCCTGCATTCTCGTCCCGAAGTCCAGGCGAATCAGATTTCTGCAATGCCCGCGGCTTGTGCGGGGTGTCTCCGTTTCTGCACGCCGCGAGCTACACTCCACTCCGCTGTGCATTGCAGCTGGGATCTCTTCCCAGCTGCCCAACACACACAGTGCACTGCGGAGCGGAGCGAACTGAACCCGCCCCTCCTTCCTGTGCTGTGATGTTTTCCTGTGCACAGAGGAGGAGGAGGGAACGAGTCACACCACTCACCGAGAGCTGCGCTGGTCTGAGGTCTGTGTAATCTAAAAGTCTTGGAGGGGAGGGGGGCATGAAAAAGAGGGCGACGGAGGGGGGACAAGCAAAGAGTTAACTTGGAGCGATTTGGGGGAGAGGATATCGATCCACCCCACCCCAATCCCATCCTGGCTCCATCCACCCCACTCCAATCCCGGCTCCATCCACCCTCATGATCCAATCCCGGATCCATCCATCCCCCCCGATCCAATCCCAACTCCATCCATCCAATCCAAACCACCCTGGCTCCATCCACCCCACCCCAGTCCCATCCCAGTTCCATCCATCCCACCTCAATCCCACCCCAGCTCCATCTTTCCCCCCAATCCAATCTCAGCTCCATCCATCCCCCCATACCATCCCGGCTCCATTCACCCCACCCCAATCCCATCACGGCTCCATCCATCCCACCCAATTCTATTCCGGCTCCATCCATCCCCCGATCCATTCCCAGCTCCATCCATCCACCCCAATCCCATCCCGGCTCCATCCATCCCCCGATCCAATGCCAGCTCCATCCATCCCCGATCCAATTCCAGCTCCATCCACCCCCCCCATACTATCCCAGCTCCATCCACCCCTCCCCAATCCCATCCTGGCTCCATCCATCCCCCTGATCCAATCCAATTCCCATCCCCCATACAATCCCAGCTCCATCCACCCTACCCCCATCCCATACACCCCACCCCAATCCAATGCCGGCTCCATCCATTCCCCCCAATACCATCCCGGCTCCGTCCACCCCCCATTCCATCCCAGCTCTATCCATTCCCCGATCTCATCCCGGCTCCATCCATTCCCCCGATCCCATCCCGGCTCCCTCCATCCCCTCAATCCCATCCTGGCTCCCTCCATCCCCCCGATCCCATCCCGGCTCCATCTACCACCCCTATCCCATCCTAGCTCTATCCATCCCCCTATCCCATTCTGGCTCCATCCATTACCCTAATCCCATTTCAGCTCTATTCCCTCCCTCAATCCCATCCCTGCTCCATCCATTGTGACAGGTTAAGGAGGGAGAGCCACACCAACACACTAGCCTGCTAAGTGCAGGGGGTGACACCATGTTCTACCGCACCAGGTGACACCAACCCTATTGGCGCCACTGTGTGCTAGGGGGGACTTTAGGACTTGTGCTACAAGGGGGCTTGGATATGAAATCAACCCCCCAGCACATATCTTCTCCCCTCCCAAAGCCCCCCTAGCACATATCCTCCCCCCAATCAAACATATGCTGTCTGCCACAAAGGGGGTGGCATCCATTTGATGGGCACAGTGGCTGCATTTGATGGTACAGTGGCTGCATTTTATGGGCACAGTGGCTGCATTTGATGGACACAGTGGCTGCACTTTATGGAACAGTGGTTGCATTTAATGGGCACAGTGGCTGCATTTAATGGGCACAGTGGCTGCATTTGATGGGCACAGTGGCTGCATTTGATGGGCACAGTGGTTGCATTTGATGGGCACAGTGGCTGCATTTGATGGGCACAGTGGCTGCACTTCATGGGCACAGTGGCTGTATTTGATGGGCACAGTGGCTGCACTTCATGGGCACAGTGGCTGTATTTGATGGGCACAGTGGCTGCAATTGATGGTTTTCTTTTTTTTTTTTCAGTTTGTTTGCACCCCCCCCCCCCCCAAGAATTGTGCGCACCAGCCGCCACTCTGATCTCTTGTATCATCTCTGCAGTCTCTGACCATCTCCTGTATCACGTCTGCAGTCTCTGATCATCTCCTGTAGTATGTCAGCACTAGGGATGGGCCCGGTGTTCGATTCAAACCCATGTTCGAATCGAACATCGGCCGTTCATCTGCTCGTCAAAAACAGAATTCTGAGGGCCGTTCGCATCAAATTCGTGTGATGCGAATGGTCAACAATGCACTGCGCCAGTCGCAGTGCATTGCTGGCTGATGATTGGCCAAGCATGAACAGAACTACTGCTCCTTGACGCAAACCAAAGGAAAAAGACGAAGACTCCTTGGACACCACCAACCATCCTGGGACAGACCATCCTCCCAAGCACCAAAGCCAAAATCCTCGGAGTAATCTTTGATGCAAAGATGACCATGGAGGCACAAATAGGATCTGTGATTAGCGGATCCCACCATCTCCTTCGCCTGCTACGCAGACTCATTCCCTTCATCCCGGAAAAGAAAAAAGCAGTAGTAGTAGGAACTATCATAAATTCGCGTCTCGACTACGCACACTCCCTCTACATAGGATTACGGGATTACCAGATTGCGCGCCTTCAAATTGTCCAAAACACAGCAGCGAGATTAGTCACCGGAAAGAAACCTTGGAAATCCATCTCCCCATCCCTAAGGACCCTCCATTGGCTCAAGGTAAAAGACAGGATCACATTCAAGACCCTCTGCCTCACCCACAAATGTACACAAGGAAATGCTCCTCAATACCTTTGTGAGAAAATAGAAAAATACATACCAAATCGCAGCCTTCGATCAATAAACCAAAACTGCCTTCTCATCCCCAAAGCCCGCTACAAATCAAAGGGAGAACGAAGATTCGCAGTACAGGGACCTCATCTATGGAATGCTTTACCGAACAACATCCGCTTGGAAGAAAACCATCAGGCTTTCAGGAAAAAACTCAAGACCCACCTCTTCTAAATATGGCATCACAACAAGAGCAGACAAGCGACTTGAGGCGATTCAGTTCGCATTTGCAGCACTATACAAATCATTCATTCAATCATAGAGCCAGCGGCGAGGAGAGCAATAATTGACCACAGGCAGGATGCCTGTGGCCAATTATAGCTCAGGGGGTTTAGTACACGCCCCACACTATATTAGGCCACGCGCCAGTGTGTTGGGAACAGTGTCAGTGACAGACTGTACTGTACGGTGTACACACTATATCTGCTTGTGATTCATTTTTGTGTGGGGAATAGTGTAGGGATAGTTTATTCTTCTCAGTGCTGTTCTCAATCTCTACCAATCCAGCCAGCTGCAGGAGTTAGTGTGTGTGCATGCTGTGTGAGTATAGCACAGCAGTAGCACACTAAACCACCTTACCCTGTATCTGCCCTTCTGCCCTGTTGTCATCTAAGGCAGCCATCTGCAGGAGTTAGTGTGTGTGTGCTGTGTGACTATAGCACAGCACACTAAACCACCTCACCCTGTATCTGCCCTTCTGCCCTGTTGTCATCTAAGGCAGCCATCTGCAGGAGTTAGTGTGTGTGTGCTCTGTGACTATAGCACAACACGCTAAACCACCTCACCCTGTATCTGCCCTTCTGCCCTGTTGTCATCGAAGGCAGCCATCTGCAGGAGTTAGTGTGTGTGTGCTGTGTGAGTATAGCACAGCACACTAAACCACCTCACCCTGTATCTGCCCTTCTGCCCTGTTGTCATCTAAGGCAGCCATCTGCAGGAGTTAGTGTTTGTGTGCTGTGTGACTATAGCACAGCACACTAAACCACCTCACCCTGTATCTGCCCTTCTGCCCTGTTGTCATCTAAGGCAGCCATCTGCAGGAGTTAGTGTGTGTGTGCTCTGTGACTATAGCACAACACACTAAACCACCTCACCCTGTATCTGCCCTTCTGCCCTGTTGTCATTGAAGGCAGCCATCTGCAGGAGTTAGTGTGTGTGTGCTGTGTGAGTATAGCACAGCACACTAAACCACCTCACCCTGTATCTGCCCTTCTGCCCTGTTGTCATCTAAGGCAGCCATCTGCAGGAGTTAGTGTGTGTGTGCTGTGTGACTATAGCACAGCACACTAAACCACCTCACCCTGTATCTGCCCTTCTGCCCTGTTGTCATCTAAGGCAGCCATCTGCAGGAGTTAGTGTGTGTGTGCTGTGTGAGTATAGCACAGCACACTAAACCACCTCACCCTGTATATGCCCTTCTGCCCTGTTGTCATCTAAGGCAGCCATCTGCAGGAGTTAGTGTGCGTGTGTGCTGTGTGAGTATAGCACAGCACACTAAACCACCTCACCCTGTATCTGCCCTTCTGCCCTGTTGTCATCTAAGGCAGCCATCTGCAGGAGTTAGTGTGTGTGTGCTGTGTGACTATAGCACAGTACACTAAACCACCTCAACCTGTATCTGCCCTTCTGCCCTGTTGTCATCTAAGGCAGCCATCTGCAGGAGTTAGTGTGTGTGTGCTGTGTGAGTATAGCACAGCACACTAAACCACCTCACCCTGTATCTGCCCTTCTGCCCTGTTGTCATCTAAGGCAGCCCTCTGCAGGAGTTAGTGTGTGTGTGCTGTGTGAGTATAGCACAGCACACTAAACCACCTCACCCTGTATCTGCCCTTCTGCCCTGTTGTCATCTAAGGCAGCCATCTGCAGGAGTTAGTGTGTGTGTGCTGTGTGACTATAGTACAGCACACTAAACCACCTCACCCTGTATCTGCCCTTCTGCCCTATTGTCAGCCATCTGCAGGAGTTAGTGTGTGTGTGTGTGCTGTGTGAGTATAGCACCGCACACTAAACCACCTCACCCTGTATCTGCCCTTCTGCCCTGTTGTCATCTAAGGCAGCCACCTGCAGGAGTTAGTGTGTGTGTGCTGTGTGAGTATAGCACAGCACACTAAACCACCTCACCCTGTATCTGCCCTTCTGCCCTGTTGTCATCTAAGACAGCCATCTGCAGGAGTTAGTGTGTGTGTGCTGTGTGAGTTTAGCACAGCACACTAAACCACCCCACACTGTATCTGCCCTTCTGCCCTGTTGTCATCTAAGACAGCCATCTGAAGGAGTTAGTGTGTGTGTGCTGTGTGACTCCAGCACAATATACACTACCCATTACAATGTCTGGAAGACCAACAAGGAGAGGCAGACAGTCACGAGCCAAGAAAACAGGGCAAGCAGGCTCTGTGTCCAGAGACAACAGTGCTGGTCGTGGACGCGGTGCATTGTCATCAGCACGTGGCCATGGGACACGCTTGTCCTTATTTTCGGCAGCTGGACATGTTGAGCCGCATCATGCCGAAGGCTTGGTAGAGTGGATGACCAAGCCCTCCTCATCCTCCTCATCCTCTCTCACCCAGGCTCAGGGTACTGGCAAAGCAGCTGCCAGCGCGTACTCAATGTCATCATCAGGGACCCCTTCCCTAGACCCACCATCTCCTCCTGAGGAGTCCCCCGAACTGTTTGAGCACAGTGTTGGGTACATGCTCCAGGAGGATGCCCAGCGTTTTGAAGGCTCCGATGATGATACCCAGCTAGAGGAAGGCAGTAGCGTGAGCGCAGAGAGAGGGGATGCTCAAGGACAGCAATCTGGCAGTCATGTTCCACCAGCTGCAGCTTACTGCCAGGTTTGCTCCAGTGGTGAAGAGGGAGGGGATGATGAGGTTACTGACGCCACGTGGGTGCCTGAATGGAGAGAGGAGGAGGAAGAGGAGGCGGCACATCTCCAACGAGGCAGGATGCCCTCCGGGGGCCAGCTTGAGGCCAGCACACCAACTGAATCACACCGCAGAGCTCCGCCTGTGCAGGATGCTGCCTCTGCACGTTATTACAAAAGTTCTTTGGTGTGGGCCTTTTTTGAAACTAGTGCATCAGATCGCACCACTGCTATTTGCAACATATGTCTAAGAGTATCTCGCGTGGCCAAAACATCAGCCGCTTGGGCACCCCAAGCATGACCAGACATATGTCGACCTGCCATGCAGCTCGTTGGCAAGCGCACATTAAAGACCCACACCAAAGAACAAAGCGGACCTCTCCTTGCTCCCCATCAGCTGGGATCCCCAACCCCACTATATCTTCAGTCCTCTCTGAAAGCTGCACTGAGAAGAATGAAGGTGTAGAATTAGGTGTGTCACAGCCAAGTACTCTGCTAGCAGTACACCGACATCCGATTCTACCAGGCAAATTTCCCTGCCCCAGCTGCTGGACCGTCGAAAGAAGTTTACTCCCAGCCATCCACATGCCCAGCAGTTGAATGCTAGCTTGGCTAAATTGCTAGCACTTCAACTGCTGCCTTTTCAGTTGGTAGACTCGGCCCCCTTCCGTGAGTTTGTTCAATGTGCGGTTCCTCAGTGGCAGGTTCCCAAACGCCACTTTTTCTCACGGAAGGCGATTCCGGCTCTCTACCAGCATGTGGAAGGCAATGTCCATGCCTCGCTGGACAGGGCGGTCAGCGGTAAGGTGCATATTACCGCTGACTCATGGTCCAGCAGGCATGGACAGGGACGTTACCTGTCTTTCACGGCCCATTGGGTCACTCTTGTGGCAGCTGGGAAGGATGCAGGACAAGGTGCAGTAGTGTTGGAGGTTGTTCCGCCACCACGCCTCCAAAATGCTACTACTGGTTGTGACACACCTCTCTCCTCCACCCCCTCCTCTTCTTCTTCCTCCATGGCCTCTTCGATGTGCTCTGTCCTCGGAACCAGCGGTGCTCCGTAGGCGTCCAAGGGGCTACGCAAGTACGCAGGCAAAAAGATGCCATGCCGTGCTTGCGCTGGTGTGTTTGGGGGACAGGAGCCACACTGGGGCAGAGGTTCTGTCAGCTCTGCAGGGGCAGGCCGAGAGGTGGTTGACGCCACACCAGCTTAAGCCAGGAATGGTGGTTTGTGACAATGGCACCAACCTCCTCTCCGCCCTGCGACAGGGACAGCTGACCCATGTGCCCTGTATGGCTCACGTCCTTATCCTGGTGGTGCAGCGGTTCTTGGGCAGGTACCCAGGCTTACAGGATGTCCTGAGGCAGGCCAGGAAAGTCTGTGTGTATTTCCGCCGATCATATAATGCCAGTGCTCGGCTGGCTGAGCTGCAAAAGGAGTTGAACCTGCCCAAGAACCGCCTTATATGTGACATGCCCACCAGGTGGAACTCAACGTTGGCCATGCTGCAGCGACTGCACACGCAGCAGAGGGCCATCAATGAGTACCTGTGCGACTACGGCACCAGGACAAGGTCAGGGGAGCTCGGATTTTTTTCCCCACGCCAGTGGAGCATGATCAGGGATGCATGCACTGTCCTGTCACCATTTGAGGAGGCCACGAGGATGGTGAGCAGTGACAGTGCATGCATCAGTGACACTGTACCTCTTGTCCACCTGTTGGAGCATACGCTGCGTGGAATAATGGACAGGGCACTTGAGGCAAAACAGGCGGACTTCCTTGCCTCTCAAGGCCCCCTTTATCCAGACAGTGTTCCTTCTCTCCCACCCATCACACAGGAAAAGGATGAGGAGGAGGAGGAGGATTGTGTCAGCATGGAGGTGGAGCCTGGCACTTAGCATCAGCAGCAGCAGTCCTTTAGGGATGACTTACAGTCCCAAGAAACCAGTGGACTTGTACGTGGCTGGGAGGAGGTGGCTGCGGATCATGTCGTCCTCAGTGACCCAGAAGACTCCGGACCGAATGCCTCAGCTAACCTACGTTGTACGGCCTCCCTGATCCTGCAAAGCCTGCGGAAGGATCCTCGTATTCTTCGGATCAAGGAGAGGGACCATTACTGGCTGGCCACTCTCCTTGATCCACGGTACAAGGGTAAGGTTGCGGACCTTATCTTGCCGTCGCAGAGGGAGCAGAGGATGAGACATCTCCGGGAGGCCTTGCAGAAAGGTCTGTGCAATGCGTTCCCAGAGACTGGGAGGTTACAAACTCCTGGTCCTGGGCGACGAGTTGCTGAGGCTTCGGTCAGTAGCAGAAGGAGCGGTGGGGAAGGTGGACGTCTGACCGATGCGTTCAGACAATTTTTTAGTCCGCAGCCCCAAGGTATGATCGGTTCCAGCAACCATCGCCAGCGTCTGATATACATGGTGCAGGAATACCTAGGGGCAAGGTCAGACTTGGACACCTTTCCCAAAGAAAATCCTCTGGCTTACTGGGTCTTGAGAATTGATCACTGGCCAGAGCTTGCACAGTATGCAATTGAGCTACAGGCCTGTCCTGCATCCAGCGTTCTTTCCGAACGCACATTCAGTGCTGCTGGAGGCTTTGTCACCGATCACAGGGTGCGCCTGTCCACCGACTCGGTTGATCGACTGACCTTCATAAAGATGAATCAGTCTTGGATCACCACCAGCTACCAGGCACCTGAAGCTGATATAACAGAATAATTTATTTTGAAATGTCACATCCCTTCAAGACTGCCTATGCTGATGCTGAGTGACTGTCCTGTTATGTTGACTGACTATCCTCTTCCTCCTCAATAATCCTGATGATAGCTTGGAAGAACATTTTTGTTTCTGGGTGCCACCACCAGTGGCTAAGGCCCAATTTTTCAGCCCCTGTTTAACAGGGGCGTGTAATTACAATTTTTTATGCAATGCTTTGCAACAGGTCTGATTGCTGTGCTCCAAGTACAGTATCTGTGAGGGGTTGCAGTGTTGTGGCACCAGCACCAGTGCCTAAGGCCCAATTTTTCAGCCCCTGTTTAACAGGGGCGTGTAATTACAATTTTTTATGCAATGCTTTGCAACAGGTCTGATTGCTGTGCTCCAAGTACAGTATCTGTGAGGGGTTGCAGTGTTGTGGCACCAGCACCAGTGCCTAAGGCACAATTTTTCAGCCCCTGTTTAACAGGAGCGTGTAATTACAAATCTTGATCTAATAATTCACAGCAGGGCCCATTCCTGCGCCCACCAAGAGTAACTGTGAGGGCTTACAGTGTTGTGGCAACACCGTCCACCACCAAAGGCCCAATTTTTCAGCCCCTGTTTAACAGGGGCGTGTAATTACAAATCTTGATCCAATAATTCACAGCAGGGCCCATTCCTGCGCCCACCAAGAGTAACTGTGAGGGCTTACAGTGTTGTGGCAACACCGTCCACCACCACCACCACCACCAAAGGCCCAATTTTTCTGCCCCTGTTCAACAGGTGCATGCAATTACAATTCTTGATCTAATAATTCACAGCAATGCCCATTCCTGTGCCCACCAAGAGTAGCTGTGAGGGCTTACAGTGTTGTGGCAACACCAACATCTAATGGGGCAAATTTCTGCAGAGTATATACGGCAGGCCCCTACTTTCAAACATCCAACTTAGAAACGACTCCTACTTGCAAACGGAAGGAGAAAACCGGAAGTGAGAGGAAATCTACCCCTAGGAAGGAAAATTCTATCCTGTTAGATTTAATTTGGGAAAAAGGTATCTCATCTCTACTGATTCTTTATCACCAATCCTTGTTTCAATAAAAACCACACTTTTCCAAAAACATTTGTCATTGGGAGGGAAAGTGAGGTGAAATGTTCTGAACAGGTGCACAAATATTACAGGGGCAAATTTACCTGTTCAAAATTACAAACAGTTTCTACTTAAGAACAAGCCTACAGTCCCTGTCTTGTTTGCACCGCCTGTATACTGCTGTTCAGAGTTTATAGGGTTGTAGGTATAGGGTTTTATTTTGGGTGCGGGGTTCCCCTTAATATCCATACAAGACCCAAAGGGGCTGGTAATGGGCTGGGGTGGGGGGTGATGGGGTAGCCATGCCATTTTTCTCAAAGATTTTCATCCATATTGCCAGGACAAGACATGACATTAAAGCCGCAAGCAGTTTTAAATGGCTTCTTTTTTTCCTTTACAAATGTCATTTTTTGCAGGGACAGTTCTAAACACGGGAAACACATGCCACTTCACAGGCATACTTTAGACACCCCCCAGGTACCATATTTAAAGGAATATTTCACTTTTTTTTCACTTTATGCCTCATTAAAATGACTGCTCCCGAAAAAACGTCCGTTTTTAAAACTTCTTTTTGCATTGATACATGTCCCCTGGGGCAGGACCCGGGTCCCCAAACCTGTTTTATGACAATAACATGCATATTGGCCGTTATAAATTAGCACTTTAGATTTCGAACGTTCGCGTCCATTGTAACTAATAGTGTTCTAACGTTCGCGCGAACTTTCGGTCCGTTCGCAGGTTCTGGTGCGAACCGAACCCGGGGGTGTTCGGCTTATCCCTAGTCAGCACAGTCTCTGACCACCTCTTGTATCATGTCTGCAGTCTCTGACCATCTCTTGTACCATGTCTGCAGTCTCTGATCATCTCTTGTACCATGTCTGTAGTCTCTGATTATCACCTGTATCATGTCTGTAATCTCTGATCATCTCCTGTATCATTTCTGTAATCTCTGATCATCTCCTGTATCATGTCTGCAGTCTCTGATCAGCTCATGTATCATGTCTGCAGTCTCTGACCATCTCTTGTGTCATGTCTGCAACTCTCTCACTCTGCGCAAGGTGCTCCAGAGCCCCCTCCACATTAGAGTTTCCATTTTTAATGCAAGTTGGAACTCCGTGATGTAAAGGGTAATGCAGTGGACTCTGATATAAAGGTAATCTTTGGTCACCAGAGCTCCCCCCCTCCCTTACATTAGAGTTCCCATTTACGCCAAAGTCTGCAGGTTCCCCCTTAGATCATGATCCGCAGCATTCCCCTTTATATCAGAGTTCCCTTGCACTGTAAGGGGGAATCCTGCAGACTGTGATATATGGGGGAATTCTGTGCTGGCTGGGATCAAAACGTGTATTGAAAAATGCAAAATGCACCTGGAATATGCAAACTGCAACCTACATAGGTGTGAACCAGGCCTTAATGTAGCCCCATTAACAAACACAGTTAAAAGTACACATTGGAGTATGAAGACATCAGTATGGAGTAGAGTAATGTGAAGACATAAGTAGTTGCCAAGAGTAACAGAAATGTAACAAGCAGCCTGTCGATATTGTGTACCTCTTATAGGTGGCACGGTCTCTAGTATTGAGGGGGATGTTGCCAGCAGTCTGTCTCCCATAGCAACGGGGGCGGATTGCACCGCAGAGATTCCCCATCCTGTACAGTGTGAAGAAATATCATCAGCACATCAAGGATTCCTCAAAAGGGTCCAAAGCTTTATTTTGTGGTCACATAGTAAACATACAGCAATGTTTCGGAGCCACGCAGGGCCCCTTTGTCAGAGGTACAAAAGTTCAAGAGTTACGTTGAGTGCACATGTGGAGCCCGCGCAGAGTGCATGGTGAAGCCCACTCCGCTACTAGGAATTGTAGTGGAAAACGCTGGACAGGTGGTTGTGGACATTGGCTCAGCGTGTCCCTCCAAAATGCAAGTTTTTGTTTTATTATTACATTTTTATTAGTATTTGACATATCCATTAACCTGCCTAGCGGTAACCCCGAGCCTGGCTCGGGTCCAGCTTTTTCTGCTGGGAGCGGTAACCCCGAGCCAGACTCGGGCTTGCGTGCAGGATGCAGGGGGGAAGTTACTTACCTTTTCCCCTGGATCCTGCGATGTCTCCCCGCTGTGTGAGCGAGCCGTCCGCTCGCTCGATTCACACAGTGCCGGTCTCCGTTCCCTGCGACGTTCCGACGCACGGGAGCGGAGATCGGCGCCAAATTTTAAAAAGTTTAAAAACACAGTACACATACAGTACTGTAATCTTACAGATTACAGTACTGTATACAAAAAATACACACCCCCTTTGTCCCTAGTGGTCTGCCCAGTGCCCTGCATGTCATTTTATATAATAAAAAGATTTTTTTTCTGCCTGGAAACTGGAGATTGTCCATAGCAACCAAAAAGTGTCCCTTTATGTCAAAAGTGGTTTTAGACCAGCTAGAAAACATCGATAAAAAATTAGAATCACAATTTATCATCAAACAATAAATTTAATGACAGCGACTATTCTGCAACTGAGCAAATTTCAGTGTTTTTGATTTGATTACATTATTGAATCATTTTTATATATATTTTTATTATATTATAATTTATTATTTTGTGTTTCAAACTTTATCATACCCGGGATGTCTACTAGACTCTGGTTCGGACAGATTTAAGTGAGTTATTCATAAGAATTGCATGCCTACAATATAAAAACGCCAAATTTCCATGCAAAATAATTGTACCGCTTTCAGCACTAAATTCCGGACAGAATCATACCGCCAGGGAGGTTAAAACAAACTTCGTAACATATTCATATTTATCACAAAAAATAAACACATCCTTATCTACTTCCCACTATTTCCCCCACCCCCCTTCGTTCCAAATGCATTATATTAAATGTGTTCCCAGTTCACACACAAACCCCCCCAAAAAAAGGAGATAATTTATAAAAGGCTTCTGTGAGCCATACCATATACGGTAACTCTAAACACCAAAGAGAGAAAAGAAAAAAAAAAGGGATAGTTTATAAGAGGTTTCGATGAGCCATACTATATCACTCTAAACACCCCAAAACAAAAAAAAATTATATATATAGAAGATGTCATATAAATTTCTAGCCAGGTGGTACCAGACCCCAGCTAGGTTGGCACAGATGTATCCGACCGCCGATGCCAGGAGGGGGTGCAGGCAAAAGGGTACCTATCTCCATCTATGGTGGTCCTGTCCCAGGATTAAAGTATTTTGGGAAGGGATCGCTCCATGGGTGGAGAAGTTATCCTCTGGACCCATGGAATTATTGCCCTTAAATATTCTAATTCATGGGACACCAATGTCTATTAGATCATATAAGAAGAGTATTATTCCACATCTATTGAATGCGGCCAAATTGTTAATACCTAGGCTATGGAAGCAGACTAGATGTCCAACCTTGCTGGACTTGAAGAGAGAGGTCAATTTAATGATGGAGACTGAAAGATGGGTGCACGCAATTAAAGATAGAAAGGAAAAATTTAGGGTAATATGGTCAGGCTGGGAACATTGCTCTATAGAAATTAGGCAGAGTACTAATATATAGAGCTGTATGGTCTCTGGATTGATTATAGGAAAGAGGGGAAGGGGAAGGGAAAGGATAACAAAGGTACACACAATTTGGCTGATCAATTAATTAATAAATCAGCATCCAATCGTAAACCTAATTGGTTAATGTCACCGTAGCTATAAGCACAGATAAAAGGGAAAAAGGGGACAGAGACCGATAGAGCCGGGCCCATATAGAAGCTACTTCTGGTAACAAAATTATAGATTGAGTCCTTCAAGTTGGTATAAATTGAAATTTAATGGTAAAGTTTTAGGTATCCAAACAACTGTGGTGCATTATATGACCAAACAACTGTGGTGCATTATATGTTGTTATATGGTTGTTTTGTTTTGTCTTGTCTAGTTTGTCCCAGCTAATAGGAATAAGTTATTCATTAAAATGGATTTCCTCTTTTCCCTTTTTTAAGAAAGATACCTAAAACTTTACCATTAAATTTCAATGTATACCAACTTGAAGGACTCAATCTATAATTTTGTTACCAGAAGTAGCTTCTATATGGGCCCGGCTCTATCGGTCTCAGTCCCCTTTTTCCCTTTTTTTATGTATGGTCTCTGGGTTCGGATGTGGTTGCCCCTGGGGAGGAGGGGGGTGTTGTTTTTTTTTTCTGCCCTTTATTCTGTTCCTCTAGAGAATATAGGTGGGGGAGAAAGAGTGATGCATTTGATTTAGTGGAAATGGGGAATTAATAATGGGACGGGATAAGGGTTGGGGGCAGGGGCGTAACTAT
This sequence comes from Lithobates sylvaticus, assembly GCA_028564925.1. NCBI lineage: Eukaryota > Metazoa > Chordata > Amphibia > Anura > Ranidae > Lithobates > Lithobates sylvaticus. The sequence continues at coordinate 447,597,410 of CM053026.1, read as the reverse complement.
AGGGGGTGCAGCAGTTGCGAGCGCAACTGGGCCCTGTGCTGCAAGGGGCCCATGTGGCCCCCTCTACATATGGCCGGTGGCAGCATAGGCGGTTAGGCACCGGGCACACGGGGGGCTGGAGGTGGGGGGTGACTAGCAGAGCTCCATGCTCGACTACCGCACTGGCTGCTCTTTAGTTGTGCATTCCCCACACAACCTGTGTCCTCTGCCGCTCCTCCGGGTCCCCCCTTCCTGCTCCATGCAGTGCTGCTCAGTCCGGTGTCTGTCCTCCCCAGCCAGAGTCCCACCCCCTGAGTCCGGCTCACACTGCACTGCATGCTTCTCCCGGGCAAACAAACTTTAAGCACACAGATGCAGTGCAGCCCTATGAGAGCCGGCTCCCCAAAGGACACCGCAGGCTTGTCTGCCAGCACCCCCCCTCCTCCCCGTCATACACAGACGTTGACAGGTCTTTCTGGAAGATATGTCCCCTAAGGATAGGGACCAGTTCTCCCTAAAGTACAGGGACCCCATCTCCCCTGGGGACAGGGCCCAGTTCTCCCTAAAGGACAGGGACCCCATTTCCCTTGGGGACAAGGACCCCATCTCCTCTGGGGACAGGGCCCACTTCTCCCCAGAGGACAGGGACCCCATTTCCCTTAGGGACAGGGACTCCTGCTTACGTGGGGACAGGGACTCCATCTCCCCTAAGTACAAGGACCCAATCTCTCCTGGAGACAGGGCCCACTTCTCCCCAGAGGACAGGGACCCAATTTCCCTTTCCCTTCTTCCTCTTTGTCTCAAAGGTGTAACATCATAGGCCTGTTTAGACCTCTGATATCTCACCAAAGTCCCCCAACGGGACTCCTAAAAAATCGTAAAAAATAATAAAAAAAACTGCTGATACCAGTGGTGGAACTACATGGCTCACAAAAGTCGTACCTGTGACTGAGCCCTGGAGTTTCACCACCAGACTCGGAGGGAAGGGCCTCGGCTGGGGTTCAGGGGGGCCCTTCATGGTTTCTTGCACCGGGGCCCTGAAGGTTCTAGTTACACCACTGGTTGGGGGGAAGAAAGAGGGACAGAGCACGTAGGAGGGAAGGGTAAGGGAAGGAGGACACAGAGGATGGGGGTATTCACTATAGATAGGTAAGAGGTGGAGTGTGGCTTATAGAAGCCTCGTATATTAATTATATCCATAATGCAAGTTACTGTGAAGGTGTATATTGTCTGGAGGAACCAAGAGTTAAAGCGGAATTCCACCCTTTAAAAAGTCAGCAGCTACAAAAAGTGTTGATAATCAGACACTCCCCTGTCCCACGGTCCAGCGATGCGGGCGAACGAAGCCCTGTTCCTCTCCCCCTCCTCTCTGCGGTGTCGGAGTTGTAACTGTTAGTGGGCACGCACGACCTGTGACATGTCTCAGAAGATTGCAGGGAATGAGGGGGGAGGCACTGCAGAGCCCAGGAGGAAGTGGGAGCTGGATGCCTCTAAAAAGAGGGTACCTGCTCCCCCCCAAAAAAAAATTACATGCCAAATGTGTCAGGGGTCACCATCACTTAAAGCGGAAGTTCCAATTTTGGGTGGAACTCTGTTTTAAAAGTTGCAGTGCAATTTACATGGTGAACGTTCACCTCTAAATGTAGAGGTTTGCCTTAAAGTTGAGCATTCCCCCACGGCAGCCTCAGCCTTGTCACAAGTAGGGATGAGCCGAACACCCCCGGGTTCGGTTCGAACCAGAACCTTCGAACGGACCGAAAGTTCGCGCGAATTTTCGAACCCTATACGTTATAATGGACGCGAACGTTCGAAATCAAAAGTGCTAATTACAACGGCCAATATGCATGTTAATGTCATAAAACAGGTTTGGGGACCCGGGTCCTGCCCCAGGGGACATATATCAATGCAAAAAGAACTTTTAAAAACTAACGTTTTTTCGGGAGCAGTCATTTTAATGATGCATAAAGTGAAAAAAAAAAAGTGAAATTTTCCTTTAAATATGGTACCTGGGGGTGTCTAAAGTATGCCTGTGAAGTGGCATGTGTTTCCCGTGTTTAGAACTGTCCTTGCACAAAATGACATTTGTAAAGGAAAAAAAGAAGCCATTTAAAACCACTTGCGGCTTTAGGTTTGATCTTAAGTAGAATCTGAACAGGTACATTATGAAGTGTAGCTCCATCCCAAAAAAATCTATTTTTAAGCTTTTTGGAGAACATAGGGAGGGGTTATCACCCCTGTAACATTTGCTGTCTTTGCACATCTGTTCAGAACATGTCACCTCACTTTCCGTCCCAATGACAAATGTTTTTGGAAAAGTGGGGTTTTAATTGAAACAAGGATTGGTGATAAAGTATCAGTAGAGAGGAGATACCTTTTTCCCAAATTAAATCTAACAGGATAGAATTTCCCTTCCTAGGGGTAGATTTCCTCTCACTTCCTGTTTTCTCTTTCCATTTGCAAGTAGGAGTCGTTTGTAAGTTGGATGTTTGAAAGTAGGGGCCTGGCGTATATACTCTGCAGAAATTTGCCCTATTAGATGTTGGTGTAGCCACAAGACTGGTGGGCACAGGAATGGGCCCTGCTGTGAGTTAATAGATCAAGATTTGTAATTGCATGCACCTGTTGAACAGGGCAGAAAAATTGGGGTGGTGGTGGTGGTGGTGGACGGTTTTGCCACAAGACTGTAAGCTCTCACAGTTACTCTTGGTGGGCGCAGGAATGGGCCCTGCTGTGAGTTATTAGATCAAGATTTGTAATTGCAAGCACCTGATGAACAGGGCAGAAAAATTGGGCCTTTGGCGGTGGTGGTGGACGGTGTTGCCACAAGACTGTAGGCCCTCATAGTTACTCTTGGTGGGCGCAGGAATGGGCCCTGCTGTGAGTTATTAGATCAAGATTTGTAATTGCAAGCACCTGATGAACAGGGCAGAAAAATTGGGCCTTTGGCGGTGGTGGTGGACGGTGTTGCCACAAGACTGCAGGCCCTCATAGTTACTCTTGGTGGGCGCAGGAATGGGCCCTGCTGTGAACTATTAGATCAAGATTTGTAATTACCCGCCCCTGTTAAACAGGGGCTGAAAAATTGTGCCTTAGGCACTGGTGCTGGTGCCACAACACTGCAACCCCTCACAGAGACTGTACTTGGAGCACAGCAGTCACACGTGTTGCGAAGCATTTTTTTTAAAAAATTGTAAGTACACGCCCCTGTTAAACAGGGGCTGAAAAATTGTGCCTTAGGCACTGGTGCTGGTGCCACAACACTGCAACCCGGCCCTCACAGATACTGTACTTGGAGCACAGCAGTCACACGTGTTGCGAAGCATTTTTTTAAAAAATTGTAAGTACACGCCCCTGTTAAACAGGGGCTGAAAATTTGTGCCTTAGGCACTGGTGCTGGTGCCACAACACTGCAACCCGGCCCTCACAGATACTGTACTTGGAGCACAGCAGTCACACGTGTTGCGAAGCATTTTTTTAAAAAAATTGTAAGTACACGCCCCTGTTAAACAGGGGCTGAAAAATTGTGCCTTAGGCACTGGTGCTGGTGCCACAACACTGCAACCCGGCCCTCACAGATACTGTACTTGGAGCACAGCAGTCACACGTGTTGCGAAGCATTTTTTTAAAAAATTGTAAGTACCCGCCCCTGTTAAACAGGGGCTGAAAAATTGTGCCTTAGGCACTGGTGCTGGTGCCACAACACTGCAACACGGCCCTCACAGAGACTGTACTTGGAGCACAGCAGTCACACGTGTTGCGAAGCATTTTTTTAAAAAATTGTAAGTACACGCCCCTGTTAAACAGGGGCTGAAAAATTGTGCCTTAGGCACTGGTGTGGTGGCATGGATCATTGAGGAGGAGGAAGAGGATAGTCAGTGAACATAAGAGGACAGTCACTCAGCATCAGCATAGGCAGTCTTGAAGGGATGTGACATTAAAAATTATTCGGTTATATCCGCCTCAGGTGCCTGGTAGCTGGTGGTGATCCAAGACTGATTCATTTTGATGAATGTCAGTCGATCAACCGAGGCGGTGGACAGGCGCACCCTATGATCAGTCACAAATCCTCCAGCAGCACTGAATGTGCGTTCGGAAAGAACGCTGGAGGCAGGACAGGCCAGTAGCTCAATTGCATACTGTGCAAGCTCTGGCCAGTGATCCATCCTCAGGACCCAGTAAGCCAGAGGATTTTCGGTGGGAAAGGTGTCCAAGTCTGACCTTGCCCCAAGGTATTCCTGCACCATGTATATCAGACGCTGGCGATGGTTGCTGGAACCGATCATACCTTGGGGCTGCGGACTAAAAAATTGTCTGAACGCATCGGTCAGACGTCCACCTTCCCCACCGCTCCTTCTGCCACTGACCGAAGCCTCAGCAACTCGTCGCCCAGGACCAGGAGTTTGTAGCCTCCCAGTTTCTGGGAACGCGTTGCACAGACCTTTCTGCAAGGCCTCCCTGAGATGTCTCATCCTCTGCTCCCTCTGCGACGGCAAGATAAGGTCCGCAACCTTACCCTTGTACCGCGGATCAAGGAGAGTGGCCAGCCAGTAATGGTCCCTCTCCTTGATCTGAAGAACACGAGGATCCTTCCGCAGGCTTTGCAGGATCAGGGAGGCCATGCAGCGTAGGTTAGCTGAGGCATTCGGTCCGGAGTCTTCTGGGTCACTGAGGATGACATGATCGCCAGCCACCTCCTCCCAGCCACGTACAAGTCCACTGGCTTGTTGGGACTGTACATCATCCCTAAAAGACTGCTGCTGCTGATGCTGAGTGCCAGGCTCCACCTCCATGCTCACACAATCCTCCTCCTCCTCCTCCTCCTCCTCCTCCTCCTCCTCATCCTCTTCCTGTGTGATGGGTGGGACAGAAGGAACACTGTCCGGATAAAGGGGGCCTTGAGAGGCAAGGAAGTCCTCCTCTTCCTGCCTCTGTTCTGCCTCAAGTGCCCTGTCCATTATCCCACGCAGCGTATGCTCCAACAGGTGGACAAGAGGGACAGTGTCACTGATGCATGCACTGTCACTGCTCACCATCCTCGTGGCCTCCTCAAATGGTGAGAGGACAGTGCATGCATCCCTGATCATGCTCCACTGACGTGGGGAAAAAAAACCAAGCTCCCCTGACCCTGTCCTGGTGCCGTAGTCGCAAAGGTACTCATTGATGGCCCTCTGCTGCGTGTGCAGTCGCTGCAGCATGGCCAACGTTGAGTTCCACCTGGTGGGCATGTCAGATATTAGGCGGTTCTTGGGCAGGTTCAGCTCCTTTTGCAGCTCAGTCAGCCGAGCACTGGCATTATAAGATCGGCGGAAATGCACACAGACTTTCCTGGCCTGCCTCAGGACATCCTGTAAGCCTGGGAACCTGCCCAAGAACCGCTGCACCACCAGGTTGAGGACGTGAGCCATGCAGGGCACATGGGTGAGCTGCCCCTGTCGCAGGGCGGAGAGGAGGTTGGTGCCATTGTCAGAAACGACCATTCCTGGCTTAAGCTGACGTGGCGTCAACCACCTCTCGGCCTGCCCCTGCAGAGCTGCCAGAACCTCTGGCCCAGTGTGGCTCCTGTCCCCCAAACACACCAGCGCAAGCACGGCATGGCATCTTTTTGCCTGCGTACTTGCGTAGCCCCTTGTACGCCTACGGAGCACCGCTGGTTCCAAGGACAGAGCACTGGAGGAAGAAGAAGAGGAGGGGGTGGAGGAGAGAGGTGTGTCACAACCAGTAGCAGTAGTCGCGTTTTGGAGGCGTGGTGGCGGAACAACCTCCAACACTACTGCACCTTGTCCTGCATCCCTCCCAGCTGCCAATAGAGTGACCCAATGGGCCGTGAAAGAAAGGTACCGTCCCTGTCCATGCCTGCTGGACCATGAGTCAGCGGTAATATGCACCTTACCGCTGACCGCCCTGTCCAGCGAGGCATGGACATTGCCCTCCACATGCCGGTAGAGAGACGGAATCGCCTTCCGCGAGAAAAAGTGGCGTTTGGGAACCTGCCACTGAGGAACCGCACATTGAACAAACTCACGGAAGGGGGCCGAGTCTACCAACTGAAAAGGCAGCAGTTGAAGTGCTAGCAATTTAGCAAGGCTAGCATTCAACCGCTGGGCATGTGGATGGCTGGGAGTGTACTTCTTTCTACGGTCCAGCAGCTGGGGCAGGGAAATTTGCCTGCTGCAATCGGACGTCGGTGTACTGCAAGTACTTGGTTGTGACACACCGAATTCTACACCTTCAGTCCTCTCAGAGCAGCTTTCAGAGAGGACTGAGGTGTAGTGGGGATGGAGATCCCAGCTGAGGAGGAGCAAGGAGAGGTCCGCTTAGTTCTTTGGTGTGGGTCTTTTATGTGTGCCTGCCAACGAGCTGCATGGCAGGTCGCCATATGTCTGGTCATGCTTGTCGTGCCCAAGCGGCTGATGTTTTGGCCACGCGAGATACGCTTGAGACAAATATTGCAAATAGCAGTGGTGCGATCTGCTGCACTCGTCTCAAAAAAGGCCCACACCAAAGAACTTTTCTGATAACGTGCAGAGGCAGCGCCCTGCACAGGCGGAGCTCTGCGGTGTTGTACAGTTGCTGTGCTGGCCTCTACCTGGCCTCCAGGGGGCATCCTGCCTCGTTGGACATGTGACGCCGCATCCTCCTCCTCCTCGTCCTCCTCCTCATCCTCTCTCCCTTGAGGCACCCACGTGGAGTCAGTGACCTCATCATCCCCTCCCTCTTCACCACTAGAGCAAACCTGGCAGTAAGCTGCAGCTGGTGGAACAGTACTGCCAGATTCCTCAAGCTGGGTATCGTCATCCGAGCCTTCGAATCGTTGGGCATCCTCCTGGAGCATGTACCCAACACTGTGCTCAAAGAGTTCGGGGGACTCCTCAGGAGGACATGGTGGGTCTAGGGAAGGGGTGGCTGATGATGCTCTGTCAGTACCCTGAGCCTGGGTGAGAGAGGATGAGGAGGATGAGGAGGGCTTGGTCATCCATTCTACCAAGCCTTCAGCATGATGCGGCTCCACATGTCCAGCTGCCGAAAACAAAGACGCGCGTGTCCCATGGCCACGTGCTGATGACGATGCACGACCACGTCCACGTCCACGGCCACGTCCACTAGAAACAGAGCCTGCCTGCCCTGTGTTCTTGGCTCTGCACGCTCTGCCTCCCCTTGGCGGTCTTCCAGCCATTGTAGTCGGTAGTCCTGTGGGTGCTGCTGAGAAGAAAATATAGGAGCTCTGTGTGATGCCACTAACACACTAGAAGTCCTATGGGTGCTTCTGCAAAGAAAATAGAGGAGCTCTGTGTGATGCCACTAACACACTAGAAGTCCTGTGGGTGCTTATGCAAAGAAAATAGAGGAGCTCTGTGTGATGCCACTAACACACTAGAAGTCCTGTGGGTGCTTATGCAAAGAAAATAGAGGAGCTCTGTGTGATGCCACTAACACACTAGAAGTCCTGTGGGTGCTGCTGAGAAGAATATATAGGAGCTCTGTGTGATGCCACTAAAACACACTAGAAGTCCTATGGGTGCTTCTGCTAAGAATATAGAGGAGCTCTGTGTGATGCCACTAACACACTAGAAGTCCTATGGGTGCTTCTGCAAAGAAAATAGAGGAGCTCTGTGTGATGCCACTAACACACTAGAAGTCCTATGGGTGCTTCTGCAAAGAAAATAGAGGAGCTCTGTGTGATGCCACTAACACACTAGAAGTCCTGTGGGTGCTTCTGCAAAGAAAATAGAGGAGCTCTGTGTGATGCCACTAACACACTAGAAGTCCTGTGGGTGCTTATGCAAAGAAAATAGAGGAGCTCTGTGTGATGCCACTAACACACTAGAAGTCCTGTGGGTGCTGCTGAGAAGAATATATAGGAGCTCTGTGTGATGCCACTAACACACTAGAAGTCCTATGGGTGCTTCTGCAAAGAAAATAGAGGAGCTCTGTGTGATGCCACTAACACACTAGAAGTCCTGTGGGTGCTTCTGCAAAGAAAATAGAGGAGCTCTGTGTGATGCCACTAACACACTAGAAGTCCTGTGGGTGCTTATGCAAAGAAAATAGAGGAGCTCTGTGTGATGCCACTAACACACTAGAAGTCCTGTGGGTGCTGCTGAGAAGAATATATAGGAGCTCTGTGTGATGCCACTAACACACTAGAAGTCCTATGGGTGCTTCTGCAAAGAAAATAGAGGAGCTCTGTGTGATGCCACTAACACACTAGAAGTCCTGTGGGTGCTTCTGCAAAGAAAATAGAGGAGCTCTGTGTGATGCCACTAACACACTAGAAGTCCTGTGGGTGCTTATGCAAAGAAAATAGAGGAGCTCTGTGTGATGCCACTAACACACTAGAAGTCCTGTGGGTGCTGCTGAGAAGAATATATAGGAGCTCTGTGTGATGCCACTAAACACACTAGAAGTCCTATGGGTGCTTCTGCAAAGAAAATAGAGGAGCTCTGTGTGATGGGACTAACACACTTCAAGTCCTATAGGTGCTTCTGGGAAGAAAATAAAGGTCTGTGTGATGGGACTAACACACTTCAAGTCCTATAGTTGCTTCTGGGAACAAAATATAGGATCTCTGTGTGATGGGACTAACACACTTCAAGTCCTATAGGTGCTTCTGGGAAGAAAATATAGCTCTGTGTGTGTAATGGGACTAACACACTTCAAGTCCTATAGTTGCTTCTGGGAACAAAATATAGGATCTCTGTGTGATGGGACTAACACACTTCAAGTCCTATAGGTGCTTCTGGGAAGAAAAAATAGCTCTGTGTGTGTGATGGGACTAACACACTTCAAGTCCTATAGGTGCTTCTGGGAAGAAAATATAGCTCTGTGTGTGTGATGGGACTAACACACTTCAAGTCCTATAGGTGCTTCTGGGAAGAAAATATAGCTCTGTGTGTGTAATGGGACTAACACACTTCAAGTCCTATAGGTGCCTCTGGGAACAAAATATAGCTCTGTGTGTGTGATGGGACTAACACACTTCAAGTCCTATAGGTGCTTCTGGGAAGAAAATATAGCTCTCTGTGTGTGATGGGACTAACACACTTCAAGTCCTATAGGTGCTTCTGGGAACAAAATATAGCTCTGTGTGTGTGATGGGACTAACACACTTCAAGTCCTATAGGTGCTTCTGGGAACAAAATATAGCTCTGTGTGTGTGATGGGACTAACACACTTCAAGTCCTATAGGTGCTTCTGGGAACAAAATATAGCTCTGTGTGTGTGTGATGGGACTAACACACTTCAAGTCCTATAGGTGCTTCTGGGAACAAAATATAGCTCTGTGTGTGTGATGGGACTAACACACTTCAAGTCCTATAGGTGCTTCTGGGAACAAAATATAGCTCTGTGTGTGTAATGGGACTAACACACTTCAAGTCCTATAGGTGCTTCTGGGAAGAAAATATAGCTCTGTGTGTGTAATGGGACTAACACACTTCAAGTCCTATAGGTTCTTCTGGGAACAAAATATAGCTCTGTGTGTGTGATGGGACTAACACACTTCAAGTCCTATAGGTGCTTCTGGGAAGAAAATATAGCTCTGTGTGTGTAATGGGACTAACACACTTCAAGTCCTATAGGTGCTTCTGGGAAGAAAATATAGCTCTGTGTGTGTAATGGGACTAACACACTTCAAGTCCTATAGGTGCCTCTGGGAACAAAATATAGCTCTGTGTGTGTGATGGGACTAACACACTTCAAGTCCTATAGGTTCTTCTGGGAACAAAATATAGCTCTGTGTGTGTGATGGGACTAACACACTTCAAGTCCTATAGGTGCTTCTGGGAAGAAAATATAGCTCTGTGTGTGTAATGGGACTAACACACTTCAAGTCCTATAGGTGCTTCTGGGAAGAAAATATAGCTCTGTGTGTGTGATGGGACTAACACACTTCAAGTCCTATAGGTGCTTCTGGGAAGAAAATATAGCTCTGTGTGTGTGATGGGACTAACACACTTCAAGTCCTATAGGTGCCTCTGGGAACAAAATATAGCTCTGTGTGTGTGATGGGACTAACACACTTCAAGTCCTATAGGTGCTTCTGGGAACAAAATATAGCTCTGTGTGTGTGATGGGACTAACACACTTCAAGTCCTATAGGTGCTTCTGGGAAGAAAATATAGCTCTGTGTGTGTGATGGGACTAACACACTTCAAGTCCTATAGGTGCTTCTGGGAAGAAAATATAGCTCTGTGTGTGTAATGGGACTAACACACTTCAAGTCCTATAGGTGCCTCTGGGAACAAAATATAGGAGCTCTGCCTGCCTGCCACGAACACACTACAAGTCCTATAGGTGCTTCTGGTAACAAAATATAGGAGCTCTGCCTGCCTGCCACGAACACACTACAAGTCCTATAGGTGCTTCTGGTAACAAAATATAGGAGCTCTGCCTGCCTGCCACAAACACACTACAAGTCCTATAGGTGCTTCTGGTAACAAAATATAGGAGCTCTGCCTGCCTGCCACGAACACACTACAAGTCCTATAGGTGCTTCTGGTAACAAAATATAGTAGCTCTGCCTGCCTGCCACGAACACACTACAAGCCCCTCTTTCTCAATCAATCTTTGTAACTGAATCTATCTAACTCAATCTCTGTAAGTGAATCTCTCTAACTATCTAAATGCAGCAGAGTGTCACAGAATCAGCCTGCTCAATCTGCGCCGGAACAGCATGTGACCGGCGCAGACGGCGTGGCGGCGTTTTATAGGGGGGGGGGCGTGTACTACAGCCCCTGAGCTGTAATTGGCTACAGGCGTCCTGCCTGTAGCCAATTATGGCTCTTCGAGTTTCCGGGGCTGTGATTGGCCAAGCATGCGGGGTCACAGTGCATGCTTGGCCAATCATCAGCCAGCAATGCACTGCGTCGGCCGCGCCGGCCGCAATGCATTGCGGGGCCGCTCGCATCACACGAACGTGATGCGAGCGGCCAAAATAGTTCTGGGCTCGCCGAGCGAGCGAACGCCCGGTGCTCGATGCGAACGTGGGTTTGCATCGAGCACCGGGCCCATCCCTAGTCACAAGGCATTAATGAGGACAGCACAAAGCAAAGGTACCCATGTTTGTGTGTAAAGTGACCCTGTAACGAGTGCCTAATGTACCCAGAAGAACCCACACGGGGCAGGCCTTCCATGTGACCCTGTACTTGGCGCCCAATGAGTTAGGGGAAAACATGGAGGATGTGACAATCAACCACTGCCCCACCTGCCACAACCTGGTAGATTGGGAAACCTCAACTATACAAAATAAACAAATCCTTTTTATTACCGGTTTGGGAGATGCATTAAAGCTACACATGGTGTTATGGAACAGCGTAATTTTTAGGGACAGCCTCAGTGACAGCATACTTTGACAGTGCATATTATGTATATTTTTTTAACAATGACCTTTTCCTACAGATAGCACAAGTATCTAAATTCACTATTATGTTTTTTATTAATTCAGTTAACCACTTAAAGCGGAGTTCCACCCAAAAAGTGGAACTTCCGCTCATTTGTCTCCTCTCCCCCTCCGGTTCCACAATTGGCACCTTTCAGAGGGGAGGGGGACAGGATACCTGTCTTTGACAGGTATCCTGTTCCCACTTCCGGGTGTCTTGGCCGTGGCCCGTGACATCACGGCGGGGCTCCCTCCTCCTCCTCTCCCTGTGGCTGGGCCAGTAGGAGAGAGGAGCGGTGCCTCACGCATGCGCAGTAGGGTTCCCGGTGTGAAGCAGTAAGGCTACACTGCCGAGTACCCTCACCCACAATGGTGGCGGCAGCACCCGACAGCTGATGGAAACATCATCTGTGGTGCCGACATCGCTGGACTCCAGCAAAGGTAAGTTTCCTATTGTTAAAAGCCAGCAGTTGCAGTATGTGTAGCTGCTGGCTTTTAAGTTTTTTTTTTTTTTTTTTTTTTTTTTAAACTCTTTATTTCTATTTTTTAAACAATACAATTCATATTTACAATGTTCCTTAGTATGTAACATTTCTACTATTACAATCATTTTCTATGAGGTGAGTTGCTTGTACTTTGCTTCTTCTATCCTCATTTTAATTCACACTTCTCTCCGTCTCTTACCCCATCCCCCGCCCCCCCCCCAAAAAAAAAAAAAAAAAAAAAAAAGGCAAAGTCCCTCTCTCCCACTCCCCCTCCCCCCGTCCCCTTCGGAGTATTATCTTAATTATTGTTCCCTCTCCTCCTCTCTTTTGTATGCAAAATAGGGGGCCCATGTTTCCCCATACCTCTCCTCCTGCTCCTTCAATGCCATAGTCAAATTTTCCATTTGCTGAATTTCACCGACTCTGGCCCACCAGTGGGCCCTCGTTGGTATGGCTTCCTTTTTCCACAAGGCCGGGATACAGGCTCTCGCTGCCGTAAGGAGATGCTTCATTAAAGATTTATTATATTTTTCAACCGACATGGGAACATCGTTTAGTAAAAATGCAGCCGGGTTTTCTCCAAGTGACACACCTGTAATTTTCCTTACCGTTTCCTCCACCATTTTCCAATAGTCTCTGATTTTCCCACATTCCCAAAATATATGCAGCATCGTGCCCTCTGTTTCTCTACATCGCCAACATACGTTTGGAATCTGCGGGAGTATTCTATGTAACTTACTTGGGGTCCTATACCATCTGGTGAGGATCTTATATCCCCCTTCTTGGTATCTGCTTGCTAGTGACGTTTTGTGGACAGAACTCAAAATTTTTTCTTTTTGTTTTTGGGAAAATGTGACCTTCAGTTCTTGTTCCCAGGCTTGCACAAAACCTAGGTTTTCGGGCGCCTCTAGTCCTATAATCATTTTGTAGAAATATGACAGGGGGTGTCTCAGGTTTTCCCCGTCCAGGCATACCTGCTCAAACCCCGACAATCCCCGGATTTCCGGGTATTTTCTACTTTTTGAGCGTATATATGCTCCCAACTGCATTACTCTGAAGTAGTCTAGCTCTGGGGTAAGTTCACTTTCTATCTCCCCTCTTGTCATTAATCTACCCTCTTTTGAAAAATGTATGACCCTGCTTATCCCCCTACGTCTTAGGTCGGTGAATTTCTGGTCTATAATACCTGGCTTGAATTCTGGTGTACCTAGTATAGGTGACATAGGGCTAGATTCTGTTGATATCTTGTTTTTTTTTAAAGATTCTTCTAATTGTGTTTAGAGTTGCCCCTATCAATGGGTGTTTTTTTACTGCCGTTGAAATATCCTTTCCAGCCATCCATGCCATCCCCTCCAAGGGGACTTTACTCGATGTTTGTTCCAACCGGACCCATGGCTTTTTTTCTTTGGCACACCATTCCATCACTCTAACTAGGTGTGAGGCCTCCTGATACTTACAGGGGTCTGGAAACCCGATTCCTCCTTTTTCTTTGGGGAGAACCAATATAGATCTCCGTACTCTTGCAGGCTTTCCAGCCCATGTAAATCTCAGGAATCCTGACCGAAGTTCTCTCATAAAACTTTGGGGGATCTTTATCGGCATGGTTTGGAACAAATATAAGAGCCTTGGCATTACATTCATTTTTATAATATTCGTCCTACCAAACCAGGTAAAGATCTCTTTGTCCCATCTTTTCAGGTCGGTCTTTATTTGTTTTAACATTGGGGCATAGTTTAATTCAAATATCCTGCTTAAAGTCCTTGGTATTTTAGTCCCCAAATAGCTGATATGGGAGTCAGTCCATCTGAAATTAAATTGAGATATTATCTGTTGAGTCAGGGAGTCATTCATCTCTATACCCATGGCTTCTGATTTGCTATAATTCACTTTGAAATTTGTTATGTCCCCGAATTGCTGTAGTTCCCCCAGGAGGGAAGGCAGGGATATAGCTGGAGAGGATATAAAAAAGATCAGGTCATCAGCGTAGGCTGCTAACTTGTGTTCCTCAGTCTCTGTTTTTATACCTCTAATGTTACAGTTTGATCGTATTTTTCTTAGGAATGGTTCCATTATGAGGACAAAAATAATGGGCGACAGTGGGCATCCTTGTCGAGTTCCGTTTAGAATTCTGAAGGGCTCCGAGATTCTGTCATTTACCTTCACCCTTGCGGTCGGAGCAGAGTATAGGTTTTAGAGCCATCCCAGCATTCCCTCCCCTAAGCCGATATGTTGCAACATGGCCCTTAGGTACACCCAATCCACCCTGTCAAATGCTTTTTCTGCATCTGCTGATATTAATGTTAAGGGTTTATGTTGTCTCTGTGACCAGTAGATGGCGTTTACTACTCTCTGTGTATTCTCCCTTCCTTCTCTTCCTGGAATGAACCCTACTTGGTCAGGGTGGATCAGTGCCGGGATATGTTCCACCAGTCTATTGGCTAATATTTTAGAGAAAATTTTTAGATCAACATTTAGCAACAATATCGGCCGGTAGCTGGAACATTGGGATGGGTCCTTCCCCTCTTTTGGAATCACCGCTATATGTGCTAGCAGTGTCTCCTCCGGTATCCTCCGTCCTTCCCGAATTGAATTAAAGGCTGCTATGAACCTCGGGGCCAGTTTCTCTTCAAATGCTTTATAATAAGACAGGGAATACCCGTCTGGGCCTGGTGATTTCCCTGAGGGTAAGAGGTTCAATACTTTCTTAAATTCCTCAGCCGTTATCGGCCTGTCTAGGTTTTGCACTACCTCATCAGTTAACTTCGGCATTTCCGAAGATCGCAGGTATTCACTAGCTACCTCCTCCTTTTCCTTTCTTTTTCCTAGGGTGCTTTCTCCCTCGAGTTGGTAAAGACCCTCATAATAAGTCTTAAAGGCCTGGGCCATTTTCACTGATGAAATCAGGGTCTCTCCAGTTTGCGTTTTAATACCCGTTATTTGTCCCTTAGTGTTTTGTTTTAGAGCTTTCGCTAACATCCTGCTTGGCTTGTTCCCATATTCGTATATTGTTTGTCTGTTACGCTTTATCTTGGCTTTTGCTTGTTCAATAAGCAATGAGTTTAGTTCGGCCCGTAGGTTGTTTAATTTCACTTCAATACTTTGTGCCTGTGATTTCTTATGGACCATTTCTGCTTCCCTGATATTTTTAAGTAGGGCTTCTATTTGTTCGTTCAGCTTCTTTTTCTTGTGTGAGCCTAGGGAGATAAGAACTCCTCTCATCACACATTTGTGCGTCTCCCATAAACCAAATGGTGTTATTTCTTCCGTCTCGTTGATTTGAAAAAAAAAATCAATTTCTTGGTTTAGTGTTCTTCCGTATTCCTTTCTTCTCCTCTCTTTCTTCTCTTTTAGAAGGGATTCGTTAACCTTCCACTGCCATTCACGGTACTCTACTTCCCCCAGATCCATTTCACAACTTATAGGTGCGTGGTCTGACAGTGTACGAGGACCTATGTCGGCCCTCGTTAAATATGTCACTCCCATCTGTGAGATGAAGATATAGTCGATTCGGGTATACGTTTTGTATTTTGCCGAGAAAAACGTATAATCTCTTTCTTGGGTATGCAGTGTCCTCCATACGTCTACCAACTGCGAGTCGTTAAATAATAATTTTTTAATTTTTCTTAATTTTGTATATGTCATATGGGAGGCCCCTCTTGACGTGTCCCAAAGAGGGTCTAGTGCAACATTTAGATCTCCGCCCATTATCACTAGACCATCTTTATGTTGTTGGATCTCCTGAAGACTGATCTCCAGATACTTGACCTGGTCCTCATTTGGGAGATACAGATTGACCAGTGTAACCTTTTGCTGTCCTATTAAGCCTTTCACAATTAAAAGACGGCCCACCTCATCTTTTATTACTTCCGTTTCCCTCCATGGTATCTGCTTAGCTACCAGGATGGCTACCCCGCTTGATTTGGAATTCTGAGATTTCCCATGATACACGCTGGTGAATCTATAATTTCCCAAATTCTGTGTTTTATTACCACTAAAATGTGTCTCCTGGAGAAAAACTATCTGTGCATTTAATCTTTTCAGTTCGGCGAGTAGTCTGACCCGTTTTTCCAGGATATTCAATCCCTTGACATTGTAGGAGGTGAACTTTATTTTAGTCATCTTTAAGAAATTTTATTTGGAGGAGTATGTTCGGCTATGGGGGCTAGGGGGAGAGAGGGGGAGAGAGAGGCGGAGAGGGGGAGGGGAAAGAGAGAGAGAGGGAAGGAAAAAAAAAAAAAAAAACCCTTGTTCTTGGAGCACCCCTGGTGCGGTTTTCCTATACCGTTGCGCTCCCCCCCCAAAAAAAAAAAAAAAAAAAAAAAAAAAAAAAAAAAATAAAAAAAACAAAAACAAAAAAAAAAAAAAAAACGTCCCCGACTTATCCTCCACTCGGAGGAGGGACGATTATTATGGGGAAAGTGTCCCCAACTACGTCAGGAGTTTAGGGCAGGCCAACGCGGCTGCACATCCCTTAAAATGTGAACACAGTGTGAGACCCTATTTATTTTCACCATTATTTCCACCTTTTCTAGAATTCTTCTAAGATACCTTTTCTTAACTGAACCCAACATTTAGCATTCATTTCTAGCCCCCTTTACCAATCTTGCCCACTTATAGTCGCTTTAACTTTTATATTTGACAGTATATACAATTACCTTTTACATTTACATAACATTGTTTATCTCCTCTCTCATTTAACCAAGTAACATTCTCATACTGAGCTCCCCCCACCCCCCCCCCCCCGGTGAAGTATCAGCTTTCCGTTTCTGGCCCCCTCCTCCCACCACTTCCCTCATCCTCTCCCCCCCACCCCCCTCTGCCCCCCTCAACCGTGCTCCCCCCTAGCCCGCCCCCCCTTTGTGATTCCCCTTGTGTCCCTCTACGTGTTCCTTATTGTTCGTGTAAACCAAAAAAAGAAAAAAAAAAAAAGAGGGGAAAATAAAACCCCCTGTGTTGTGTTATGTCTATCCGATATATGTGTAGTGAATAGTGTGTTGTTGCCTCTGTCATGTGTGTATTAGTGTTTATGTGTTTATATGTTGTGGGCATTATCCTAATTGTCTGCCACACCCCTGTACCCCCCCCCCCCCAATAAAAAAAGAAAAAAAAATATATATATAATTAGACATTTACTAATAGTATATTGTCACCTCTATCATATGTGTGTTGGTGTTTATGTATTGTGGGCATTATCCTCATTGTCTATCGCACCCCTGTACCCCCCCCCCCAAAAAAGACCGTCCCCTAGTGTCCCCCTAGTGAAAAAAAAAAAAAAAAAAAGTTTAAATATATAAGTAGACATTTGCATATGAGTCTTTTTAAAGAAAAAGAAAAAAATAAATAAATAAATAAATAAAAAATAAAATATGATAACATTAAAAAAAAAAAAAACCCTATCAAAAAGTAAAAAAGAAAAAAGAAATTAAATAAAAAAAAAAAAAACACAAAAGTGGAGTCGGGGTCAGTTTTTATCGGTAGTCCTTCCCCTTGGGGTTCAACCATTCCTTTTTCTTTGTAAAGATATATCTTCCATCCGTTTCGCTTGCACCTTCCGGGGGAGATGGGTGGGGTAGGCCCATAGGAGAGGAAAAAAAAAAAAAAAGGGAGAGGGAGGGGAACTGACACTGAGCTTCCTTTGTTTGGTGGAGCTCGAGTTGCCCCCATTCTTGCCTTATGGAGCAATGTTATGTCTAAATGAATGCTTCTGGTTAGGTCCTCTTTCTTCCTCCCCTTTTATTCCAGATATTCTCCCCCCCTCCGGAATCCGTTGGGACATTAAACCAGTCCGCTATTTCCACTGCTTCCGTGCCCAAAATTTCAAAAAGATCTGGCAGTTGCTCTGGATTGCGTAAAGTAAAACCGCGATCTCCCTTTTTTATGTATAAGGATAGTGGGTATCCCCACCTATATGTCACTTCCTTGAGTCGCAGCAAGTCCAGCAGAGGCTTCAATATGCGTCTCCTGCGTTTTGTCTGCCAACAAATATCAGGGAACAGCTGGACTTCCTGTTCTGCATAGGTCAGTACCCCCTTTGTCCATGCTGCCCTCATTATATCCTCTTTTGTTTTAAAAAAATGAACACGGCATAACACGTCCCTGGGGTCCCTCTGTTCTAAGTTCAATACAGCCGGGCTCCTGTGGACTCGATCAAGTTCTATGTGGGTCTCTGGAGGTTCGTCTAGGTATAGGTTGAGGATTGAAATTGCGGCTTTCCTTAAGTCGGGTGTCTTAATTGACTCTGGGATCCCTTTGATACGGACATTGTTCCTTCTATTTCTGTTTTCAAAATCTTCGGCCTGTAATTGCAACTCTATTAGTTTTTGTTGTTGTGCATTTAATTTAATCTCCAATGTGTCAAGACGCATATCATTTGTATCCTGTTTTGCCTCGCAATTAGTTAGCCTCTTATCTACTGCATCAAATTTTGCACATACCTCGCTCATCTCTTCTCTTACGATAGTTTTTAAGTCTCCCATCCATGTTAGAATGTCCTCTTTAGTGGGGAGTGCCTGTATGAGCTGTCTGATATCGGGTCCCCTTTCCCACTCCTGTCCCCTTGAAATTAGGGGGCAAACCTCTTTTTCCATCACCTCTAGGTTCTGGGGGGTTATCGGGAGACTTATTTCCACCTCTTCCGCTAGTTCCACCCGGATGCTCCCATCCGATCTATTGGCTATGTTACTAGCCATTTCCTCCTCCGCTACCTGGTATTTTGGATTGGCCCGAACCTGGCGTTGTGGTTGTGGTATTCCACCTGGGTCTGCAGACATACCAGTGTCTTTCTTTGTGAGGTATCTTGTAATATATGTGTGGGTGGGTATGTTATTTTCTCTGCCAGGTCCCCTTCTTCTCGGCATGAAGTCAACACTACCCTTGGTCGTATATCGCTCAGACAGTGTGTGTTTCAATGCTCTTTACGGCTTAGTGATACAATGTAATATAGGGCAGTATTATCGCTTAATAATTTCTTAGTAACTTCTTTAATATGCGTGCATGCGGCCCGTCCGCACCAGCCTTATTTTTACTCCATGCTACGACCCGGCTTTTCCACTATTTTATATATTCCAGCATTTGTCCGGGCTCAGAAACGCATGGCGGTACCCAGATGCATTAATAGCGTTTAGTAAATTTGGTATATGTACCCATCTATATGTACCTATGGATCCCTTTAGTAACGCTCAGTAACACTCAGTGTATCATAGGTAACCACGAGGTTTGTAGTCCAGTATACTCCCGCTGTCACTTTCCTATCCGTCAGCACAGCGGTACACTGAGTGGGGGTATGGGTGTCAGCAGGTGGGAATAAGAAGAAAGTTCCGCTCACCATGTACCCCGTGCAGGACGAAGCAGCTGAAAGGGATGCCGACTCTCACTTCTCCGACTCTCTTCTACTACTAGCAGCAGCCGTGTATCAGTGGTTAGCGCTCGGCTTCCCTCCGTCCGACCGCTCCCCCCCGCTCTTCCGCTTGGAAAGGAAAGGACGCCCGCTATGCACCCGCGGTGCTTATGGCGCTATGGCACTGTCCTCGCTTGGTCCCGGGGTTAGTCTCGTAAGATATTAAGGTGTTCCTTCAGTGTTCACCGGCTCGTTCTCCCGATCTCCTGTTATGGATGTGCAGCCACTGTGAGACGCCGCTCACTCCGGCATAGTCAGAGCACAAGCCCCCAGGAAACGGAAATCAGTCAAGAGAAAGAAAGGGTCTGTCTTTTGGGGCGGAACACCGCTTTAACTGAGCCGGCCGTCATATGACGGCCAGGCGGCGCAGCTCTCGTTCTGGGCAGGCGTCATATGACGTCCGTCCATTTAAATAGGGAATGCGCGCGATCGTGTGCGCGCATCCCTGTACCCTCGGTGGCGGCGTGTCACAGAGACACCGCTCCCCCCCCAGGGGGGTAAACAGCTATTGGGCACGGCTGTTTCCCACGTGATCTGCCGTGAATGTCGGTAGCGGCGTGCTCCCGGGAGTAACAGCCGGGAACAGCCGGTTACTGTTTACCACGTGATCGGCTGTGATCCTTTCACAGCCGATCACTGAATGTAAATATAGAGTGGTAACTAGATCGATGTGTGAGGAGGAGAACCCGCTTACAGTGTACACCAACACACACTGATTGCCCCCCCAATAAAGAGGACCTGTCACCACCCATCAAAGTACCTGTCACAGTTCATCTGAGTACCTGCCACAGTCCATCTGAGTACCCGAGTACCTGTCACAGTCTATCAGAGTACCCGAGTACCTGCCACAGTCCATCTAAGTACCCGAGTACCTGTCACAGTCCATCTGAGTACCCGAGTACCTGTCACAGTCCATCTGAGTACCCGAGT
Organism: Lithobates sylvaticus; assembly: GCA_028564925.1. Lineage (NCBI taxonomy): Eukaryota > Metazoa > Chordata > Amphibia > Anura > Ranidae > Lithobates > Lithobates sylvaticus. Next base: position 447,577,243 of record CM053026.1, on the reverse strand, counting down.
ACCTGTCGTAGTTCATCTGAGTACCCGAGTACCTGTCGCAGTTCATCTGAGTACCCGAGTACCTGTCACAGTCAACTTTCACAAAGACCAAATAATATACACTAATTTGGCTTATTTTTTACCAAAGATATGTAGCAGTATAAATTGCCAAAAAAGTGCCAAAACATTACGAAGAAGAATTACTAATTAGCAAAATTTTATGACAGAAACAAAGAAAAAGGCATTTTTTTCACAAAATTGATGGCCTTTTTTCAAAAGATAAAAAACCCACTAGTGATTAAATACCACCAAAAAAAGAAAGCTCTATTTGTGTGAAAAAAAGGATGCACATTTCATACGGGTACAGTGTTGCATGACAGTAATTTTCATTCAAAGTGTGAGAGCGCTGAAAGCTGAAAATTGGTCTGGGCAGGAAGGGGGTGTAAGTGCACTGTATTGAGGTGGTTAAGGCCCGGAAGAATTTGCCCCCTTAACCTCCCTGACGGTAATCCCGAGTCTGGCTCGGGTTGAGTTTTTTCTACCAGGAGCGGTAACCCTGAGCCAGACTTGGGCTAGCGTTGCAGGATACAGGGGGAAGTTACTTACCTTTTCCCCTGGATCCTGCGATGTCTCCCCGCTGTATGTGACGTTCCGACGCACGGGAGCGGAGATCGGCGCCAAATTCAAAAAAGTTTAAAAACACAACACACATACAGTACTGTAATCTTACAGATTACAGTACTTTATACAAAAAATACACATCCCCTTTGTCCCTAGTGGTCTGCCTAGTGCCCTGCATGTCATTTTATATAATATAAAGATTTTTTTTCTGCCTGGAAACTGGTGATTGTCCATAGCAACCAAAAAGTGTCCCTTTATGTCAAAAGTGGTTTTAGACCAGCTAGAAAACGCCAATAAAAAATTAGAATCACAATTTATCATCAAACAATAAATTTAATGACAGCGACTATTCTGCAACTTCAAAAATTTCAGTGTTTTTGATTTGATTACATTATTGAATCATTTTTTATATATATTTTTATTATATTATAATTTATGATTTTGTGTTTCAAACTTTATCATACCCGGGATGTCTACTAGACTCTGGTTCGGACAGATTTAAGTGAGTTATTCATAAGAATTGCATGCCTACAATATAAAAACGCCAAATTTCCATGCAAAATAATTGTACCGCTTTCAGCACTAAATTCCGGACAGAATCATACCGCCAGGGAGGTTAATGACCAGAGCACTTTTTTTTTTTTTAATCTTTTATTTATTTCATAAGACAAGAAAAACACAAAGACACATCTTCTCCAGATATATAAAAAATATAGAAAATAATAATGACAACAATATATCAAACTTATATTGCTCATCTAAATCATATCATTTCAATTATATATGTAACATGATGTACCTCTCTTCCATTTCCAGCGGGCAACTAACCCTCTTACTCTATTTCTCCGTACCTAGATGTTTGTTCCATCAAGTTATACCCTGTTGCCATATATGTCCCAGTACTTCTTGCCTCAAATTTTCCCCAATTTAATGAACCCAAAATAGAACCCATCTCCATAAAACACTTATAAAGAAATAAAGAGAGAGAAAAAAAAAAGAAATTAAGAAAGAGGAGCAAACCAGGGGGGGGGGGGGGGAGGGATCAGAGGTGGTGGACGTGCTACCATTAAAATGCTACTCAATCAAAAGAAGTCCATTTGTCTCCCCTATCATTCTTCTAAATAGTCCCCTTTAGATTACATTTATTTAGTCTGCCATATCGCTTTAAAACAGGGTCTGTCCCTCATCGAAAAAAATATTTATGTTCCAAGGTGTCCATGTCCTAATGTATTGTTCCTTTTGATGGCGTTTTGTGAGGATTAAATCCTCCATTTTCTTAATTTCCTCTACTTTTTTGAACCACATACCAATAGATGGTGCTTGTGTAGATTTCCAGCATAAAGGGATACATGCCTTGGCAGCATTGAAGAGATGGCAGAGGACTGATTTTTTATAAATTTTACTTGATGTATTAGATGCATGAAGCAAAAAGAGAGCTGGATCATTTGGAATTAAACATTCCGTAAAATTTTGAGCTACTTGTATCGTCTTCCAAAAATACTCTAATTTTGGGCATAACCAGAATACATGAAGAATTGTTCCCCTGTCCTCTTGACATCTCCAGCACTGATCCGACAAGGAGGGATATATCCTTTGCAATTTTACAGGGGTTTGATTCCATCTGGTGACCACTTTAAAATTTGTCTCTTGTATCTTGGTGCTTATAGAGGACCCATGTATAAGGCTAATAATATTTTGCCGTTGGCTGTCTCCCATGCACTAAGGCATGGCAGCTGATAGCCATCCGATGGCGTAATCAATAACTGATTTACAGCTGATAAGGCATGTGGCAGTACCCCCTCATCAGAGCAATAGGTCTCAAACCTAGTAAAATTTTGGCTGAAGCTGTCCGGAGAAGGCAAAGATCGTAGAAAATGGGTCAATTGAAAGGCTCTCAATTGATCTAATCCAAAAATACCCGTTATAGCCATAAGTTCTGACGGCCACTTATTATTAAACAGAAAATGAGATACCTGAAAGTGACCATTTTGCCTTATTGAGTATAGAACTGGATCTTGGATTCCTGGAGGAAACACAGGGTTCCCCAGGATCGGATACAGCGGGGGATTTTTTATGTCATTTGACATTAACGAGTGACACCATGGTGCCCTGGTGAGTAAAATGTTACTTTGAGCTTGTTCCAATCTTTGCCATAATTTAGTTGTTTGATGACGATTCCAATAAATAAGCCCTGTTAAATGTATCGCCTGTTGATATCTCCGAATATCGGGTCCTGCCAAGCCACCGTGGATTTTTGAAAGTAAGAGTTGTTGTCTATTCAATCTCGGTCGTGTATGGGCCCAGATAATATCAGAGAACATTGTTGCCACCTGATCAAGATATTTAGAGGGAATGTAAATCGGTACAAGAATTTGGGAAGAATGGGAATCTTAATGATGTTGCACCTCCCAAACCACGAATGTAATCCCATATGCCATTTGTTAAGTAATACCCTTGTAAATTTTAACAAAGGTGGGAAATTTAAGTCAAATATTTGAGATATTTTGGGAGGTATGCATGTCCCTAGATATCTCAAAGCTGTGGTTGTCCACTTAAATTTAAAACGAAAAATTTAAAACTACTCTGGAGTTTTACAAGCTCAGAATTTCTTATACCCACTCCCAGCACATAGAAAAGGCTCCAATGATAGGGGACAGCCTTGTCTCGTACCATTCTTAATCATGAAGGGCTCTGATAGCACCCCATTAGCTCTAACTCGAGCTGAGGGTTCCAAATATAATGTGCATATGCTGGCGATCATGACATCCCCAATCCCCACCTATCTCAAAACCGCCATCATAAATTGCCAATCAACCCTATCAAAAGCCTTCTCCACGTCAGTTCCTAAAAGTATACAGGGGATTTGGTTCATATTCACCACATGCAAAAGGTTTAACACTTTAATTGTGTTATCCCTAGCCTCACGTGTAGGCACGAATCCAACCTGATCCAAATGGATCAAAGTTGGAATGTGCTCTTGAATTCTAGTGGCTATCATTTTCGTAAATATTTTAAGATCAGTATTAAGCAACAAAATTGGCCTATAGCTACCACATGCGGCGGGGTCTTTCCCCTCCTTATGTATCACTACTATATATGCCATAAGTGTATCTTGAGGGAGTGTCGTATCAGGTGCCAGGCCATTAAAAAACTTCAGCATAAATTTGCCAAGAGGTGCTAGTAAAGACTTGTAGTAAGCGATGGTAAAACCATCTGGACCTGGACCCTGTCCTATTTTGATATATCCAATCGCTTTTTGAATCTCCTCCAATGTGAAGGGTTCGTCTAATAATTTACTTACCTCCGATGTTAATTTAGGCATTTGAGATTTAGCTAAGTATTTTTCTGTCTGAGTCAAGGGAGGGGGATCTTTCTGGAGATTATATAAAGCTAAATAATATCTTTGAAACTCCCTCACGATATCCTTAGGGAGGGAACATTTTTGTCCATTTGGCGATATTATATGTGGTATATAATTCCCCAAAACCTGCTCTCTCAAGGTCCTGGCCAGTACCTTACCACATTTATTGCCCGGCTCATAAGATATTCTCCGGCAGATCTGTATTTGTGCTTCTGCTTTGAATAACATTAGATCTGTGTTTGGGCATGTTTATGTCGCGCTTTCACTAGATTTAATTAATTTAACAGAGAAGTCAACTGCATGGAACGCTGTTTCTTAATACGAGACCCATGTTTGAGAAGTACCCCCCCCGATTACTGCCTTATGTGCCTTCCAAACCATACCCATATCGCTTTCAGGGGTATCGTTAGTTTGAAAGAAAAAGTCCAATTCACTTATCACCTCTTTTAATACTTCCTCATCTTGTAATAAACTTTCGTTTAATCTCCAAGTTATCGTTCTAGAAGTGAGATAATCAGTTAATGCATAAGATAGCAAGACCGGCGCATGATCTGACCATGTAATACAGCCAATCGATACCTCTCGGACCGCTTGCAGTTGAGAATGGGAGATTAAAAATTAATCAATTCTAGAGTATTGTTTATGTGGTAAAGAGTAAAAAGTATAATCCCTTTCAGTAGGGTGAAGAAGACGCCATGCATCTATCAACTGTGTTTTATACAAAGCTCGAGGAATTTGTTTCCGAGAACTAGGGGATTGCGAAGAGCGACCCGAGGAGGTATCTTCCGATGGTATTAACGGAGTATTAAAATCACCTCCAAGTATAAGTTGACCGCTGGCAAATTCAATCAGTAAATCTGGTGTTTGGGTAATGAAAGTCTCTTGAAAAGAATTGGGTGCATATATATTAGTTAAGGTTACTTCAATACCGCCAATCGTGCCCCTTAAAAAAAGATATTGTCCCCTCGCATCTAGTTTTACGTCCGTACAGGTCCAAGGTACCTTAGATGAGATAATTTTAGACACACCACATGTTTTAGTGAACTCATTAGTAGAGTGGTACGCTACTGGAAAAAAAATCTACTTTTCAAAACTGGCAACTTACCATCTTTAAAATGTGTCTCCTGGATGAAAGCGATATCCGACTTCCTGCGATGCAGATCTTCCATAAGCATACGTCTTTTTTCGGGAATATTAAGTCCCTTTACATTCAATGAGAGCATGTTCACCACCTCCATGTCCCAGGAAGAGGAAGGAAAGGAAAGACAAAAAAAAAAAACAAAAGAAAAAAAGGGAGACAGCCAGTTCAGCGTCCAGGGCGAACATGCCAAACTGCAACCCCCCCCCCCGGGTTGTGCATGGGTTAAATGCTCATTAATGCTTAGTACAAATGATGAGAACATTGGATGAAAACAATGGCATTTGGAGTGATTGTCTGATAATCTGATCAATAGTACACAGCTTTCAAGAGCTGATTAAGCCAGTTCATGTGAAAATATCACAAAATAAGCACAAAAAATTCTTGTAAGAGAACAGAACGAACGATTTTTGTGTAATTAGCATGGTATTTGCACAAATATGTTTTGTCAATAAAAAATGCTGCGGGAGGTTGGCCATCCTGGTTTCTGGTCTGAATTTAGCCAAAATTTAAGACCTGAAACGGAGAACAAAGCCGCTCTGTACAGCAGTGCAAACCCAGCTTAACAGATTCATCCATCCACACAAGAGAGGTAGATGTATACATCCCCTTTAACAAGACATATTCCGACAGTGGGGACTCTGTCAGAATACATTGATCAATGCTGCAGGTTTTCCAGCAGTCCCATTCTACAAAAGCTGATCTGGTGGGGTGGCTTCTAACAGGTAAGGCCACACATAGATCAAAATTCACCTGGTCCCTGCGAAACCGAAAGAATTGTGATCTGTGTGTACCCAGCGTTACCTTATTTCTTGGTCCACTAGGCTCTCCCAGTGCTGTGACTGGTCCTGTGGAGCTCCTGGTGAATGGTGAGTGGCTGTGGTCACAGTCCAGCCTCATCATACCATACAGGGCTATTGGTTCCTGGATGGCATATAATAATGCTGAGGTCTGGGTGGAGGGAGGAGAGCACTGCAGCTGGCTTGAGCAAGTACAAGTTTTCCCCCAGCATTGAAAGGGTGGACTTTTTTTACTTTGGCCTGCAATACATCACCTGCTGTTTGTGGTCAAATCTTTTCATAGGTTATAAATATACTGGGACTTTTCAGGTGCTACATGGATGTATTCCACATACACACTATTTTATTAAAATGCATGATTTTTATAAAGATACAGTGTGTGTGTGTGTGCAATACATCTATGTAGAGCCTGAAAGGCCCCAGTATATTTCTAACCCATTTATAAACATTTTACTTTTACTTTAGTAAATCTGCACTGCAGGTGTCAGTACAGGTTTACAGCACAGCATTGCACAGTGTGGATAGCAGAACAGGTCTGTGTTTACAGGAGGAGAAAATCAGTCTGTTATCTGTCACTTATCTTCAGTTGGCCAGAGGAGAGAGGAAAGCTCTGATGTCCGCTAAGCAGAAAGCAGTGATCAGGGCTTCAGTTTAGTGCAGTCTGCCTGCTCCGTCCACCTGTGCTGGAGCTCTCACTGTCCAATCCAGCCCGCAGCCTGTCAGGGATCTGTGCCCAGGAGAGTGTCTCTGTCCTTTCTGGGGAAGCCTGCAGCAGGTATGGGCACATTCTCGGCTCTGCTTTTGGACAGAATTAGCATCACAGAGGCTGAGACAAAGCATGATGCTCCAGTATTTTGGCGCCCCCTCCCACACTCTGCCCAGGGTGTACGGGCCCTGGAGACAGCCCACTTTAGTGGGTTCTAATAGGGCAACAAAACTTTGCTATTGCGCTCTGCAGTTCCAGACTGGAAAAGAGTGCTAACCTACGTTGGGGGTGTAGTCAGAGAGCACCGGGAGGGGGCTCCTCGGCACCCCCCAGCCCACCACTACCCTGTTAAATTATAATTCTATTTATGTTGAACATTGGCTATTATTATGAAATAACATGCATTTATGCAGAGATATAAGATTATAGTCCAAATTCCCCCATACTAACGTACCAATTAAAAGCAGGCCACCCCCTCGGGAAGCTCCGTATATTAGTCAGTTACCCTTAATCCCCCTATCACCCAACCCCCCTCCAGTCCATTCCCCCACCTCAGCCCCCCCCCTATTCTGAGGGCTGCCCCTTAAGGGATTGGAGAATTATTATCCCATCCACTCCCCGCCCTCCTAGTATATATTCCTCGGGATGTAGACTAGTCTGCAAAACCCGGGGTAGCTGTCCGGGCTACCAATCTCATCCAAGCCCTGGGGTTCATATACCTAATATCGGTCCTATGTATATAATAGTAATGTAGCACAGGTATTTACATTTGGATACAGCTAAAATATAGGGATCCAGGATGCATCTTGTACTGGTACCCTCCCTTCCCCTTCATATAGAAGCATATATGTCACCCAGTGTGTTTGACAAATAAATTTCAACCATGTGTATGTGACAAGAAAATTTTTTTTCACAAACTTAATTAAGATAGAAAATAAAATCTCATGTACTTGAGTGATTGTGAATAGGAGCAATTCCAAATCCCAACTCCCAACTAATAAGGTCAGGAATTGAGACTCCCAATTACTAAAGCGAGAACACTCCATGTGTTAATAAATGTGATTAGTGATATCTACCAATCCTATGACTAGATTGTAGATTCCTTAGGTGTCTATAAGTACGCAACAGGGTGTATTTACTAAAGCTTTAAAGTGCAAAATCAGGCTCACTTCTGCATAGAAACCAATGAGCTTCCAGGTTTTATTACCAAAGCTTAATTGAACAAACTGGGGTTAGAAGCTCATTGGTTTCTTTGCAGAAGTGAGCCTGATTTTGCACTTTCCAGCTTTAGTAAATAAGCCCCATTGTGTACTTAAAAGTGGGGTATGCCTGTAAATAAGTGAACTCAAATATCACTTATATAAGTGAAAAACACACTCCCCACTCGGTCAAGCATATTCATACCGAACCAAGTGGGTATTGTGATTACCAACCATATAAATCACATAAAAAAAAATGTCATTATATCTAAAGAGGGCCCGTCTGCATTCATATCCAAGGTGGATGGGGAGAATAAAAAAAAGGGGATCCAATAGTCATTTATTTGACTCTTAATTTAGGGTCCATGATCTGAGATCACCAAAAAAAAATCTTCCCCTGATTCTACCCAGCCAGAGAGAGATTGTATTTCTGCCCTTACCTCCTGAATATCCCTGCTATGGGCTTCCTCTATACGTAAAATCATAGCTTCAATATCGGCCCTTGTAGGGAGAGCTTGTAACAGGGATCTCAGGTCATCCTCCATGCGATTTTGGTTATGCAAAGAACCCGCCATGACCCCCCTAAGGGCCGCCGAGCTCCCGGAGGGCTGATCAGAAGCAGAGGGGGCTGTAAGAGGTCCAGTTCGGGACACATCGGCACCGTCGTCTGTACACAGTCCGCGTGAGGCCGCTGTAATGCTTCCCGGCAGTAAATGCTGCTGATCAAAGTCTAGGGGAGAGGCAAGCAGCACTACCGAAAATGCAGCGGCTCCCTCATCTGAGCTGAATCCGATCGAGGCTGCCGCAGGAGTTCCTGGTGACCGAAGTTGCTGCTCAGGAGCAGAGGAGGAGGTAAGGATCACTGCTGGAGATGGAACGGCTCCGTCCGTTCTGGGTCCACTCGAGGCTGCCGCGATTGTTCCCGGCGGTATGCGTTGCTGATCAGGGGAGAGGGAGGAGGATGCCGACGTTGTCTGCGTTGAATCCACCCAGAGCCGTTGCGATGGTTCCCGACTGCAAGCACCGCTGGACTGGGGCAGGAGGAGAGACCAGCAGCCCACTCCGCCATCCACGCTGAGTCTACCCAGAGCTGTGGCAACCACCTCTGATATCGAGTGCTGCAGTTCAGAAGCAGGGGTAAAGGTATGGTGCAAAGCTGGAGTAGCTCCACTGTCCGTGCTGGATCTGCGTGATACTATATCACTAGGTCCCGGCAACGAGTGCTGTGGATCCCGGAGAAATCTTCTTATCCCACTCTGGGATGCAGTGTGTCTGTTCCCTCTTGTAGCTGATCTGGTCCTATATCTTCTGTAGGTTGTCATGCCGCGTTCAAACGCAAGATAGGCGGTTTACATTCTGCTGCTTCTCCTGAGGACAGGGATACCACATGTGTGAGACTTTTTGGGAGTCCAGCTGCGTACAGGACATAGAAAACCAATTCACCCCTCACTACCTATCATAGTTGAAATGCCAAGATAGCACACCCCCCCCCCCCCCCCCCCCTTAAATTACCCCATTTTTTGGAAAGTAGACACTTCAAGCTATTTGCTGAGAGGTATGTTAAGACCATAGAATATTTTATATTTTGCCACAAGTTTTGGGAGAATTACAATTTTTTTGTTTTTTGTTGTTTTACACAAAGTTGCAAAGTTTTCACTAAATTATATATTGCTCAAACATGCCATGAGTATATGTGGAATTACACCCCAAAATACATTCTGTTGCTTCTCCTGAGTACAAGGATACCACATGTGTGAGACTTTTGGGCAGTCTAGCCGCGTACAGGACCCTGAAAACCAATCACTGCCTTCAGGCGTACATTTTTGATTTCACTCATAGTTACATACAGTAGTTAGTCAAGTTGAAAAAAGACAAAAATGTACATCTAGTTCAACCAAAAAAAAAAAAAAAAAAAAAAAAAAATATATATATATATATATATATATATATATATATATATAATAATAATAATAGATTGCCATATACACAAACCTATACCCACAGTTGGTCCAGAGGAAGGCAAAAAACCCCAGCAAAGCATGCTCCAATTTGCTACTGCAGGGGAAAATATTCCTTCCTGATCCCCGAGAGGCAATCAGATTTTCCCTGGATCAACTTTACCTATAAATGTTAATACCAGCTATATTCTGTGCATTAAGGAAGAAAATCCAGGTCTTTCTTAAATCAATCTACTGAGTTTGCCAGAAGCACCTCTGGAGGGAGTCTATTCCACATTTTCACAGCTCTTACTGTGAAGAAACCTTTCTGTATTTGGAGATTAAATCTTTTTTCCTCTAGATGTAAAGTGCCCCCTTGTCGTCTGTGATGACCTTAAAGTGAATAACTCAACACCAAGTTCACTATATGGACCATTTATGTATTTGTACATGTTTATCATATCCCCCCTTAATCTCCTCTTAAGAGGGAATAGATTCAGTTGCACTAATCTTTCCTCATAGCTAACTCCTCCATGCCTCTTATCAGTTTGGTTGTCCTTCACTCCTCGCTACCTATCACAGTTTATGAGGCCAGGAAATGCCAAGATAGCAACCCCCCCTCCCCCAATGACCCCATTTTGCAAAGTAGACCCCCCAAGCTATTTGCTAAGATTTAAAAAAAAAATCCTTTTCTTTCTTCAATTTCAAAGACAAATGCCTCTTAGCAAATACCTTGGGGTGTCTACTTTCCAAAATTGGGTCATTTGGGGGGGGGGGTTGTGCTATCTTGACATTTCAGGGCCTCCGAAACTGTGATGGGTAGTGAGGAGTAAAATCACCATTTTACGCCCTTATAAATCCTGAAGGCGGTGATTGGTTTTCAGGGTCCTGAACACGGCTAGGCTCCCAAAAAGTTTCACACATACTCAGGAGAAGCAGCAGAATGTATTTTGGGGAGTAATTTCACATATACCCATGCCATGTTTGAGCAATATATAATTTAAGTGGAAGTAAACCCCCCTATCGTTTTCAGCCAAGGAAGCTGCCATCTTTGCCTCAGTTTAATCTTCAACTGCCACGGTGCTGCACATGTGATCCGTTATGACACCAGCCATTGGATGGTTTGACTGTTTGGTTGAGAGCACAGCCAATGTGCAGTTAACATTCCCGGCATGCCTTTTTTTTTAAACTGTTAAATCGATGGGTTTACTTCCGCTTTAGTGACAACTTATAAAATATATATATTTTTTTTATTTTACCGAAACTTAATATAAAATATTCCATGGACTCAACATGCCTATCAGAAAATAGGGTTGTCTACTTTCCAAATTGGGAGGGGTTTTGAACTGTCCTGGCATTTTATGCACAACATTAGAAGCTTATGCCACACATCACCCACTCTTCTAAGACAAAGCCCTTTCTGACACTTTTTGTTTACATGAAAAAATATTATTTTTTGCTAGAAAATGACTTTGAACCCCCAAACATTATATATTTTTTAAAGCAAAGGCCCTACAGGTTAAAATGGCGGGTGTTGCATTTTTTCCCCACAGTATTTGCGCAGCAATTTTTCAAATGCAATTTTTTGGGAAAAAAAACACCTTTTTGATTTTTAATGCACTAAAACACACTATATTGCCCAAATGTTTGGTAAAATTTAAAATATGATCTTATGCCGAGTACATAGATACCAAACATGACATGCTTTAAAATTGCGGACAACCGTGCAGCAGCGACAAACTACATACATTTTTAAAAGCCATTAAAAGCCTTTACAGGTTACCACTTTAGATTTACAGAGGAGGTCTACTGCTAGAATTACTGCCCTCAATCTGACACTCACGGTGATACCTCACATGCATGGTGCAATTGCTGTTTACATACGCCACAAGACCAACGTTTGTGTTCGCCTTTGCGCGTGAGCATGGGGGGGGACAGGGGTAATTTATTTTTATTTTATTTTTTTAATTATTTATTTTGCTTTTTTATTTTATTTTAACACTGTTACTTTCATTTTTATTTTTTTATCATTTTTATTGTTATCACAGGGAATATAAATCTCCCATATGATAGCAGGTACTCTTTTAAAAAAAAACATTGGGGTCTATTAGACTCTAGATCTCTCCTCTGCCATTAAAGCATCTGACCACACCAAGATCAGTGTGATAAGATGCTTTCCAAATTTCCCAATGACGCTGTTTATATCCGTCAAAAACAAAGTTATGAAATGCTCGTAGCTACCGGTTTCTCAGGCCATAGAGATGATTGGAGCCCTTCTGGTCTCCAATCAGCTCTATGGTCAACTGGCAGAAACAACGGCTGCATTCTTGGGTTTCCCGGTGCGACAGGAGAAAACAATTAAAGATGGCGGGGGGGGACATTCCCTCCCACTGCTTGTAAAAAGCAGTTTAGCGGCTAATTAGCCGCTAGGATTGCTTTTACATGAAAGCCAACCACCGGCTAAAAAGAACTATACCAAGATGATACCTAAACCTGCAGGTATCATTCCGGTATAACCAATCAAAGTCCAGCAACATACCAGTACGTCGCTGGTCCTTGTTGGGCATTAATTGTAATGTTCTTTTTTTGTCACGCAGTTTGTGGATGAAAAAAGAGAACCTAACAGATTCCTCAATTCATATTGGTCAATCGGTGGTATGCCCATCATTAGAATACCGCCCTGCATCCACCCACTTCTAATGATGGGCATACATGAGCTGAGCGAAAAAAAAGAAGCTAACAGATTCCTCCATTTACATTGATTGATGTGGATGAAGAAACCTCTGCCAAGAAAAAGTTAATAAAAATATATGCTGAAGCATAGGGGCAATCCTAATGGCCACTTCTGCCCCTATGCTTCGGCATATATGCTCTTTTTTTTAACTGTGGTGGTGAAATCACCTCCTACAGCGCTGGAGTCAGGGCTTAACGTACCATGAGAGCAAACCATGTTACTGTCAGAATAAATAAACCCGTGCTGCAGCTAAATGGTGTACCTGCAAAACAAATAATAGTTAACAATAAAACAAAGTAACATTACAGTATAACAGTAATGCCACGTACACACGAGCGGACTTTACGATGCACTAGGTCCGATGGTCTTCCCGACGGACTTTCGCCAGAGTTCCGACGAACTTTCCGAATGAACGGACTTGGCCACACACAAGCACACCAAAGTCTGACGGATTTGAACGTGATGACGTACGACCGGACTAGAATAAGGAAGTTCATAGCTAGTAGCCAATAGCTGCCCTAGCGTCGGTTTTCGTCCGTCGGACTAGCACACAGACAAACAAATTTTTCGACCGGACTCAAGTCCGTCGGAAAGATTTGAAACATGTTTTAAATCTAAAGTCCGTCTGATTTTTAGACAGCAAAGGTCCGATGAAGCCCACACATGATCTAATTGTCCGGCGGAATCGTTCCGTCGGACCTAGTCCGTCGAAAAGTCCACTTGTGTGTACGCAGCATTAGACATACCATACCTGCAAAGCAAATACAATAAAATACAGTAACAATAAAACATTACAGTTAAGCATAAAATACAGTAACAATAGAGAGAGAGAAGAAAAATAAAACGACAACTATTTTTGGCTCCGTCCGTTCTGGGTCCACTCGAGGCTGCCGCGATTGTTCCCGGCGGTATGCGTTGCTGATCAGGGGAGAGGGAGGAGGATGCCGACGTTGTCTGCGTTTGAATCCACCCAGAGCCGTTGCGATGGTTCCCGACTGCAAGCACCGCTGGACTGGGGCAGGAGGAGAGACCAGCAGCCCACTCCGCCATCCACGCTGAGTCTACCCAGAGCTGTGGCAACCACCTCTGATATCGAGTGCTGCAGTTCAGAAGCAGGGGTAAAGGTATGGTGCAAAGCTGGAGGTGGAGTAGCTCCACTGTCCGTGCTGGATCTGCGTGATACTATATCACTAGGTCCCGGCAACGAGTGCTGTGGATCCCGGAGAAATCTTCTTATCCCACTCTGGGATGCAGTGTGTCTGTTCCCTCTTGTAGCTGATCTGGTCCTATATCTTCTGTAGGTTGTCATGCCGCGTTCAAACGCAAGATAGGCGGTTTACATTCTGCTGCTTCTCCTGAGGACAGGGATACCACATGTGTGAGACTTTTTGGGAGTCCAGCTGCGTACAGGACATAGAAAACCAATTCACCCCTCACTACCTATCATAGTTGAAATGCCAAGATAGCACAACCCCCCCCCCCCTTAAATTACCCCATTTTTGGAAAGTAGACACTTCAAGCTATTTGCTGAGAGGTATGTTAAGACCATAGAATATTTTATATTTTGCCACAAGTTTTGGGAGAATTACAATTTTTTTGTTTTTTTTTGTTTTACACAAAGTTGCAAAGTTTTCACTAAATTATATATTGCTCAAACATGCCATGAGTATATGTGGAATTACACCCCAAAATACATTCTGTTGCTTCTCCTGAGTACAAGGATACCACATGTGTGAGACTTTTGGGCAGTCTAGCCGCGTACAGGACCCTGAAAACCAATCACTGCCTTCAGGCGTACATTTTTGATTTCACTCATAGTTACATACAGTAGTTAGTCAAGTTGAAAAAAGACAAAAATGTACATCTAGTTCAACCAAAAAAAAAAAAAAATATATATATATATATATATATATATATATATATATATATATATATATATATATATATATATATATATATATATATATATATATATATATATATATATATATATATATATAATAATAGATTGCCATATACACAAACCTATACCCACAGTTGGTCCAGAGGAAGGCAAAAAACCCCAGCAAAGCATGCTCCAATTTGCTACTGCAGGGGAAAATATTCCTTCCTGATCCCCGAGAGGCAATCAGATTTTCCCTGGATCAACTTTACCTATAAATGTTAATACCCAGTTATATTCTGTGCATTAAGGAAGAAAATCCAGGTCTTTCTTAAATCAATCTACTGAGTTTGCCAGAAGCACCTCTGGAGGGAGTCTATTCCACATTTTCACAGCTCTTACTGTGAAGAAACCTTTCTGTATTTGGAGATTAAATCTTTTTTCCTCTAGATGTAAAGTGCCCCCTTGTCGTCTGTGATGACCTTAAAGTGAATAACTCAACACCAAGTTCACTATATGGACCATTTATGTATTTGTACATGTTTATCATATCCCCCCTTAATCTCCTCTTAAGAGGGAATAGATTCAGTTGCACTAATCTTTCCTCATAGCTAACTCCTCCATGCCTCTTATCAGTTTGGTTGTCCTTCACTCCTCGCTACCTATCACAGTTTCTGAGGCCAGGAAATGCCAAGATAGCAACCCCCCCTCCCCCAATGACCCCATTTTGCAAAGTAGACCCCCCAAGCTATTTGCTAAGATTTAAAAAAAAAATCCTTTTCTTTCTTCAATTTCAAAGACAAATGCCTCTTAGCAAATACCTTGGGGTGTCTACTTTCCAAAATTGGGTCATTTGGGGGGGGGGGGGGGGTTGTGCTATCTTGACGTTTCAGGGCCTCCGAAACTGTGATGGGTAGTGAGGAGTAAAATCACCATTTTACGCCCTTATAAATCCTGAAGGCGGTGATTGGTTTTCAGGGTCCTGAACACGGCTAGGCTCCCAAAAAGTTTCACACATACTCAGGAGAAGCAGCAGAATGTATTTTGGGGAGTAATTTCACATATACCCATGCCATGTTTGAGCAATATATAATTTAAGTGGAAGTAAACCCCCCTATCGTTTTCAGCCAAGGAAGCTGCCATCTTTGCCTCAGTTTAATCTTCAACTGCCACGGTGCTGCACATGTGATCCGTTATGACACCAGCCATTGGATGGTTTGACTGTTTGGTTGAGAGCACAGCCAATGTGCAGTTAGCATTCCCGGCATGCCTTTTTTTTTAAACTGTTAAATCGATGGGTTTACTTCCGCTTTAGTGACAACTTATAAAATATATATTTTTTTTATTTTACCGAAACTTAATATAAAATATTCCATGGACTCAACATGCCTATCAGAAAATAGGGTTGTCTACTTTCCAAATTGGGAGGGGTTTTGAACTGTCCTGGCATTTTATGCACAACATTAGAAGCTTATGCCACACATCACCCACTCTTCTAAGACAAAGCCCTTTCTGACACTTTTTGTTTACATGAAAAAATATTATTTTTTGCTAGAAAATGACTTTGAACCCCCAAACATTATATATTTTTTAAAGCAAAGGCCCTACAGGTTAAAATGGCGGGTGTTGCATTTTTTCCCCACAGTATTTGCGCAGCAATTTTTCAAATGCAATTTTTTGGGAAAAAAAAACACCTTTTTGATTTTTAATGCACTAAAACACACTATATTGCCCAAATGTTTGGTAAAATTTAAAATATGATCTTATGCCGAGTACATAGATACCAAACATGACATGCTTTAAAATTGCGGACAACCGTGCAGCAGCGACAAACTACATACATTTTTAAAAGCCATTAAAAGCCTTTACAGGTTACCACTTTAGATTTACAGAGGAGGTCTACTGCTAGAATTACTGCCCTCAATCTGACACTCACGGTGATACCTCACATGCATGGTGCAATTGCTGTTTACATACGCCACAAGACCAACGTTTGTGTTCGCCTTTGCGCGTGAGCATGGGGGGGGACAGGGGTAATTTATTTTTATTTTATTTTTTTAATTATTTATTTTGCTTTTTTATTTTATTTTAACACTGTTACTTTCATTTTTATTTTTTTATCATTTTTATTGTTATCACAGGGAATATAAATCTCCCATATGATAGCAGGTACTCTTTTAAAAAAAAACATTGGGGTCTATTAGACTCTAGATCTCTCCTCTGCCATTAAAGCATCTGACCACACCAAGATCAGTGTGATAAGATGCTTTCCAAATTTCCCAATGACGCTGTTTATATCCGTCAAAAACAAAGTTATGAAATGCTCGTAGCTACCGGTTTCTCAGGCCATAGAGATGATTGGAGCCCTTCTGGTCTCCAATCAGCTCTATGGTCAACTGGCAGAAACAACGGCTGCATTCTTGGGTTTCCCGGTGCGACAGGAGAAAACAATTAAAGATGGCGGGGGGGACATTCCCTCCCACTGCTTGTAAAAAGCAGTTTAGCGGCTAATTAGCCGCTAGGATTGCTTTTACATGAAAGCCAACCACCGGCTAAAAAGAACTATACCAAGATGATACCTAAACCTGCAGGTATCATTCCGGTATAACCAATCAAAGTCCAGCAACATACCAGTACGTCGCTGGTCCTTGTTGGGCATTAATTGTAATGTTCTTTTTTTGTCACGCAGTTTGTGGATGAAAAAAGAGAACCTAACAGATTCCTCAATTCATATTGGTCAATCGGTGGTATGCCCATCATTAGAATACCGCCCTGCATCCACCCACTTCTAATGATGGGCATACATGGGCTGAGCGAAAAAAAAGAAGCTAACAGATTCCTCCATTTACATTGATTGATGTGGATGAAGAAACCTCTGCCAAGAAAAAGTTAATAAAAATATATGCTGAAGCATAGGGGCAATCCTAATGGCCACTTCTGCCCCTATGCTTCGGCATATATGCTCTTTTTTTTAACTGTGGTGGTGAAATCACCTCCTACAGCGCTGGAGTCAGGGCTTAACGTACCATGAGAGCAAACCATGTTACTGTCAGAATAAATAAACCCGTGCTGCAGCTAAATGGTGTACCTGCAAAACAAATAATAGTTAACAATAAAACAAAGTAACATTACAGTATAACAGTAATGCCACGTACACACGAGCGGACTTTACGATGCACTAGGTCCGATGGTCTTCCCGACGGACTTTCGCCAGAGTTCCGACGAACTTTCCGAATGAACGGACTTGGCCACACACAAGCACACCAAAGTCTGACGGATTTGAACGTGATGACGTACGACCGGACTAGAATAAGGAAGTTCATAGCTAGTAGCCAATAGCTGCCCTAGCGTCGGTTTTCGTCCGTCGGACTAGCACACAGACAAACAAATTTTTCGACCGGACTCAAGTCCGTCGGAAAGATTTGAAACATGTTTTAAATCTAAAGTCCGTCTGATTTTTAGACAGCAAAGGTCCGATGAAGCCCACACATGATCTAATTGTCCGGCGGAATCGTTCCGTCGGACCTAGTCCGTCGAAAAGTCCACTTGTGTGTACGCAGCATTAGACATACCATACCTGCAAAGCAAATACAATAAAATACAGTAACAATAAAACATTACAGTTAAGCATAAAATACAGTAACAATAGAGAGAGAGAAGAAAAATAAAACGACAACTATTTTTGGCTTTTTTATTTAATTTTTTTGGGGGGGTTGTTTTTTTATTATATTTTTTATTTTTTTTGCACTTTTTTTTTAACTGTAAACTTTCCTGATTATGGTCTCTCAAAGAGTGATGAATCTCATCTTTTGAGACCCTGTGTGATAGTGTGCCCTAGGACTGTGCAGTGCTGTACCCTACGCTAATACTCCACTAATGTGTGGTAGTGACGGAAACATTCACCGATGCAGAGACCAGGTTGGTCAGGACAGGAGGTACAATAAAAGCTGGTGTCACGCCTATATATGCGTTTTCTGCAGACACAACATCTTCTTTGGGGTGCTCTTTGGGTTGGGGTACCACAGATGACTTCTCAAAAGTGCCTCTCATGCAGATGGCTCACTGCATTTGCATTGGGAAGTTGGGCCACAGCACCGTCTGGAAACAGAAGGTCTGTGATGATCTCTTCCTGGAATTTTAGGAAGGATCCAGTTTGTCTTGACGCTTTGTATAGCACATAAGCATTCAGCAGAGCCAATTAAAATAAGTATACAGGCACTTTTTTATACCAGCGTCTGGTCGTTGAAGTTCACCCTCCCAGGTTGTACCCGTTGACACAGTGGGGCTTCACAACATCACCAGTCGCTGTTGGAATTTCGACTGTCGTATCTGCGTGAATGGAGGACAGAACAAAAACATTCTGTGTGTCCCTCCACTTTACTGCGAGCAATTTATTACTTCTCAAGCAGGCTAAGTCGGGATTCTACAAGCCGTTGGGGGAAGCCCCGGCAACTAGATCACACAGTGCCACATTCCACAATCAAAAAGGTGACTAAAAAGTGGCACAAGTATAATAATTGTCCACGTTAGTGGTACCCCTTTCCGAATAAGAGTGACACCAAGTCCCAAACAATCTTAGTGCTGCTCCCTATGTAGTCTGGGCAGTTGGGGGGCTCCCCACATGACTATCTCTGCCCTCGTAAGCCATAAAACTATATGTATAGCCTGTTGCCCTGTCAGAGCTTATACATCTTGACCCCATATCTGGCACGCTTGCTGGGGAAATACTGTTTAAAAGACAGGCTGCCAGAAAATGTAATCAGGGACTCTTTAATGCAGACAACTTGATCAGAAATAAACAAGGCTGCAAACTGTTGGTTGAAGTGGTTTATGAGGGGCAGAATTTTGTGGAGCCGATGGCATTCAGGGTCACCCCGAGGATGACAGAGTTCATTGTCGTTGAAGTGCATTTACCGCAAGATCTGCTCGTATCTAGTCCTGGCCATGGAAGCAAAGAAAACAGGCATATGATGAATTGGGGCAGTGGACCAATTTGACCGCAACTCACTCTTTTTAGTTATGCTCATTAGGAGGGATAGACCCAAAAATGTCCTAAATTCGGGAACCGAAATAGGTTTCCAGGCAAATTCTCTGTCAAGGGTTAATTGGGGATTTGTGGCGATAAATTGACCAGCGTATAAATTACTTTGGTCCACAATAGATCTATAAAGATCTTCCATGAAAAACAGTGAATAAAAGTTAAGGGACGTAAAATCCGCTGTTTCCACCTGAATTCTGGGTTTGCCAATAAATGGGGGAAGTACAGGCGCTGTAGAAGTGGTGGGCTCCCAATCAGGATTGGCAAATGCAGCGGGAAGGACACTATGGGCTCTACAGGCCTGTGTTTGAACTCTTGGTGGCTGCGGGGCACTACTTGTGCTAGCCACCGCACCAGCTTGAACTGCAATTATGGGACTCGCCATGTCACCAAGTGTTACTGCAGTGCTGGTTTGTCTATGACCAGGATGTACTAGGCCGCTGGTGCTTGCCAGTTCACCAGAAGGTTGAACGGCACTAGTACTGGCTCTCTGCTCCATACAAGAGCGCTTGCGGTTGTTGCACCTCAACAACAGAATAACGGGGTCGGGTACTCCTGCCTTAGCAGGGACCACTACTCCGTCGTCAGAGCTATCTGCAAGGGCATGGCTGCTCCTTACTGGTTTGTATACTGAGACTGAATCTAACAGTGAGGCTTCCCCTTCGCTCTCATCTGTTGTGCTCAGCAACTTGTAGGCACTACTTGTGCTAGCCACTGCACCAATTTGAACTGCAATTATGGGACTCGCCATGTCACCAAGTGTTACTGCATTGCTGGTTTGTCTATGACCAAGATGTACTAGGCAGCTGGTGCTTGCCAGTTCACCAGAAGGTTGATAGGCCCTAGTACGGGCTCTCTGCCCCATACAAGAGCGCTGCAGTTATTGCACCTCAACAACAGAATAAAGGGGTCGGGTACTCCTGACCTTAGCAGGGACCACTACTCCGTCATCAGAGCTATCTGTCAGGGTGTGGCTGCTCCCTACTGGTTTGTATACTGAGCCTGAATCTGACAGTGAGGCTTCTCCTTCGCTCTCATCTGTCATGCTCAGCAATGTGTAGGCTCTTCACTAGTGTACCTCTGTTTTTGGCCACTAAATTTATAGGTACAGCTAGTGCGACTCACAGGCAAAAGAGCACCTGGTTGTCAGAGGCTGCTTCAATCGCTACCAAAAAAATTAACTGTTAGCATTCGCAGGGATCAGGCATGACTCTGCTAACGCTTCAGTTATGTATGCTGTGTTTTGTAAGTGACAGTGATAGATTGATACTGCACTTGGGTGGGCTGGGCTGGGCGGAGGGGCTAAATGCAGGTACTGGCAGGTATCTCGGCTGATCCTGCTAACACTGCGTTTTTGGGAACACTATGCTACTGGGGACGCTAATATAGTTCTGATCAGATCAAAGATATTGATCTGTTCGAACACTATACTAGTAAGGGAGGTGTATGGTGTGTGCATGTGAGTTAGCATTATTGGCACTAATCTGTTGCTGCCTGGGATTGACGCTGACTCTAACTGACACTAAAACCTAACTGATGTCACCCGTGACACTAATATGGTGATCAGAAAAAATATCTGTACACTATACTAGTGACAACACTGTGACAGGGGGTGAAAGGGTTAACTGGAGGCGATCAGGGGGTTAAACCTTTATTATATAATATATGGCGGATACCTTGATGCTATAAAAAACTGACGGTGACACTAAATATCTAACTAGTGTTACCCGTGACACTAAATACAGTGATCATAAAAGAGGGTTAACTGGGGGGTGATCAGAGGGTTAAACCTTTATTAGGGTGTTAATGGGGGGTATCCTAAACCTACCTGGGCCTACTACTAACTGCCCTAAAGCTGATTATTGTCACAAGTGACACCAGTACAGTGATCATTAAAAAATCAGAAAACTGCACTTAGTGGCACTGTGACAGGGAGTGAAAGGGTTAACTGAGGGGCAATAAGGGGGTAATCAGAGGGGTGACAAGTGTGCCCACATGTACTGGTGTCAGTGTAGTATTGTGTACTCATGGTGAGATGTCCCCTCCTCTCACTCTGGAACCGAAAAGGGCTCCACGAGGGCATGGTGAAAATCACTTCCTCTGCCTGTGTTTACATTACACATACAGAGGACAGTCTCTTATTCGCCAGAACAATTACCAGGTCCAGGCCAGAAATCATTGGCCTCGGCCTGGAGACTGATCGGTTCTGCACGCCCTACGTACAATGATGCCGATTTGCCCATGAGTGCTAACTTGTCGCAGTACAACAAGGCGGTTGGTAACTAGTTAAAGAAAGGCTTGATCAGGTAGTGTTAGCAGTGATACGTGTTCTTATCAAGTGGTACTAGTCCTGTTTTGCCTGGCCTTTGAGAATTGGTCATTAGTTTGTTAGAAATTGGCCAGTGGTATGACAGTCTTCATCTATGGGAACAGGTCCAAATACTGAAATACAAGGTTCCAACACAGTTAGGCATCAGTAAGAACAGGCCAACCGGTTTATGCCTAATTAATTTTTCACGCCAACAGTTTATGCAACGCTTTACAATGTGGAGGGGGGACAGTACAATTATAATACAGTTCAATACAGAAGGAATAGACGGGCCCTGCTCATGGAGCTTTCAATCTAAAGGGAGGGGGAGGTGGTACAAAAGGCAATAGCTGCGGTGGATGATCTGATGGAAGTGACTCAGGTACTGTTCTTAGGTGGAGGTGGCATAGGCTTCCTAAATACCTAATGGCGGACAGGGTAGGGGCTGACCAGACATACTGGAGCAGGGAGTTCCAGAGGATGGGAGAGGCTCTGGAGAAGTCCTGGAGGCAAGCATGGAAGGAAGTAACAAGGGAGCTAGAGAGCAGGAGGTCTTGGGAGGAGCAGAGAGGCCGATTTGGGTGATATCTGCAGATGAGGTTGGTGATGTAGCTGGGGGTGATGTTGTGGATGACTCCATGACTCTTAATGACGTCAGACGTTACTGACGAAAGGGTTGTAGGGCACGTGATATGTCACTTCCGCTAGTTGGAACGCAGGTGGAACGCAAACGGCGTACCTGCATGCTTTTTGAATTGGCAAATCGTTTTTACCATGTTTTTTGCCGATGCCTACACAATGAGGAGCCCCTTCTTCTTGTTATCTCTTAATACATGATCAATCGTTGGAGTTTATCGGGCCGTCTCTCTTCAGAAGGCATATTCCTTTTGGTATCTGTGCTTGATCTGACTACCTGTAACAGGTGTAAAATTCTTCTGGTGGTGAGTAGTTTGTTTGCCTGGTGGTGGTGGAAGACGTTATCTCTCCCAGTTTGTAGGGATTCTCATCACGCGCGTTGATATTAGATTTTGGTGGTGGTACGGACATTTAATTCAAATTTAATTTAATTTACTTGGAAATTGTTTATATGGACATTCACCATTAGTGCTCCTGGCACGTATGTTTCAAGAATTTACCTATGTTTTTAGCACTATTATTGTTTATGTTTGTATATATGGTTATTTAGAGTGCGGTATGAAATTTATTTGATTTCTTTAACACATTATTAGACCTTTGATCTCACTACCAGCTGCTCCTTAGGGAAAAAAGTATTTTTACAATTTAATTAATTCACGTTAATTGGTTTCGGAGTGCGCGGCTTATAGGTGGTTCCTATTTTTTTTTGTTTAGATGTTGTGGGTGGCCTTGTATGTTGTGGTTAGTATTTTGAATTTGATACGATGGGGTAGGGGAAGCCAGTGAAGGGATTGGCAGAGAGGAGAAGCAGTCATGGATCAGTTAGTAAGGTGTATTGTCTAGCAGCAGCATTCATAGTAGACTGAAGGGGGGATAGCCTGTGTGGAGGTGGGCCAGTGAGGAGAGAGTTGCAGTAGTCAAGGCAAAAAATAACCAGAGTGAATAAATTGTTTTGTGGTGTCATTACTCAGGAAGGGGCAAATTCTGAAAATGTTGCGGAGGTTAAGGCGGCAAGATGTAGCAAGTAATTGGATGTGGGGCCAGAGTCTCGGATTACACCCAGCACCTTGACGTTTGTGGAGGGACCAATGGTTGTGTCATTGATCTTAATGGTAAAGTCAAGGGGAGGAGGAAATAACATCTGGTGCACGCTGTTTTTGCATTTCAGGTTTTTTTTCTTTAAAATGTATTTTCTTTTTTTTTTTAAATTATGAAACCCAGTGCTGTGAACAAAAGGCAGCTCCAAGAACAGATGGACATGCACTCCAAAGTTCAAAAAGGCCCTATCAACATAAACAAAATACCCACAAAAGGAAATAAAAACAATAAAAATACCACTCCTGTGTACAAAATCCCACTATTTTAAACATCCTGGAAAAAAAAGCAGCTTTCTTATGGACAAGTCAACACAAGACCAAAATACTGCAAAATACTGCAAATGACAGAAGTAAGGAACCCACACTCCCTAAGTGGTTTGTCAGCTCTCCCCATCTTCTTACTACTGCGCCTTAAATTTGCTGACACCAAAACCGCTTTGAGCCCCCTGTTTAATAGTGAGGAGGTTAAATGATTTATTTCCCCAATTAATTATTTCATTATTTTCACAATTAGTAAAAAAAGGAGTACATAGTTACATAGTTAGTTAGGTTGAAAAAAGACACAAGTCCATCCAGTTCAACCACAAATTAAACAAAAAAATATATATATATACATATATATATATATCATACAATCCCATATACCCCATTCTATACCCACAGTTGATCCAGAGGAAGGCAAAAAAACCCCAGCAGAGCATTCTCCAATTTGCTAAAGCAGGGGAAAAAAATTCCTTCCTGATCCCCCGAGAGGCAATCGGATTTTCCCTGGATCAACTTTACCTATAAATGTCAGTACCCAGTTATATTATGTACATTTAGGAAGGTATCCAGGCCTTTCTTAAAGCAATCTACTGAGCTGGCTAGAACCACATCTGCAGGGAGTCTATTCCACATTTTCACAGCTCTTACTGTGAAGAAACCTTTCCTTATTTGGAGATGAAATCTCTTCTCCTCTAGACGTAAAGAGTGCCCCCTTGTCCTCTTTGTTGACCGTAAAGTGAATAACTCAACACCAAGTTCACTATATGGACCCCTTATATATTTATACATGTTGATCATATCCCCCCTTAATCTCCTCTTATCAAGGGTGAATAAATTCAGTTCCTCTAATCTTTCCTCATAGCTGAGCTCCTCCATGCCTCTTATCAGTTTGGTTGCCCTTCTCTGCACTTTCTCCAGTTCCCCAATATCCTTTTTGAGAACTGGTGCCCAAAACTGAACTGCATATTCCAGATGAGGTCTTACTAATGATTTGAACAGGGGCAAAATGATATCTCTCTCTCTGGAGTCCATACCTCTCTTAATACAAGAAAGGACTTTGCTCGCTTTGGAAACCGCAGCTTGGCATTGCATGCTATTATTGAGTTTATGATCTACCAAAACCCCCAGATCCTTCTCCACTACGGATTCCCCCAGTTGTACTCCCCCTAGCATGTATGATGCATGCATATTCTTAGCCCCCAAGTGCATAACTTTACATTTATCAACATTAAACCTCATCTGCCACATAGTCGCCCAATTTGACAGAGCATTGAGGTCAGCTTGTAAATTGGAGACCTCCTGTAAGGACGTTATTCCACTGCATAGCTTGGTGTCATCTGCAAAGACAGAAATGTTACTTTTGATCCCAGACCCAATATCATTTATAAAGATATTAAAAAGTAAGGGTCCCAGCACTGAACCTTGGGGTACACCACTGATAACCTTAGCCCATTCAGAGTAAGAATCATTAACCACGACTCTCTGAATTCTGTCTTTTAGCCAGTTTTCTATCCATTTACAAACCGATATTTCCAAACCTGTAGACCTTACCTTACACATGAGCCTTGTGTGGGGAACTGTATCGAACGCTTTTGCAAAATCCAAGTATACCACGTCCACAGCCACGCCTCTGTCCAAGGTTTTACTTACCACCTCATAAAAAGAAATGAGGTTTGTCTGACAACTTCTGTCTTTCATGAACCCATGCTGTCTGTTGCTTAAAATATTTTTTTCCTGCAAGAACTCGTCTATGTGGTCTTTTAATAATCTCTCCAGTATCTTCCCAACTATAGAAGTTAAACTAACAGGTCTATAGTTACTTGGTAAAGACTTTGTTCCCTTTTTAAATATAGGCACCACGTTCGCCCTGCGCCAATCCAGTGGTACTATTCCTGTCATTAATGATTCCCTAAAAATTAGATACAATGGCTTTGAAATTACAGAGCTCAATTCTTTTAGGATCCGTGGGTGGATGCCATCAGGTCCAGGTGCTTTATCCACCTTTATTCTGTCTAAATATTTCTGGACCATATCACTTTTGAGCCATTGTGGATTTAGGGCTGTGTCACTACCACCCCCATTGTGGACATGAGCTCCCCCATGCTCCTTTGTATACACAGAGCTGAAGAAAGTATTTAATAAATTAGCCTTCTCTTTGTCCCCAGTCACCCACTCTAGATTATTTTGTAAAGGGCCTACATGCTCAGACTTGACCTTTTTACTATTAATATATTTGAAGAATTTTTTGGGGTTTGTCCTACTATCTTTTGCAATCTGTCTTTCGTTTTGAATTTTTGCATCCTTGATTTCCTTTTTACATATTCTGTTATGTTCTTTGTAACATTTAAATGACACTAGTGATCCTTCATTTTTATATTTTTTAAAAGCTCTTTTCTTATAGTTTATAGCTTTTTTAACTTTGGCCGTGAGCCACATAGGTTTTATTTTTAGCCTTTTAAATTTATTGCCCATGGGAATATACTTTGCAGTGAGTTCACAAACAGTCTTTTTGAAGAATCCCCATTTCTGTTCTGTGCCCATTGTTGCCAATATTCTCTCCCAGTCTAAGTTCTGGAGAGCAGCCCTCATCCTTGGAAAATTTGCCCTCTTGAAATTAAGTGTTTTTATCTTTCCTGTATGTGATTTTTGCTTACAGCTAACATCAAATGAAATCATGTTATGGTCACTGCTACCCAGATGCTCCTTTATCTGAACATTAGTAATATGCTCTGCATGGTTTGAGATTACCAGATCCAGCAGAGCATCATTCCTGGTTGGGGCCTCAATGAACTGGACCATAAAATTGTCCTGTAATAGGTTTATAAATTTTTGTCCTTTAACTGTCCCAGCAGTGCCATTATTCCAGTCAATTTCTGGGTAGTTAAAATCCCCCATTATTATCATGAGTAGTTTAAATTGTATATTTAAAACCATGTGGTGCTTGAAAAATTCACAGCAAATTCCTCTTTGGGCATTTCCAAACGTTATGCCTAATTTAAAGTTGGTATTTGCAAAAGTGGCTTTCATCAATAGTACTGTATGTATGGCTGCAAAGGGTTCTATACTCTGGGCAACTTATTGTCATTACAAATAAACACATGTAGAAGAAAATGTGGGGCACATTGTAGTAACTGATTGATACTGCTGAGTAACTGAACAAACAGCAATATTTTACAACAGTAATACTTTTTTTTCCCCACAGACAAACTTGCCATCACTATCTACAGAAGAGCAGTCTAGTAAGTACACAATATGTTGACTACCACCTAACTGAAACATTTGTGGAGCAAACAATGATTTCATACTTTCAAGCTGAATTAATGCTGTTAAGTTGACATTTATGACAGAGGAGTAATACTGACTTTTCTTTTTCATTTGATAGAGCTTGCTTTATTGTGGACATAGTGTTGTCAGCTAAAAAAAAAAAAAAAAAAATTATCATACAATCCCATATATACAATCCTTCACCCACAGTTGATCCAGAGGAAGGTGACCCCCCCCCCCCTCCCACAAAGCATGCTCCAATTTGCTACAGCAGGGGAAAAAATTCCTTCCTGATCCCTGGGAGGCAGTCGCATTTTCCCTGGATCAACTTTACCTATAAATGTACAATAAGGAAAGAATCCAGTTTTTTTTTTAAAAGAACTCTACGGAGCTTGCCACAACCACCTCTGCAGGGATTCTATTCCACATTTTCACAGATATTACTGTGAAGAAAACTTTCCGTATTTGGAGATTAAATCTTTTTTGCTCTAGACGTAAAGAGTGCCCCCTTGTCCTCTGTGATGACCTTAAAGTGAATAACTCAACACCAATTCACTATATGGCCTCTTATCAGTTTGGTCACCCTTCTCTGCACCTTTCTCCAGTTCCCTGATATCCTTTATGAGAACTGGTGCCCAAAACTAAACTGCATATTCCAGATGAGGTCTTACTAATGATTTGTACAGGGGCAAAATGATATCTCTCTCCCTGGAGTCCATACTTCTCTTAATTCAAGAAAGGACTTTGCTCGCTTTGGAAACCGCAGCTTGGCATTGCATGCTATTATTGATCTTATGATCTACCAAAACCCCCAGATCCTTCTCCACTATGGATTCCCCCAGTTTTACTCCCCCTAGTATGTATGATACATGCATATTCTTAGCCCCCAAGTGCATATCTTTACATTTATCAACATTAAACCTCATTTGCCACTTAGTTGCCCAATTAGACAGTGCATTGAAGTAATTTGTATATGTGTTACGTCAGTGTCAAGAGGTTAAAGTACATTTGCCAAAATAAATGGTACCATAATGCTTTACAATAGTTATGAACATGAATTTAAAGTCAACTCATCAGGTACATGAATGTGTCCAAAAGAACAATTATGCTAAATAGCATTTAACAAGCCTCTCAATTACTTCTGTGTGGGCCTGAAAACCCCTGGATCTTAGATGCACTCTTGGGGGGGGAATTCAATAATACCTAATGGCACTTTTGTGGTGGCAGTTCCATTAGGCAGTCCTTAACGAGAAAAGTAGAAACTTTTTCCATAACGTTCCTGTGTTACTCTGTGTAAGTTTGAAAGATCTCTGAATAGCTGCTATTCTGTGAATTTTCTTGCAGTGTTGTAAATAAAGTTATTGAACTCTGTAGTTTTATACCTTCTGTCAGCAAACACAAAAGCACATTTGTACAGAAACTTAAAATTAAAAATGTGGTTTTGCTCAAAATAATAATCTTGTATAGCCAGAAGGCTGTCAACATTATTTTAGATTATAAACTGAATAAAATCATTTGAGAGTAGGCTAAACCACATTTTATGAACAAGAGTCAGTATGTGTTTCTAGATATGTTATTTTTTATTTTTTTATATTTATTAGACATTCTACAAGATGGGGATGGTTTTGCAGCTGCCAGCATACATGAAGATTCTTCAGAAAACATACCACTAGAGCAGAGTACTATTATTCCCCTAGACAGCAATTTTCAGTATGCAGTCATAAAAGACAGAATTTCAAATGAAATTTGCACATCTTTTTCATCCTTAAAAATTAATTGTGAAAACAAGATGTTAAAGTTATCTGGGCATGATGATTTAATACAGGCACGTCTTCAAATCAAAAATATGATTGCCACAGTCAGAGAACGCAAAGTTGATGTCTCCCCAGCCATAGCAGGTTTTCTTCTCTGTTCAGATAGTGCAGAAATATCCAAAAAGATATTTGAAGGCTTTGCATTTCTAGATATTTTAAGGGGGTTATGTATATATGCCTCTTCTGACACTCTACTTGACCAAGCTGAAATTACTTTACAACAAAGTCTTAAAGTGGATAATATTCACATTGAATCAGAAGAAAGGCAGGCCACCTCACAGGAAGCCTGGAAACATTTATTGGACAACTTAAATAGTTCTGGAGATATTAAGGTTGGTCTCCAAGAGGATAGTGATAGCAAAGGTCTCACCTTATCTTTAGTGGGTTTGACTAAGGCAGTAGAGGAAGGAAGCAAGACATGTAAGCACTATTTATGGCAGAAAGCCTTTATCAAAGAGGAGGTTAATCTAGAATACCGTATAGTTGTAGAAAATTTAGAGCATTTGCTAACAAGCTTTGAAGGTGGCCGATTGTCAGTTACCATTCAGGTTTCAGAGCCTCCTGGACAGACTGTGACTTTGATTGGTCCACAAGATGAAGTGATCAAATGTAAAGCTACTCTTCAAGAATTTATTCAGAAGATACATGTAAATAATCTATGTCTTACAAAACATGGAGCAGCAATTTTTTTTAAAAAACAAGGAAAGCAAATACTAGATACATTTCAGGACACTTTCAAATGTTGCATCTTTGTTTGTGACTCTGAAAATGGGGATGGCAGAGGAGAGGGTGCTGGCAATGATCAGAATGCACTTGGATGTACAGAAGATGTAAACCAAAGTGAAGAAGTAAAGGTGACAAGAGATGCATCTTGTGATGAGGAAACACCACAAGCAGAAATATATGGGACAGCCAAGACACAGACGAAAACAAAAGAAAAGAAACCTTCAGTGGTCCAGCTTGTACTGAGTCGTGGGCAACTCGAGAATAAAAAGGTAAATCAAATATAATGTTTTAATTTATAAGCCAGGGCACAGACTGTAGGTATGTAGCTTTCTATACTTACAGTGGGGAAAATAATTATTTGATCCCCTGCAGATTTTGTAAGTTTGCCTACTTACAAAGAAATGAAGGGTCTATAATTTTTATCATAGTTGTATTTTAAATGATAGAGACAGAATATCAACCAAAAATCCCCCAAAAAAAAACCCATAATACAAAGGTTATAAATTAAGTTGCAGTTCATGGACGGGGCCATGTATTAAAAAATCTTGGATTCCCTTAGCCAGAACACTAAAGATGGGTTGTGGATGGGTCTTCCAGCATGACAATGACCCAAAACACACCGCTAAGGCAACAAAGGAGTGGCTCAAGAAGAAGCACATTAGGTCATGGAGTGCCCTAGTCAGTGCCCTAGTCCAGACCTTAATCCTATAGAAAATTTATGGAGGGAGCTGAAACTTTAAGTTGTCAAGAGACAGCCAAGAAGACATAAGGATTTAGAGAAGACCTCCTGAGATGTGTGCAAACCTGGTAACCAACTACAAGAAATGTCTGTCTTACCTCTGTGCTTGCCAACAAGTGTTCCTCCACCAAGTACTAAGTCATGTTTTGCTTGGGGATCAAATACTTATTTTACTCACTGAACTGCAACTCAATTTATAACATTTGTATCATGTGTTTTTTACCTATGATAAAAACAATAGACCCTTCTATTCTTTTTAAGTGTGCAAACTTACAAAATCTGTAGGGGATCAAATAAATATTTTCCCCACTGTATATGCACTGACACAGTTTTACTGTGTTGGATGAAATTGTAAGGTGTGTGTAAAGCGAAAACATTTTCTTTTGGAGAGAATGTGGAGAGGTTAGAGACTTTGTCAGGTTGGTATTTCTTTTTGTGTTCCCGCTGGTAGATTCCGCTCACTAGTGGTCATGGTGACCATGGTCTTTAACCAGTTAACAACCGGCCCATAGCCGAATGACGGCTACAGGGCGGTTTGTTAACTCTGGGAGGGCGTACATGGGCGTCCTCCTAGAATTCCGCTCTTGCGCGCCCCCTGGGGCACGCATCCGAGAACTTCCGTGACCGCCGGGTCCTGCATCACGGATCACGGTGAACGGACGCTGATTGTGGCCATTTACCACGTGATCGCGCCGTCAAATGACGGCGCGATCACATGTCAACAAACCGGCGTGATTTCCGGTTCCTCCCTCCCCTCTCCGTCCAGTGTGAGTGGAGAGGGGAGAGATCGGTGGCAGCAGCGCTGTGGGCTGCATGTGTAGTGCCCACAGCCTGCTCAGGGAGGCATCCATCCATCCCTGCTCACCGATCCCAGCCATACTCTGCATACCCAGCCATGCTCTGCATACCCGTCCATACTCTGCATACCCAGCCATGCTCTGCATACCCGTCCATACTCTGCATACCCGTCCATACTCTGCATACCCGTCCATACTCTGCATACCCGTCCATACTCTGCATACCCGTCCATGCTCTGCATACCCGTCCATGCTCTGCATACCCATCCATGCTCTGCATACCCATCCATACTCTGCATACCCGTCCATACTCTGCATACCCGTCCATACTCTGCATACCCAGCCATGCTCTGCATACCCGTCCATACTCTGCATACCCGTCCATACTCTGCATACCCGTCCATACTCTGCATGCTCTGCATACCCGTCCATACTCTGCATACCCGTCCATACTCTGCATACCCAGCCATGCTCTGCATACCCGTCCATACTCTGCATACCTGTCCATACTCTGCATGCTCTGCATACCCGCCCATACTCTGCATACCCGCCATACTCTGCATGCTCTGCATACCCGCCCATACTCTGCATACCCGCCCATACTCTGCATGCTCTGCATACACGTCCATACTCTGCATACCCGTCCATACTCTGCATACCCAGCCATACTCTGCATACCCAGCCATACCCTGCATACCCAACCATACCCTGCATACCCAGCCATACTCTGCATTTGTGCTATGCATATGCTGTGTGTGAGAAATAACCTGCTAATATAAAAATTTTGGGAAAAAAAAGAAAAGAAAATCTTGATTTTGCAAAGAATTGTGGGAAAAATTACAACTTCAAAAAACTCACCATGCATCTTACTAAATACCTTGGAATGTCTACTTTCCAAAAAGGGGTCATTTGGGGGGTATTTGTACTTTCCTGGCTTGTTAGGGTCTCAAGAAATGAGATAGGCCGTCAGTACTTCAGGTGTGATCAGTTTTCAGAGATTGGCACCATAGCTTGTGGACTCTATAACTTTCACAAAGACCAAATAATATACACCCATTTGGGTTATTTTTACCAAAGATATGTAGGGGTATAAATTTTGGCCAAACTATATGAAGAAAAATTACTAATTTGCCAAATTTTATAACACAAACGAAGAAAAATGCCTTTTTTTTTTACAGAATTTTCGGTCTTTTTTCTTTTATAGCGCAAAAAATTGATTAAATTCCACCAAAAGAAAGCTCTATTTGTGTGAAAAAAAGGACAGTGTAGTATGACTGAATAATTCAAAGTGTGAGAGCACCGAAAGCTGAAAAATGGTCTGGTTATTAAGGGGGTTTAAGTGCCCAGTGTTCAAGTGGTTAATTTAGAATCTGATAGGAAATCCAAAAAGTTTGACAAAATTATTTACAAATGACATTAATTTTTTTTGTAAAAATGTTTTATGTAATGCTACAAAAATGAACAAAACAAAAAAGGCTTTCCTACTAATGAAAAAAAAGATAAAAACTAGCTAAAATGAGAATGAGAGGGAATTATTTATTAGAGCTTTATAATTTACCATTTTCATTCATAAGGGAGGCACTATTAGTGCTCCTACAACACAGATTGGTACATAATCTGTTAAACTGACATCAATTATATGTATGTAAGGAAGGAAGCGTTCTGACATTTTTTCACCCAGGGTCAGTAAGTGGTCAAAATATAATAGCACCTTCATTATGCTCAGCATAATCCAAAAGAAGGGGATCCTCTATGATTAACGCATCAGGCGAAACATGTCAGAGATTGCAAGGATAAGTACCTGTCCAGCTTAACCACTTCAGCCCCGGACCAATTGGCAGCCAAAGGACCAGGCCCCTTTTTGCGATTCGGCACTGCGTCGCTTTAACTGACAATTGCGCGGTCGTGCGATGTGGCTCCCAAACAAAATTGGCGTCCTTTTTTTCCCACAAATAGAGCTTTCTTTTGGTGGTATTTGATCGCCCCTGCGGTTTTTATTTTTTGCGCTATAAACAAAAATAGAGCGACAATTTTGAAAAAAATGCAATATTTTTTGCTTTTTGCTATAATAAATATCCCCAAAAAATATATAAAAAATTTTTTTTTCCTCAGTTTAGGCCAATACGTATTCTTCTACATATTTTTGGTAAAAAAAATCGCAATTAGCGATTATTGATCGATTTGCGCAAAAGTTATAGCGTTTACAAAATAGGGGATAGTTTTATAGCATTTTTATTAATAATATTTTTTTTTTTTACTAGTAATAGCGGCGATCAGTGATTTTTATTGTGACTGCGACATTATGGCGGACACATCGGACATTTTTGACACATTTTTGGGACCATTGTCATTTATACAGCAATCAATGCTATTTAAATGCATTGATTCCTGTATAAATGACACATGCAGTGAAAGAGTTAACCACTAGGGGGAGGGGAGGGGTTATGGGCTGTGACGTGTGTGTTTTTTTTAACATTAGGGGGCGGGGCTGACGTCTGACGTCATTGATCGGCTTTCCCGATGACAGGGAACAGTCCATCAATGACAGGCAGAGAAGGAAGCACGGGGAGAGGTTTGTTTACACAGACCTCTCCCCGTTCTTCAGCTCTGTGACCCGATCGCGGGACACCAGCGGCGATCGGGTCCGCTGGTCCCGCGGCCGTGGTCACGGAGCTCCTGACCGGGTCGCGAGCGCGCCCCCGGGGGCGCGCGCACGACTCACGGCTAGGCAATTGAAGGGCAACGTACCTGTACGTGCTTTTGCCTAGCCGTGCCATTCTGCCGACGTATATGTGCAGGAGGTGGTCGGAAAGCCGTTAACTAAGGAAAAAAAAACATTCTGCATGCAGTTTCCCCCTCCCCCCCTCATTCTTACCTGAGCCCAAACTCTATCCGGCTATGTGCACGAGAGTAGAGGCTCTCTCGCTTTTCATTGGACTGCTATAAGGAGAGAGGGGGCAGGGCCGAGCCATGCTGTGTGTCAATAGACATACAGAGCTGGCCTGGAAGCAAACATGCATGATTGGGAGGGGAGGTACCAGGAGTGTCAGCGGGGGACTCGAGAAGAGGAGGACTGGAGCTGCTCTGTGCAAAACCTTTGCACAGAGCGCGTAAGTAAAACATGTATGTTATTTTAAAAGATAAAAAATTTTGCTTTTTTAATTACTTCAATTTATAATTACTTTACATTCCATTCAGGATGACAATGCCAGAAATATTTATAGATCCTTTGTATTTGATTTTCAGGCTGATGTGCTGGTTGCCCCTTTAGTATCTAATAATCCGGTTCTCGAAGCTTTGAATGTTACTAAAAATCTGCAACAGAAGGGAGGTGATCAGTTCAAAAATCTATTTACGAATGTTCTTAATAATCGTACAACTCTTGAACCTGGAAGCATTTTTCAACTACCAATTCCTGGAAGCAACTACCCTCTAAACTGTAAAATTGTAATCTTCATCGTTTGCCTCCCATGGGATGGGCCAAGTGGATCATCATCAATTGCAGTAAGCTCTACAAATATGATCATTGTAATATTATATCTTGAATTCCTGGTTCCAGTAGCTGTTAAAGTGGTAGTAAACGCTCTACCGGTAAGCCTATAATAAAGCTTACCTAAAAGGTTAAATGAATATCTCCTAAATGTGCACCGTTTAGGAGATATTCTAGTGAGTAGCAGCCAGTGACGTCACCGGAGCATGTGCTCTGAAGGAACAGCATACCCGTGTCGCAGGGGTGACGTCATCCTGGCTTTGGCATTCAAGCGACTGCAGCCCAAAAAACCCCAGAAGAAGGGCCAGGTGATGATGGAAGCACCTACAGCTGTGACAGCACGCTGGTGGAGGGTTTCTTTTCAAGGTAAGTCTTTCTTAATGTGTTAGTATGCAACAAATACTAGCACATTATGACACTACCTTGCGGGGAGAGGTTTTCTACATTTACCACCGCTTTAATATAATGTCACATACCAGCATAACAGCCACCATTATTAATGCAAAAATTAGATTATAATCAAATGTGTAATACCGTGTAAGAATGTATAATCAAGTGGCGCTCAAAAATAAAATTATACGTGATAATGTAACACAAAAAAAAAATATATATATATATATATATATATATATATATATATATATATATATATATATATATATATATATATAAAATAATAAAATTACTATATTTTTAATTTTTAATGTGTAATCATGTAATAACATTTGTTACATTTTATTTATAATTGGGTCCCGTTCAATGTGGCAGTAAAGTCCAATAAGTTAAAGCCTTTGGGCTCTAGGTTTGCTATAAATATCTTTAATACATAAGAGATAGGGGTTTGTAGTTTAAATAAGATTGCTGGGAAGGCTAATGACATTGTTTGAGATTTCAGTTCAGTCCACAGGACATTACAAGAACATTAGATTTCTCAGAGAATCAACAGATACTTTTCTGTACTTGCAGAAAATGTGCTTAACCACTTAAGGACCGAGCCTCTTTCTGAGATTTGTTGTTTACAAGTTAAAAACTGTTTTTTTTTTGCTAGAAAATTACTTAGAACCCTCAAACATTATACTTTTTTTTTCTAACACCATAGAGAATAAAATGACGGTTGTTGCAATACTTTCTGTCACACTGTATCTAAGCAGCGGTCTTACAAGCGCACTTTTTTTGAAAAAATACACTTTTTTGAATGAAAAAATACACTTTTTTGAATGAAAAAATAAGACAACAGTAAAGTTAGCCCAATTTTTTTATATTGTAAAAGATAATGTTACGCCAAGTATATTGATACCTAACATGTTACACTTCAAAATCGTGGAATGGCAACAAACTTTTACCCTTAAAAATCTCCATAGGCGAAGTTTAAAAAATTCTACAGGTTGCATGTTTTAAGTTACAGAGGGGGTCTAGGGCTAGAATTATTGCTCTCACTCTACCAATCGCGGCGATACCTCACATGTGTGGTTTGAACACCATTTTCATATGCAGGCGCTAGTCATGTATGTGTTCGCTTCTGCACACAAGCTCGTCTGGACGGGGCCCGCTTAAAAAAAAAATGTTTCTTTCTTATTTATTTTACCTTTTTTTTTTTTTACATTTTTATACTGTTTTAAAAAAAAAATGGTGTCACTTTTATTCCTATTACAAGGAATATAAACATCCCTTGTAATAGAAAAAAGCATGACAGGACCTCTTAAATATGAGATCTGGGGTCAAAAAGACCTCAGATCTCATATTTACATTAAAATGCAATAAAAAAACAAATTTCTCTTTTGTCATTTATAAAAATGGAAAAAAAAAAAAGGCCCTTTAAGAGCTATGGGCAGAAGTGACGTTTTGACGTTGCTTCCACCCTGCAGTGATATGGAAATAGGTGGGGGCCATCTTCCCCTCACTCATCTCCATACTCGGATGCGAGCGCCTCCGTCGCTGCCAACGGCTCCTGTAAGCGGCGGAGGGCACCGGATAGCGACGTGAGGGGGGGTATAAACGCGCCGATAAAAGTGATCTTGCGGTGAATCCACCGCAGAGACCACTTTTATGTTGTAGCGGACTGCCTGCTGAAGAAGAGGATAGCTAGCTGCTGCCATAACAACGATATCCTCCTACCGGCGTATAGCGACGATGGGCGGTCCGGAAGTGGTAAACTTTAATCCAGAAAACGAATGCAGGCATAACATCAATAAACTGTTTAGCTATGTAGAGCTCACCCCCTCAAAGTGGCTGCTTAATTTATTGGGACCCTTCTGCGCTTCACCTATGATGACCCACCCTTATCTGGATCTGAGGACACCAACACACCTTAACCACTTGCCGACCGTAGGCCGTCATATGACGGCCTCTAGTTTGCGGGGGTATATCTGAATGATGCCTGTAGCTACAGACATCATTCAGATATTGCCGGTTTCAGCCGGCGATTCCCTGCACCATAAGAACGATCATAGCGGCTGTTCCGCCGCTTGATCGTTCTTATGGGCGGCGGGAGGGGACGCCCCCCCTCCCGCCGCCCTCCGGTGCTTCTACCGACTCACCGCTTCCATCGGTGAGTCGGACACAGGAACCGACCGGCCCTGGATGATCACTATAGAGATTTCCGGCGGACCAGATGGTCGCCGGAGTCTCTATGATCGTTCGGAGGCCGGGCGCCATGTGATGACATCACGCTCGGCCTCTGCATTCGAATAACGGCGCCGCCTCCGCTGGGAAGCGGTGATCGTTTTTTTTTTTTTTTTTTTTTTATTTTAGGCTTTTCAGCCTAGAGGTGAAATGTGGGGTCTTATTGACCCCATATCTCACTGTTAATAGGTCCGATCAGGTAATAGTCTTATTACAAGGGATGTTTACATTCCTTGTAATAGGAATAAAAGTAATCAATTTTTTTATTTTTTTTTAAACTGTCAAATTTCAAAAATAAAAGTCAAATTAACAATAATAAAAAAAAAAATTTTTTTTTAAAGCGCCCCTGTCCCCGTGAGCTCGTATGCAGAAGTGAACGCATACGTAAGCCCCGCCCACATATGAAAACGGTGTTTAAACCACACATGTGAGGTATCGCCGCGAACGTTAGAGCGAGAGCAATAATTCTAGCCCTAGACCTCCTCTGTAACTCAAAACATGTAACCAGTAAAAAATGTTTAAGCGTCGCCTATGGGGATTTTTAAATACCAAAGTTTGGCGCCATTCCACGAGCGCGTGCAATTTTGAAGCGTGACATGTTGGGTATCTATTTACTCGGCGTATCTTCATCTTTCACATTATGTAAAAAAAATTGGGCTAACTTTACTGTTTTGTTTTTTTTTAAGCATGAAATTGTTTTTTTTCTGAAAAAAACCTGTTCGAAAAATTGCTGCGCAAATACCGTGCGAGATAAAAAGTTGCAACGAGCGTCATTGTATTCTCTAGGGTCTTTGCTAAAAAAACATATATAATGTTTGGGGGTTCTATGTAATTTTCGAGCAAAAAAATTATGAATTTTACATGTAGGAGAGAAATGTCAGAATTGGCCTGGTAGCGAAGTGGTTAAAGGTTTAAATTGACTTTATTTAAAGACAAGTCCCTAGAAAAGAAAGGGTTAATTAACTACCTATAATTCAGCGATATAGGCATCTTGTTAAGCAACACAATTTACAGGATGTCACTATTAGTTACATAGTAGACGAGGTTGAAAAAATACACAAGTCCATCAATTCCAACCTATGTGTGTGAGTTTGTCAGTATTACATTGTATATCCCTGTATGTTGTGGTCGTTCAGGTGCGTATCTAATAGTTTTTTGAAATTTTTGATGCTCCCTGCTGAAACCACTGCCTGTGGAAGAGAATTACACATCCTTACCACTCTTAAAGTAAAGAACCCTCTACGCAGTTTAAGGTTAAACCGCTTTTGTTCTAATTTTAATGAATGGCCGCATGTCTTATTAAATTCCCTATCGCGGAAACGTTTTATCCCTATTGTGGGGTCACCAGTATGGTATTTGTACATTGAAATCATATACCCTCTCAAAAGACTCTTCTCCAGAGAGAATGAGTTCAGTGCTAGTAACCTTTCCTCATAACTAATGTCTTCCAGTCCCTTTTTTTGTTGTGTTGCTCTTCTCTGGACTCTCTCTTTAGTTCCAGCACATCCTTCCTGAGGACTGGTGCCCAGAACTGGACGGCATACTCCAGGTGCGGCTGGACCAGAGTCTTGTAGAGAGGGAGAATTATCGTTTGATCTCTGGAGTTAAATCCCTTTTTAATGCATGTCAATATTCTGTTTGCTTTGCTTGCGGCAGCTTGGCATTGCATGCCATTGCTGAGCCTGTCATCTACTAGGACCCCCAGGTCCTTTTCCATCCTAGATTCCCCCAGAGGTTGTCATGAAGATCCTGCCAGAAACCTGAACCCTGGCCGTCCTGGCCCACAGGCACCACTGCGCATGCGCATGCACGCCGGTGCGCGTGCACGTGTTGAACCAGCTGCTGAACCAGCTTACCTGTATTGATCCAGTCTGTTCTGAAGTCCTGTTTCCTGTGCTGAACCAGATCACCTGTATTGATCCAGTCTGTCCTGAAGTCCTGTTTCCTGTTTGCTTGCTGAACCAGCTTACCTGTCCAGATCCGGCCTGCTCTGCTATCCAGTCTGCTAAGCTGTCCATCCAGATCCAGCCTGCTCTGCCATCCAGTCTGCTAAGCTGTCCATCCAGACCCAGCCTGCTCTGCTATCCTGTTTGCTTGCTGAACCAGCTTACCTGTCCAGATCCAGCCTGCTCTGCTATCCTGTGTACCTGCTGAACCAGCTTACCTGTCCAGATCCAGCCTGCTCTGCTATCCAGTCTGCTAAGCTGTCCATCCAGATCCAGCCTGCTCTGCCATCCAGTCTGCTAAGCTGTCCATCCAGACCCAGCCTGCTCTGCTATCCTGTTTGCTTGCTGAACCAGCTTACCTGTCCAGATCCAGCCTGCTCTGCTATCCAGTCTGCTAAACTGCCCATCCAGACCCAGCCTGCTCTGCTATCCTGTTTGTTTGCTGAACCAGCTTACCTGTCCAGATCCAGCCTGCTCTGCTATCCAGTCTGCTAAGCTGTCCATCCAGACCCAGCCTGCTCTGCTATCCTGTTTGCTTGCTGAACCAGCTTACCTGTCCAGATCCAGCCTTCTCTGCTATCCAGTCTGCTAAGCTGTCCATCCAGATCCAGCCTGCTCTGCTATCCAGTCTGCTAAGCTGTCCATCCAGATATAGCCTGCTCAGCTATCCAGTCCGCTGTGCTGATCCTGCCTGTCCATCCAGACCCAGCCTGCTCTGCTATCCTGTCTGCTTGGCTGAACCAGCTTACCTGTCCAGATCCGGCCTACTCTGCTATCCGGTCTACTCTGCTATCCAGATCTCCCATCTTGTCCGCTGAGCTGACCCTGTGTCACTCCACCGGTCTGTTGATCCTGCCAGGCACCCGTGCTCCTCCTCACTCCTGGGCCTCCTGTCATCCTACCAGGGAACCAGGAGTGGGAGACGCAAGGGAGGTCTCTCTCTGCAACTTGGGCTCGCACCACCAGGTACGTGACAGTAGCAGACAGCCATGTCTGAGCCCGAGCAGGGAGCCTCCGCCATGGAGGGACTATGCCAACACCTGGCAGGTCTGACCGAGGCGGTGAAGAACCTTCAACAAGGGTACACCCGGCTGGAAGAACGGGTACTGGTCCAGTCCCGCTAGTACCCAAGGGACTCCATACCCAGCAACACCCCCAATGGGGGCTGCACCTGCCCCAACTGTGGTGATGCTACCACCCGAACCTAAGGTTCCCACTCCGGAAAAGTTTTTGGGTACTCGTGGCAGCTTTAGAACTTTCCGCAACTCGTGTGAACTTCATTTTGCCCTACAGCCAAGGACCTTTTCCTTAGAGGTCACTAACGTGGGTTTTGTGGTAGCCCTGCTGACGGGGGACCCCCAAATTTGGGCCCACCGCCTCTTAGAACAAAAAGACGCAGCACTGACCAGTCTTACCACTTTCTTTGATGCCATGGCGCAGCTGTATGAGGACCCCCAGCTCTCAACGACCGCAGAAGCCGCCCTACGCTCCCTCCAACAGTGACGGAGACCGGCGGAAGACTATGTGGCCGAGTTCAGGCGATGGGGCGCCGACACAGACTGGAACTACGCTGCCCTCCGTCACCAGTTCCGTATGGGCCTCTCGGATGCTCTCAAAGATGAGCTTGCCAGGGTAGGGGTCCCCCAGACTTTGAACTCTCTAAATGACTTGGCCATCCAGATCGATCAGCGCCTACAGGAGCGTAGGGCCGAGCGAACCATGGGGTCCCCAAGGCCAACCTGGATGCTCCCCAGGGCTCCTAGTCATTTCCGCCCGGCTTCCGCTGCCTGGCCTGTACCTACCTCTACTGCATCTGAGCCCATGCAGTTGGGACTCCTGCGGCCTTCTCTTACCCCAACAGAACGTCAACGACGCCGTGGCAACAATTTATGCCGGGCCGGGCCATTACGTCAGGAACTGCCTGG
Source organism: Lithobates sylvaticus (assembly GCA_028564925.1). Taxonomy (NCBI): domain Eukaryota; kingdom Metazoa; phylum Chordata; class Amphibia; order Anura; family Ranidae; genus Lithobates; species Lithobates sylvaticus. Next base: position 447,536,220 of record CM053026.1, on the reverse strand, counting down.
CTAAGCTCCGTAAGTTCCCGACCGTGCTGTCCAGTTATGTTGATCCGGTGACCGGGGTCTCGTCTCATCTTGCCCTCTCTGTTTCCTTTCAGCTCCCAAGAAGGACCCTGCGGACAACCGCCATCATTGACTCTGGGGCTTGTAGTTGCTTTATGGACTCTGATTTTGCTGCCCGCACCAGGTTCCCCTTCTTCCAAGGGCCCAGGGACTATCCGTCCATTTGGCTGACGGTTCCGTTATTAAATCAGGCCCAGTGACCCAGGAGACTGTCCCACTACCTACGATCATCTCTGGGTCACACCAGGAACTCTTGCGATTAGACTTAATCTCCTCTCCTCTGTTTCCAGTAATCTTGGGAATCCCCTGGCTACAGGCGCACAATCCGGCCATCAACTGGGCCACAGGGGAAGTGTCATTTCCCTCTCTCTACTGCCAGAAGTCCTGTGGTTCTCCTGTTCCTATATAGCCCCCGGCCCTGCTCTGCCTGGAGGCCGAGACCAGCTTACGCCAGTCCATCCCAGAGGCCTACCATGCCTATCTGGACGTTTTCAGTAAACAGGGGACGGATGTGTTACCACCCCACAGGCCTTACGACTGCCCCATTGAGCTTCTCCCCGGGGCCAAGATTCCCTTCGGTAGGGTTTTCCCGTTAACAGAGGTGGAACAGGGGAAGCTCAAGGACTACATCGATGAAAATTTAAGAAAAGGATTCATCCGTCCTTCCACATCCCCAGCAAGTGCAGGGATATTCTTCGTGGAAAAGAAGGACCATACCCTCAGACCCTGCGTAGACTATCGTGCTTTAAATAATGTTACAGTTAAAAATCGCTACCCTCTTCCCTTGGTCCCAGAGCTGTTCCAGAGGCTTGGCACTGCCTCCATTTTCTCCAAGTTGGATCTTCGAGGGGCATAAAACTTGGTCCGTATCAAGGATGGGGACGAATGGAAGATGGCATTTCGGTCTCGATTCGGGCACTTCGAGTACCTGGTGATGCCCTTTGGACTCTGTAACGCCCCTGCTACCTTTCAGTTCTTCATTAATGATGTGCTCCGGGACTTTTTAGATGTATTTGCCGTTGTTTATCTTGATGACATACTAATTTTCTCTTCCTCCCTAGAATCACATTGTGGGCATGTCAGGAGTGTACTAGGCCACCTCCGGCAACACGGCCTCTATGCCAAGGCCGACAAATGCTTCTTTGAAGTGGAGAGCATACCCTTCATGGGCATAATAATTTCCAGCAGGGGCATCCGGATGGACCCCCAGAAGATAGCAGCCATCCTGGACTGGCCTACTCCTGCGGATAAGAAAGGTATCCAGCGATTTATTGGCTTCGCCAATTTTTATCGCAAGTTCATCAGAGGGTTCTCGGCCATAGTGGCGCCCATCACACGGCTTACCAAACAAGGTACCCGATTCCACTGGTCCCCTGAAGCCCAAGAGGCCTTTGAGGCCCTCAAGGGGCTCTTTACCTCCGCTCCTATCCTGAAGCACCCGGACTCTTCCTTACCCTTTGTCCTGGAGGTGGACGCATCCGAAATAGCCGTGAGAGCAATCCTATCCCAGAGACAGGGCGTCAAAGCTCTGCTTCACCCCGTAGCCTTCTTCTCGCGTAAACTGTCCCCGGCCGAGAAGAACTACGATGTGGGAGATCGGGAATTGCTGGCGATAAAGACCTCTCTCGAGGAGTGGCGCTACCTGCTGGAGGGGGCTACTCACCCAATCTTGATCTTCACGGATCACAAGAACCTAGAGTACCTGAAGACTGCCAAGAGGTTGAAACCTAGACAAGCCCGATGGGCTTCATTTTTCTCTCGTTTTACTTTCCACGTGACCTATCGTCCGGGTTCCAAAAATGCGAAGCCGGACGCTCTGTCACGTATGTACCACAAATCCCAGGATGATTCCCCTCCGGACACGATCCTCGCCCCTGGAAATTTTCTTCTGCTACAGGAAGATTTACTTTCCCAGCTCAGGCGGGCCTCCAGTGGCCTCATACCCACTCCCGGACCTGGGTTGCTAGCCAAAGATGGCCTGCTATGGCATGAGGATAAAATTTTCATTCCCAAGGATCTGCGGGTAACCGTCCTGGAATTGTGCCATGATCACAAACTTGCTGGACACTTCGGTGTCACCAAGACCACTGAATTGGTACAACGTACCTTCTGGTGGCCTCAGCTGAGGGAGGACTGCAGGAAGTTCGTAGACACATGCACTATATGTATACGGAGCAAGAGTTACAGGACCAAGGCCTGGGGCCTACTCAAGCCCCTACCAGTCCCAGATCGGCCCTGGAAGATGCTGTCCATCGACTTCATTGTTGAACTGCCCCCAGCAGAGGACCACACCGCGATTTTTGTAATAGTCGACCGCCTGTTGAAGATGGCACACTTTGTTCCTATGAAGGGCACCCCCTCTGCTTCAGAAACCGCACAGGTGTTCATCCGAGAAGTCATCAGGCTCAACGGGGTACCAGCCAACATAGTTTCAGACCGAGGGGTGCAGTTCACCTCTTGGTTCTGGAAATCGCTCTGTAAGGCCCTTAACATTGAACTGTCATTCTCATCCGCCTATCACCCTCAGTCCAATGGGCAAACCGAGAGGACAAACCAGACCTTGGAGCAATATCTATGGTGCTTCTCCTCCTTCACCCAGGATGATTGGATCTCCCTGTTACCAGTTGCCGAATTCGCATATAACAATGCCATCCACTCTGCTACCCAACAGACGCCCTTCTTCGCCAACTATGGCTTCCACCCTTCATTTCTACCCAATTCTCTCCCTGAATGTACCGTGCCCGCGGTTCAGGAAAAGATTGAATTCTTTGCTTCCAATAACCAACTCCTGCAAGACACCATGGCCCGGACCCAGGAACATAATAAAACAGTTTTTGACAGGAAGAGGCGAGGGGAGCTGGTACTGGCACCAGGTGACGCAGTGTGGCTTTCTACCTTAAATCTGAGGATGGCATGTCCCTCGAAGAAACTGGGCCCCAAGTTCTTGGGACCCTTTCCAGTCAAACAGAAAATAAATGAAGTGGCCTATGAGTTGGAACTCCCAGATTCTCTCAGGGTCCACCCGGTTTTCCACGTTTCCCTGCTGAAGCCCTCCAATCCCAACCCCTTTCCCAATAGGAGAACGGTACCCCCGGATCCAGTTATAGTAGATGGCGAAGAGGAGTTCGAAGTGGAAGCCATCCTGAATTTTAGGAGAAGGAGGAATCAGAATCAGTTCTTGATTAAAGGGAAGGGCTACGGTCCTGAAGAGAATTCCTGGGAGCTCGAGGTCAATATTCACGCTAAGAGTCTAGTTCAAGCCTTTAAGAGAGCCCATCCTGAGAAGTTTGCCCAGAGGGGCACCCGGAGGTTGCCCATAGGAGGGGGGCAATGTCATGAAGATCCTGCCAGAAACCTGAACCCTGGCCGTCCTGGCCCACAGGCGCCACTGCGCATGCACGCCGGTACACGTGCACGTGTGCGGCCGTGCACGGGCGCGTGCACAGGGAGACAGGTGCGCGCTCTTGTTGGCGCCAGGTAGCCTATTTAAACCTGGCCTGAGCAGACGGTCCCCGCTGTCTGCTCTACAGCGTTGTGGTGACTGTAACCTGATCCCGATACCTCTGTCCTGTTTTGACCCGGCCTGCCTGTGACTATTCAGCTATCTGCCTGCACCCGACCTTGGCTTGTTGTGACCACTCTTCTGCTTCATCCCCTTGTACTTTGCTGCCAGACTGATTCCTGACCCGGCCTGTTCTGATGAACCTGATCACCTGTATTGATCCAGTCCGTTCTAAAGTCCTGTTTCCTGTGCTGAACCAGATCACCTGTATTGATCCAGTCTGTTCTGAAGTCCTGTTTCCTGTGCTGCTGAACCAGCTTACCTGTATTGATCCAGTCTGTTCTGAAGTCCTGTTTCCTGTGCTGCTGAACCAGCTTACCTGTATTGATCCAGTCTGTTCTGAAGTCCTGTTTCCTGTGCTGAACCAGATCACCTGTATTGATCCAGTCTGTCCTGAAGTCCTGTTTCCTGTTTGCTTGCTGAACCAGCTTACCTGTCCAGATCCGGCCTGCTCTGCTATCCAGTCTGCTGAGCTGTCCATCCAGACCCAGCCTGCTCTGCTATCCTGTTTACCTGCTGAACCAGCTTACCTGTCCAGATCCAGCCTGCTCTGCTATCCAGTCTGCTAAGCTGTCCATCCAGATCCAGCCTGCTCTGCTATCCAGTCTGCTAAGCTGTTCATCCAGACCCAGCCTGCTCTGCTATCCTGTTTGCTTGCTGAACCAGCTTACCTGTCCAGATCCAGCCTGCTCTGCTATCCAGTCTGCTAAGCTGTTTATCCAGACCCAGCCTGCTCTGCTATCCTGTTTGCTTGCTGAACCAGCTTACTTGTCCAGATCCAGCCTGCTTTGCTATCCAGTCTGCTAAGCTGTCCATCCAGACCCAGCCTGCTCTTCTATCCTGTTTGCTTGTTGAACCAGCTTACCTGTCCAGATCCAGCCTGCTCTGCTATCCAGTCTGCTAAGCTGTCCATCCAGATTCAGCCTGCTCTGCTATCCAGTCCGCTGTGCTGATCCTGCCTGTCCATCCAGACCCAGCCTGCTCTGCTATCCTGTCTGCTTGGCTGAACCAGCTTACCTGTCCAGATCCGGCCTACTCTGCTATCCGGTCTACTCTGCTATCCAGATCACCCACCTTGTCCGCTGAGCTGACCCTGTGTCACTCCACCGGTCTGTTGATCCTGCCAGGCACCCGTGCTCCTCCTCACTCCTGGGCCTCCTGTCATCCTACCAGGGAACCAGGAGTGGGAGAAGCAAGGGAGGTCTCTCTCTGCAACTTGGGCTCGCACCACCAGGTACGTGACAGAGGTTTTTCCACCAGTGAGTAGATTGCATTCATATTTGTGCCACCCAAATGCATTATTTTAAATTTTTCTACATTAAACCTCATTTGCCATGTAGTTGCCCACCCCATTAATTTGTTCAGATCTTCTTGCAAGGTTTCCACATCCCACAGAGAAGTCATTGCCCTGCTTAGCTTAGTATTGTCCGCAAATACAGAGATTGAGCTGTTTATCCCATCCTCCAGGTCGTTTATGAATAAATTAAATAGGATTGGTCCCAGGACAAAACCCTGGTCGACCCCACTTTCCACCCGAACCATTCCGAGTACTTCCCATGTATCACTACCTTCTGAACTCACCCCTGTAGCCAGTTTTCAATCCATGTACTTACCCTATGATCCATGACAACAAACCTTATTTTGTACAGTAAATGTTTATGGGGAACTGTGTCAAATGCTTTTGCAAAATCTAGATACACCACGTCTATGGGCCTTCCTTTATCTAGATGGCAACTCACCTCCTCATAGAAAGTTAATAGATTGGTTTGCCAAGAATGATTCTTTATGAATCCATGCTGATTATTGCTAATGATACCGTTTTCATTATTAAAATCTTGTATATAGTCCATTATCGTCCCCTCCAAGAGCTTGCATTCTATTGCTGTTAGGCTAACTGGTCTGTAATTCCCAGGAATGTATTTTGGGCCCTTTTTGAATATTGGTGCTACATTGACTTGACTCTTTCGCTTGTACCATTCCAGTCAGCAGACTGTCAGTAAAAATTAGGAACAATGGTCTGGCAATTACTTGTCTAAGTTCCCTAAGTACCCTCGGGTGCAAGCCATCCAGTCCCGGTGATTTATTAATGTTAAGTTTCCCAAGTCTAATTCTAATTCTGTCCTCTGTTAGCCATGAGGGTGCTTCCTGTGATGTGTCATGAGGATAAACACTGGAGTTTTGGTTACTGAAGCCCCCGATTCCCTCGTGAAGACTGAGGAGAAGAATAAATTCAATACCTACTCCATCTCCCCATCCTTTGTAACCAGATCCTGTAGTCCTTCCTCATTCTTTATGGGGCCAATATGGTCTGTCCTACCTTTTTTTACTGTTTACATACTTAAAGAATTTCTTGGGATTTGTTTTGCTCTCCTCCGCTATGTGTCTTTCGTGTTCTATCTTAGCCGCCCTAATTGCACCCTTACATTTCTTGTTGCATTGTTTATAAAGTCTGAATGCTGATGATGATCCCTCGACCTTCTATTTTTTGAAGGCCTTCTGTTTTGCTTTTATATGCATTTTTACATTGGAGTTAAGCCATCCAGGACTTTTGTTCGCTCTTTTAAATATATTACCAAATGGGATGCACTGGCTAATGCCCTTATTTAATATGCTCTTAAAGCGAACCCATCTCTCCTCCGTGTTCTTTGTTCCTAAGATTTTATCCCAATTTATGCTTTCTAGCAAGGTTCGTAGTTTAGGGAAGTTGGTTCTTTTGAAATTCAGTGTCTTTGTATTTCCCTTATGTTTCCCATTTGTGTGATTTTATACTGAAGCCGATTGACCTGTGATCGCTGTTTTCTAAATTGCCCCCATTTCCACATCTGTGATCAGGTCTGTATTGTTGGTAATCAGTAGATCTAGTAACGCTTTATTTCTAGTTGGTGCGTGTACCACCTACCCATGAAATTGTCCTGCAAGACATTTGGGAACTGGCGAGCCTTAGACGAATGCGTGGTTCCCTCTGCCCAGTCTATGTCTGGATAATAAAAATCCCCCATTATGATAACACTTCCCATCTTTGCTGCTAATCCAAATTGTGATAGGAGGTCTGTCTCCCCCTCCTCCCTCAGGTTAGGGGGCCTATAGCATACTCCCAGTCCCAGACCATCAGTTATAAGCCAGCAAAAGTTCTGGCCAGTTAAATGGAATGTTTGCAATATTCTAATCCATGCTTAATAAAATTAGCTCTGACACCATGGAGGCAGCTTTGGTTATAAAGAAGTCTCCACTTTTTAAAAATGTATGGCAGATATAATTGCTGTACAGGCTATGATTTACTATGACATACATTTACTAGGTTTTTAGAAAATATGTTTTAATTCTCATTCCACTTTGCAACCAGCCAAGATGTTCTACAGCAGCAAAAATGTAAAATTTCTCTTCTGTGCAAGTATAGTGGGTGCATGTCTGTAGACATGTTTTTTTCAGATTCCTTACCCTCCTTTTCCAGTAATTGCATCTCTGTCCTACCCAGATATGTGCACAATGCTTAAGGTCAGGCTACAAGTAGATTTTTTAAAAAGTATGTAGCTTGCCATTCATTGTCCTTGACTTACTAACTTACTACTACAAAAAATCTGGCTTTGATATAGTAATTGTTGGACTGTAGAAATTCCACACTGTCAAGTTAGAGATCAAAGAAAGTGTACTGTACACTGTTTGCATAGCTCCTAACTGTTCCTGATTTGGCGAGATTGTGCCTCTTTTAAAACAAACTATGTCTCTCTTTCCTCCTCATTTGTCCCCCATTTTGTTCTGCTGTGTATATACCTGTATAAAATGCATAAAAAGTGTTTACAATGCTAAACCTTTCATAAAATTCCCAAATTGTTGCATTTGTACATTTCAAAAGCCAGTATAAAGAAATCATAGTGCAGCGGAAATTATAAAAGGTAAATGTAAAACTAATACTGTTAAAATTTTATCATCACAATAAATACTGTGAACATATAAAACAGCAAAATAAAAGTCCAAAATATAGCCCAAAAGTCCCGCAATGAGCTAGAAGGATTCCACATGTAATGAAGAGAAATCAGATGTACATGGTACTCTAGGTGGTAAATCCCTTCACCCACAGACAATTAGCGCACTCACCTCAAATGATGGACCTCTGATATACCAGCAGATCAATAACGCTTGTTCCGTACAGGGGAATAATATGTGAAGCGTCAAGGGTTTCCGGAATAACAGCTCGATCCCAGATACATGTGGAAAAATAATATATCTAGGTGCTCTCTGCACACATTTATTAAAAGGTTAAACACACACAAACAATCCTCTTACTATGTAACAAAACACAGCAAGCGCCAATCTCCCTTCGGTACCAAAGGATAGCAGTGGCTGATGTCATTAGATGCAGCTCCTCCTTCCGTACACGTAATGTGACGACGTTCCGTTGAATGTAACGTGTACAGATCAGATCCTCAGAGCGATAACACCAAATTTAACACACCTGCTTCCCATTCACACCTGAGACCTTGTAACACCAACTAGTCACATTACACCAGGGAGGGAAAATGGCTAATTGGGCCCAATTTGGACATTTCTACTTAGGGGTGTACTCACTTTTGTTGCCTGCGGTTTAGACATTAATGGCTGTGTGTTGAGTTATTTTGAGGGGACAGCAAATTTACACTGTTATACAAGCTGTACACTCACTACTTTACATTGTAGCAAAGTGTAGTTTCTTCACCGTGTTCTCACATGAAACGATGAGATACTGTATGTTCACAGTATTTATTATGATGTTACAATTTTAACACTAGTAGCTTTACATTTGTCTTTTTGCGCTGCACTATGTTTGCTTGTATATACTGTCGTGGGACTGTGTGAAAAATCCTTTAGTGTTCAACTGGCAATATTTTTCTATAAGAGTGATTGCTTGCGCCGATTAAATTTTTCGTTTATAAAGTATACATAAATAGTATTGGTAAAAAAAAATCATGCGTAGGTTTAACCAATAATTTCTGTGTATTAATTCTTAGTGTTAACAGGGGTGTGCTTTTCGCCTAGAAACTTTTTGCTAATGGGTGTCCCCTTTTCTGTTATCAAAAAGTTGGGACGTATCTCATGTACATCTCATCTCTTTGATAAGATTTTGCCAATATAACGAAAAGTTTATTTCTACTATTTAAATTAGCTTCCTGCTTTTTTTGCAGACTTTGAAGAAAGGGATTAAGAACATGTTTGAGATTTGTAACTCTAAGAATTGGAGTTCACTTACAATGTCAGTTATAGGACCTGGGCTGAAACTGAAAGTTCCAGAAGAAACAGCAGCAAAACTGATCGGAGAAGAAATAAAATTGTTTGTGGAAGGTGCACAAAATCGTAGTTTACAGAAAATTGAGATTGTATTTCCCCGGGAATATCAGGTTCCCTATATTGTAAGTATATGGGAATTCTAACTTTTGGAGTCAGGAAATCTGCTTTAGATATATATAAAATATCAGTTACTTTGGTGTAGAACGCATAAAACATCATATAGTCCATAACTACAGTATACGAGCAAAATAGCAGCTAAGTAACACTTTACTAGAAATTTTTATTATTGCAGAGAACATTGCAACTTTAAAAATGTATGTACAGAATGTATTTTTTGTGTAACAGGCTAAAGCAAAGAGTCAGTGTTATTGATATTCGAAATACAGTACATAACTGTCAAAAGTGGCACATAGAAATAATCACTGATATATGAAATACCAAAGAAGCAAGAAGGAAAGCATCAAATATATAAATGGAATTAAGAGTTAAAGAAAATTAGCAGTTATGAAAGTCCATAAATATCTGTGGACATCCAACTAGTTCAATGCCTTCAATGCCTTCTACTCTTGGAGCCTATAATTTATAATTCTATGGAAAAATTTGAGGATGGTAAATATGAACAATTCTTACTAGATGAAGTAAACAGCACACAACAATTATATAATTATCAATTAAGTAAACATGTATGAGGCTATGAACATTGAAGTCTTTGCTATTTTTTGAAGCAGTAAATAATTTAAGTATTTCACTGTCAGCGGCAAAAGGGTTACGGCAGCAGCTGACCAGCTCAGTAACCCTTGCATTCTCTTACACTATAAGCTCATGATCACGTCAGCCACTCTGAACTTATAGCAGAAGTCTTTTTCAACAAATGTAAGCCTGCCCCTCATCTTCACCCTGCCACTGCTGCTTTGCGTGTGACTATGCCTTTCAGATCCTCCCTGTTGTGTATGCACAATCTGAACCCCTTTGCAATCTGATGCTTCCTGTGTGCCCTCCAATGATCACTGCTCTCCCTCTACCTGTACCATCAGAGACTGCAAGTTGTAGAGGGGACTGTATTATGGGTACATAGCGGGGAGGATCAGATGTATTCAAGATAGCGAGTGGGGAGGTTGGTAAACATCTCCATTTGTGAATGAACACAAAAGTGCTCAGTAGTGAGCACTCTCATGTTCAGCAGTAAGGCTGCTTTCACACTGGGGCGGTGCGGGGCGGCGACGGTAAAGCAGCGCTATATTTATCGCTGCTTTACCATCGTTTTACCCGCGGTTTGCGGCCGCAAAAGGGTTAAAAACCTCCGCAAAGCGCCGCTGCAGCGGTGGTTTGCGGGCGGTATCCCCGCGGTTTCCCATTGATTTCAATGGGAAGGAGCGGTATAGGAGCGGTAAATACACCGCTCCTTCACCGCTCCAAAGATGCAGCTAGCAGGACTTTTGTTGCGGTCCTGCTAGCGCACCGCTCCAGTGTGAAAGCCCGCCGGCTTTCACACTGGAGTGAATGGGGCCGGTTTTTTCAGGCGGTGTACAGGCGCTATTTTTAGCGCTGTACCGCCTGAAAACCGCCCCAGTGTGAAAGGGGCCTAAGTGCTGGGCAGCAGGGGAGAAGCAGAATGAGTACTTGTGTGCCCTCCACCCCTTTCCCCAACTCCAAAATCAAACATTAGGGTCTGTTTAGAACCCTGCTTTTTCCTTAATAAGTCCCCTGGTGACAGTACTTGTTAAAAAACAAAACAAAGAACAAACAAACCATAAAATACATACAAAAATAATAGCACTGCAGATTGGGCTTTACCACAATGCATAGTTGTGAAGCTACCTCTAGATTTGTGACACAAGTTTCTTATTTACAGTTGTGAACTTTTTATTTTCAGAATTTCACAAAAAGCCAGAATTTTTACATTTCAAATATTTATTAACTTAATAAAGGTTTTTGCTTTAGCAGGAGTTTTATATGTTATGTTGTGTTTGTGTGTGTTAAGAATAATTTTAAGGTATTTTTTATAGAAAATATTGTTTTTCTCAAATATTGGGAGATGCCAAGTTAGCAGCTCCATCTTTTTATCTATGGGTCCTTTAAAAAAGGTATGGTTTGGGGGTATTTTAAAAACGTTCAAAGCTGTAAGTAAAAAATTGTGAAATGTGAAAAAGAAATGAATGGCAAAAAGGGTCCAGCCACCAAAGGTTAAAAGTAGAGAGCAGGGCCTGGAAGCAACAAGCCTTCACTGTGGCTTCAGGTAATGGGAAAATTCACAGCACAAGCACTAGACATGTGCAATTCGTTTAGTTCCTAATTCGTTTTTTAACAAATTTTGACAAATTCGTTTATTCCGAATTTCCGAATTTCCGAATTTTTAAATTTCCAAAAATTTCCGAATTTCAGAAATTCCAAAATTCCAAATTTCCGAATTTCAAATTTTCGGATTTCCGAATTTCCGAATTTCCGTATTTCCGAATTCCGAATTTCGGATTTTCGGAGTTCCGAATTTTCGGAATTCGGAAATTCAAAAATTAGAAAAATCGAAAATCTGAAAAAAAGAAAGAAAATCTGTTAAAAACGAAATAATAAATAACTATTAAATTATAGGTATTGGAATTCCCTTTCAAATTTGTCTGTTAGTGAAAGTTACGAATTATCTGAAATAACGAATGCTGCATCTAACCAAATGGAACGGAACAAATTAATAATAATAAATAACAATAATAATAATAAAACCTTTTTATTATTATTAATTATTTATTATTAATTTGTTCCGTTACATTTGTTTAGATGCGGCATTCGTTATTTCAGATAATTCGTAACTTCGGATAAATTCATACTCGTTAATTTAATAGTTAGTTATTAATTAGACATGTGCATTTCGTTATGTTCCGAATCGAAATTCGGACGAATTTTTCATTATTCGGACATTCGGATGCATCCGAATTACCGAATTACAATACTAACGAATTTAACCGAATCCAAATTTTTTCGAATCGAAAAATTGCGGACGAAATTCGACTCGAATTTGAAATATTTTCGAATCTAATTCGAAATACTTTTATATAACCATGTGTCCCGACATTCGAATTTCGTATAGAATGAATTTGAATAGAAAAGATTAGAATAGAATTAGAACATAGACTAGAAAAACAATAGAACAGATATATGATATTTTATTCTATTCTGTTCTATTGTTTTTCTATTCTATTCTAATGTTTTCAATTCAAATTTGAATTCATTCTATATGAATTTCGATTTTCAGAAGATAACTGGCCACGAGTGCCACATGACCTGCCAAGAGTGCCACATGACTGGCCACAAGTGTGTATGTGACCGACCACGAGTGCCATGTGACCGTCCATGTGACCTGCCACGAGTGCCAAGTGACCTGCCACGTGACCAAGTTGTGGATTGTCCACTTGCCACATCACCTGCCACAAGTTGTGGGGTTCCTAGCACCAAGTGACCCCGAGATATGGGTGATATGTCAAGTACTTTTCTGCAGCAGAGAATGACATTTTGCGACCCCACTTTGTGTCCACCTATCTCGGGGTCACTTGGTGATAGAAACCCCAAATTTGGTATGCAAACACAGTAGAACTAGCACTACAACATCTCCACAAGTTGTGCATTGTCTACTTGCCACGACACCTGCCACGAGTGCCACGTGACCGGCCACGAGTGCCAAGTGACCGACCACGAGTGCCACGTGACCGACCACGAGTGCCACATGACTGGCCACGTGACCAAGTTGTGGATAGTCCACTTGCCACGTCACCTGCCACAAGTACTTTTCTGCAGCAGAGAATGACATTTTGCGACCCGACTTTGGGGCCACGTATATCGGGGCCACTTATAGCTAGAAACCCCAAATTTGGTATGCAAACACAGTAGAACTAGCACTACAACACCTCCAAGATACGTGGACCCAAAGTCGGGTCGCAAAATATTTTCGAATCCGGTTGAAATATTTATGAATTCTGGAGAAAACGAAACGAAATCCGAAAACGAATTTAACAAATTTAACCAATCTAACTAAACGAAATTAATTAATTAACAAATTAAAAAGAAACAAAACTATTTTTTTTCCTTTTGCACATGTTAATTAAACTGATTTTCTTTCTTTTTTTCAGATTTTCAAATTTTGGGATTTTCAAATCTTTGAATTCCCGAATTCCAAAAATCCGAAAGTCCGAAAATTCGGAATTCCGAAAAACCGAAAATCCAAAATTCAGAAATTCGATAATTCTGAAATCCGAAATTTCGAAATTCGTAAATTCCAAAAATCGTAAATCCGTAAATCCGAAAATCCGAAATTCGCAAATTCGCAAATTCGAAAATTCGGAAATCCGGAAATCCGAAATTCGGAAATTCGAAAATTCGGAAATCTGAAAATCCGAAATTCGGAAATTCGAAAATTCGGAAATCTGAAAATCCGAAATTCGGAAATACGAAAATACGAAATCCGAAAATTCGAAATTCGGAAATCCGAAAATTCGATAATTAGAGAATTCGAGAATTCGGAGATTCAGAAATCCGAAAATACGAAATTCGGAAATCCGAAAATTCGAAATTCGGTAATTCGTAAATTCGTAAATTCGTAAATACGAAAATACGAAATTCGGAAATACGAAAATTCAAAATTTGGAAATTCGGAAATTCAAAATTCGGAAATTCGAAAATTCGGAAATCTGAAAATCCGAAATTCGGAAATACGAAAATACGAAACTCGGAAATCCGAAAATTCGATAATTAGAGAATTCGAGAATTCGGAGATTCAGAAATCCGAAAATACGAAATTCGGAAATCCGAAAATTCGAAATTCGGTAATTCGGAAATTCGGAAATACGAAAATACGAAATTCGGAAATCCGAAAATTCAAAATTTGGAAATTTGGAAATTCAAAATTCGGAAATTCGAAAAATTCGGAAATTCAAAATTCGAAAAATTCGGAAAATTCGGAAAATTCGGAAATTCGAAAATTCTAAATTCGGAAATTCGGAAATCCAAAAAATAGAAATGTGAAAATTCCCAAAATTTCCGAATTTTCGATTTTCCGAATTTCCGAAAAATGCAAAAAAAATAATGAAACGAAAACGAAAATGAACAAATTTTTTGTCAGTGCACATGTCTAATACCTAGTGATATGCCTACCCACTACCAAGGGTAGAGGAATCACTCATGGCACTAGGCCAGGCACATTACTTTTCCACCTTGGACTTGGCTAGTCGGTACTGGCAGGTCCCAATGAGGGAGCAGGACCAGGTGTTAGTGAAAAATCCAAGGTTCAAGAGGGAAAGTAAGATGGAACCCTAGTGGGAGACCACCCTATATTGAGTGGAAGTGCAACCATTTCCTCCATCCCATGTGTATGAAGTTGTGTCTAAAGGGGCCCCGGAGCTAACATGAAATGCCTTCATTGGAACATGTAAGGCCCTGTGTACTGGGCATAGATTCACCCTTGAGTCTGTTGGCCAACTGGGAGGACCCTGGCTCCTTGAATCAGTCTCTGATCCACAAAGTCTCTACTGCCCCTAGAAGCAACACTGACGGACCTCACTGGCCCAGAAGGTGAGGCCCTTCCTGAGGAACCAACTGCTGGAGGGGACTGAGAACACGAATGTCCTAATGACCTTATAGACTCTCCTAGTGACCCGAACACCAGCCCAGGTGAGGATGTTATGCCTACCCATGATATCACCCAGACACCTGAGGCCATTAAATAATCCCTAGTTGATGACCACTCTGATGTTGAAATCGAGTTGGCCAGTGAGCACTGCCCCATCCGGTTTAACCAAGGGTGGATTCCAGCCAGGTATTCCTATGTTGTGTTTCATATATGTTTTCTTTTCCTTGCTCTGGTTTTACTGTTTGTTTTTAATGTTTGTGATGCTGCGGACAGCATCCATCAAAGGGTGGTACTGTTCGACAGCAGACTTGCTTTGACGGATTCCGTTCCATCTGAAAGGTGCCAATATGCTTTGCCACAGAAATTGGTTTCTATGTGAGCCCCGCTCACACCTGTGCACCTGTGCAGGATGCATTCCATGATACTGTATCTCTAAAATATATATATATATATATACCGGTATATTGCACAATATAAATGTCATACCTTTTGCTCCAATCTAAAATGCCAGGAAATTAGTATAGCACGTCACATTTAAATCCACTGGTATTTGAAAAATAAAGAATACTTGTTATTTTTGAACTGTAATATAGCACTGTTATAATAAACATATGAATGCTTCTTTATTGTACTAGATCTACAAAGAGACTCTGCTGCAGATGGATTTGGGAGACCGACTGATTTTGTGCAATGAAAATGGAGGTAATTTTTTGTCAAATTCATTTTAATAAGTATTTTGGCAGTGTACAACGTATACAACATTTGTAGACAGGTAGAAAAACAACAAAGAAAGCGTTAATTATTTTTTTTTTTAAATGGATGGGTACTATTGATATTATACTTGATGTCTGCCGGCACTTGACACTTGTTCGTTACACAGGCGTTCTGCCTATGTAAAAAAAGCAGATTGACATTCTGTCAGTAGGGAAGGCATTGGTCCAGTGTTCCTGGAAAGCAGGGACACTGTTCTTTGCCTTCCCTTAGTAAAAGCACCGCCCCCACAGTACACAAGCACTGGCTAGGAACAAATTGAACCCTTTGATTGCCCCTGATATTAACCCCTTCCAAGCTAGTGTCATTAGTACAGTGACAGTGCATATATTTAAGCACTGACCACTGTATTAGTGTCACTGGTCCCCATAAAGTGTTGGTTCATGTCCGATTTGTCCACCACAATATTGCAGTCCTGCTATAAGCCACTAATCTCTGCCATTAATAGTAAAAAAATAAATAAAGAAAAATATCCCATAGTTTGTAGACACTATAACTTTTGCCCAAACCAATCAATATATGCTTTTTGGGATTTTTTTTTTACCAAAAATATGTAGCGGAATACATATTGGCCTAAATTGATTAAGAAATTCTATGTTTTCAATTTTTTTTATCGGATGTGTTTTATAGCAGAAAGTAAAGAAAATATAATTTTTTTCAAAATTGTGGGCTTTTTTTGTTTATAGCACAAAAAATAAGAGGTGATCAAATACCACCAAAAGAAAGCTCTATTTGTGAGAAAGAAAATGACATACATTTTTTTGGGGTACAGAGTTGAATGACTGCGCAATTGTCAGTTGAAGTAACTCTGTATCGCAAATGGCCTGGGCATGAAGGGGGGTAAATCTTTCGGAGGGCAAGTGGGTAAACTGTTTAAAAAAAAATATACAGTTTCCTTAACACTCCTCCAGCACTTCACTTGCTTGCAATTCCAATTGAATCACTGTTTGTGGATCTGACAAGCACAGTCAAATTTTAGCCATGGCCCTTTGCAGACAGGAACTCAAAGCTCCTTATTGTGTACCAGATTACAGTGATCAGCTTGCATTATTCTTCCTGTGGCTACTGGTTCCAGTACCACCTCTTCAGGCACTGCCAACCCACCTGGCTGCAGCTGCCCCTTTCACTAGCCCTCCAGGCTAACGTTCCTCCACAGTCCTCCAGACTGTCTCACACCCTGCTGACTCTTCACCAGCCCACCCGCCTCTCAGGAGATCTCCCAGGGAAGGGATGAAACTTGGTAAAATGCGGTCTTCAGGGTGAACTGGCTACATGTGTCAGTCTTCTCCCTTGTAAGTTCCCAGTAGTGCTGCTGTACTCACACTGTCTTCACACTTGCTTCCATGCCTCCAGGAAGGGCTTCCTCTGTGTGTTATGGCAGGATCCTACCAGCAGCCGAGTTCAAGGTCACCGCCCCAGACTAGGGGGCACCCCTGAGGGCCAACAACAGTCTCTACAGCACTACATCTCCATCTTCCACCTGCCTGCTCTTGCTGGTATGGCCCATGCTTATTTATGAGGTAAGGCCTGCCAGCCCTTTACTGGGGATTGGCTGAGGCAATCATAAATATTCCAAACAGCACCTCCAGCCACCAGCTCTAGACCAGGGGGAGGAATCAGAGGAGCTGTGAGGAAGAGTCACCCAGCCCTCACTCATTGAAACCTGACCCAGATTCACAACTCAGGCTTAGCCCTGAGCTGAACTAAATATTCCTACACTAACAAACCTATACTACAAAAAACGATCTTACATCTAGCACACACTAGAGGGTGTTACATATCTCAAAGTGCACAGTTATAATCCATAGTCAAAAAGGAAGTCAGCAAAGGATTGTATCACATGTCTAGTTACATCCAGTCCCTTTGTTAACCACTAAAATACAGTGCACTTTCACCCCCTTCCTGCCCAAGCCATTTTTCAGCTTTCAGCGCAGTCACACTTTAAATGACAATTGCGTGGTCATGCAACACTGTACCCAAATGAAATTGTTATCATTTTTTTCCCCAGCTTTCTTTTGGTGGTATTTGATCACCTCTGCGTTTTTTATTTTTTGCGCTATAAATAAAAGAACAGTGACAAGTTTGAAAAAAACACAATATTTTTTACTCTTTGCTATAATAAATATCCAAATTTTTTTTTTTTAAAACAAATTTTTTCATCAGTGTAGGCCGATATGTACTCTTCTACATATTTTTGGTAAAAAAAATCGCAATAAGTGTATATTGATCGGTTTGCGCAAAAGTTATAACGTCTACAAAATAGGGCATAGATTTAGGGGATAGATTTATAGCATTTTTTTTATTATAAATTTTTTTTTTTACTAGTAATGGCGGCGATCTGCGATTTTTATCGTGACTGCGATATTGCGGCGGACATATTAGACACTTTTGACCCATTTTTGGGACCATTCACATTTATACAGCGATCCGTGCTATAAAAATGCATTGATTACTGTATAAATGTGACTGACAGGGAAGGGGTTAACACTTTTTTTCCATTTCTATATGTATACATAAATGTTTTGCCTTTCACGTCTACTTTGAACTGAATCAGTAGTTTTACAAGGTGAGGGTTGGCATATTTATTTGTTTATTTGTTACAGGTACTTCTATAGCACTGACAATTTTATATATATACAGTGGTGTGAAAAAGTGTTTGCCCCCTTCCTCATTTCCTGTTCCTTTGCATGTTTGTCACATTTAAGTGTTTCGGAACATCAAACCAATTTAAACAATAGTCAAGGACAACACAAGTAAACACAAAATGCAATTTGTAAATGAAGGTGTTTATTATTAAAGGTGAAAAAAAATCCAAACCATCATGGCCCTGTGTGAAAAAGTGATTGCCCCCCTTGTTAAAACATACTATAACTGTGGTTGTCCACACCTGAGTTCAATTTCTCTAGCCACACCCAGGCCTGATTATTGCCACACCTGTTCACAATCAAGGCATCACTTAAATAGGAGCTGCTTGACACAGTAAGGTCCACCAGAAGATCCTTAAAAGCTGCACATCATGCCGAGACCCAAAGAAATTCAGGAACAATTGAGAAAGAAAGTAATTGAGATCTATCAGTCTGGAAAGGGTTATAAAGCCATTTCCAAAGCTTTGGGAATCCAGCGAACCACAGTGAGAGCCATTATCCACAAATGGCGAAGACATGGAACAGTGGTGAACCTTCCCAGGAGTGGCCGGCCGCCCAAAATTACCCCAAGAGCGCAGCGACGACTCATCCAAGAGGTCACAAAAGACCCCACAACAACGTCCAAGGAACTGCAGGCCTCACTTGCCTCAGTTAAGGTCAGCGTTCATGCCTCCACCATCAGGAAAAGACTGGGCAAAAATGGCCTGCATGGCAGAGTTCCAAGGAGAAAACCACTGCTGAGCAAAAAGAACATCAAAGCTCGTCTCAATTTCTCCACAACACATCTTGATGATCCCCAAGACTTTTGGGACAACATTCTGTGGACCGATGAGACAAAAGTGGAACTCTTTGGAAGGTGTGTGTCCAAGTATATCTGGCGTAGAAGGAACACTGCATTTCAGAAAAAGAACATTATACCAACAGTAAAATATGGTGGTGGTAGTGTGATGGTCTGGGGCTGTTTTGCTGCTTCAGGACCTGGAAGACTTGCCGTGATAAAAGGAACTATGAATTCTGCTGTCTACCAAGAGATCCTGAAGGAGAATGTCCGGCCATCTGTTCTTGTACTCAAGCTGAAACAAACTTGGGTTCTGCAGCAGGACAATGATCCTAAACACACCAGCAAGTCCACCACCGAATGGCTGAAGAAAAACAAAATGAAGACTTTGGAGTGGCCTAGCCAAAGTCCTGACCTGAATCCTATTGAGATGTTGTGGTATGACCTTAAAAAGGCCGTTCATGCTCGAAAACCCTCTAATGTAACTGAATTAGGACAATTCTGCAAAGATGAGTGGGCCAAAATTCCTCCAGGACGCTGTAAAAGCCTCATTGCACGTTATCGCAAACGCTTGGTTGCAGTTGTTGCTGCTAAGGGTGGCCCAACCAGTTATTAGGTTTAGGGGGCAATCACTTTTTCACACAGGGCCATGATGGTTTGGATTTTTTTTCACCTTTAATAATAAACACCTTCATTTACAAATTGCATTTTGTGTTTACTTGTGTTGTCCTTGACTATTGTTTAAATTGGTTTGATGTTCCGAAACACTTAAGTGTGACAAACATGCAAAGGAACAGGAAATGAGGAAGGGGGCAAACACTATTTCACACCACTGTATATATATATATATATTGTACATTCACATCAGTCCCTACCCTCAAGGAGGAGATCCCACTGACACACCAACAACATCATGTCCCTGTTTGTAGCCACACCCAAAAAAATTACAGACATTTTTTATGTTTTCAAACAATTGGTTACAGAATTTTAAAACAAGAGGCGGATATTCAAGGTATCCCTCAGCGAGTAAAAGAAAAAAATGACTGATCACAGTACTAACACAAGCAACATTGGTGCGGCACTCTCCCCAGCTGTGGTATTGTATTCTGAGTCTGACAGCCCCCCCACAGTACACTGATCAAGCATTGGCTGCAAGTGCTGATCAGGTGCTGGTTTTCCAACATGTCCCTTCAACAAAAGCCAGTTATTAGACCAGCTTCCGTCAGACTGCTGTACACACTGATCTGTTCCTGTTGAACCAGCTGATTTTTGGACAGTGTGTACCCAGCTTAAGTAGAGAAATTAGGCATTGCGCACAGTGAAAAATTGTGGTTGTGGCCCAATTTCAGTAACAGAGGGGGGGAGATTTAAGGGATATGGTTAAATAAAATGTAAGCCTACACTGCACTTTTTCAAGAGTAAGTGATGCAGGGGTTAGAGGTGAGTAACACACAGAGGACAGAGGTATAGGTGAGCAACTTTGACACCAAAAACCTGTTGTTTCCCAACAGATGTCAACAGAGAGAAAGTCATATGTAATTAACTTGGAATCCCAGAAACTGTTTGAGTAACTAAGCTGGGTGTACAATCACAGGTTACATACCAAGACCGCACAGTGCATCATTATCTACTATATTAACATTTCCTATTGCACAGCAATGTTCAGTTTAATAGATTAAATAAACTGGACACTCCATAACATAGATGTACTGGCTAAAAAGTATTAAATTCCTCCTCGTAGCCCTCAGACTGCCAGGTCTGAGGCTGGGTTCACATCTAAGCTGCAGGGGTTCGGTGCATCCCTGTTTTCCGTTTCAGTGACGAATGGGGGGGGGGGGGGGGGGGGGATTTTTGCCTGAATTCAGCCCTGAAACGGAGCCAAAGACGCACAGGAACTCTGTGCAATCCGCTCCGCAGCTGCAACTGAGATATGTGAACCGGCTCCATAGAGAGACGGTCACAATCTCCTGTCATGCAAATTGGATGTGGGGAAACCACTAGTGTGAACCCAGCCTGAAGGCTCCCACTTTGAAAATGAGGGGACAGACATGAGAGCCAGGATTAGTAAATGTGACATTCCTTACCAGGGCTTTTTTTCTCAGAGAAAGGAGAGAAAAGGTGCAGGAACTCAACCCCCTCCCCTAGGCCACTCCTGTCTCTGCCCCCTGTCCACCTCTAGAACCACCCCTTGTCTCCACCCCCTAGCACCTCCCCCTTTAGAGAACTGGTATACTTCGGGGGGCTATACAAATAATTTGTATAAAATTTGTTAATAAAAAGCAATGTAGTAAAATGCACAACACATTAGTAATATCCAGCTCCTACCAAAGTGAACTCAGAGGCACTTGCAGATTATTTAAACCAGTCCATATCCAGCAGAGAGACACCCTCGTATAACTCAAGAGACAACCCCATAACCAGCAAATAGACAGCTCCGTATCAAGAAGAGACAGGCCCATAACCAGCAAATAGACAGGCCTATAACCAGCAAATAGACAGCCCCATAACCAGCAAATAGACAGCTCCATATCCAGCAGAGATAGCCCCATAACCAGCAAATACACAGCCCCATATCCAGCAAATAGACAGCCCCATAACCAGAAAATAGGCAGCTCCATATCCAGCAGCGACAGCCCCATAGCCAGTAATGAGACAACTACATATCCAGCAAAGAGACAAATACATATACAGCAAATAGACAGCTCCATATCCAGCAGACAGCCCTATGACCAGCAAAGAGACAGGTCCATATCATATCCAGCATAGAGACAACCCTTTCCAGCTCACAGATCCACATCCAAGCAGCATTAACAAAGCCCCATCCTGCATGAATACTTTACCAAGAAAGGCTGCACAGCTTTTTTCTCTCTCTCTCCCTCTCTCTCTCTCTCTCTCTCTCTCTCGGAAGAGGCGGAGTGCGGATGATATCACTCCGCCCTCCTCTGTCTCAGGCATGCTGCAGCCAGGACTATATACGATCGCCAGCTTATGCAGTCTCCCATTCATGCCTGCTTCCATGTCTGTGTCTGACATAGGTGGTGGAACGGCGTTCCAGCGAATTCTACCAGAAAAAAAGCCATGTTCCTTGCTGTTCATAAGATAAAATAGTCTTACAGTGGTTCTAAAGGCTGAAGGTTTTTTACCTTCATGCATTCTATGCATGAAGGTAAAAAACCTGTGTGCAGCAGTCCCCCCAGCTCCCTCAATATTTACCTGGGCCCCCTCTCGATCCATCGATGTGCACGAGAGCCTCTGCTCTCCAGGGACTCTCACTCCTCATTGGCTTAGGCAGCAGCGGGAGCTATTGGCTCCTACTGCTGTCAATCACAGCCAGTAAGCCAATGAGGAGAGAGAGGGGACAGGGCTGTGCGTGAACAGACATGCAGAGAAGCAGCTCAGGAGCAAGCGGTTTGCTCTGGGGGCACTCGACAGGAGGAAGGGGCTAGGAACGCTGGCGCAGGACTCAAGAACAGGAGGATCAGGGCTGCTCTGTGCAAAACCAATGCACAGAGTAGGTGAGTATGACATGTTTGTTATTTAAAAAAAAAAAAGCAAGCCTCTGATAACACTTTAAGTGGACCAGAAGAGTTCAAACAGAAAAGGATATAGAATGAGAGGGACCTTTGCCCTGTGTACACAGTCTATGGAGATTCCTGTGCGAATGACCGTATGAATAGTTACATAATTAGTCTGGCTGAAAAAAGCCACAACCAATAAAAGAAAAAAATGATACAAACCTATAGGAATGGGTATTGGCTGAGCAAACCTCCAGCTGCAGTGGAAAGTGAAACATTTAACAGTGGTACGAGTACCT
The DNA here is from genome assembly GCA_028564925.1 of Lithobates sylvaticus. Lineage (NCBI taxonomy): Eukaryota > Metazoa > Chordata > Amphibia > Anura > Ranidae > Lithobates > Lithobates sylvaticus. The sequence goes on along the minus strand of CM053026.1, from coordinate 447,513,720 downwards.
TTGCAAAATGTGACAGCTTCCTACTCTGGGCTCTTAACAACCAGAAACTCATCTGCACCTGGCACATTCAGCTATCAGCTGAGGATTCATAGCTGACAGGTGTATCCCTACAAAATTCATACGAGGCCCTTTAGGTCTAAATAAAAATAAATAAATAGATAAATAAAAGTGTGGGTTTACCACCAAACACCATAACAACCAGAAGGTCTGAGCAGTAAGCGGTTCCATTTAGCCGTGGTAGCAATGCTAAATGTTTTACTTCATACTGCAGCTGCAGGTCAATAACCCATTTATTTGGGCATTGGCACAGGAATTTCCATACATTTTTACACAGTGCAGAGGTATCCCTCATGTTTTTTTTCTTTCTTGTTCGAATGTTCTTAGCTTATCGTGTTAGTCCAGTTTCTCTTCTGGTCTGTAAAGTGCAACAAAGGCAACAAATAGAAAATGACATTACACACATTACAAACATTATGGGTATTATTTGTCAATTTTGCACAAATGCTTAGACATTCGCAAAGTAAATTTTTTACAGTGCCTTGAAAAAGTATTCATACCCCTTTGAAATTTTCCACATTTTGTCATTATACAACCAAAAACGTAAATATATTTTATTGGGATTTATGTGATACACCAACACAAAGTAGCACATAATTGTGAAGTGGAAGAAATATGATAATAAATATGTGAAAAGTGTGGTGTGCATTTGTATTCAGCCCCCCCCTGAGTCAATACTTTGTAGAACCACCTTTCACTGCAATTACAGCTGAAAGTCTATATATAAAAGAAGGTTGTTGGATCAATTCTAGGGACAGATTGTCATATCCACATCCCTGAAAGTTTAGTTAAAACAAAATTAGAGAGAGAACCACTTCCCCATGAGGTGATGGGACTTTCCCAGATATGTCACTGTCTCTGAGGTAAGTACATACACAATGGATGATAATAAAATATGAATTTATTACAAAGTATACACAATATACAAATTTAATCAGTGGTAGCATTAGGCCATATACAAAGTTGACCAAAAATGATACTCAATCCATAAAAGCTTGAGAGATGCTTATATGTACAGTAAGCCGACGCGTTTCACAGACTTCTTGTCTGCTTCTTCTGGGCAGCCTTAACATGCAACTACTGTATATCAATATTTAAGTTACAAAAAGATAACATTAGTATCAATTACAATGAATTGTAGATTTTTAGGACAGTGTGAAGCAATACACTGGGCAATACAATGTGAAGCAATACACTGGGCATAATAGTATAGGGCTGCTTTCACACTGATGTGCTGTGGTTTACTCCCACCTGTAGCTGTAGTGTACCTGCAGCTTTCCTGCAGGTTTTCTGTACTTAGCCACAGATTTCTATTATATCCTGCTGTTTTACCACCCCCCCCCCAACTTAAAATGTGAACAAGCCCTAAGGGTGCCACTGCCGAATGCAACTAAGTGCTCATTCATAAGTGCAGCAGGCACTGTTGCTCCTCTGAAAAGCGATATGAGTGTGTGTTGACAGATGGTAAGAAGGTGATATGTTGCCTCCTCGCCACCTTATTGAAACCCAGGATTGCTGTGCAATGGAAAAAATGTAAACCATTCCATTGTAGTTCTGGTATGTTTAGGGTCGTTGTCCTGCTGGAAGGTGAACCTCCGCCCCAGTCTCAAGTCTTTTGCAGACTCTAACAGGTCTTCTTCTAAGATTGCCCTGTATTTGGCTCCATTAATCTTCCCATCAACTCTTACCAGCTTCCCTGTCCCTGATGAAGAAAAGCATCCCCACAACAAGATACTGCCACCACCATGTTTCATGGTGTGTTCAGGGTGATGTGCAGTGTTAGTTTTCTGCCACACCTAGCATTTTGCTTTTAGGCCTAAAAGTTACATTTTAATCTCATCTGACCAGTGCACCTTCTTCCACATGTTTGCTGTGTCCCCCACATGGCTTCTCGCAAACTGCAAACGGGACTTCCTATGGCTTTCTTTCAACAATGGCTCTCTTCTTGCCACTCTTCCATAAAGGCCAGATTTGTGGAGTGCACAACTAATAGTTGTCCTGTGGACAGATTCCCCCACCTGAGCTGTGATCTCTCCAGATCCTTCAAAGTTACCTCCTGCTTCTCTGATGAATGCTCTCCTTGCCCAGCCTGTCAGTTTAGATGAACGGCCATGTCTTGGTAGGCTTGCAATTGTGCCATACTCTTTCCATTTTCTGGAGATGGATTGAACAGTGCTCTGTGAGATGTTCAAAGCTTGGGATATTTTTTTATAACCTAACCCTGCTTTAAACTTCTCCAAAACGTTATCCATGGCCTGCCTGGTTTGTTCCTTGCCCTTCATGATGCTATTTGTTTATTAAGGTTCTCTAAAAAACCTCTGAGGGCTTCACAGAACAGCTATATTTATACTGAGATTAAATTACACACAAGTGGACTCAATTTACTAATTAGGTGACTTCTGAAGGCAATTGGTTCCACTAGATTTTAGTTAGGGGTATCAGACTAAAGGGGGCTAAATACAAATGCACGCCACACTTTTCAGATATTTATTTGTAAAAAAAAAAAAATTAAAACCATTTATCATTTTCCTTCCACTTCACATTTATGTGCCACTTTGTGTTGGTCTATCACGTAAAATCCCAATAAAATACATTTACGTTTTTGGTTGTATCATGACAAAATGTGGAAAATTTCAAGGGATGTGAATACTTTTTCAAGGCACTGTATACATAGATTTCAACTCAACTATTAGATGCTCATTTTGTCTGTACTCAGAAACTGAAATGTCCATGTTAATAACCCACTTTCTACTTGTAAATTTTATTTAATGTTTGTAAGATTATTATTTATTCAGATTACATCACATTCAAAAATAACGGTATGGCAAACAAAGCGTAGATAAAACAATATTCTCTTTAACGACAGGTTCCTTTAACAAGATATCTGTTGGACAGTGCCATCGAGAGAAAGCAGGGAATATGTCAATAGATGTAATATACAATGATATTACAAAAGAAAGAACCGATGCTATTGTGAACTCCACCAACTTCAGTCATTGGAGCAGAGAATGTGAGTTATCATTTTTAAGTCAAAATAATTTGTCTGTACAATTTCTTGTATAAAGACTTCCAAAAATAAAATGGCACCCTTTCACACTGAGGCATTTTTCAGGCGCTAAAGGGCTAAAAATAACATCCTTAAAGCACCAAGTGCTTTCACACTGGAGCGGTGCGCTTGTAGGACGTTAGAAAAAGTCCTGCAAGCAGCATCTTTGGAGCAGTAGAGGAGCGGTGTATACACTGCTTCTCCACCGCCCCTGCCCATTGAAATGAATGGGCACCACTGCCAAAGCACCTGCAAAGCGATTCGGCAGTGACGATACACGGGCGCTCTTAACCCTTTCTTCGGCCGCTAGCAGCGGTTAAAGGTGCCCCGCTAGTGGCCGAATAGCACTGCTAAAACAATGGTAAAGCGCCCCGTGGCTCAATGTGAAAGGGCTCTTAAAGTAGTGTCATTATTCTTTATAGTAAAAAAGGAGGTTTAAATATGTATTTGCATTCCTTCTAAATTTTGTTTTTATATTTTATAAATAAATGATGCAGAACTTGCTCATCTCAGTTTCTATATTAAAAAAATATGACAAAACATTAGGCCTCGGATAGATTACAGGAGAAGTCCAGCCTGAGCTTATTCGGCTGGGCTTCACCTATGGGTCACTCCTGTGACCCATTTTCAGCAGAGAGCGGTCTGAAGTCCGCTCTCTACTGACATCACTAAGATCAATCCAGGCACAGCGTCATCCCGACTCTAAAAGTCTGGATCCGCCAGGTGCCAGGACTGATGGCAATCTCAGTCTTTCAGCGAGGTAAGGGAACTGAGCCATCGGCAGTGTTCGGTGGCTCGGTTCCCAGTGAAGAGGCGGCGGGGGACATCCACCTAGGTAAGTATGATTATGGGATAAAAAAATAAATCACATACTTCTCTTTTAAATACCTGAGAATCTGTGTACTTGTTAAATTTAAGCGATAATATACCTTTTAGCAAAAATTAAAAAAATGCACATATTTTTGCAGAAAAAGAATGTGCATTTATTATTTTTCACCCAGGAGCCTGAAAAGCATTGCACAGATGACCACTGGTTCTCAGTGCAATATCAGACTCCTGCAGACACTTTTTGCTCATACATCTGTATGGGCTGTTTGAAAGTTGGAGGAATTGTCAATAAACTACAAGGGTGCTCATCAGCGCCCTCGTAGTTCATTGATAACTACAAGCCAGCAGACGGGACTTATAGCTTATCAATTCCTGGATTCCTGTGAATGAAAGATCCTGCCGCTTGAGCGGAGCCCCATACAGCCGATCAGTGACAGAGGGTGTGGAAAGAGGATTTCCCACCTACTGTCACATGGAAAGGGGTGAGTGGGGATAAGTGGGGGTAAGTGGGGGAGAAGAGCTGGAACATGTTACACCCTAAATGACACCTCCTGAATAGATAGGTGTATTGGACTAGCACAACATACCACAACACACATGCATTATTGCTTGTTACAGTGTGTGTGCAGGTGCATTTGATAGTTATATTGGAGTGTCATTCACAATGCATGACCTCACAGCACACCAACAAGGTTCCCTTGGTCTGTATGGGCCATGAATCCAGCCAAGTTCAGCAGTTCAGGCTAGGACTACATGTGTGATTCTTAGAAACTCACTGAACAATCAGATCAAGCAGCAACAAATCGAACACAAATGACCATGATTGCACAATGCCCCCAATGTATGTGATCATTTATGACATGTTGCTTGTAAAGCTTTGACCATAGGAAACCACTTGTGTAATATGTTAAGCTATCAATTTTTACTCCAATCAATGAATCACTAGCAATTTTAGCAGCCGGTTTGAGTTGATTTAAATCATTCATGTAGCTTATTTTTACCATAGTTTTTTTTTTTTTTTATCCCAAAGCAACTTCCAGGTCTACCAAAAAAATCGAGTTACCTGAATTAACAGCAGGAAGATTTCAGGGTATAGGTATACAGTATCGCACAAAAGTGAGTACACCCCTCACATTTTTGTAAATATTTTATTATATCTTTTCATGTGACAACACTGAAGAAATTACACTTTGCTACAATATAAAGTAGTGAGTGTACAGCTTGTATAACAGTGCAAGTTTGCTGTCCCCTCAAAGTAACTCGACACATAGCCAGTAATGTCTAAACCACTGGCAACAAAAGCGAGTACACCCCTAAGTGAAAATGTCTAAATTGGGTCCAAAGTGTCAATATTTTGTGTGGCCACCATTATTTTCCAGCACTTGCCTTAACCCTTTTGGGCATCGAGTTAACCAGAGTTTCACAGGTTGCCTTTGGAGTCCTCTTCCCCTCCTCCATGATGACACCAAAGAGCTGGTGGATGTTAGAGCCCTTGCGCTCTTCCACCTTCCGTTTGAGGATTCCCCACAGATGCTCAATAGGGTTTAGGTCTGGAGGCCAGTCCATCACCTTTACCCTCAGCTTCTTTAGCAAGGCAGTGGTCGTCTTGAAGGTGTGTTCTGGGTCGTTATGTTGGAATACTGCCCTGCGGCCCAGTCTCCAAAGGGAGGGGCTCATGCTCTGCTTCAGTATGTCACAGTACATGTTGGCATTCATGGTTCCCTAAATGAACTGTAGCTCGCCAGTACCGGCAGCACTCATGCAGCCCCAGACCATGACACTCCCACCACCATGCTTGACTGTAGGCAGACACACTTGTCTTTGTACTCCTCACCTGTTTGCCACCACACACGTTCGACACCATCTGAACCAAATACGTTTATCTTGGTCTCATCAGACCATAGGACATGGTTCCAGTAATCCATGTCCTTAGTCTGCTTGTCTTCAGCAAACTGTTTGTGGGCTTTCTTGTGCATCATCTTTAGAAGAGGCTTCCTTCTGGGACAACCGCCATGCAGACCAATTTGATGCAGTGTGCGGCGTATGGTCTAAGTACTGACAGGCTGACCCCGGACCCCTTCAACCTCTGCAGCAATGCTGGCAGCACTCATACGTCTATTTCCCAAAGGCAACCTCAGGATACGATGCTGAGCATGTGCACTCAACTCCTTTGGTCAACCATGACGAGGCCTGTTCTGAGTGGAACCTGTCCTGTTAAACCGCTGTATGGTCTTGGCAATCTTGTTATAGCCTAGGCCATCTTTATGTAGAGCAACAATTCTTTTTTTCAAATCCTCAGAGTTCTTTGCCATGAGGTGCCATGTTGAACTTCCAGTGACCAGTATGAGAGAGTGAGAGACATAGCAACACATTTAACACAACTGCTCCCCATTTAGACCTGAGACCTTGTAAGCCTAATGAGTCACATGACATCAGGGACGGAAAATTGCCCAATTTGGACATTTTCACTTAGGGGTGTACTCACTTTTCTTGCCAGTGGTTTAGACATTAACGGCTGTGTGTTGAGTTATTTTGAGGGGACAGCAAATATACACTGTTATACAAGCTGTACACTCACTAGTTTACATTGTAGCAAAGTGTAAGTTCTTCAGTGTTGTCACATGAAAAGCTATAATAAAATATTTACAAAAATGTGAGGGGTGTACTCACTTTTGTGAGATACTGTATAAAGCAGAGTTGAGTTGGCTGTTGGATAACAGTATAATAATATATAAATATATAATTAAATATATTACACCCAATGGTCCTCAAAGAGCTAAACTCTTTTATATCTAAGCATTGTTTAATGACAAGCATGGTACCACAGAAATGGCAGAATGCCAATGTGATGGCTATATTTAACAAAGGATCAAAGCTTTTACCAAGTAACTACAGAATGGTTAGTTTAGCTTCTATAGTCGAGAAGATACATGAGAGTTAATAAAGGACCATATAGAAAACATTTAGCTAGAGAATAATATTTTAAGCAATAGACAGCATGGATTCATGAAAGATAAGATCTTTCAGTAGTAGTCAAACACATATAATTTCTTTTTATGAGGTAGTAAGCAAAAAACATATTAAAACACTCAGCGCTAAAAAACACAATATCAAATGACAAGTGTGCAAAAAACAGTGTAGACATAGTATACTTTGATTTTGCCAAAGCGTTTGACATAGCTCCCTATACATGGCTAATGTGTAAATTAAAGTCTACAGGCTTAGAAACTTCAGACTTCAGTTTGTACATTGATAGAAAACTATCTAAAAAGACAGTATTCAGAGAGTAGCGATAAATGATTCATACTCTGTATAGCCTAAGGTTATTAACGGTATACCCCAAGACTATGTGTTGGGAGACATATTTTTTTTAAACTTATTTTTAAATGATATAGGGGCTAGCAAAATACTTTCCTGTATTAAAAGAGGCATAGGCTCCAGAGAGAGAGAGAGAGAGAGAGAGAGAGAGAGAGAGAGAGAGAGAGAGACATTATTTTGGATGTTTTCTATGTGTATGTGTGTGTGTTTTTTTATTGGTTGAACTAGATGGACGTGTGTCTTTTTTCAAACTATGAAACTATTAAATATATAATAAATAATATACTTAATTTTGTGTATTTTGCAGCTGTGGCTCATGCTATATTTACAGCAGCAGGACAAAGTATTGTTCAAGAAGCTAAAGATGGTAAGTGCAAAATGACAACAATCTGCCAAGTAAAGTAAGCACATAAGCACTTTTTCTGTGCAGGTGTATTTTTTTTTTATATCGAGAAAAAGTTTTATTGAAAATGGTGCAAACAGAATCAATCAGCAGTAAAATCAGTTTACAATTCCAGTTACAGAGTCCTTTGACATGAGATATCACACAAACATATACTGTATTAATCCAAAAGCACTGTGACAATGTGGAACAAGCGAAATAACAGGTAGAAAAAACACAAAAAATTTGCCCCAACCGTAGCTGGACTATGTCAAGAAACAATAAAGTAAGCACATGAATATGATCCTACATGTTTTTCCAAGCAAGCATAGAGAATCCTGTCATGTGGCACCTGTCCTATCACTAACTTCCATATTCACTTAACCTTTGAGATTTCACATCTGTAGAAGCCTATCGAGTACTAATGGGGTTGGGGCCAGACTCGGTGTATCCAGCCAGTTTTGCCACATGAAATAGAATTTGCGCATTGCATTTCTATGCTGATAAGTTAGTTTCTTTCGTATAAGAACACAATTCACTTGATCAACCCAATGTTTTTTGGTGGGGACACGAGAGGATATACAGAAGCAAGCAATATGTTTATGTTCAAAACAAAGTAGCCCAAGAACAACAACATGCATCTGGAGAGTAAGGGTTTCATCACCTGGGACTCCCAGTAAGCAAATAGGGTCTCAAAGGAGTGCAGTAATATACACAAGAGATATAGCATCAAGAACATCTGGCCAAAAGCAAAACAGTTTCTGGCATCTACAAAACATGGGAAGTAAATCCCCGGTGTCTCTTTCACATTTTGGACATAACGAGGAATCTCTTCTTCCACAATGATGTAGTTGAGCTGGTGTTCTATAGGCTCTATGCAATCAGAATAGATGGGAGAGTTTGTCAGAATGGGAAACTGAAACAAGCGGAGTAGATGTTAAGCACATTTCCCCATACTTGTTCCCCAAATATCCACAAGCCACATTCCCACCAGCTCCTGCATGGAAGTTTGGAGGCATCATGAGAGCCTTGCAATAGAATAAAGTAAATTCAGAAAAACATACCTGTGATGAACCACCTGGCACCCCGCTTGGGTGCTTCCACCAAGATACAGCTTCCTTCACTCTGGAACCAGGAACCAGGTATTATAGTGAAGCATTGCACCCAAGAACTAGACAATACTAGCTTAGGTGCAAACTGAAACTGACTTATTGTAAATTCCCACAGAACATATACCACACAAATTCAGGTAAGAGCTTGATCACATTCTTCTAAACAATGCAAGCTGTAAAAAGTAATATCATCAGTACATCTAATGAACAGCAAACATAAACAAATGGTAAACTAATTAACCACTTCGCTCCCGCGCTATAGACGAAAGACGTCTACAGCGCGGCGCTCAATTGCCGGGAGGGTGTCCCTGTACGATATCCTGTTTACTTCCTCCATGCGGGCTGCCCGCTGGGGTGCATCGGGGGAAATTTGTGTTGGCCGTGTCCCTTGGACACAGCCAATCACAGATCGTGCTAAATGGCCAATCATAGCAGTCATTTAGCACTCGATCGGAGTGTCCAATGAGAGATGATCTCATATGTAAACATATGAGATCATCTCTCATTGCCGTCTCTCTTTCCTCACACAGAGACCATGTGTGAGGAGGGAGAGCGACCTGTGCTAAATAGTGAGTGAACACAGTGCCCACAGTACCTGTCAGTGCCACCTGTCCCCAGTGCCACCTGTCAGTGCCATCTGTCCCCAGTGCCACCTGTCAGTGTCATGTGCCATCTTTTATCAGTGTCACGTGTCATCAGTGCCACGTATCAGTGGCATTTGTCATCAGTGCCACCTTTCAGTGTCACTTGGCATCTGTTATCAGTGTTACGTGTCATAAGGTGCCATCTGTCATCAGTGCCACATCAGTGTCACGTGCCATCAGTGCCACGTATTAGAGACATCTGTTATCAGTGCCACATCAGTGTCACGTGTCATCAGTGCCACGTATTAGTGCCATCTGTCATCAGCGCCACATCAGTGTCACGTGTCATTGTCCTGGTTGTAATAGGTAGTCAACAAGTTAGATGTGTAATTTATGCTCCTAGAACACGTGATGGTGCTCCCTGCATGTTGGGCCTTTCTATGTGGCTAGGCTGTGAAAAAGTCCCACACATGTGGTATCGTAATACTCAGGAGGAGTAGCAGAGTGTATTTTGGGGTGTCATTTGTGGTATACACATGCCATGTGAGAGAAATAATCTATTTCAATGACAATTTTGTGGGGAAATTGGGGAAAAAAATCTTCATTTTACAAAGAATTGTGGGAAAAAATGACAACATCAAAAACCTCACTATACATCGTACTAAATACCTTGGAATGTCTGCTTTCAAAAAAGGGGTCATTTGGGGGGTATAGGCCAGCAGTACATCAGGTGTGAACAATTTTTTATGATTTGCACCACAGCTTGTAGACTCTCTAACTTTCACACAATATTATCTACTAATTTGGGTTATTTTTACCAAAGATATGTAGTAGTATAAATTATGGCCAAAATTCATGAAGAAAAATTTATAATTTGTAAAAGTTTATCACAGAAACAAAGAAAAACATATTTTTTTAAAATTTTTGGTCATTTTTTATTTATAGCGCAAAATAATAAAAAACCCAGAGGTGATCAAATACCACCAAAAGAAAGCTCTATTTGTATGAAAAAAAGGACAAAAAATTTATTTGGGTACAGTATTACATGACTGAGTAATTGTCATTCAAATTTTGAGACCACTGAAAGCTGAAAATTGGTCTGGGCAGGAGGGGGGTTTAAGTGCCCAGTAGGCAAGTGGTTAAACAGTAAGCTAATTAACAACTAGTAACCTAGAAAAGACAGTTTAACTCCGCGGAGCGCCTTACCCAGCCCCTCCACAGCCCAGCACTCCAGTGAGCACTGGAGGAGCAGAGAGCTGGAGACTGACAGTCCCATCACCCTGCTCAGAGCAGAGGGGGAGAAGAGTGATCAGCTGTGTTTGTTCACTCAGTTCTCCCTGCAGAACTGTCGTGGGACACCTTGGTGAGTCCTGTCCTTAACGCCTCTTTCTTTGTTCCTATAGTTTCTATGAATGAAAATCAATCAATCAATCTAAGAATAGAGGACAGGTAGATGACTGAATGGTCTGCCTCCTCCATTCATAGAGCATGCTTTTTTTTATAAAAATTTAGATATTAGAACATGGTCTTTATAGCTGTCTGTGCCCCGTTAGGGAGATCTAACAATTTTACCCATGATTTTACAATCTTTAGGCGCTACAAGAAGAGAAATTGTTATGACAGGAAGTGGAGATCTACCCTGCAAGTGGATTTTACACTGTAATTGTAAAAACAATGTCGAGAACATTCCTAAACTTGTAACAGATATCTTACTTCAGTGTGAAAATGTGGGTCTAAAATCTGTTGCCATTCCCGCCATTGGCACAGGTAAGAGATAATTTGGATGCATGGGCATTGTATTTCAAAATGTAATTAAGACTTTTTAAAAGCATTAAAAAATATTATGGTAATACAAAACAAACATTATGGTAAAGCCAGCTTTATCTGCTGTGGTTAGGTTTTAGACACATTCAGACCTAGTTGAATTAATTTAATAAAGTAGTGAAAATATAGCTTACATTGAATATATGTTTTTTAATTAATATTACAGATAAAGCACAGGCCAACAGAACAGCATAATATTTTGGAGCAGTGGCCATTTATCAAAGTTATATAGACTAAGGCCCATTACTGTGAAATGTTTTGCTATGCCGTTGGTCTGAGGTTTCTAGTAATATGTAAATTAAATATAATGTTTCAAAATAAAATGATCATAAGTTTCTGATGTCTTATCTATATTTCTAATGTCCTGTCAGTTGTGGACTTCCCTGATTTTCTTGATTTCTTTACTACTCATGTATGCATTGACAGTCACTACTGTTTTTCTGGAACTACTAAGTTCCAGAAAAACACTTGAAGTAGCAAATATCAAAGTATTGACCCTCTCAACTCTCTAAAACATATCATAAGAACTGCTTTGACATGTAGACTAATTGGTTAGGTAAACCAATTAAAGGTGGAGCACGAGGCATAGTTACAAATAATAAATTATATACAATTGAAATAAAATGGCTACCATGAAAAATAATATTAGTCCATGAATAGAGGACATCATAACATTTCAGTTTGTATCTTTATGCATTCAGTCACTATCAGCTCCCCTAGAGCAGCCTTTCTCAACCAGGGTGCCTTCTGGGTTCTTCAGGGGTGCCTTAGCAAAATGCCTAAAAATTGCATCAAATGTATCAAGCTTTTTTGTTACACAAAGCCACAGGTTTTTATTGTGCAGCATTACAACCTTGGGCACTATGTAGACCAGCCACTGGCATCCTAACAAATGTTGATGTTATTGGTTGATAAGGAGGACATTGGGTGAATGCACAGCATATTGCACAGCATCTTGTTTGCCCCTCCCTGCCCCTTTCCATCAGCACTGGGGTCACGTTAGTTGAGCAAGGGAGAGAAATGCTGGAACATGTCAGTACCAGCATGCAAAGGTATATTTGCTTTGTAATGCCGTGTACACACGAATTTTGGTCGGAAAAAGCCATGATGGGTTTTCCAACGGGATTCCGCTTAAGCTCAAGCTGTGACACACGGTCACACCAAATTCCGATCGTCAAGAACGCGGTGACGTACAACAAGTACGACGGGACTAGAAAAAGGAAGTTTAATAGCCACTGCGCCACCCTTTGGGCTCCTTCTGCTAATCTCGTGTTTTATCTCGTGTTAGTAGAAGTTTGGTGAGAGACAATTCGCGCCTCTCATATGCCTTTGCTGCGTGAGATCCAGGAGAATAACCCTGATGATTTCAGGAATTATCTCTGGATGACGTACCCCGTTTTTCACCGTCTATTAGCTTTGCTCACCCCTTATATTACAAAGCAGGACACCTGCATGCGGCAAGCCATCACTCCGGAGCAGAGGCTTGTCGCCACGTTACAGTACTTGGCGACAGGGAGAAGTCTACAGGACATCAAGTTCTTGACGGGCATCTCCCCACAGTCTCTGGGGATCATTATTCCAGAGACCTGTTCTGCCATCATTCAGGTCCTGCAGAAGGACTATATTAGGGTAAGTTTTCTCCTTTAACATCACATTCTATGTATTTAATGTTTGCTAATGTATTATTTCTTTCATCATTCCCTAATTACCATGATTGGAATATGCTGGGAATGTCCCCTTTGTCCTCATGCATGCTGTAATCTTTTAATGCTCCTTTTTTGGCCTACATGCATATTTGCATTCACTAACCACCCCAGCATGCTATCCTGGGCCCATACACACCTATAGCCTAGTCACTTAACAATGTATTTTGTCAGCTCCATTGTAGTGCTTTACCCTAAACACCCCGTAAAATGTGTACAAATTTTATTGTTGTCCTTAATTTCAGGCGGAGTGCCAGAGGCTTTTTTTTGGCTCCCAAACTCATTTAGACCTTATACTTTTGTCTTTAAATACTCCTTAAAATAAATGTTATATTGATGTTAGCCAAGGATGTTTGTGTTTAATCTGCTTGCAATGTTTATGTGCAAAATTACAATTTTTTTTTCTTGTTTGACTCCACAGTTTCCTTCAACGCCAAAGGAATGGCAGACTGTGGCCTCCCACTTTGCTCATCGTTGGGACTTTCCCAACTGCGGAGGGGCAATCGATGGGAAGAATGTCCATATCGTCCCACCACCCCACTCGGGGTCATACTATTTTAACTATAAGGGGTTTCATAGTGTCAGAGAAGTACTTACCGAGATGCCGAGAGCGGATCACCCTTGCGACTAAGCGCAGTTCGCCCCCTGGAGTTTTATTACAGGGAGCGAATGGCACAACGAGGCACAGGCTACTCAGATGGCAGGAGAAGCCTTGCGTGAAGGTCCAGTAGGGGTGAGCGCCTGTGCAAGGACTGGCAGGATGACAGGTGCAGCAGACAGGAAGTCTCGAACCAGGCTGAGGATCAAACATGGACAGTCTATGATGTAAACACAGGCAGCGATGTAGTGTCTTTGAGAAACACAAGTCAAGTCCGGATCACAGGCCGAGGGTCAAGGCAAGGAGACAGAAGGCAGGTCCAGGTCACAGGCAGAGGGTCAAACACTGGAGAGAAGTGGAGTCCATTTTAAACAAGCCAGGGGTCAAGGTCCAGGAGATAAGCAGCAGCATCAAGAACAATCCGGGTCACAACGGGTAATCAGATGCAAGGAACAGGATCAAAGTAGCAGGAGCTGAAGACAAACCAGCAATTAGTCTGTGCACCAGAGCAGCTTTTATAGGCCACCAAGGGGATGCTAAACATGCATCAATGCGCCAGTGCGCATGTGCGTGCGTCAGAGCGCCGGGCCGCAAATGTGCATGCGCCGAAGCGCCGTTCCGCCGCGCATGCACGCAGGAACAGGGCTAAAGCGCCTGGAAAGTCTATTCCCCTGACAGTGCCCCCCCAAGGGGTGGCCTCTGGACATTAGTTCCAGATGAGCTTGGTGGAAAGCCTGGATCAGACGTGGGGCATATACATTTTTAGAGGGCTCCCAAGAGTTATTCTCATAGGGATACCCCTTCCACTTATTCAGATACTGGATTTGTCTACCCCTCTTCCTGCAACTCAGGATTTTCTCTACTTCGAAGTCACTTTCTCCGTCTACCAGAACAGGTGGAGGAGGTGGCTTCTCCCTGTCCGGAAAAGGGCCAGGCACAACAGGCTTCAGAAGGGATGCATGAAAGACTGGGTGTATTTTATAAGTCTTGGGCAGATCAAGTTCAAAAGCCACGGGGGGTTTACCACCCTCTTGATTTTGAAAGGTCCTATGAACTTTGGCCCCAATTCCGTGAGGTGATGGGCAATCTAAGGTTAGCGGATGATAACCAGACTTCTTCATCAATTTTAAAAGCTGGGTTTTCCTTCCTTCCTTTATTATAGTATTTACTGTAACCATCCTGGGCTTTTTGCATAGTCTCCTGTTTCCTCAGAAAGTTTGATTGCATGGAATCTATCAGGGAAATTAGTAGACCAGACTGTGTGGACTGCACAGAGGAAACCCAAACACAAATAAGTAAAAAAATAAGTGTTTATTTAAATAAATGACAAGGAGTGAAAACAAATAGTGTACTACAAACCACAAACTACAAACAAACAATATATACAATAAAAGGGCAATACCAGAATCACAAACGATTAGCCAAGCCAGGGTCATGCACGGGAGATCAGCAGATGAACAAGGGCAGGATGGGAGAGGGAACTAAGGATGGGAAAGGCAACAAAGGAGCAGGAACTCAGGAACACCGGATCAGGAAGGGAAGGGTACAGGGTACAGGTTACAGGTCTCAGGTCTCAGGTCACAGGTCACAGGTCACAGGTTCTGGGCACAAGGAAGAGAGATACCAAGGCAAGTGTGTGAGGGCTGGCCGGGTATTTATAATCTGCCAGTGATTGGCCTCATGTGACAGCTGAGGGGAGAAAGGGCTGTCTTCTCCACACTGCCAGGATCCATCCGCTGGTGGACGCCAGTACTGCGGCCCAAAGATGATATCCCAGCAGGGAAGGCCTCTCCTGACAGTTATAAACTGCCAGGAGACACCTGCTGGTGGACCACAGTACTGCACGCCAAATGATGGGTCTTACCAGCGGACGGATCCATTCCTGACAGTACCCCCCCCCTCAAAAGAGCGGCCTCCGGACGCTCCAACTAGCTGCTGCTGGGACAAGTCCATGGCATTGAGGTGGGCAGCGGGCACTTCAAGCTGGGCAGTAGGCACTTCAAGCTGGGCAGCAGGCACGGGCACTTTAGGCTGGGCAGCAGGCACGGGCACATCAAGCTGGGCAGCAGGCACGGGCACATCAAGCTGGGCAGCAGGAACAGGCACATCAAGCTGGGCAGCAGGAACAGGCACATCAAGCTGGGCAGCAGGAACAGGCACATCAAGCTGGGCAGCAGGTACGGGCACATCAAGCTGGGCAGCAGGTACAGGCACTTTAGGCTGGGCAGCGGGAACAGGCACATCAGGCTGGGCAGCAGGAACAGGCACATCAAGCTGGGCAGCAGGATCAGGCACATCAAGCTGGGCAGCAGGAACGGGCACATCAAGCTGGGCAGCAGGAACAGGCACATCAAGCTGGGCAGTAGGCACGGGCACTTTAGGCTGGGCAGCAGGCACATCAAGCTGGGCAGCAGGTACGGGCACATCAAGCTGGGCGGTCGGAACAGGCACATCAAGTTGGGCAGCAGGAACAGGCACATCAAGCTGGGCGGTCGGAACAGGCACATCAAGCTGGGCAGCAGGAACAGGCACATCAAGCTGGGCAGCAGGAACAGGCACATCAAGCTGGGCAGCAGGAACAGGCACATCAAGCTGGGCAGCAGACAGGAACACTTCGGGCTGGGCAGCAGACAGGAACACTTCGGGCTGGGCAGCAGACAGGAACACTTCGGGCTGGGCAGCAGACAGGAACACTTCGGGCTGGGCAGAAGACAGGGACACTTCGGGATGGGCAGCAGACAGGAACACTTCGGGCTGGGCAGCAGACAGGAACACTTCGGGCTGGGCAGCAGACAGGAACACTTCGGGCTGGGCAGCAGACAGGAACTCATCAGACTGGGCAGCAGACAGGAACAAATCAGGCTGGGCAGCAGACAGGAACTCATCGGGCTGGGCAGCAGACTGGAAGGCCGGCACCGAGACAGCGGACTGGAAGGCCGGCACCGAGACAGCGGACTGGAAGGCCGGCACCAGGACAGCGGACTGGAAGGCCGGCACAGGGACAGCAGACTGGGAAGCTGGCAGCGGGTAATGAAGCTGGAAGTCTGGCAGCGGGTCATCAGGCTGGAAAGCTGGCAGCGGGTCATCAGGCTGGAAAGCTGGCAGCGGGTCATCAGGCTGGAAAGCCGGCAGCGGGTCATCAGGCTGGAAAGCTGGCAGCGGGTCATCAGACTGGAAGGCAGGGACGTCAAGCTGGAAGGCTGGAACGTCAGGCTGGAAGGCTGGCACCAGGACATCAGACTGGAAGGTTGGGACGTCAAGCTGGGTAGCAGGAACTGGGACGTCAAGCTGGGTAGCAGGAACTGGGACGTCAAGCTGGGTAGCAGGAACTGGGACGTCAAGCTGGGTAGCAGGAACTGGGACGTCAAGCTGGGTAGCAGGAACTGGGACGTCAAGCTGGGTAGCAGGAACTGGGACGTCAAGCTGGGTAGCAGGAACTGGGACGTCAAGCTGGGTAGCAGGAACTGGGACGTCAAGCTGGGTAGCAGGAACTGGGACGTCAAGCTGGGTAGCAGGAACTGGGACGTCAAGCTGGGTAGCAGGAACTGGGACGTCAAGCTGGGTAGCAGGAACTGGGACGTCAAGCTGGGTAGCAGGAACTGGGACGTCAAGCTGGGTAGCAGGAACTGGGACGTCAAGCTGGGTAGCAGGAACTGGGACGTCAGGCTGGGTAGCAGGAACTGGGACGTCAGGCTGGGTAGCAGGAACTGGGACGTCAGGCTGGGTAGCAGGAACTGGAACGTCAGGCTGGGTAGCAGGAACTGGGACGTCAGGCTGGGTAGCAGGAACTGGGACGTCAGGCTGGGTAGCAGGAACTGGGACGTCAGGCTGGGTAGCAGGAACTGGGACGTCAGGCTGGGTAGCAGGAACTGGGACGTCAGGCTGGGTAGCAGGAACTGGGACGTCAGGCTGGGTAGCAGGAACTGGGACGTCAGGCTGGGTAGCAGGAACTGGGACGTCAGGCTGGGTAGCAGGAGCTGGGACGTCAGGCTGGGTAGCAGGAACTGGGACGTCAGGCTGGGTAGCAGGAACTGGGACGTCAGGCTGGGTAGCAGGAACTGGGACGTCAGGCTGGGTAGCAGGAACTGGGACATCAGGCTGGGTAGCAGGAACTGGGACGTCAGGCTGGGTAGCAGGAACTGGGACATCAGGCTGGGTAGCAGGAACTGGGATGGAGGCAGGTTGGGTTACTGGCAGGATAGTGTGGGTCGGAAAGAACTTCCGTTTCTTTTTTGGCTTAGCCACTGCAGCTTTGTACGTGGGTGCAGGGCTGTAAGAAAAGAAAGTTTCCGGGCAAAATGAAGACCAAGGAACAGTGGCTGGAGGAGGAATTTGTGGGACTGTTACAGGTGGAGGAGAAGAGGCAGGTGGGCTGAAGGCAGGATAGGTGCTACACTTGGCGACTGGATAATAGTATTTGGTAGAAGGTAGAGAAAACTGGGCTGTAGCTGAGGTTGTCATAGGCAATGGGGAGATAGATACTTGAGAAGGCAGGTGATTAATGACAGGGCTGGGATGTTGTGGTTTAGCTAAGTACAAGAGATCTGACCATGCTAGTAGCACAGGTTGGACAAATGCTGGTTCACACACAGCCTGACTAACCAGAGATTGCACTGAATGGATGCAATCAATCAACACCTGCTGTGAACAAGAGGAATACCGTTCCATGTAATAGGCTGGATCATCCTCTAATAACCATACCAGAGATTCAACTTGGCCATAATTGAAGGGGGGAGAGAAATCATCATTTCCTTCTGGAGAACATGACAGGGCTGGCTTAGCACATAATTTAATTAGGTGCTGAACATCCTCAAATAACATATAGCCTTGATCCACCAGGGAATGAGCTGATCGGATGGTTTCCATCAGCTGGTCACTAGTCCATCCTTTTAAAATCTGACAACAAGATTCACCATCCTCTTCTGCCAGCAGAGAATAATAAAGGATTTCATTGTAATCCATATTGGCAGACTAACAAACCAAGATGGTTCCTCAATGCAGCCACGTCTGGTCAGGGATGGCCTTGGTATACTATCAGGGAAATTAGTAGACCAGACTGTGTGGACTGCACAGAGGAAACCCAAACACAAATAAGTGAAATAATAAGTGTTTATTTAAATAAATGACAAGGAGTGAAAACAAATAGTGTACTACAAACCACAAACTACAAACAAACAATATATACAATAAAAGGGCAATACCAGAATCACAAACGATTAGCCAAGCCAGGGTCATGCACGGGAGATCAGCAGATGAACAAGGGCAGGATGGGAGAGGGAACTAAGGATGGGAAAGGCAACAAAGGAGCAGGAACTCAGGAACACCGGATCAGGAAGGGAAGGGTACAGGGTACAGGTTACAGGTCTCAGGTTACAGGTCTCAGGTCTCAGGTCACAGGTCACAGGTCACAGGTCACAGGTCACAGGTCACAGGTCACAGGTTCTGGGCACAAGGAAGAGAGATACCAAGGCAAGTGTGTGAGGGCTGGCCGGGTATTTATAATCTGCCAGTGATTGGCCTCATGTGACAGCTGAGCGGAGAAAGGGCTGTCTGCTCCACACTGCCAGGATCCATCCGCTGGTGGACGCCAGTACTGCGGCCCAAAGATGATATCCCAGCAGGGAAGGCCTCTCCTGACAGTTATAAACTGCCAGGAGACAACTGCTGGTGGACCACAGTACTGCACACCAAATGATGGGTCTTACCAGCGGACGGATCCATTCCTGACAGAATCTATACAGTCTTGTACAGCAGGAACGGAAGCCTCAGGAGGGGAGCCTGGAAGAAACAAGGGGTGAAAACCGAAGTTAGCCCAGAAGGGTGTCTGTTTAGTAGCAGTGTGAATGGAATTGTTGTACGCAAATTCAGCGTATGGCAGGAGAGTGGACCAGTCATTCTGGGAATCAGAGCAAAAGCAGCGGAGATACTGCTCCAGGGTTTGTTTAGTTCTCTCCGTCTGGCCGTAACTCTGAGGGTGATAAGCAGAGGAGAGGCAGACCATAATTTCCAGGGATTTACACAGCTCCTTCCAGAATTTAGAAGTAAACTGGACACCTCTGTCCGAGGTGATGCTTTCGGGTACACCATGGAGCCTAATGGTTTCTTTAAGAAAGACATCGGCAGTGGTTTAAGCAAAGGGAGTCCCTACCATGGGTATGAAATGCGCCATTTTTAAGAACCGGTCAATGATGACAAGGATAGTAGTGAATCCCCCTGAAGGGGGTAGGTCCACAATGAAGTCCATGGAGATCTCTGCCCACGGCCGTTCAGGGATGGACAATGTTTTAGTAGACCCCAAGACTTGGTATTTGACCCTTTGCTGCATTGACATGGGATGCAGGAAGAGACATAATCTTTGCAGTCCTGCCTCCAACCTGGCCACTAAAAGGAACGAGAGACAATTCCCGCAGTCTTTAGAGTCCCGAAGTGACCTGCTAGTTTATGGTCATGGAAAGTCCTGAGAATCAAGGGCCTTACTTCTGGTGGAACAAAGATTTTTTTTCCGGCCCAGAGTAAGTCATCATGTCTCTCAAAGGAGGAATTTTCAGGGTCGGGATTGTGGCTGGAATGCCGTTTTGATGGCGGACATTAGGTCAGCCTGGGTAATCTGACGTGAATTCTGTGGGGACAAAATGGTACTGGATTCAGTCTCCTGAGCGGTTTCATGAAACATCCGGGAGAGCGCATCAGCTTTTCCATTTTTCGAACCGGGTCTGTAGGCAATATGAAAATTAAATCTGGAAAAGAAGAGGGCCCATCGGGCTTGTCTGGGTTTCAATCGTTTAGCTGTCCTAAGATATTCCAGATTTTTATCATCGGTCCAGATCCCGACAGGGTGAGATGCCCCCTCCAGAAGATACCTCGACTCTCCAAGAGCAAATTTGATAGCTAGCAACTCCCTATCACCAACATCGTAATTCCTCTCCGGAGGACTCAGTTTCTGGGAAGCAAAGGCCGCAGGGTGCAGGAGGGCTTTGGGACCTTGTCTTTCAGAGGCATCTACTTCAAGTACAAATGGCAGGGCAGGGCAGGATCTGGATGCCGTAAAATTGGAGCAGATGAGAACAGAGTCTTTAGCTTGATGAAGGCTTCCTGGGCTTCCGGGGACCAGCGGAAACGACTGTGTTGGCATGTCAGCTGAGTGATAGGTGTTACAATAGATGAAAAACCAGCAATAAATCTCCAGTAGAAATTTGAGAATCCTATGACTCGTTGGACCCCTTTTTTGTCCATAGGAGCTGGCCACTCCTGAATAGCTTTGACCTTTTGAGGGTCCATTGTGACCCCATTGGTGGAAAAGATGAATCCCAAAAACTGTACCGTTGTTTTTTTCGAATTCGCATTTCTCCGCTTTGAGGTATAGTTTGTGTTTTCTGAGGATTGCGAGAACCTGTTTAATGTATACTTGATGGTGTTCAATAGTAGCAGAAAAGATAAGGAAATCATTCAGGTATACGACTAAGAAGTCACCGAGATATTCCTACAAAATTTTGTTTACCAGGTGCTGGAAGGTTGCCAGAGCGTTACAGAGCCTGAAAGGCATCACCAGGTACTCGCAATGCCCGAATCTGGATCTGAAGGCGGTTTTCCATTCGTCACCAGCCCGAATACGGATGAGGTTGTAGGCCCCGCGAAGATCTAGTTTAGAAAAGATTTGGGCGGATCGGAAACGCTGGAACAATTCTGTGATGAGAGGGAGCGGGTACCTGTTCTTGGTAGTAATTTTGTTTAGTTCCCTATAGTCAATGCAGGGTTTCAATGAGCCGTCTTTTTTTTCTACAAAGAAGATACCGGCTCCAGCCGGTGATGAAGAAGGACGAATAAACCCTTTCTCCAGGTTTTCGTCGATGTATGCCTTTAATTTGGTTTCAGATAGCGGGAAAAAAAGGACAAAAGGAATTTCAAAGTCTGGCAAAAGATCAATAGGACAGTCGTAGGACCGGTGAGGTGGTAGACGGTCAGGTATAGGTACATGGGTAGAGCAAGAAGCTGGAACTGACAGGAAGCAATGCTGGGAGCAATACTGGGAAGGGAAGGAGACTTCTTTCTTCTTCCAACTGATCTGAGGTTCATGTGCCTGTAACCAGGGGAGCCCCAAAATGATGGGGAACATGGGGGAATCGATAATGTCGAGGCGTAGAAACTCCTGATGGCCGGAGTCTGTGGTGATGAGAATGGGTCTGGTTTCCTGAGTAATAAGTCCAGAGCGGGGGAGAGACCCTTTAGGTAGGTGTACCTGGACACTTTGTTTTTAAAGGACAAGAGGAAGGTGTAGCCTGGCAGCAAGTGAGGCAACCAGAAAGCAGCTGCACGCTCCAGAATCAACTATGGCTGGCAGGCGGATTTCCTTTCCCTTTAGCTGTAGAGAAACAAAGAGGGTAATGTAAGTTTGAGAGAAACCGGAGACTTGATAGTTCATGATAAACTGAGAATAGGACTTACTGGGTCTCACAGGGCAAGTGCGGAGAAAATGTCCTGAACCCCCACAATAAAGGCACAGGTTGGCCTGTTGCCTACATAAGCGTTCCTCTGGGGTGAGGGGAGCACAAACCAATCCCAGTTGAATGGGCTCGACCTCAGAAGTGGAGACTGGTGGAGCCGTGTGGAGGGATGAACAGGAACTGGCTTAGGCAGCATCCAGCTGGGACGGGACACCTGGAAGCGTTCTGAGCAGCGTTCCTGCATACGTCTGTCCAGTTTGGTGGCTGCTTGTGTTAAGTCCTCCAAGGTGGCAGGGGTGTCAATCCGGGCTAGCTCGTCTTTAAGAACTTCCGACAGCCCTTGGCGAAACTGATATTTGAGGGCAGGTTCATTCCAGCCGGTATCGGCCGACCACTTCCGGAATTCCACAATATAATCTTCCATAGGCCTCCGCCCTTGAGAAAGATTGTGTAGGGTGGCCTTAGCCGTTGCCAGCCTTTGGGGGTCATCGTAGAGTTGTGCCATACTTTCAAAAAAGGTATCCACAGAATTTAACATGGGGTTCCTCTGTTCCATTAGACTGTGGGCCCAGGCTTGTGGTTCATCGGCCAGGAGAGAGATAATAAAGCCTACTTTTACCACCTCGAAGGAGAATGTCCTGGGTTGGAGGGCCAAGTACAAAGAGTAGGCATTTTTAACCACCTGATTACTTTGCACTTAAACCCCCCTCGTGACCAGACCAATTTTCAGCTTTTGGCGCTGACGCACTTTGAATGAAAATTGCGCGGTCATACAACACTGTACCCAAATGAAATTTTTATCATTTTTTCCCCACAAATAGAGCTTTCTTTTGGTGGTATTTAATCACAGCTGGGGTTTTTATTTTTTGCTAAACAAACAAAAAAAGATGGAAAAAAATCATGTTTAATAGTTTGTTATAAAATTTTGCAAACAGGTAATTTTTCTGCTTCATTGATATGCGCTGATGAGGTGGCACAGGTGGGCACTGATAGGCTGCACTGGTGTGCACTGATAGGCTGCACTGGTGGGGACAGATAAGTCGGTACTGATGGGGACAGCAAAGATGGCACTGATGGGCACGGATGGGTGGCACCGATGGGTGGCACCGATGGGTGGCACCGATGGGCACTGATGGATGACACTGATGGGCACTGATGGGTGGCACTGATGGGTGGCACTGATGGGCACTGATAGGTGGCACTGATGGGCACTGATTGGCACTGGTAGGTGACACAGATGAGCACTGGTAGGTGACACAGATGAGCACTGGCAGGTGACACTGATGTGCAGCACTGGCACTGTGGGCACTGAGAGATGGCACTGTGGGCACTGAGAGATGGCAGTGTGGGCACTGGTAGGCGGCACTTTAATGGGGCAAAGGTGGACACAATTGATTGGGCACATTGCAGTGAGAGGGACTGATTACCGGCTCTGTTATCACATGATCAGCTGTCATTGGCTGACAGCTGATCACGTGGTAAGGGGTCGGGATCGACCCCTTACTCGGATCTGTGATCCAGCGAGTCTCAAAGACTCACTGATCACAGAGCGCGCCGCGCGCGCCCTTCAGGGGGCGCACAGGCAGCTCGTGGCCAGGACGACGTCAATAGACGTCGTCCCGGCACAATAGATCCGCGCTGTAGCCGTCATTTGGCTATAGCGCGGATCTCAGGTAGTTAAAGGCTCAAAATTTTTTGCGATCGCCAGAAAATCACTGGGTTCCGCGGAGGCCATGATCACCGTAGGGTTGGAAGGAACTGCAGAAGAGGAGACCCCACTGGTGGGTGAAGAAGTTGTGGTAACTGGTGCAGATGACCCGGCAAGCTGCTGGAGACGATTGTCAATTTGGGTATAGCCTTCTTACAACTTTTGAACTGCATCGATGAGAGACGATACTTGTTGACACAGCAACAATAGCAGCATGCTCCTCTCCCTCTTCCTCCTCCTCTTCCCAACTTGCTTCTGTGCTGAAATACAAAAATTGTCACCTGAAATTCTAAGTATGAATATGATAGCGGCAGAAGCAAAGGTTAGGGGGAGGACAGGTTAATTAGAGAGAGATGGTAGAGAGACCTATTCTTGTATGAAAACTTACCGTATTTATCGGCGTATAACACGCACTTTTTCCCCCTTAAAATCGGGGGAAAGTCGTGGGTGCGTGTTATACGCCGATACCCAAAAAAAAAAAAAATGACAAAAATCGGTTGCGGCGCCGAAAAATGGCGACCGCGGCCGAAAAAGGCCGAAGCGCGGCCGAAAAAGGCCGGAAAAAGCCGAAGCGCGGCCGAAAAAGACCGAAGCCGGCTGTTCAGCTCCGCTCGGAGTCCCGCCTCCCTGCGCTCGCTCCCGAAACAGCAGGGAGGCGGGACTCCGAGCGGAGCTGAACAGTCGGCTCGGTCTTTTTCGGCCGCACTTCGGCCTTTTTCGGCCGCGGTTCGGTCTTTTTCGGCCGCGCATGCGCGGTATTTCTCGCGGCGGGAAATTTAAACGCTGGCGAACTTCAACTGACACTAGCAAGCTGCAAATGACACTAGCAAGCTGCAAATGACGCCGGGCAAGCTACAAATGATGCTGGGCAAGCTACAAATGACGCTGGGCAGGTTGCAAATGACGCTGGGCAGGTTGCAAATGATGCTGGGAAAGGCTGCAAATGACGCTGGGCAAGCTGCAAATGACGCTGAGCAAGCTGCAAATGACGCTGAGCAAGCTACAAATGACGCTGGGCAAGCTGCAAATGACGCTGAGCAAGCTACAAATGACGCTGGGCAAGCTGCAAATGACGCTGGGCAAGCTGCAAATAACGCTTAAATGTAAGTTTTTTTTTTTCCCTAAACTTCTCTCCTAAAACTTTTTTTCCTTAAAATTCCCTCCTAAACTTGGGGTGCGTGTTATACGCCGGTGCGTGTTATACGCCGATAAATACGGTACTTTCTTAATTCTAGAACTGGCTTGAGAAAATCCAGGTATCTGGAAAAGGCATAGGTCTCTGGTGTCTTTGAAGTGTATTCTTGAGGCTTCGCCACCTAGTACGTATGAGTTATTCTGTAATCAAATAAAACATTAACAATTAATTGGTGGTCAATGGGAACAGTGCTCCTTACACTGCTGGTCAGTGGGATTTGTGGTCAGTGGGATGCATGCCCTTACTTTGGTCATCAATGGGATACATGCCCTTACATTGGTGGTCAGTGGAATACATGCCCTTACCTTGGTGGTCAGAGGGATTGGTGGTCAGTGGGATGCATGCCCTTACATTGGTGGTCAGTGGGATACATGCCCTTATATTGGTGGTCAGTGGGATGCATGCCCTTACATTGGTGGTCAGTGGGATACATGCCCTTACAGTGGGATGCGTTTCCGACCATCCGTATCTGTAATATATGGGATATAGGATGCCTTACGTTGGCATGGAGAGAGATGCCCAATAGAGACATCTATTACAAGAGATAGTAATTTGTGAGGGACCAAAAAAGGTCAATCTGAGAATATAACTAATGATGTGTAGAGAAGAAAGAATAATCATGCTCTCCAGCATCCACCAGCTGCAGGTTGCGAAGTTTCCTGTGGTACATGTCTTTGAGACTCAATGGGAACCAAGGAAGTGCCGGAGGAGGTATACATACAAGGGTCGAGAGGTACATTGAAATCTCCTCCGAGGATCAGTTTACCCTCTGCAAACTCCACTAGCTTCAAGAGGGTTTTACAGAGAAACAAGTCTTGATGAATGTTCGGAACATAAATGGTAGCCAACGTCACTTTGATGCCTCCAATGTGGCCTTTAAGAGAAACATACCGGCCCCCTGTGTCAAAGTAGCTGTCGGAAAGAGACCAAGGGATGCGACTAGAGATCAGGATAGAAACTCCTTTAGATTTTGCCTCCGGATTGGGGGAGTAATATAAGCAAGGGGAAAAAAACTGTTTTGAAGGAAAGGAAGTCCCCCTGTCATAAAATTAGTTTCTTGTACAAATGCCACAGCAGTACGACAATGTTTCAGATCGGTGAGAAGCATCCTCCTCTTCTCCACGATGTTAAGTCCTTGGCATTTAGAGAAATAACATTCACTGCATCCATCACCACTGGGAGGAAGGTAAAAAAAAGGGGGGGGAGGGAGACGCAAAATTCGGGGTGAAGTGGTAGTTTAAGGAGGAGAGGAAAGAAAAGAAGGAGATAGAACAGGCTACAGGTGACACTCACTTCGGAACTCAAGAGTTCATGCAAGTGCAGGCCTATGTGAGGAAGTGGATAGAAACAGCCAGAGGGTAGAGTCTGTACCGAGACCCCTCAGTATTGGTATAGAAGTGAAAGTATAGCAGCGAAAAAGTATTCTAGTAACAGAACTTAAAGAGGAAGGTCAAATGTTAACAATGTATGCTTATATAACAACCCGTATGAACAGCTATAAACAACTCCCATTAGGGAGAGAGCAACCATTGTTGCCAGAATGGATACTGTGTCTTAGCATGTGGTGAGACACGGTTTTAAACATATCTGTCACCTCCTTCTGAATACAAGAGAAAGGTGTAGCGGCTCCAAGGGGTCACATCCCAGCCTGGTAATGTAGACTAGGGAAGCGTGGCCGTTAATCACCTCAGAGGTAAGTCCCCATGCCCGTGCACGCATCACACACCAGTACAGCCCCCCATTTCCCCAATTCCCCCCACAAGGAGGCCCACTCCCAACACACAGCCTTTTCACCTGTTAATCCCCTCCACACACAATAGTTGCCCGACTGGGCTGGAGGGGGAGGGTCCAGAAAAATACACATCTTGTCCCAATGGGGAAGAAGAAGCTCAGAAGCCCAAAAGGGGGAGCTCCCCTGAGACCCACATATCCCACGGCAAGAACCCCCTATGCAATTAGGATAAATAATCCACATAATGTGATCCAGCAAGAAAGATTCTGTACATACATAACCCATCTGTGGTCAATTGTTAAACACGTATTGTAAATATAAATACAGTGTAAATATACAGCATGGGTAATCTCATAAATCCAGAATATATATATATATATATATATATATATATATATATATATATATACACACAGCTCACAATAGGTCCTAAGAGTGGGTGAGATCTAAAGGCACTTCAGGGGCAGCAATGACAGTGAACAGTGAGCCTTCGGGAGTGGGGGGGGGCAAAAGATGACGAAATGTTATTTCAGTGGCAGGGAAAAAAATAGAGGAACCAAGCCCTCCAGAGCAGCGTTATTTGGACCCAGAGACAAGTGATGGCTCCAGGATGATCCAAAGAAAGACAGTTTACTGTGTAGGGTGGACCATGAAGATTGCAGGAACCAAGTCCGTTCAATCGACAGTCACAATATGTAAACTGGGTAGTGTGGAATCTGTCCGGGCAAGCTTCTCAAGACAGGTAATGTAGGGAGCAGCATTTACTGGAGCTCAACGGGCTGCTAATCTTTGCAGGGACATTCCTAAGAGGAATTATGACTCGCAGTCCCCAGGCAGAGAAGCACTGCGGAATCAACGCCGTCCCCTGCCCATTCGGAGCAGGAGGCCAGGCAGTGTAGGAGAGGGAGCCGCACTTCTGGATGGTCTCAGCAAGGGTTGTAGCCAGTTAGGGACTGGAAAAGCCTCTGTCTCCAAGAGGGCAAAAAGACCCAGTAGATCCTCCGGATGATGCAGGGCAAAAGAAGCGGATCCCCTTCTCACCATCAATGAGATAGGGAAGCCCCAACGGTAGGTGCTGCCTAGCTGCCTCAACTCATCCAGGAGGGGACTCGGCAGTGCCTGTCGCTGTAAAGTGGCCCTAGACAGATCAGGCAGGGTCCTCACTGTGGCCCCTTCCAAATCAATGTCACCTACCTCCCAGGCTTTGCGCAGGAGAAGCTTCTTGTGGGAGTAGCGATGCAGGTGACATAGGACATCTCTGGGTCTGTTCGGATCTGAGGAGCGCGGACCGAGGTCTCTGTGCACCCTGTTGAATTCAAGATCCTGGGGGGCAATCGAGGCAGCGAGTTGCTGACATACTGTAATTCATGGAAGGAAAAATATAAGCAGATTAAACTTCAGCTTTAAAGAAATTGTAAACCCAGAGAAAAAAGAAAAGAAAAAACACCTGTAAGACAAAGGTATAATGAGCTAGTATGCATTGCATACTAGCTCATTATGAAATACTCACCTTAGAACGAAGCCCTCCAGCGGTGACCATACACCAATAGGAAAAGACAATGCCCCTCCAGGTGAGTGATGGAATCAGGTAGGCTGGAGAATGGACTTCTCCCAGGAGTGCTAGCCTCGGCTCGCTGGCTGTGCAATTTGGATAAAAGGAATGGATGGCTGCACACTGAGGTAGTGATGAATCTCTTTATTGTAAAACCCATAACATGAATAACACCACAGGACAGGCAAACGGGTGCAGGTAGATGCGTTTCACACAGCGATGCTGCCCATGCACCGCTAAGACAGCTGACATCTTCCCCGGTGCGCACGAGAGCTGCCATTTACGGCACGGGCTCTTCATGGTCCGGCACGGTAAGCCGGACCTTCAGAGTGCATGTGCCAATGACGTCATTGGCTGCATGCACTCTGAATATCTCCTAAACTGTGAAAGTTTAGGAGATATTCACTGTAAGCCTTTTTATAGGCTTATCTGTATATATAATTAGAAAAAAATACTTTTTAAATAATAAATGCACATATTTTTGCAGAAATGTGCATTTATAATTTTTCCCCCAGGAGCATGCAAAACATTGCACCCATGATAAGTGAATCGTGGGTGCAATGTCAGGCCCCTGCAGATACTTACTCCAGCTTTCCTGCCCGTACCTCTGTGTGATTATGTAAGAAATATATTGTGCTGACACCCGAATAGACAGCAGCCAGTACAGCAATAGACAAAATTAATGATTATAGGAATTGTGCACTATATAATGCAGAGGTTGCCAATGGGATCTTGAAGCTGACAGCCCTGGGCGCAGAAGACCAAACATTTTTTTTTTAAATGCAGCACTGAGGTGGCCCCTCCTCCACCAACAAAAGCCTCAAAACTAGCTTTTCCATGAGACTGTAACCTACAAGAGTCTGAAAAGGTGTTACATAAACTCCTAGTCCTGAAGATATTTCATCCTGTGCTCCCTCTGCAAGGGCCAGATGAGATCAGAGACTTGCCCCAAGTAACAGTATTCAAGGAGGGTTGCCAACCAATAATGATCCTTATCCTTGATGCTACAAATTCTCGGGTCCTTTCACAGGATTTGAAAAATAAGGGAGCCCATGCATCGCAAGTTTGCAGAGTCATGAGAAGCAGATTCCTCAGGGGGTCACTGAGGATTACAGTATCTGGAATGGCCTCCTCTGATCCACGTACTACTCCCAAGGTTTCTGAGGACTAAAAACCATCTCGTAAGGTCTTCCTTTGCTTCTATGCCTCCAAAACTCACAGAATCATTCTCCTCCTCCCTCTCCTCTTGTGTGTTCTGTGGTGTCGCAAGAATGGTGTTTGCATAAAGCAGGCTTTGAGAGGAAAGAAAGTCCTCCTCTTCTTCTGCTCTACCTCAAGTGTCCTGTCTATAATGCCACGCAGAGTATGCCCCAGCAGGAACACAACAGGGATTGTATCACTGATGCATGCTTTATCACGGCTCACCATCCATATCGCCTCCTCAGATGGTGACAGTACAGTGCATGCATCATTTATCAGCAGCCATTGGCGTGGGGAAAAGAAAGCAGAGGTGCCCTGAGCCTGCCCTTGTGCCATACTCATACAGGTACTCGTTGACAGCACTCTGCTGCATGGGCAGCCACTGCAGCATTGCCAAAGTTGATGTCACAAATCAGGCGGTTTACAGGCAGGTGGAATTCCCGCTAAATTTTAGCCAACCGAACACTGGCTGTGTACAGCCCCCCATTTCCCCAATCCCCCCCCCACAAGGAGGCCCACTCCCAACACACAGCCTTGTCACCTGTTAATCCCCTCCACACACAATAGCCTGAAATGGCTACAAACTCTTCTGGCCTGCTTTAGAAGATCTTGCACACCTGGGTACATGTTTAAGAAACGCTGCACCACCAAACTGAGGACATGTGCCAGGCATGGCACATGTGTCAACCTTCCCTGTCGAAGGATGGAGAGAAGGTTAGTGCCATTATCGTACACCACCATTCCTGGTTCAAGCTACCATGGCGTGAACCACCTCTGGGCCTGCAGAATCTCTGCTCTGGTGTGGCTTTTGTCCCCTAGACAGATCAGCTGAAGCACTGCATGGGAATATTTTAGCCGGAATCATTGAATGGCTCCTCGAATGCTTAGGGGGTACTTGTGGTTCATAGGACAATCCAGCAGAGGAGTGCATGAAGATGGAGGAGGAGGGAGACGAGGGGGTGGAGCTGACAGATCTCACATCACCATCACCAGCTGTATGGAGACGTGGCGACAAAACAAGCTCCAGCACCGATCCCTGTCCTGCATCCTTCCTAGTTGCAATTAGAGTTACCCAGTGGGCTGTCAATGAAATATATGGTCCCTGACCATGCTTTCTGGATCACGAATCAGCAGTAAGGTGGACCTTGCGACTTACTGCCTTGCCCAACGATGCTAAAACGTTGCCTTCCACGTGATGGCACAGACATGGAATGGCCTTACATGCAAAGAAATAGCGACTGAAAACCTGCCATGGTGGTACAGCACATTCTGCAAATTCACAGAAGGGTCAGAATCCACCAGACGGAAAGGTAGGAGTTGTAAAGCCTGCAATTTTGACAAGCTGGAGTTTAGACGCTAGGCATGTGAGTGACAGGGAGTGTGTTTTTTTTTTTTTTTTTTGCGCTGCAGTAGCTGGGACAAAGAAATTTGCCTGCTATCAGCTACAGCTGGTGGTGTGCTGCTGGTAGATGACCTGCAAGGACCTGTGACATCCTTTGCTATACCATCATCCCTGTGAGTGGAGGCTGATGAGATATAACAGGGTTAGACATGAGAGGTGAGGAGGAGAATTGTGTTCCTTGTGTGTGGCTTTCAGGTGCTGTTGCCAATGGGCTGAGTGGTGGGAGGTTAAATGCCTTGTCAAGCATGTGGTAACCAAGCAGCTGGTGTTTTTGCCATGCTTGATCTGCTTGCGGCAGAGATTGCAAATTGCAGCAGTACGATCAGCTGTACATGTGCTAAAAAAAGGCCTACACAGCTGAGCTCTGAGAAGTGTGTCGGGAGATAACAGCCTAACAATCTGATGGATTGTCTCTTCAGGACATCTTGCCTATTTGGGGTTGTTTCTCCCCCTCACTTTCCTCCTCTGTGCTATCTGGCACCCATATCGTGTCAGTGACCTCATCAGCATCCCCTCAATCCTCATCATCGCTGGAGCCAACTTGGCAATATGCTGTGGCTGGGGGAACTTGATTGCCAATTTGTTGAATATCAGTGTTCTACCTTCTCTGTAGTCTCATATTAGTCCCTTCCTCTACCTCAGAACCGACATCAGTATCAAGTAATGTCTGTGCATTCTCAAGAAGCAAGTGGTCGATGCTGTGTTCAAATAATTTAGATGACTCCTCTATGCATGATGCTGGAGCTATGGCAGGCATGGCTGTGGACACGGAGGCAATATAAGCTGCTCTGGCAGCTGTGGTGGACTGTACACTAGTGCCATATTGGGTGATAGAGGGTGGTTTAGTAAGCCATCACCTCCTCTGCATGCTGTGGCTGGATAGCACAGACAACATCACTAAAACCACATCCACCTTTGCCTGTGGTCTGTGGACACAGACGCTGCTGGCCCCCTCATAGTGGCATGGAAACATCTGCCTATCCTTGCTGGCCTCCCAGACATGATTGGGGCGCTTATTACCCACATTTATTAGATACTGGGAAATGTGTAATTGGATACACTATATTCAAACAAAAGTGGTGTTTTGTGCACTTTAAATTAAGGACTGGCACTGACAAAAAATTTAAAAACTATAAAAAAAAAAACATAAAGGGGGAACACCAGCCTTGCAGTCAGAAAAACTGACAATTTAACAAAAGGGCGTAAGCACGGATAAAAATCAAAAAAACACGCAGCAACCAATAAAAAAAAAGGGGGGGTATACTGCAGCTCTGTATACAGCACTAAATGTTATGTAATACTGCGTTAAACACTGCACTGCACTAATAGTTAGTCGCTTCCACCCTGCAATGATATGGAGACAGGTGGGGGCCATCTTCCCCTCACTCATCTCCATGTAACACAAGGGACAACATCCAATCGCCTCTGCCGATGGCTCCGGTATGCGGCAGAGGGAGCAATCGTGAAATGAAGGATTGAAGCAATGAAGCAATCCTTCATTTCACGATTGCTCCCTGGTCCAGCAGACTGCATGCAGAAGAGCTCTTATCTATTCCTGGACGTCTGAGAAACCAGAGGCCATCAGTCTGTAAAAAGAGGGAGAATCACTCTTTACTGCATCCTTACATACGGTAGTGGACTGCTGGGTACATGAAATCTACTGTGTCCAGGCCCAGAAAGTGGAAACTCAAGCCTCTGGGCATATAAGAGGACTTACCTTATATGGACTTACCTTTTTAAAAATTTCCTTGGCAAATAAATCACTCATAGACCACTATCACAAGGTTATGTTCTTTTATTATTCTCTTTTGGATAAGTTGTAAGGAGACGTACCCTAATTTGGCACCCATTTCCGGCAAACCTTCATGGTCCCTGGAGCTGACATCAGTGGAAAGTTTTCTTTTGGGTTCTGCGGATAAAGTTTAGACATCAGCTGTGCTTACATCTTGTGCACCCTGGACCCCATGTCAGCATATTTGTTTGATACAATATTTGCTACATTTGCTCTGCCCTAAAAGGGGACTTTTAATTGCAAAATATATTGTTTTCTTTGCTGGACTATTTTTCACTTATCACTGTTTAAATTGGATATTTACATTTATGTTATTACTCGCATGCATCCGGTGGGCAAATTTATAGAGAAAGTTATATATTTTTTTGCTGCAGGTCTTATATATATATTTTTTTGTTATACACACTAATATGTTTGAGGACTATTTATTATTTTTGATACTATTTGCTAGCGCTGTTTCTTTTTTGTATTTATATCTAATGAACCCTGACCAGAATTCAAGGCTTAGCCTAGAGCCAGGCTATAATTTACCTAAACTACCACTAGTAGCAGACTAGAGGGTGATACATATTAGTATAATCCTACACTTTCCAAATGTTCCTTCTGTAGTTATGCCTAGTCGGACATGCTCCATGATGTTATCTACTCCCAGGCTTCTGCTACCTCTCACATAAGAGTACTCTGCCACAGGCCCCAAGGTGATAAGCACAGAGCTACAGGTAAAACGGGGAAGGTTAAAGGACTTTAAAGGTACCATTGTAATCCCAAGTAGAGAAAAGAAAGTGCTCACAAATATGAGTTTCACATTTTATTTTGACAAATATAAAAAATCACGATACAAAACATTGTAGAGTGTGTGCATGCTATCAAATATACAGTATATTTATATTTTAAGGAATGTCTAAGTTTATTTAACCTGATGCTTGCTGTGAGAGGAAATCGTGTATTTAAATGGGAAACCAAGTATACAAATAGTTTAATTTGAACCTGAACAATAGGTCTCTTTTTTCTTTTCTTTTTCTTGTAGGTGAATGTGGATTTAATCCACTTGAAGTGGCAAACCATTTTGTGAATGCAATAGCCTTATTTGCCAGGACTAGAAACCCAAATTCTTTGACTTGTGTTCATCTGGTTACAAGTTACCCACACATCTACCACATATTCCGCGGACAGTTGAGGAAACACTTTAGATTTGCGTCAGGAGACTCTTGGAAGCCAGTAGGTGAGTTACAGAATGCTAGTTCTTAGGCCACAGCAAACACTATTATTAAAAGTACTAATATGTTATCAATTCCTTTTCCTAATGCAGTTTTGTAAAAAAGATACAAAGAAAGAAAAAGTCTTAAAGGTCATATATTTATAGCTACAGTATATAGTATTTTAAAATCTACAACTCTGTCCCAATCAGAAGATATACATTCCTAAAATCTTTCCTTTTATTAAAAATTTAAATTAGAAGTGGTATTTAATCCCCAAACAATCAGCGCCACACCAAACCTACACAAGAATTGACCATATTTTCATTGCTGCCATGGCGATTCCATCGGTTACCAGATCGTTCATCAGAGACTCCCACTATCAGATCACTCGATGGTCCTAATGCTAATTACAAATTCTCAGGACCATGACGGAATGTTCCACTGGTGCTCTAATGAGTCACTATTAAGCAACCAGGTTCACTGTACCTCACTGGAAAAAGAAAGTGTGGAATACTTTCAGGTTAATGATGATGGGTAGTCTCTCCTGAAACACTTTGGGTGGCCCACAAGGCTGTCATTAGGGGCAAGCTCATCCAACTAGCCTCCAAACTCAAACGAGAAAGAAAGGCAGATATGGTAAAGTTGGAACAAGAGTTCTAAAAACTTTCCAAGGACCATAGATGAAATCCCACTCCTACATCCCGAGCACTTTTGGAATCGAGTTGCTTGTCTCTAAACTTGGCTCTCACCAAGCAGGCGGAAAAAAACCTTAGATGGTCGGATGCAAGATTCTACCTCCACAAGGATAAAATAGGCCCCAAGTTGGCTGCCAGGCTGATGCCCCAGCCCAGGTCCTTCTCCTTCCCAAAAGTGCTTATCTCCACAGGGATACTCACGCAGAATCCACAAAGGATTATGGCTGAGTTCCATGATTTTTATTCCAAACTTTACAGGGCAAGCAAGGGAGTCCATCCTCTCACCATATCCGATTTCTTGAAAGACATTCACATCCCCAAATTGAAAAGGGATCACAGGGCAGACCTTGAAAAACCCATAGGTGAAGCTGAAGTCTTGGAGGTTATTAAACATCTTAAGAAGGGATCTGCTCCAGGACCTGATGGGTTTTCTGCAGAATATTATAAGACCTTTGGATCCTCGCTCTCATCATATTTGACACGCTTCTTTAATTCTCTCCGGATGGGTTTTAAACTTGATACCACGGCTTATAAGGCCTACATCATAGTCATTCCAAAACCAGGAAAAGATAGCTCCGAAATTAGCAGCTATAGACCCATTTCCTTGATCAACAATGATCGTAAAATTTTGACTAAAACCATGGCTAACAGACTGTAGGCCCTTATTGGGAACTATATCCATAAGAATCAGATGGGCTTCATTCCCGGAAGACAGGGCCTGGATCAAATATGCAGAGCGGTGGACGGTATTTCAATTTTGATAGCAAATTGTGATGGAGGCAATAATCAGGAAGGATTCTCGGTAGACCTGCAGAAGGCCTATGACACAGTAGAATGGCCATATCTGTTCGAATTGCTTGATAGATGGGAGTTTGAGCCGCATTTCATGGCATCTTGATGGCTGTCTGGGTGGACATGTGTTGTGATGCCCTGGGCTGCTAGGCCAGAGCCTGAGGCCTATCCTGGGGACATCTGGCTGCTAGGCCAAGGGAACCAAGAAGATCCCTGCCCATTGGCTGAGATACCCCATCTTTTCCTAATCTGTCCTTGCAATGCCCTTGTCTTTTTAAATGTCACCAAATACCCGGCCATCTAGTGACAGAAAAGAGAAGTGCAGCAATTCCAGAATTAGGGTGGAATCAATTGATCTCCTATCTATTGGCCAAGGCAACTATACCTGGCAGGTAAATTCACTAGCAACCCTGCCTAAACATCAGGGTGCTACATACACATAGGCTTTTAGCAGAGTCTAGGAGCTGCTGCTGTTAGGTGAGGTTCAACCTCCCTCAACCTCTCTACTGAAGAATCACATTCTGGGAAACCGCAAACTGTGGCAAAACCATGGCCAAATTGTTGCATAATTTCAGCACAATTTTGCCGTATTTTGCGTTTTTTTCGTGGCTGCGGTAAATGAAGAGCAAGTATACATGAAACCCTAAATTTATTAGTCAAATCATCTGAATCTGCTAGTCGAACATTACCCTCTGCCTCAACTGACAATGCTGCTATCCAAAGGTGTCTGCTTTACTACTTCATTCAGAATGCAGACATACCAAGATAGAAAGTGTGTTAATGATTGGATCACCAGGTGAAATAAAGGAAAAATACCTAATATAAGAAAATGAATGCAGCCACCACATCTAAGGATTTGTAAGCTGCAGTACATTATAGTTTTCTTTTTAAGGTTTAATACAATTTAAAATTCATCAATATGTCCTTTGTATTGTAAGGTCACACTTTTTTACATTTGAACAAGCGCATTTCTTGCCTGCCATTGCGGACCTACCTTTCTGAAAATGCAGGTGTAATACTAATCAAGTAGCTTTAATACTGTACGTCATGGACCTGCCAGCGTTCTTGAGCTGCATGCTTTTTCCTGGTTAATGACTTGACTACATTTCTACCAGGGCAATTTTTTTATTTTTTGCAAGCATTAAAATCAATTTTTTTGTTAGATAATCACTTTAAAAAAAGAAGTGCGGTTTTCGAAAAAGAAAAAACATTCACATTCAGTGGGTGCAGCATCCATCCAATGCTGCATCTGTCCTCCGCCACCTCTACACAGAGAACTATGTGAACAAAGACCACTGATCACTCAGTTCTTGGTCTTTTTATGAGCAGAGAGGGGCTTTCTGCTCTCCCTCTAGGGCTCACTGGAGCGCCAGGCTGTGCAGGAGGCAGAAGTGGCTGTCTCAGTCTCTTAGCAGTGCAATGAGAGACTAAGCAAAATGCCAGTCAGGCATCTGGGCAGGTCCGGACATTGTCGGGATCCCTGTGGAGCTTTGGCCATACTCCTCCTTTTAACTCCAAAACAATGATACATTTTCGGAAAGCAGGGACACTGTAGAATAAAATGTAAGATGTCCTTCTGTCGGCTATCATTGGAGCCCTTTAGGAGCGTTGGTGCACTTAACGACAGTTCCAGTTAACCTGTATGTAGTATTGATACAGTATAGGTATAGTCTCTGCCAGGGCCGCTGATAAGGCAGTACAGCTGGCTCTTCTGTACCAGGCCCGGGCTCCATCAGTCCAAAAGGGGGATCTAAGCACCTGCCGAGCAGGAGGGATGGCTGTTCAGCCTTGTGACTCCTATGGAACCCCCTTCAGCGCTGTCAGGGTTCTCCTTCCAGCTGCTCTGCAAGGGGATCAATTCTGCATACTTGCCAACAGTTCCTTTATTAGGCAAGCTGTCCCATGCTGGCTTTGTCCCAGGCTGCGTCCTGATTTTGGTGCAGCGGGGACAGCTGCAGAGTCTCTCTGCCTTTGCCATAAAATCTTTACACTTCCGGGTCCTGAAACTCCCCCTCCCTTTCAATCGACAGTGTTATCTCTTGCCAGGAAGAAAGATCGAGGAATGAAGAAATTCTCTGCATGCTCCACTTCCTCCCCGAGTCCTGAACTCTGCGCTGTCAACCTCTACACCATGCTGTGTATTAACTGTAATCTGCAGTGCTGTCTGCAGGACCTGAATAGTAGTAGAGTAGTGCTTCTGCTGAAAGGGGGTGAAAGTGCAGAAAGTTCAGGATTCAGAGAGGAGTCGAATGTGCCAGGAGCCATCCTAGAAGTTCAGATAGACACTGGCTGCCACTGCCGTTCTGGAGCTAGAGGCCAGTGAATTCACCTCTCCTAGCTGACAGACATCGCTACACCAGCCATTTCTATATACCACCTCTAAGGCCCCATTCACACTTTGCGTAGCAGGAATGCATGTTCCTGCTCGCATTTTTTTAGCTTTTTTTTCAAACATAGGGCAGACCATTCACTTCAAAAATAAATTTCTTGGAGTACATCACAGAGCAGGCTATAAATTATGACTACCTGGGTTATGTGCCACCTACAGGTGAATGGACACTGGCAGAAAAAACTAACAGGAATCCACTATATAACCCCTCCTACTCAAGAAGCTCCTTTATTTTTTAGCATGCAATGAATCCCCAAAAACAAGGGAGGGACCTCTGTATGATATACTCCAGGAAATAGATTTTAGAGGTAAAAAACTAAATCAAATTGAATGACTACCTCAGATGTCCCAAAGCAATCCCCATGAGGGGAGGGAGACACTGTAGCCACCAGGTCCAAAGAAACTACTCCACAGCCCGCAATACACTATGGCCAAAAGAATATCTGATACGTGGGAAAAATTAGAACATGGAGATAAGCATCCCTTATGTCCACAGATGCAAGAAAGTCTCTCTGCTGAATGAACCAACTCCATACAATTGAGTCCCTGAAAACAGCAATGCCCTCTACCGCTGATCTACATGCACATTCAACCTCAAACTGTGGAGGAAAAATTTCAGAAATTTCAACTTGTACCCATGAGAGACTGTGCAAAGGGCCCAGTCATCCAAAGTCACTTTTTATCTGGATTCCAAAAAAAAAAAGCCATCAGCCTTGTGGCAGTGTTGCATTGTAAGTCTGTTAACTTGCTGCACATTACACTTGCAGAGCACTTGAAGCACAAGTTCTAGTTGACACTTTTCCAATTTGTAGCAAATTTGCTCAAGCAAGAGCAAAGTTTCAGTGGTGATTCTACAGCAAGAGCTCTGCAAGTCTACAACATGAAAATTCAGCCACAGTGATCCCTGTGTTGGAGTGACTATTGCACAACATAACTGAACCAGAACTTGAACTTGCAGAAGACTTGCATAATGTTTGCAAAGAAAGTTGATCTGGAGTCATGCAATGCATACTTGATGCAATTGTGTAACAAACTTGTGAAGCCTGGCAAGTCTAGCAATAGCTTAGCAAGTCATTTTCAAACATGCAGCACAATTGCTTGCTATCTGGGTACCAGACATGGACTCGGCAGGAGGTGACTTAATTAAACCATCTAAGAGAGGGAATGTACCAACACCCCTCTGAAGTTGAGAGACAGCCCCTGAATTTCTCTAGGTTCCAAATCCTCTGATGTGGACTCTACCATCTAATCCTCTTCAAGCTTTACCCCTACCACCTCCTCCTCTATATCCACCCACTGTTCATCCACAACCAGAGGAGGATCTGATGAAGTGGGCCGCTCCAGCTTCTTACTGCCCCTTCCGATGAGGGCGAGTATGCCAGTAAAATTTCCTTCTCTGCCAAAGCAGAAGCCAAGTCTTCCATAGTGACATAAGCTAAAGTTAATGCCCCTGCAGTGGCCACAATACCAGACAGATATAGTGGCTCAGATGCACCTGTTACATCTGGCCTCTTGGGAGACACAATCAGTGGTACTATGACCAGAGTAATTTGGACCTGATGGCAGCACACCTGCTCCCTTCCCAGCTGCACTCCCCCCCCACCATTTTCTGGAAGACATCTTTCAAGCCTGCTGGTCAGTTAATAGGGCTGTGCCTGCCAGGCTACCACACTAAGCTGAGAGGTAACTTACCAAAACAGTTCCTATGTTTTGGGACCACCCAGCTGCCAGCGTCTTTCCCCCAGTGGTTTACTCATGTGCCCAGAACAACTGAGCCTGCCCTGTGCCCCTTCAGCTGCACCACTGCAACCTCAAGTGCTGAGAGAGCCCGAGGAGACCACCGGCCTAATCTCCTTTACCAAGGTGGCTGTTGGCTGCACCCTGTGATGTGTTTCTGCTTCCGCCGTGCACACCCGCGTGCACCCACTATTACTGCAGTGGCAGCAATAGAAACAACCCAATGAATAAGGGGATTGAAACACAGGGAGGGAGCAAACACAAAAATGTGGAGAACCCCCTTTGTCTGCAGCAGCACAGGGTACACAAGCTGAGCACTACTGCCCCTGGTGAGAAAGAAACATAAAGACGCCTCAGGCAGCTCAAGCTTTGATACTCACTTAAACAGCCCTCATACTGCATGGACACTTGCCATCTCACCGCAGTTTTCTACCAACCAGAGCAAGGACCCAATCTTCACCCATCACAGTGGGCTGTCCCACACTGGACCCTCAGGGCCTCGATACCCCTTCTTTATGGGATCCACTGACTTGGACCTGTACAGCATCCCACCCGAAACCCCTTGGTCATTTACTACTGCACAGGGTTCCGTATATGCAGGGTCCACAGAACGGTCATATTACAGGTAATCCCTGCTTGTTAGTCCACCTCCATCGTAGCAGGCCCTGGGTACCATCCACTTTAGCATCCCAGCTGTATGAATGAATCCAGTCACCAATCTCATGATCTCTGCTGGAATCACTTGAGAACCTGGTACTCCCAAGCAGACACTGGCGAAAAAACGGAGTAACTTCTAGGAGGGGTATACAGGGGTACTTCCTGTCTGTTTTTTTTCTCCCAGTGTCCATTCATCTGTAGGTGGCACATAACCCACATAGTCATGATTTATAGCTGTGATGATATAAAAGAAAAAGTGTTTTTTAAGAAATATTCCGCAAACATGTGAGTACACAATATGAACAGAATTTAACTTTGGCTCTATGTCCTGGTAGAATTTGGGAGCTACAGGCTAGGAGCACAATGTTGTTATTAGAAAAAGCTATTTGAAACTCATAGTGGAGTTCAGTTTAAAACAGATCTTGCACTGTGGCTTGCCCCACCTCCTGCTTTCAAATGCTGCAATACAGAAAAAAAAAATACTTAAGCCAGGTACACACGGGCCGAATGTCAGGAGACTGGCTTATTTGGATGTGCATGCTGAAAAACCAGCAGCCAACCGACACCCGATCAGAGCTCTCAGCCTATAGCAGAAAGCGCTGATCAGAGTGTTCTGGCGGGGGGTATGGGGGTCATCCCCCTGTCAGAACACAATAACTCATCGGGGGAGATCGCTATACTAACTGCGTATAGCAGCTCCGGAGCTGACAGTTTATTTTGATCAACTCGCTGGGTTGAACGTAAGAAAACTTAAAGTGTGTACCAGGCTTTACTTTATTCCCAGGCTTCCGGCAGGTCCACCTAGGCAAGTGTGATGTCAGTGAGTCTTCTTGTGAGAACTTGGGAAAGTTAAGAATCCCGAATCCCACTAGAACATGTTCCTGCACAGTGCTGTAATGCCACAATGCTTAAGTGGCCATAGGCTGGGAGTAAAGTGAGTTTTTTTTTATACATTTTCTAAATTTTTCAGTGTGTTTTTTTATTTTATTTCTGAAATGCAGTGTTTGGTTTACATGAGGTGGGGGCAGACACATTGTCAGACCTTGCATTTAGTGCAAGGTTCACTTTAGTTAAGTAAAAGCTATAAAAAAAATAGAGGGTTCAATCAAACTCCTATGTATTTATTTCATTTCCCTGTATCTTATTTCTAGATCTGCTCAGTTCTCGATTAAAACAGTTGTGGCTTCCTGGATGCGATGCTATACAAGATATAACAGTTTTTCCGCATCCTTTTCCTGCACCTCCTCCAGCCTTGTTGGTTATTGTGACAGATAATCTGGACAATGTTAATGAAATAAAACAGGGTCTTAAAGAAGAATTCGATAAACAATACAAGGAGGAGAAAATTGAACAAGCGCTTCTGAAAACATTTTCCCCGAAAGAGATTCAGGAAGTCTTCTCAGTGGTGAATGGAAAACCTGAAGTAAATATGATATTAGACAAACTACAAAACTGCATTTTCCTAAATGGCTGTGAAAAGGATATTCTTGAAGTGGCATTGAAGGTACAAAGCAAGCTTACCACCATTATAAGTGAAAGGCTTCTAAAAATGACTACGGAACAATCTGGGTTCCTGGTCCAGTGGGGCTATGCAGATGACGAGGATTCCTACCCATTTAATCTTGAAGCTAACCAGTTACTAGAAAAAAGATACCAGACTGCAAAGACAGGAGTTGTAACAGTAACACTTGATAATGGCAAACAAGCAAAGGTTAATCTGGAAAAAATGTCGGCAACACTTGAGGAGGATAGCCCAGAAGTCAAAGTTATTCGACAAGACTTAAAAAATGGTATGTTTTTTTGAACCATAGTTTTATAATTATAGTAATTTTTTTTTATTCTTTTTCAATTTTACTTCTGATTGTAAAGGCTTTTGTCAATATATATACTGTACATAGTGGAGTGTGCCTTATAGTGATATGCTCTTTTCACCTTAACCACTTGCTTACTGGGCACTTAAACCCCCCTCCTGCCTAGACCAATTTTCAGCGCTGATGCACTTTGAATGACAATTGCGCGGTCATACAACACTGTACCCAAATTAAATTTTTATCATTTTTTTCACACAAATAGAGATTTCTTTTGGTGGTATATAATCACAGCTGGGGTTTTTATTTTTTGCTAGACAAACAAAAAAAGATGTAACATTTTGAAAAAAATAAAAAAAATGTTTCATAGTTTGTTATAAAATTTGTCAAACAGGTAATTTTTCTCCTTCATTGATATGCGCTGATGAGGCTGCACTGGTGGGCAATGATAGGCTGCACTGATGGGCACTGATAGGCACAGATAAGGCGGCACTGATAGGCACAGATAAAGCAGCACTGATGGGACAGATAAGGCGGCACTGATGGCCACAGATAAGGTGGCACTGATGGCCACTGATAAGGCGGCACTGATGGCCACTGATGGGTGGCATTGATGGCCACTGATAGGTATTACTGATAGGTACCACTGATAGATGGCACTGATGGGCACTGGTAGGTGAGACTGATGGGCAGCATTGTTGATGAGGCACTGATTGGGGACACTGATAGGTGGCACTCTGGGCACTGATGGATGGCACTGTGGGCACTGGTAGGTGGCACTGGTTTGCACAGATGAGCTGGCGGCAGCTCTTCGATCGGGACCGATGTCCCTCTGACTTTTTTTCTCCTCACGCTATCAGTGTGAGGAGAAAAAATTGCTGATTACCGGCTCTGTTTACATCACATGATCAGCTTTCATTGGCTGACAGCTGATCACGTGGTAATTGGTCGTGATTGAGCACGGGAGGATGTCTATTGACACCCTCCCGGCAAAGTAGGTCCACGCTGTAGCCGTCATTCGGCTACAGTGGGTAAACTAAACCCACCAATTTAATGGTTTCCTAAAATAATCATCAAATTATAAATATTATTAAATCTTTAAAGTGGAACTAAACCCCCCTATCCTTTATACCCTAGGAAGTTGCCATCTTGGCCAATGGTTTGATCTGTAGTTGCCATTGTGCTGCACATGTCTTATGAAACCAGCCATTTGATGGTTTGCCAGGTCGGTTACGAGCACCTGTCACAGTTATCATTGACGGCATGCCTTGAATTTAACGGTTTTAGGAAAGCTCCCCTTTAGTCAAACATATCAATTTTGGTGCTTCAGTGTTTTCAAACACATTCTGCCTACTGGCATATGTGCAGTGTATGCTGCATTCAAGGCAGGCCCTTTGGTGATAACTGACACAGTTGCCAGTGGCTTATGTCAGCTCTCAACCAAACGTTCAAGCCCTCAAACAGCTGGTGTCATAGCTGATTAC
Organism: Lithobates sylvaticus; assembly: GCA_028564925.1. NCBI lineage: Eukaryota > Metazoa > Chordata > Amphibia > Anura > Ranidae > Lithobates > Lithobates sylvaticus. Next base: position 447,470,485 of record CM053026.1, on the reverse strand, counting down.
ATGTGCAGCACCATGGCAGCTGCAGATCTAAATATAGGCTAGGATTTGGCTAAGAGAAGACAGATTTTGTTTCTCTGTAGAAACGTATAGATATGGTATGTCTATGCAACCAGCTGATCTTAGGGAAGAGAGAAATTAGATCTTTTTGGCCTATTGCTATTTTTTCTCCCACAATAAACCAACACTAATGTAGTATTGCCATAAAAAATGCAAACTAAAAAAATAGAAAATGCTGATTTGTTCAAAGATTTTTTTGGTTATACAATAACTTCCTTACACGTGGCCCTCTAAAAACTTTGGTCGGCTTAATGTCTATGGCAAACATTTAGTCAATAACTTTTTTATTATTTTGCAAATTAAAGTGTTACTAAACCCAAGACCCTGCATTCACTATGTAGCCCCCTGTTCCTAAAATTGGGGCTATAGTGTAAATTTCGTTTTTGGCTGAGCTGTAAACAGCTTAGATTGATTGTACATAGTTTATTTTGTTCTGTTCTAAACTTGACTAGGTTGTGCATTTCCCACTGTTTCCAGTACGTGTCACTGGTACCACAGGACAGTGAGAGAATTACAACTAGGTTGAGTTGTAATAAATATTCTTTTTCCGGAAACAGCCCAGTAGGAGGTTCCTGGCCGCTGTGCATTCTGGGAAGGGGTATTAATTGGACAGATGCCATGTGCTCTAGTCAGTTCTTACCTCGGGGCCCTTCTGGCCTGAGGCTGTATTGCTGCATCTTATGCAGTAGGCCCAGAAGTGTATCTGTGGCCTACTACTCCTGAGGTGGTCGTTAGGCTGTCTTGCCTAAGTGGAAGAAGCCGAGAAAATGTTATGAATTTGCAAACAAGCCACATAGTATGCTAGTTAACAGATTAAAACCACAACCCTTCCTATCAATACCTGACCATTTAATGCAACCTGATGGAACGCCTACGTATTGTCCTAAAGCTATGTCTAAAATATTTGGAAACTTTTACAACCAACTATATAACTGTCTAAGCTCTGATCCAAATGCCCAATTCTCACAATCTAAATTTGACGAATTCATGTCCTCTCTCACACATAAACTATCCACTGAACAAATTTCCTTACTTAACTCCCCGATCGACACTGAGGAAATTGCTGAAGTAATCAAAAACCTGCCAGCTCACAAATCCCCAGGTCCAGATGGCCTCCCTTACGTCTATTACAAGACTTTTTCACAAACTCTAAATCCCTATTTACAATCCCTATACACATCCCTCCTCAAAGGTACTACCCCACACTCACAATTTATGCACGCCAATATAACAGTTATCCCTAAACCAGGTAAAGATCACGCAATACCAGACAACTACCGCCCCATTGTTTTATTAAACTCAGACTACAAAATTTTTACCAAAATACTAGCTAATAGACTATCACCTATGCTGACGACTCTAATCCATAAAGACCAGGTAGGATTCGTCCCAACAAGACACGCTGGTGATAATACGAGAAGAACCATAGTCCTGATTGACTTAGTAACCAAAACCAAACAACCAACCATAGTTTTAAGCTTAGATGCACAGAAAGCTTTTGACCGCTTAAGTTGGCCATTTATGTTTGCGGTTTTAGCCAAATTTGGATTCTCGGCCCCCTTCGTACAGGCTTTACAAGCCCTGTACTCCTCCCCCACTTCTCAAGTGCATATGTCTTCCTACTTGTCGTAGTGGTTCACCCTCAGTAATGGTACTAGACAGGGCTGTCCCTTGTCCCCCCTATTGTTTATACTGAGCCTTGATCCAGCCTTGAGCCTTTTTTACTAAAAACATGTAGCAGAATACATTTTGGCTTAAATTTATGACAAAATTTGATTTTATTGGATATCTTTTTAAAAAAAGAAAGGAGAAAATATTGTTTTTTTTTCAAAATTTTCGCTATGTTTTCACTTATATCGCAAAAAATAAAAAACGGAGTCGTGAATAAATACCACCAAACTAAAGCTCTATTTGTGCGAACAAAATGATAAAATTTTCATTTGGTTACAGCATCACATGACCACGCAATTGTCATTGAAAGTGCGAGAGCGCTGAAAGCTGAAAATTGCTCTGGGAAGGAAGGGGGCGAAAGTGCCCAGTATTGTAGTGGTTAAAAAACAGATTTAAATATAGATGGTGCACATCCTCGCTGAAATACCTAGGCATCCACCTTACCCCCTCATATACCTCTCTCTACCAAGCCAACTTTCCTCCTATGTTTGTGGAAATAACCAGACTCCTAAATCTCTGGACCTCCATCCCAATTTCCCTTCTTGGCAGAATTAATGTCCTCAAAATGTCGATCTTGCCCAAACTACTGTACCTATTTGAAACATTTCCTATTCCTGTTCCGATGTCACAGCTGAAAAATCTCCAGAGAAAGTGCCTAAATTTTATCTGGAATAATTCCTCCCATAGAATCGCTTAATCAGTGGTATTTGCCCTCGGATCTAAAGGTGGACTGGCAGCTCCAGATCTCATTAAATATTATTACGCCTCTCACCTTAGGGCAATGACCACTTGGACTTCTAGGAAAGCTCCGAGCAGATGGGCTGAAATTGAAATGGGGATTACTGCCCCGGTGCACCTCTGCTACATGTTATGGTTATCCTCAAAAAATTCATGCCCCAATTGAGATCTCTCTGCCTGGCTCCGATGCTTTTCTCCATATCTATTTGGAAGAAGTGTGCAGAGCGTTTCTCCCTTTCCTCTCCATGCTCTCCGCTCTGAAATGTCCTTTTTAATCCGGACATGCCAGACGGGTTGTCCTATATGCGAACAATTCCATGGACCCAAGCTGGTGTCTTTCAGCTGCGACATCTGGTACACACGATATCACGCAAACTCGAACCCACAGACTTTGAAATGCTATGTGCAAATGGCCCGTACAAACCCAAATTAATTTCATCTGTATATAAAATGCTTCATGAGATCCCCCTTCTAACAGACTCTACACATAACTACATGAGAAAATGGTCTTGGATATTAAATCGCCCGATTTCACTGCTAGATTGGGGAAAAATCTGGGACACATCCTCTAAAATTTCACGCTGTGTAAGGCCCCTTTCACACATGCGGTCCGTATGTCCGTTTTTCATCCATCCATTTTTGGATGAAAAACGGACATACATGCATGTCTATGGGATAGCGGGTGTCAGCGGATGAGCATCCGCTGACACCCGCTATCGTCCGCCTCCGCTATTGTCCGATTCTGCAGACGGAGGAAAACCCTATTTTTCCATCCGTCTGCAGAGTGGATCGGATGAACACGGACAGACGGTCCGTGTTCATCCGATCCCCCATAGAGGAGAGCGGAGAACTGACAGGGCGGTCCCTGCACAGTGTGCAGGGACCGCCCTGTCATCAGCCGGCTCAGCGGGGATCAGCTGAGCTATCCCCGATGAGCAGCGGATCTTCACGGGGCGGATCAATACGGATCCGTCCCGTGTGAAAGGGGCCTAACACAAAAAGAAACTGCCATCAAGATACTATTTTTTTGGTACAGAACTCCCGACATACTACATGCTCAAAACCCCTCCGTTTCGAATCTATGCTGGAGATGTGGAGAGTCTGTGGGTACCCATCTTTATATCTTCTGGGTATGTCCTGTTATTGTTCCCTACTGGTCTGAAGTCCATAAACTGTTACAATCATTGCTTTCCACTACCACTCAAATGACTCCTATACATTTCCTTCTGGGCCTCCCTCTCCCAGGCATTTCCAAACCATTACAGAAACTTGGGTCCTTCATACTAATAGCAGCAAAACGAGCCATTCCTAGACATTGGCTCTCTCCATCTCCCCCTACCTTCCACCATTTTCTCTCTATAATTGCATATATATATACGCAGAATGGACCACATGACTGCAAAGATTTATGGTAACTTACCCCAGTTTGATAAAATCTGGAAAGGTTGGGATGATGCAGTATACCCTCTTGAACCCGATAACTACACACCCTCCTAACTTTCACTAGCAGTACCCTTTGAACATCCTTTATATGTACATTGTTGTCAGACACACAACTTTTTTTCCTTCCTAACCTGAACCAACAATGGTCATTGTATGGAAATTTTGCTTAGATGATCCATTCATGGAAGCTGCTGACACTATCCCGTACTTGCACCATTGTCAAGATTTATTTGTTCACTATGTTAATTATCTTTGTATCATCCAAAGTTAAATTGTCATACTTTTTGTATCTTATGATATGCTACCTTGTACCTTGTTATGTTATAAATAAACAATAAAAAAAAAAAAAAAAGAAAGAAGCCGAGCCAAGCAGAGGAGATCCAGGCGTGGACCCTTGCTGGAGAGCCAGGATGAATGCTGGTCTCTCAGGAGGGCCTGGTAACTCATTTGGAGGACGCACCTATATCTAACTACCCTTACAGTACCGCCGGGTCGGCTTAAAGGTTCTACAAACCAATCAAGGTAACACGCTCCTGGCTGCTAAGTTTGTGAGAGAGACTTATCCAGGCATCTACTGGCTGCTAGGTCTGTGAGAGAGGCTTATCCAGGCACTTACTGGTTGCTAGGTCTGTGTGAGAGACCTACCCAGGTATTCAAGATCTGCTAAAAGAAAGTTGTTTTGTCCTCTGATTCAAGGAGTCTGTAAGTGATCTGCAAAAAAGGGTATCTGAAGCCTCCCCTCAACCTCTTTCCTACAACCTTTATCAAGTTCTAATTAAAGCATTGAAAAATACCTAAAGTGACTGGCACCTATATTCTGTTAAAACTTCCCATTATAGCCATGGACTCAGCCCTGGGGTGAATGTAAGCCCACTCCCTGTATCTGGAGGTACCTTTCTGCTCCCAGTAGACTCAGGGGGGCGCTACAACTATATCTTGACTCCCCAGTGGCGCTTGGGGAAGTTTTAGGATGGGGGTGCCAGACCACTCCCACTTGGTGAAAATGGGCGTGGTTTCAGCAAAATAGTGGGCGTGGCTCTAAGTGGGTGTGGCTAGCGTCAGAGATGAACGAGGGATGGAGGGAGAGGGGGAGAGGGATGGAGGGACAGCAGGCCCAGATCTTACACAACAACTGAAATATGTGTATTCTAGAAAGTTTAACAATCAGCAGATAAAGATATTCCAAAAACCTGGTGTTAGCACTTCAATCATCCCAGCACCATGGTTGTTATGGTGTCAGGATGATTGAAGCACATTATTTCTATTATTATATGTAATATAAATTGAAATCATTCAACTCACCATAATGCAGAATCAGTGGGAGCCCTGAGCGTGTCACTAGCCGCGTCGCCTGCCACCAGATGCCATCAGGTGTGACCAGAGTCTGTCCTTACATGCAGCCTGTGTCCCATAAAATGCAGCCTGTGTCCCACCAAATGCAGCCTGTGTCCCACCAAATGCAGCCTGTGTCCCACCAAAGGCAGCCTGTGTCCCACCAAAGGCAGCCTGTGTCCCACCAAAGGCAACCTGTGTCCCACCAAATGCAGCCTGTGTTCCACCAAAGGCAGCCTGTGTCCCACCAAAGGCAGCCTGTGTCCCCCAAATGCAGCCTGTGTCCCACCAAATGCAGCCTGTGTCACACCAAATGCAGCCTGTGTCCCCCAAATGCAGCCTTGCCTGGGTCCACCAATTGCAGCCTTGCCTGTGTGTCCACCAAATGCAGCCTTGCCTGTGTGTCCCCCAAATGCAGCCTTGCCTGTGTGTCCCCTAAATGCAGCCTTGCCTGTGTCCCCCACATGCAGCCTTGCCTGTGTCCCCCAAATGAAGCCTTACCTGTGTCCACCAAATGCAGCCTTACCTGTGTCCACCAAATGCAGCCTTGCCTGTGTCCCCCAAATGCAGCCTTGCCTGTGTCACATCAAATCCCCCTCCAGGGCCAGTATTAAAAAACATTTTTTTTTTGTGACTGCTGGGAGGGGGACACCACTGGGTCTCCCACAGTACACAAAACATGGAGATGAACTAGTTTTAGCAAATATAAACTGCTAAATACCTTTTCTCATCAGCAGTTAGAGCAGTCTTGTGACTTCTATCAGTGTCCAGCAGAGAACTGGTTAAAGCTTGTAGGAGGGGTTTTCATTCTCCCCTGATTGTCCTATGAGGCTGCAGGACCCCTGACCTTCGGTCTGGACAGTACTGTTTGGCCCTGTGGTGATCACATGCACTCTTCCAATAAAAAAAAATATTCTATAGCAATACACAAACTAAGCATGTGCAGCATGCCCCCAAGGCTCTTTTCTATAAAGATATGGTTTGGGGACTGTGGAAGAAGGGGAGTATCAGAGAATTTCAGGATCAAACATCTTTTACACAATGCAAAAGATTAACCCCCTAGGTTCCTCAGTGAGTATAACAATGCTATTCTGCATACACAGACTGATTTTACTGTTGTGGGTTTAGTAACACTTTTTTCTCCTAGCATAAAAGAAGACAAGGGTGAGGCATTCTGGTCCAGGAAAATATTTAACAAGAAAAACCTCTGTCTGGCTTATTTTAAAAGAGTAAAGCAATAAAAATCAAAGCCAAGAGTGAATCTGTTGCCAATTGCTACTCATGAATAGGGATGGGCCCGGTGCTCGATGCGAACCCACGTTCGCATCGAGCACCGGGCGTTCGCTCGCTCGGCGAGCCCAGAACTATTTTGGCCGCTCGCATCACGTTCGTGTGATGCGAGCGGCCCCGCAATGCATTGCGGCCGGCGCGGCCGGCGCAGTGCATTGCTGGCTGATGATTGGCCAAGCATGCACTGTGACCCCGCATGCTTGGCCAATCACAGCCCCGGAATTTCGAAGAGCCATAATTGGCTACAGGCAGGACGCCTGTAGCCAATTACAGCTCAGGGGCTGTAGTACACGCCCCCCCTATAAAAGGCCGCCACGCCGTCTGCGCCGGTCACATGCTGTTCCGGCGCAGATTGAGCAGGCTAGATCTGTGACACTCTGCTGCATTTAGTTAGTTAGAGAGATTTACTTACAGAGATTGAGTTAGATAGATTCAGTTACAAAGATTGATTAAGAAAGAGGGGCTTGTAGTGTGTTCGTGGCAGGCAGGCAGAGCTCCTATATTTTGTTCCCAGAAGCACCTATAGGACTTGTAGTGTGTTCGTGGCAGGCAGGCAGAGCTCCTATATTTTGTTCCCAGAAGCACCTATAGGACTTGTAGTGTGTTAGTGGCAGGCAGGCAGAGCTCCTATATTTTGTTACCAGAAGCACCTATAGGACTTGTAGTGTGTTCGTGGCAGGCAGGCAGAGCTCCTATATTTTGTTACCAGAAGCACCTATAGGACTTGTAGTGTGTTCGTGGCAGGCAGGCAGAGCTCCTATATTTTGTTCCCAGAAGCACCTATAGGACTTGTAGTGTGTTCGTGGCAGGCAGGCAGAGCTCCTATATTTTGTTCCCAGAAGCACCTATAGGACTTGTAGTGTGTTCGTGGCAGGCAGGCAGAGCTCCTATATTTTGTTCCCAGAAGCACCTATAGGACTTGAAGTGTGTTAGTCCCATCACACAGACCTACATTTTCTTCCCAGAAGCACCTATAGGACTTGAAGTGTGTTAGTCCCATCACACAGAGATCATATATTTTGTTCCCAGAAGCACCTATAGGACTTGAAGTGTGTTAGTCCCATTACACACAGACCTACATTTTCTTCCCAGAAGCACCTATAGGACTTGAAGTGTGTTAGTCCCATCACACAGAGATCATATATTTTGTTCCCAGAAGCACCTATAGGACTTGAAGTGTGTTAGTCCCATTACACACAGACCTACATTTTCTTCCCAGAAGCACCTATAGGACTTGAAGTGTGTTAGTCCCATCACACAGAGATCATATATTTTGTTCCCAGAAGCACCTATAGGACTTGAAGTGTGTTAGTCCCATTACACACAGACCTACATTTTCTTCCCAGAAGCACCTATAGGACTTGAAGTGTGTTAGTCCCATCACACAGACCTTTATTTCCTTCCCAGAAGCACCTATAGGACTTGAAGTGTGTTAGTCCCATTACACACAGACCTTTATTTCCTTCCCAGAAGCACCTATAGGACTTGAAGTGTGTTAGTCCCATCACACAGAGATCATATATTTTGTTCCCAGAAGCACCTATAGGACTTGAAGTGTGTTAGTCCCATCACACAGACCTTTATTTCCTTCCCAGAAGCACCTATAGGACTTGAAGTGTGTTAGTCCCATTACACACAGACCTACATTTTCTTCCCAGAAGCACCTATAGGACTTGAAGTGTGTTAGTCCCATCACACAGAGATCATATATTTTGTTCCCAGAAGCACCTATAGGACTTGAAGTGTGTTAGTCCCATTACACACAGACCTACATTTTCTTCCCAGAAGCACCTATAGGACTTGAAGTGTGTTAGTCCCATCACACAGAGATCATATATTTTGTTCCCAGAAGCACCTATAGGACTTGAAGTGTGTTAGTCCCATTACACACAGACCTACATTTTCTTCCCAGAAGCACCTATAGGACTTGAAGTGTGTTAGTCCCATCACACAGAGATCATATATTTTGTTCCCAGAAGCACCTATAGGACTTGAAGTGTGTTAGTCCCATTACACACAGACCTACATTTTCTTCCCAGAAGCACCTATAGGACTTGAAGTGTGTTAGTCCCATCACACAGACCTTTATTTCCTTCCCAGAAGCACCTATAGGACTTGAAGTGTGTTAGTCCCATTACACACAGACCTACATTTTCTTCCCAGAAGCACCTATAGGACTTGAAGTGTGTTAGTCCCATCACACAGAGATCATATATTTTGTTCCCAGAAGCACCTATAGGACTTGAAGTGTGTTAGTCCCATCACACAGACTTTTATTTCCTTCCCAGAAGCACCTATAGGACTTGAAGTGTGTTAGTCCCATTACACACAGACCTACATTTTCTTCCCAGAAGCACCTATAGGACTTGAAGTGTGTTAGTCCCATCACACAGAGATCATATATTTTGTTCTCAGAAGCACCTATAGGACTTGAAGTGTGTTAGTCCCATCACACAGAGATCATATATTTTGTTCCCAGAAGCACCTATAGGACTTGAAGTGTGTTAGTCCCATTACACACAGTCCTACATTTTCTTCCCAGAAGCACCTATAGGACTTGAAGTGTGTTAGTCCCATCACACAGAGATCATATATTTTGTTCCCAGAAGCACCTATAGGACTTGAAGTGTGTTAGTCCCATCACACAGACCTTTATTTCCTTCCCAGAAGCACCTATAGGACTTGAAGTGTGTTAGTCCCATTACACACAGACCTACATTTTCTTCCCAGAAGCACCTATAGGACTTGAAGTGTGTTAGTCCCATCACACAGAGATCATATATTTTGTTCTCAGAAGCACCTATAGGACTTGAAGTGTGTTAGTCCCATCACACAGAGATCATATATTTTGTTCCCAGAAGCACCTATAGGACTTGAAGTGTGTTAGTCCCATTACACACAGACCTACATTTTCTTCCCAGAAGCACCTATAGGACTTGAAGTGTGTTAGTCCCATCACACAGAGATCATATATTTTGTTCCCAGAAGCACCTATAGGACTTGAAGTGTGTTAGTCCCATCACACAGAGATCATATATTTTGTTCCCAGAAGCACCTATAGGACTTGAAGTGTGTTAGTCCCATTACACACAGACCTACATTTTCTTCCCAGAAGCACCTATAGGACTTGAAGTGTGTTAGTCCCATTACACACAGACCTACATTTTCTTCTCAGAAGCACCTATAGGACTTGAAGTGTGTTAGTCCCATCGCACAGAGCTCCTCTATTTTCTTCTCAGCAGCACCCACAGGACTTCTAGTGTGTTAGTGGCATCACACAGAGCTCCTCTATTTTCTTTGCAGAAGCACCCACAGGACTTCTAGTGTGTTAGTGGCATCACACAGAGCTCCTCTATTTTCTTTGCATAAGCACCCACAGGACTTCTAGTGTGTTAGTGGCATCACACAGAGCTCCTCTATTTTCTTTGCAGAAGCACCCACAGGACTTCTAGTGTGTTAGTGGCATCACACAGAGCTCCTCTATTTTCTTTGCATAAGCACCCACAGGACTTCTAGTTTGTTAGTGGCATCACACAGAGCTCCTCTATTTTCTTTGTAAAAATGGAAGAGGGGTTGGGACTTTGAATGAAGCACCGTAAGGTGCCTCCATCCCGGTATTTGGATGAGAACAGAAAGGGAGTTGGGACTTTAAATGAAGCACTTGAATAGTGGAGATAAATGACAATATAAATAATTTATTAAGTTGCATAGATCTAATGATATAGTTCATTTCATATATATACACAAAATTATACAGAGAGCGTGCATGCACACTGGGTAGAAAGTGCATGCATGACAACACATGATCAGAATAGTTTAAAAATAGCATGCGCCTGCCAAAAGCAACATATCCAGTGCTGGCACATGCATTCACATGGTATGTGTACATCCACCCAGGATATTCAAACAACATTAGAAATAAATGATATCTGGAGTATATAGAATATATCAGTAAAGGATGGATCCGTATGGAGTATAGCTGCAGCATCAGGTATAGCTCTACGCGTTTCGTGGGTTTTCCCACTCGTCAGGAGCAGATGCGGCAGACATTCCTATGGAATATATAAATATATAAATATAATAAGATTTAAAGGACTTTATTCTAGAGAAAATGATTCTCAGACATATTTGATATGTCTATGAATGGTTAGTACGACACACTCACCAACCCGGACAGCAAATGTAGTGTGGGGAAGCCGGCGTAGAGTTGGCCAGGAGCATGACCCCACCACGGGAGCTGAAGCGGCATAATCCAGGGATGCAGCACTGGAGGGTATGAGAGTGGGCAGGGTGTGGCAGAAATTTCCATAAAGCGAGGAATGTAGTGTGAGCTTGATGAAGTGGAGGTGTCTGAAAATGAAAATAGTGAGTTTGTGTGATATTGTAGCAGTAATGTGTTATGAGTGATAGTAGTGGTCATTTTGGGTGAGCCCAGTGTGGCTTATAGTAAAGTGGAGAAGTGAGGGGGGTGCCAAAGGATATTGGGGTACCTGTGTCTGAAGTGTACACAGGTACATAAATCTATGGAAAAGTGTAAAGGACCTGAAAGAGAAATGCCAAGTGCAAAAATATAATGAAGGATGAAACCAAACATGTGTTGAACTCAAAAGGTAAAAGCACAAAGGAAGAAAAGAGAGGAAAATGGAAGGGTTTAGACCAGAGAGAGAAGCCTACCCCAATACTGCATCGAAGCACCACCAGCAGATGATTATGACTGGTGTGCGGGAACCCCAGAGGGAGACTGGTCATGTGAGCCGCTCATCTCAGGGGGAAAGAATATATGCCGCAAACGCCACGCAATGGGCCAATGGGGGAGAAGGGGCCGCACCTGTACCGAGTGAACACTCAGCAGCCGGCACGGAGACTCCCCCATACACGCCCAAAAGATGTTGTAACTGGACGCCGGCATAGTAACGTCATAACTGACGTCATACGCACGGCGTAAGTGCCGTCACACATGCAGCGCGGCAGACGTGGCGCCGATGCGTGAAGGGGCACCCGCCCGATCCTCCCAGACATACAGGGTGCCAGGGGAGGAGGGGGAGGGTCCACTAAGCGCATCACAGCTCCCGTGAGGAGGAAAGACCGCAGCTGCACCCAAGCGCCAATCAACCCACACAAACCACATAGCTGTCCCGGACGGGGTCATGTGCTGGACATCTAGGGGGAAACAGTCCATGTGGGTACATTGAGCCAGCGCAGGAGAATGCTGCGAGTGAAAAGTTACCATGTACAAAGCTCATAGGTATAAATGTAAAAAGACCGTGCAAATAAACATTAATAATATTAATTTATAAACCTTTTACTAAGGCATCCTATAAATGAGGACAACTCTCACACAGGGATGGCAGGGGGACACTGCCAATCCCAATTATTCAAGTGCCTCCATCCCGATATTTGTGTAAATGGAAGAGGGGTTGGGACTTTGAATGAAGCACCGTAAGGTGCCTCCATCCCGGTATTTGGATGAGAACAGAAAGGGAGTTGGGACTTTAAATGAAGCACTTGAATAGTGGAGATAAATGACAATATAAATAATTTATTAAGTTGCATAGATCTAATGATATAGTTCATTTCATATATATACACAAAATTATACAGAGAGCGTGCATGCACACTGGGTAGAAAGTGCATGCATGACAACACATGATCAGAATAGTTTAAAAATAGCATGCGCCTGCCAAAAGCAACATATCCAGTGCTGGCACATGCATTCACATGGTATGTGTACATCCACCCAGGATATTCAAACAACATTAGAAATAAATGATATCTGGAGTATATAGAATATATCAGTAAAGGATGGATCCGTATGGAGTATAGCTGCAGCATCAGGTATAGCTCTACGCGTTTCGTGGGTTTTCCCACTCGTCAGGAGCAGATGCGGCAGACATTCCTATGGAATATATAAATATATAAATATAATAAGATTTAAAGGACTTTATTCTAGAGAAAATGATTCTCAGACATATTTGATATGTCTATGAATGGTTAGTACGACACACTCACCAACCCGGACAGCAAATGTAGTGTGGGGAAGCCGGCGTAGAGTTGGCCAGGAGCATGACCCCACCACGGGAGCTGAAGCGGCATAATCCAGGGATGCAGCACTGGAGGGTATGAGAGTGGGCAGGGTGTGGCAGAAATTTCCATAAAGCGAGGAATGTAGTGTGAGCTTGATGAAGTGGAGGTGTCTGAAAACGAAAATAGTGAGTTTGTGTGATATTGTAGCAGTAATGTGTTATGAGTGATAGTAGTGGTCATTTTGGGTGAGCCCAGTGTGGCTTATAGTAAAGTGGAGAAGTGAGGGGGGTGCCAAAGGATATTGGGGTACCTGTGTCTGAAGTGTACACAGGTACATAAATCTATGGAAAAGTGTAAAGGACCTGAAAGAGAAATGCCAAGTGCAAAAATATAATGAAGGATGAAACCAAACATGTGTTGAACTCAAAAGGTAAAAGCACAAAGGAAGAAAAGAGAGGAAAATGGAAGGGTTTAGACCAGAGAGAGAAGCCTACCCCAATACTGCATCGAAGCACCACCAGCAGATGATTATGACTGGTGTGCGGGAACCCCAGAGGGAGACTGGTCATGTGAGCCGCTCATCTCAGGGGGAAAGAATATATGCCGCAAACGCCACGCAATGGGCCAATGGGGGAGAAGGGGCCGCACCTGTACCGAGTGAACACTCAGCAGCCGGCACGGAGACTCCCCCATACACGCCCAAAAGATGTTGTAACTGGACGCCGGCATAGTAACGTCATAACTGACGTCATACGCACGGCGTAAGTGCCGTCACACATGCAGCGCGGCAGACGTGGCGCCGATGCGCGAAGGGGCACCCGCCCGATCCTCCCAGACATACAGGGTGCCAGGGGAGGAGGGGGAGGGTCCACTAAGCGCATCACAGCTCCCGTGAGGAGGAAAGACCGCAGCTGCACCCAAGCGCCAATCAACCCACACAAACCACATAGCTGTCCCGGACGGGGTCATGTGCTGGACATCTAGGGGGAAACAGTCCATGTGGGTACATTGAGCCAGCGCAGGAGAATGCTGCGAGTGAAAAGTTACCATGTACAAAGCTCATAGGTATAAATGTAAAAAGACCGTGCAAATAAACATTAATAATATTAATTTATAAACCTTTTACTAAGGCATCCTATAAATGAGGACAACTCTCACACAGGGATGGCAGGGGGACACTGCCAATCCCAATTATTCAAGTGCCTCCATCCCGATATTTGTGTAAATGGAAGAGGGGTTGGGACTTTGAATGAAGCACCGTAAGGTGCCTCCATCCCGGTATTTGGATGAGAACAGAAAGGGAGTTGGGACTTTAAATGAAGCACTTGAATAGTGGAGATAAATGACAATATAAATAATTTATTAAGTTGCATAGATCTAATGATATAGTTCATTTCATATATATATACACAAAATTATACAGAGAGCGTGCATGCACACTGGGTAGAAAGTGCATGCATGACAACACATGATCAGAATAGTTTAAAAATAGCATGCGCCTGCCAAAAGCAACATATCCAGTGCTGGCACATGCATTCACATGGTATGTGTACATCCACCCAGGATATTCAAACAACATTAGAAATAAATGATATCTGGAGTATATAGAATATATCAGTAAAGGATGGATCCGTATGGAGTATAGCTGCAGCATCAGGTATAGCTCTACGCGTTTCGTGGGTTTTCCCACTCGTCAGGAGCAGATGCGGCAGACATTCCTATGGAATATATAAATATATAAATATAATAAGATTTAAAGGACTTTATTCTAGAGAAAATGATTCTCAGACATATTTGATATGTCTATGAATGGTTAGTACGACACACTCACCAACCCGGACAGCAAATGTAGTGTGGGGAAGCCGGCGTAGAGTTGGCCAGGAGCATGACCCCACCACGGGAGCTGAAGCGGCATAATCCAGGGATGCAGCACTGGAGGGTATGAGAGTGGGCAGGGTGTGGCAGAAATTTCCATAAAGCGAGGAATGTAGTGTGAGCTTGATGAAGTGGAGGTGTCTGAAAACGAAAATAGTGAGTTTGTGTGATATTGTAGCAGTAATGTGTTATGAGTGATAGTAGTGGTCATTTTGGGTGAGCCCAGTGTGGCTTATAGTAAAGTGGAGAAGTGAGGGGGGTGCCAAAGGATATTGGGGTACCTGTGTCTGAAGTGTACACAGGTACATAAATCTATGGAAAAGTGTAAAGGACCTGAAAGAGAAATGCCAAGTGCAAAAATATAATGAAGGATGAAACCAAACATGTGTTGAACTCAAAAGGTAAAAGCACAAAGGAAGAAAAGAGAGGAAAATGGAAGGGTTTAGACCAGAGAGAGAAGCCTACCCCAATACTGCATCGAAGCACCACCAGCAGATGATTATGACTGGTGTGCGGGAACCCCAGAGGGAGACTGGTCATGTGAGCCGCTCATCTCAGGGGGAAAGAATATATGCCGCAAACGCCACGCAATGGGCCAATGGGGGAGAAGGGGCCGCACCTGTACCGAGTGAACACTCAGCAGCCGGCACGGAGACTCCCCCATACACGCCCAAAAGATGTTGTAACTGGACGCCGGCATAGTAACGTCATAACTGACGTCATACGCACGGCGTAAGTGCCGTCACACATGCAGCGCGGCAGACGTGGCGCCGATGCGCGAAGGGGCACCCGCCCGATCCTCCCAGACATACAGGGTGCCAGGGGAGGAGGGGGAGGGTCCACTAAGCGCATCACAGCTCCCGTGAGGAGGAAAGACCGCAGCTGCACCCAAGCGCCAATCAACCCACACAAACCACATAGCTGTCCCGGACGGGGTCATGTGCTGGACATCTAGGGGGAAACAGTCCATGTGGGTACATTGAGCCAGCGCAGGAGAATGCTGCGAGTGAAAAGTTACCATGTACCATTCTTTGCAGAAGCACCCACAGGACTTCTAGTGTGTTAGTGGCATCACACAGAGCTCCTCTATTTTCTTTGCATAAGCACCCACAGGACTTCTAGTGTGTTAGTGGCATCACACAGAGCTCCTCTATTTTCTTTGCAGAAGCACCCACAGGACTTCTAGTGTGTTAGTGGCATCACACAGAGCTCCTCTATTTTCTTTGCATAAGCACCCACAGGACTTCTAGTGTGTTAGTGGCATCACACAGAGCTCCTCTATTTTCTTTGCAGAAGCACCCATAGGACTTCTAGTGTGTTAGTGGCATCACACAGAGCTCCTATATTTTCTTCTCAGCAGCACCCACAGGACTTCTAGTGTGTTAGTGGCATCACACAGAGCTCCTCTATTTTCTTTGCAGAAGCACCCACAGGACTTCTAGTGTGTTAGTGGCATCACACAGAGCTCCTCTATTTTCTTTGCAGAAGCACCCACAGGACTTCTAGTGTGTTAGTGGCATCACACAGAGCTCCTATATTTTCTTCCCAGAAGCACCCATAGGACTTCTAGTGTGTTAGTGGCATCACACAGAGCTCCTCTATTTTCTTTGCAGAAGCACCCACAGGACTTCTAGTGTGTTAGTGGCATCACACAGAGCTCCTCTATTTTCTTTGCATAAGCACCCACAGGACTTCTAGTGTGTTAGTGGCATCACACAGAGCTCCTCTATTTTCTTTGCAGAAGCACCCATAGGACTTCTAGTGTGTTAGTGGCATCACACAGAGCTCCTATATTTTCTTCTCAGCAGCACCCACAGGACTTCTAGTGTGTTAGTGGCATCACACAGAGCTCCTATATATTCTTCTCAGCAGCACCCACAGGACTACCGACTACAATGGCTGGAAGACCACCAAGGGGAGGCAGAGTGTGCAGAGCCAAGAACACAGGGCAGGCAGGCTCTGTTTCTAGTGGACGTGGCCGTGGACGTGGTCGTGCATCGTCATCAGCACGTGGCCATGGGACACGCGCGTCTTTGTTTTCGGCAGCTGGACATGTGGAGCCGCATCATGCTGAAGGCTTGGTAGAATGGATGACCAAGCCCTCCTCATCCTCCTCATCCTCTCTCACCCAGGCTCAGGGTACTGACAGAGCATCATCAGCCACCCCTTCCCTAGACCCACCATGTTCTCCTGAGGAGTCCCCCGAACTCTTTGAGCACAGTGTTGGGTACATGCTCCAGGAGGATGCCCAACGATTCGAAGGCTCGGATGATGATACCCAGCTTGAGGAATCTGGCAGTACTGTTCCACCAGCTGCAGCTTACTGCCAGGTTTGCTCTAGTGGTGAAGAGGGAGGGGATGATGAGGTCACTGACTCCACGTGGGTGCCTGAAGGGAGAGAGGATGAGGAGGAGGACGAGGAGGAGGAGGATGCGGCGTCACATGTCCAACGAGGCAGGATGCCCCCTGGAGGCCAGGTAGAGGCCAGCACAGCAACTGTACAACACCGCAGAGCTCCGCCTGTGCAGGGCGCTGCCTCTGCACGTTATCAGAAAAGTTCTTTGGTGTGGGCCTTTTTTGAGACGAGTGCAGCAGATCGCACCACTGCTATTTGCAATATTTGTCTCAAGCGTATCTCGCGTGGCCAAAACATCAGCCGCTTGGGCACCACAAGCATGACCAGACATATGGCGACCTGCCATGCAGCTCGTTGGCAGGCACACATAAAAGACCCACACCAAAGAACTAAGCGGACCTCTCCTTGCTCCTCCTCAGCTGGGATCTCCATCCCCACTACACCTTCAGTCCTCTCTGAAAGCTGCTCTGAGAGGACTGAAGGTGTAGAATTAGGTGTGTCACAACCAAGTACTTGCAGTACACCGACGTCCGATTGCAGCAGGCAAATTTCCCTGCCCCAGCTGCTGGACCGTAGAAAGAAGTACACTCCCAGCCATCCACATGCCCAGCGGTTGAATGCTAGCCTGGCTAAATTGCTAGCACTTCAACTGCTGCCTTTTCAGTTGGTAGACTCGGCCCCCTTCCGTGAGTTTGTTCAATGTGCGGTTCCTCAGTGGCAGGTTCCCAAACGCCACTTTTTCTCGCGGAAGGCGATTCCGTCTCTCTACCGGCATGTGGAGGGCAATGTCCATGCCTCGCTGGACAGGGCGGTCAGCGGTAAGGTGCATATTACCGCTGACTCATGGTCCAGCAGGCATGGACAGGGACGGTACCTTTCTTTCACGGCCCATTGGGTCACTCTATTGGCAGCTGGGAGGGATGCAGGACAAGGTGCAGTAGTGTTGGAGGTTGTTCCGCCACCACGCCTCCAAAACGCGACTACTGCTACTGGTTGTGACACACCTCTCTCCTCCACCCCCCCTCCTCTTCTTCTTCCTCCAGTGCTCTGTCCTTGGAACCAGCGGTGCTCCGTAGGCGTACAAGGGGCTACGCAAGTACGCAGGCAAAAAGATGCCATGCCGTGCTTGCGCTGGTGTGTTTGGGGGACAGGAGCCACACTGGGCCAGAGGTTCTGGCAGCTCTGCAGGGGCAGGCCGAGAGGTGGTTGACGCCACGTCAGCTTAAGCCAGGAATGGTCGTTTCTGACAATGGCACCAACCTCCTCTCCGCCCTGCGACAGGGGCAGCTCACCCATGTGCCCTGCATGGCTCATGTCCTCAACCTGGTGGTGCAGCGGTTCTTGGGCAGGTTCCCAGGCTTACAGGATGTCCTGAGGCAGGCCAGGAAAGTCTGTGTGCATTTCCGCCGATCTTATAATGCCAGTGCTCGGCTGACTGAGCTGCAAAAGGAGCTGAACCTGCCCAAGAACCGCCTAATATGTGACATGCCCACCAGGTGGAACTCAACGTTGGCCATGCTGCAGCGACTGCACACGCAGCAGAGGGCCATCAATGAGTACCTTTGCGACTACGGCACCAGGACAGGGTCAGGGGAGCTTGTTTTTTTTTCCCCACGTCAGTGGAGCATGATCAGGGATGCATGCACTGTCCTCTCACCATTTGAGGAGGCCACGAGGATGGTGAGCAGTGACAGTGCATGCATCAGTGACACTGTCCCTCTTGTCCACCTGTTGGAGCATACGCTGCGTGGGATAATGGACAGGGCACTTGAGGCAGAACAGAGGCAGGAAGAGGAGGACTTCCTTGCCTCTCAAGGCCCCCTTTATCCGGACAGTGTTCCTTCTGTCCCACCCATCACACAGGAAGAGGATGAGGAGGAGGAGGAGGAGGAGGAGGAGGATTGTGTGAGCATGGAGGTGGAGCCTGGCACTCAGCATCAGCAGCAGCAGTCTTTTAGGGATGATGTACAGTCCCAACAAACCAGTGGACTTGTACGTGGCTGGGAGGAGGTGGCTGGCGATCATGTCATCCTCAGTGACCCAGAAGACTCCGGACCGAATGCCTCAGCTAACCTACGCTGCATGGCCTCCCTGATCCTGCAAAGCCTGCGGAAGGATCCTCGTGTTCTTCGGATCAAGGAGAGGGACCATTACTGGCTGGCCACTCTCCTTGATCCGCGGTACAAGGGTAAGGTTGCGGACCTTATCTTGCCGTCGCAGAGGGAGCAGAGGATGAGACATCTCAGGGAGGCCTTGCAGAAAGGTCTGTGCAACGCGTTCCCAGAAACTGGGAGGCTACAAACTCCTGGTCCTGGGCGACGAGTTGCTGAGGCTTCGGTCAGTGGCAGAAGGAGCGGTGGGGAAGGTGGACGTCTGACCGATGCGTTCAGACAATTTTTTAGTCCGCAGCCCCAAGGTATGATCGGTTCCAGCAACCATCGCCAGCGTCTGATATACATGGTGCAGGAATACCTTGGGGCAAGGTCAGACTTGGACACCTTTCCCACCGAAAATCCTCTGGCTTACTGGGTCCTGAGGATGGATCACTGGCCAGAGCTTGCACAGTATGCAATTGAGCTACTGGCTTGTCCTGCCTCCAGCGTTCTTTCCGAACGCACATTCAGTGCTGCTGGAGGATTTGTGACTGATCATAGGGTGCGCCTGTCCACCGCCTCGGTTGATCGACTGACATTCATCAAAATGAATCAGTCTTGGATCACCACCAGCTACCAGGCACCTGAGGCGGATATAACCGAATAATTTTTATTGTCACATCCCTTCAAGACTGCCTATGCTGATGCTGAGTGACTGTCCTCTTATGTTCACTGACTATCCTCTTCCTCCTCCTCAATGATCCATGCCACCACACCAGTGCCTAAGGCACAATTTTTCAGCCCCTGTTTAACAGGGGCGTGTACTTACAATTTTTAAAAAAAATGCTTCGCAACACGTGTGACTGCTGTGCTCCAAGTACAGTCTCTGTGAGGGCCGTGTTGCAGTGTTGTGGCACCAGCACCAGTGCCTAAGGCACAATTTTTCAGCCCCTGTTTAACAGGGGCGGGTACTTACAATTTTTTAAAAAAATGCTTCGCAACACGTGTGACTGCTGTGCTCCAAGTACAGTCTCTGTGAGGGCCGTGTTGCAGTGTTGTGGCACCAGCACCAGTGCCTAAGGCACAATTTTTCAGCCCCTGTTTAACAGGGGCGGGTACTTACAATTTTTTAAAAAAATGCTTCGCAACACGTGTGACTGCTGTGCTCCAAGTACAGTATCTGTGAGGGCCGGGTTGCAGTGTTGTGGCACCAGCACCAGTGCCTAAGGCACAATTTTTCAGCCCCTGTTTAACAGGGGCGTGTACTTACAATTTTTTAAAAAAATGCTTCGCAACACGTGTGACTGCTGTGCTCCAAGTACAGTCTCTGTGAGGGCCGTGTTGCAGTGTTGTGGCACCAGCACCAGTGCCTAAGGCACAATTTTTCAGCCCCTGTTTAACAGGGGCGGGTACTTACAATTTTTTAAAAAAATGCTTCGCAACACGTGTGACTGCTGTGCTCCAAGTACAGTCTCTGTGAGGGGTTGCAGTGTTGTGGCACCAGCACCAGTGCCTAAGGCACAATTTTTCAGCCCCTGTTTAACAGGGGCGGGTAATTACAAATCTTGATCTAATAGTTCACAGCAGGGCCCATTCCTGCGCCCACCAAGAGTAACTATGAGGGCCTGCAGTCTTGTGGCAACACCGTCCACCACCACCGCCAAAGGCCCAATTTTTCTGCCCTGTTCATCAGGTGCTTGCAATTACAAATCTTGATCTAATAACTCACAGCAGGGCCCATTCCTGCGCCCACCAAGAGTAACTATGAGGGCCTACAGTCTTGTGGCAACACCGTCCACCACCACCGCCAAAGGCCCAATTTTTCTGCCCTGTTCATCAGGTGCTTGCAATTACAAATCTTGATCTAATAACTCACAGCAGGGCCCATTCCTGCGCCCACCAAGAGTAACTATGAGGGCCTACAGTCTTGTGGCAACACCGTCCACCACCACCACCGCCAAAGGCCCAATTTTTCTGCCCTGTTCATCAGGTGCTTGCAATTACAAATCTTGATCTAATAACTCACAGCAGGGCCCATTCCTGCGCCCACCAAGAGTAACTGTGAGAGCTTACAGTCTTGTGGCAAAACCGTCCACCACCACCCCCCCCAATTTTTCTGCCCTGTTCAACAGGTGCATGCAATTACAAATCTTGATCTATTAACTCACAGCAGGGCCCATTCCTGTGCCCACCAGTCTTGTGGCTACACCAACATCTAATAGGGCAAATTTCTGCAGAGTATATACGCCAGGCCCCTACTTTCAAACATCCAACTTACAAACGACTCCTACTTGCAAATGGAAAGAGAAAACAGGAAGTGAGAGGAAATCTACCCCTAGGAAGGGAAATTCTATCCTGTTAGATTTAATTTGGGAAAAAGGTATCTCCTCTCTACTGATACTTTATCACCAATCCTTGTTTCAATTAAAACCCCACTTTTTCCAAAAACATTTGTCATTGGGACGGAAAGTTAGGTGACATGTTCTGAACAGATGTGCAAAGACAGCAAATGTTACAGGGGTGATAACCCCTCCCTATGTTCTCCAAAAAGCTTAAAAATAGATTTTTTTGGGATGGAGCTACACTTCATAATGTACCTGTTCAGATTCTACTTAAGAACAAACCTACAGCCGCAAGTGGTTTTAAATGGCTTCTTTTTTTCCTTTACAAATGTCATTTTGTGCAAGGACAGTTCTAAACACGGGAAACACATGCCACTTCACAGGCATACTTTAGACACCCCCCAGGTACCATATTTAAAGGAAAATTTCACTTTTTTTTTTTCACTTTATGCATCATTAAAATGACTGCTCCCGAAAAAACGTTAGTTTTTAAAAGTTCTTTTTGCATTGATATATGTCCCCTGGGGCAGGACCCGGGTCCCCAAACCTGTTTTATGACATTAACATGCATATTGGCCGTTGTAATTAGCACTTTTGATTTCGAACGTTCGCGTCCATTATAACGTATAGGGTTCGAAAATTCGCGCGAACTTTCGGTCGGTTCGAAGGTTCTGGTGCGAACCGAACCGGGGGTGTTCGGCTCATCCCTACTCATGAAAGTTCACATTTCTTTTTTCAAAGGAGGATCTAAGGTGATTGGTACCTATTTGAAACAAATCAAGTTTTACTTCTGTTTTCTTTGCTCTAATTTTACAAAGAGTTTACTACTGGCTTCACTTAAAAACTGTGCACATTTATGGTAGAAAATTGACTACTGGTCTTCTAGACCTTTTTCTTAGAACTTTTGAAACAGTAGACAAGGATAATACACACTATTGTGGGGGTCAGCAACCTGTAGATCATGATCTATCAGTAGATCGTGAACAGGTGGCTGGTAGATCATTATCTGGGCTTGCTGATCCACTATCCTAGAGCATCAAACAGAGTGCAATGCAGAGAGACTACTTGTAAAGTTGGAGCTGAAGGGGGAGCAAGAGCCACATAAGCCAATGCCTCTGGCTCCTGTCCCATGCGGAGTGATACTAATTGCACTCCACCTCTTATCCCAGCTAGCGGTCTCCAGAGTGGTGCCAGCAGCAGAGAGAAGAGATCTTTAGGTCAGTTTGAACCAATACACTGGGCATAATAGTATAGGGCTGATTTCATAGTGATGTGCTGCGGTTTACCCACCCCGTGGGTGCAGTGCAGTGTACCTGCAGCTTTCCTGAGGCTTTGCTGGGCTTAGCCATAGACTTCTATTACATCCTGGGGGTTTGATGCACTTTCTGAATGCAGGAGTTTTGGTATGTTTTCAGAAAGTGCACCACAACTGCAGGATATAATAGAAGTCTATAGTAAAGCACAGCTAATGCAAGAAAGTTGCAGATGCACTGCACTGAACCCGCAGTACTGGTAAACTGCAGAACATTAGTGTGAAAGCAGCTTTATAGGGGGCTCAGAACAGTAAGGGTTCATTTGGAGTTTGGGAGGTGATAAAACCCCATAGTTAAGTGTTTTTATCACCCCTGCCCCAACCCAATGTGAACGAGCCCTAAGGGTGCCACTGCTAAATGCAACTAAGGGCTCATTGACAAGTGCAGCAGGCAAACCAATTGTGTTTGAAAGGTGGTGAGGTGGTGATATGTTGCCTCCTCATCACCTGATTTAAACCCATGATTTCCAGGCAATGCACGCGATTGCAACACGGTAGTACGACAATTAGAGGTTTAAATCAGGAGTGAGGAGGCGACACTGTGCCCAGTGTTCTTTGACTTCTCTCATGTTGTTCAGGTAGAACTCCACCTCTTTAACCGCTTCAATACAGGGCTTTTAAACACCCTTCCTTACCAGAGCACTTTTTGCGATTCGGCACTGCGTCGCTTTAACTAACAATTGCGCGGTCGTGCGACGTTACACCCAAACAAAATTGACGTCCTTTTTTTCCCACAAATAGAGCTTTCTTTTGGTGGTATTTGATCGCCCCTGCGGTTTTTATTTTTTGCGCTATAAACAAAAGAAGAGCGACAATTTTGAAAAAAAACACAATATTTTTTACTTTTTGCTATAATAAATATCCCATTTTTTTAAAAAAAAACAATTTTTTTCCTCAGTTTAGGCCGATACGTATTCTTCTACATATTTTTGGTAAAAAAAATCGCAATAAGCGTATATTGATCGGTTTGCGCAAAAGTTATAGCGTCTACAAAATAGGGGATAGATTTATTGAATTTTTTTTTTTTTTTTTTTTTACTAGTAATGGCGGCGATTTGCGATTTTTTTTTCGTGACTGCGACATTGCGGCGGACACTTCGGACACTTTTGACACATTTTTGGAACCATTCACATTTACACAGCGATCGTTGCTATAAAATTGCAATGATTACTGTGTAAATGTGACTGTCAGGGAAGGGGTTAACACTAGAGGGCGCTGGAGGGGTTAATGTGTGTCCCTAATAGGAGTGATTCTAACTGTAGGGGGAGGGGACTTAAGGGGAGGAGACCGATCATGTGATCCTCTGTACTGGGATCACATGATCGGTCTCCTCCCCGCTGACAGGACGTGGAGCTGTGTGTTTTCACACACAGCTCCACGGTCCCGCCCGGTCCCGTTGTTTTAACGGGCAATCGCGGGTGCCCGGCGGACATCGCGGCCGCCGGGCACTCGCACCGGGTCCCGAGCGAAGCCGCGGGCGCGCGCGCGCGCCCCCCAGGCGGCCGGGAATCCGAGGACGTCATATGACGCCCACCCAGGATGGTAGATCCACCTTGTGGGCGTCATATGACAATACGCGGGTATTGAAGTGGTTAAGGTTGCCTACCCCTGCACTATTATATCTCATTTTCACTCTCCTGTCCATTGATGGCCTGGGTTTAGCTTTGTGCATAGAATGTTATGAATTCATATGCATTGTTATGAGACAAAATGAAACACAGCTGTCATCCGGGTTCAAACAATTGGACTTAAAGTGATTGTAAAGTCTCATTTTTATTTTACTTAAAAATAATAAACATTTTATACTTAGCTGCTCTGTGAAGTGGCTTTGCACAGAGCAGCCCATATCATCCTCTTCTCGTGTCCCTTGCTCCTGGCCCCTCCCTCATAGAATGCATTAAGATAAAAAAAACTTCTGCCTTTACAACCACTTTAATGGAGTTGTTTTAAAAATGGCAAATAGCCTTTACTTAACAAGGGAGATTTCCCAGAGCTTGGTAAATGTGGTGAAGTTTCATTTTGCAAAGAACACCCAATCATGTGCAAGGAAAATAGAAAACTGCATTTTTGCTTGCACATTAGATGATGGAAATCAACAGGGCTTCACCTCAATCCCCTCAGCTTTTGGTCAAAGTGCAACTTCTTTTGAAATAGACTATTCTCCTTTAGAACAGTGGCGGCCCGTCCATAGGGGGCGCCCGGGCGCCGCCCCCCCCCCCATGCAGTAACAAAAAAAAAATGTTTAAAAAAAAAAAAAAATGTTAAAAAAAAAAAAAATGTTAAAAAAAAAAATTATATATTTAAACCTGTCCCTTTAAAAAAAATAAAACATTTTTTTTAAGTCTTTATGTGCACTCGCCCCCCCTCTCCTGTCACTTTCTATATACCATAGATAGATTCATGCATTGCATGAATCTATCTATGGTCTCTGCTGACACCCCCTATTCAGGTGTCCGGCCCCTTTGCGGTCACCGGGCGCCTGAATTACAGTGGTGGGGGTGTTTTTTGGAAACACCTGATTAGCGCTGTAGGCGCTAATAGGCGTCCAAAAAGGTGACAAGCGGGCGCAACGCTGTGCGTTCCTTGTCACTCAGCACTGATGTTAGCAAACCGAAGGAATTCGGTTTGCTAACATTGTACTGCCCCTTAGCCAATCAGGAGCACAGGTCCGTGTGACCTGTGCCCTGATTGGCTGAAACGACAGGCGCTGTGATTGGGCGCCTATCAGGCGTCCAATCATAGCAGAGGATGAGAGGAGGAGCGGGCAGAAGAGGAAATGGAGGACACGATGCCGCCGTCATCTGAGACAAGGTAAGTGCAGGGCGAGGGGGGGGGGCTCCAAGACATGTCACCGGCTGGTGATCTTGCAGGTAACAGTAACAGGTGTATTTCCTGTGGTTGCTGGAAGAGCAGAGGAGGGGAAGGGGGAAGGGGGGGGGGGAGGGGAGGAGATAGTATAACAGGTTTTTTTTTTTTTTTTTTTAAATACAAACTGACAATTCCACCGATCTATCAATCGTGTCACCATTGGACAGTTGTGCCAGCACACAGATGGTGTGGTCAATAATGCTGCGTTTTGATGGGCACATGTAAACAAGAAGTGGATGCAAAGAGGCTGGAGGAGATCCGCAGCAAAGGATGCAAAAGGGTGCATCCTTTGCACTGCCCAACTGCCCTGTGGCAGTTGGAATACTGGATTAGGTGGGTAGGGCAGTCCTCCATCATCATGTTAACAAAAGTGCCACTTGTTTCAGTGTGGTGCAAATTTAAAAGAAAAAAAAAAAAACTGTTTGCAATTCTTTTCTGCAATTTGTCATGTGTAGGGCAGCCTATTGAAATGAATGGCCCATTCATGCTGTCACACCTGCATAGGTGCAAACTAAGCCTTAAGAGGTGCCAACATGGCGCTCCTGCGTTTTGATGGGCAAAGTGGCTGCGTTTTGATGGGCAAAGTGGCTGCGTTTTGATGGGCAAAGTGGCTGCGTTTTGATGGGCAAAGTGGCTGCGTTTTGATGGGCAAAGTGGCTGCGTTTTGATGGGCACAGTGGCTGCGTTTTGATGGGCACAGTGGCTGCGTTTTGATGGGCAAAGTGGCTGCGTTTTGATGGGCACAGTGGCTGCGTTTTGATGGGCACAGTGGCTGCGTTTTAATGGGCACAGTGGCTGCGTTTTGATGGGCTTTTTTTTCAGAATTATTTGCGCCCCCCCAAAAATTTTGAGCACCAGCCGCCACTGCTTTAGAACATCAACCCCAAGAAAGAGATCCTGTTCCCTTATAGCAGATTAAACAGCACAGTGCTTGTGCTGTCTCATCTGCCACTCTCGAAGCTGTAAAGAACCTGGCTGATCCTGCCTGTTCCTGTGTCCCCCTCTGTGTGCTGACCACGGTAATCATGGCTGCTGACCCCTGTGGCTCCTTCATCTCGCTGCTTCCTCTCTCCCTCCCTGCCTGTCAGCTCCTGTGTGTCTCTCCCCCTCTCAGACCCCCCTCCTGCCACTCTTAGTAGCTGGCAGTAAAAGTAAAATACAATTACAGCCAGCTCCTCTGTCATAGTAATTGTTTTTGTAAAATGAAGCCTGCAAATACCTTATCTTTGATCTCTTCTGGCTGGTCACAGTGATCACGTGACCTCCTCGGCTGACGTCTGAGGGGGAACTCGGCCCCTCTCTCTGTAGCCCGTAGATCAGAAGAATACAGCAGCGGGAGGTCACGTGACCGGCGACTTTATCTGACTTCAATGCAACTTGACCCACAGAAGACACACCAGCGTTAGATAAGAATTCCTTTGAAATTTTGAGAAGCTCTGTTCTTTTTTACCTACTTCCTGTCCACATTATAGCGGAAAGATGGCTACAGCGCGGGCTTAGTTTGCTGGGGGGGGCATTCATGGACATCCTCCCATGACTCAGCTGATCACAGATCGAAGTAAAGGGCCAATCACAGCGGCCCTTTACCGCGTGATCAGCTCTCAGCCAGTAATAGCTGATCACAGGATGTAAACACAAGCCGGTCATCGGCTTTTCTTTCCTCATGCTGGCAGTGTGAGAAGAAAATAAGCAAGCTGATAACTGGCTTATGTTAAAGCGGAGCTCCATCCTAAAGTGTAACTTCCGCTCATCGGACCCCCCCTCCGGTTCCACAATTGGCACCTTTCAGGGGGGAGGGGGTGCAGATACCTGTATCTACATAATACAATAATACAGGTACCTGCACCCACTTCCGGGCATAGATAGCCACAGAATATCCACAGCTACATCACTTCCCGCCCCCCGTTCTGTTCCCAGAACACAACAGGGACCAGTGAAGCACGACTCGCGTATGCACAGTAGGGAACCGGGCAGTGAAGCTGCAATGCTTCACTTCCTGATGCCCTCACAGAGGATGGCAGTGCGGGCAGCCGAGAGACAAGCGTTTGCTCGTCTTCTGCTGCCGACATAGCAGGCACCCTGGACAGGTAAGTGTCAATTTATTAAAAGTCAGCAGCTGCAGTATTTGTAGCTGCTGGCTTTTAATAATTTTTTTTAAGGTATAGCTCCTCTTTAAAGGGACATCGACACTGATAATAATCAGGGCACTGATTATCAGTGTCCTGATTATCAGTGCAGTCCCACCAGTGCCCACCAGTGCTGCCAATCAGTGCCTCCGCATCTGTTGTCACCTATCAGTGCCCACCAGTGCCACCTATCAGTGCCCATCAATGCCACCTATCAGTGTCCATTAGTGCCACCTCTCAGTGCTCTTCAGTGCCACTTATCATTGCCACCTCATCAGTGCCTCCTCATCAGTGCAGGCTATCAGTGCCCATCAGTGCAGCCTCATCAGTGCCCATCAGTGAAGGAGAACTATTACCTGTTTGCAAAATGTTATAACAAACTATAAAAAAAAAAAAAATTCCAAATTTTCTGTCTTTTTTTGTTTGTTTAGCAAGAAATTAAAAACCCAGTGGTTAATAAATACAACCCAAGTAATTGCGTGAACAAAACAAAAGAAAAATAAGTGTAGAGTTCATATGAGTGATGATAACACAGATGAGTCCCTCGGATTGGCTCAAGGGCAAAAGAACAGAGGTAAGGAACAAGCTTGTCTGATGTCACGGAAAAGCCATAAATACTCTTACCAGAGATGTTGGATACAGCTACCGTACGGTATTTGTATCAAGCAGGCTTAAATGTTGGAATTCTTGCATCACTGGGTGCCGGATGGAGCAGGTAAGGACCCCGACAGTCAGGAAACGAACAGCATACAGGGCGGCCAATGGACCAATCAGCATACACAGCAACCAATGGACATCCAAACGCCAGATAATCAAGGGGGAAATGATCCGACGAACCGGGGAAACAGGAGGAAAGAAAAAATGGAGACAACTCCAATGGTGCAGGTCAAAAAAGTATGAAAAAATGTATTCACATCGGTATGTGACAAATATAAAATAAATTAAAATCTCGAGATAATATAAAATGGGTCGGCAATGTGAAAGGTATGAGACAGCTGGCCCGACGCGTTTCGACACTATCGGTCTTCTACTGGGGCATATCTCAGAGATATTTGTCACATACCGATGTGAATACATTTTTTCATACTTTTTTGACCTGCACCATTGGAGTTGTCTCCATTTTTTCTTTCCTCCTGTTTCCCCGGTTCGTCGGATCATTTCCCCCTGGATTATCTGGCGTTTGGATGTCCATTGGTTGCTGTGTATGCTGATTGGTCCATTGGCCGCCCTGTATGCTGCTCGTTTCCTGACTGTCGGGGTCCTTACCTGCTCCATCCGGCACCCAGTGATGCAAGAATTCCAACATTTAAGCCTGCTTGATACAAATACCGTACGGTAGCTGTATCCAACATCTCTGGTAAGAGTATTTATGGCTTTTCCGTGACATCAGACAAGCTTGTTCCTTACCTCTGTTCTTTTGCCCTTGAGCCAATCCGAGGGACTCATCTGTGTTAGCATCACTCATATGAACTCTACACTTATTTTTCTTTTGTTTTGTTCACGCAATTACTTGGGTTCATTTCTAGCAATTACTGCTTGTTGTTTTTCCACTACTCACGTTCACTATGGGAATGTTATAATACACATTCGTTCACTACATTATCGTTTACTCGATATGTGCATGTGTTAGCGCTACATTTTTTTGTTTACACGTTCCCGACTTTGTTTGTTTTGTATGTTAGCAGCTTTTACACATTGTATCTTTTTTAATCCAGGTAGTGCAGTGTTTTCCACATTTTTACTTTTTAATAAATACAACCACCAAAAAACTATTTGTGTGAAAAAAAAGGATACAAATTCTATATGGATACAGTGTTGCATGACTGCACAATTGTCATTTAAAGTGTGACAGTGCTGAAAGCTAAAAATCATTGGTCCCTCAAAACTCCCAAGCACATTCCATTCACCCCTGAGCGTAACTAAAAAGGTGTGCCTCAGAAAGGGTAATCTTTCATAGGGTAGGGTGCCATCATCCACAAGTGATCAATAATGGAAAAGGAAGCCTAGGGCTGCCCTAAATCATGCCCCTGGCCAAAAATAGAAAGATGGACTATCTTGGAACCCAAGGATTTGATAGTAGTTCAGATAAAATTTTATATTTTATTAATAGAATAATTTTTTGGAAAAAATAAGCATACAAGCTCAAAAGTTATAAAAACAATGGTTACAGCCGTGCATCATTGGTTTCACAGGATCAATAGTCCCCAGTAGGGATGGGCCCAGTGTTCGATTCGAACCCATGTTCGAATCGAGCACCGGGCGTTCGCTCGCTCGGCGAGCCCAGAACTATTGGGGCCGCTCGCATCAAATTCGTGTGATGCGAGCGGCCCCGCAATGCATTGCGGCCCGCGCAGTGCAATGCTGGCTGATGATTGGCCAAGCATGCACTGTGACCCCACATGCTTGGTCAATCACAGCGACGGCAGCGATGAGAGCCATAATTGGCTACAGGCAGGATGCCTGTAGCCAATTATAGCTCAGGGGCTTTAGTACACGCCCCACGGTATAAGAGGCCGCCGCGCCGGCGGCCTCGCATATTCTGTTTCAGTCAGTGTCAGCGTGTCAGTGTGCTGCTGACAATATGTGCTCTATTTCTGGGGATATGTGTGTGCGTGCTGTTAGAACAGCATTGCAGTATCACATCTGGGGGGTGTCTATAGGTGGCCTGTGAAGGGGGGCAGGTTTCCTGTGCTTAGAACTTTCCCTGCAAAAAAGTGTAATTTTTGCAGGAAAAAAGCTATTTAAAAGCACTCGCGGCTAATGAATTGATGGCTCCTGTAACACTGAGAACTGTCATTCATTAATAAAAAACAAATTCCCCCCAAATTCAATAACCAGGCCCTTCAGGTCTGGGATGGATATTAAGGGGAACCCCAGACAAAAAAAATGGCGTAGGGTCCCCCTCAAAATCCATACCAGACCCTTGAGGTCTGGTATGGATTTTAAGGGGAACCCTAGCCAAAAAAAATGGCGTGGGGTCCCCCTCAAAATCCATACCAGACCCTTATCCGAGCACGCAACCTGGCAGGCCGCAGGAAAGAGGGGGGGACGAGAGAGCGCCCCCCCTCCCGCCTGAACCGTACCAGGCCACATGCCCTCAACATTGGGAGGATGCTTTGGGGGTCTAAGACCCCCAAAGCACCTTGTCCCCATGTTGATGAGGACAAGGGCCTCTTCCCCACAACCGTGCCCGGTGGTTGTGGGGGTCTGCGGGCGGGGGGCTTATCGGAATCTGGAAGCCCCCTTTAACAAGGGGACCCCCAGATCCCGCCCCCCCCTGTGTGAAATGGTAAGGGGGTACAAAAGTACCTCTACCATTTCACCAAAAAAGTGGCAAAAATGGTAAAAATGACAGGAGACAGTCTTTGACAATTCCTTTATTAAAATCTTCTTTCTTCTTTCTTCATCCTTCGGTTTCTTCATCTTCTCCTTCCGTCATCTTCTTCCATCTTCTTCTTCCATTTTCTTCTTCCTCCGATCCGCTTCTTCTTGCGCTTGTCTTCTCGTCCGGCATCTTCTTCTGTCGGCTTCGGTGTCTTCTTGGGCCGCTCCGCGCAATGGGAGGCTCCCGCTCTGTGAGGCTCCGCCCCGTCTGACAGAAGAAGATGGAAGAAGATGGAAAAAGATGGAAGAAGATGGAAGAAGATGACGGAAGGAGAAGATGAAGAAACCGAAGGATGAAGAAAGAAGAAAGAAGATTTTAATAAAGGAATTGTCAAGGACCGTCTCCTGTCATTTTTACAATTTTTGCCACTTTTTTGGTGAAATGGTAGGGGTACTTTTGTACCCCATTACCATTTCACACAGGGGGGGGGGCCGGGATCTTGGGGTCCCCTTGTTAAAGGGGGCTTCCAGATTCCGATAAGCCCCCCGCCCGCAGACCCCCACAACCAATGGCCAGGGTTGTGGGGAAGAGGCCCTTGTCCTCATCAACATGGGGACAAGGTGCTTTAGGGGTCTTAGACCCCCAAAGCATCCTCCCAATGTTGAGGGCATGTGGCCTGGTACGGTTCAGGCGGGAGGGGGGGCCGCTCTCGTCCCCCCCTCTTTTCCTGCGGCCTGCCAGGTTGTGTGCTCGGATAAGGGTCTGGTATGGATTTTGAGGGGGACCCCATGCCATTTTTTTGGCTAGGGTTCCCCTTAAAATCCATACCAGACCTCAAGGGTCTGGTATGGATTTTGAGGGGGACCCTACGCCATTTTTTTTTTTGGCTGGGGTTCCCCTTAATATCCATCCCAGACCTGAAGGGCCTGGTTATTGAATTTGGGGGGACCCCTACGCTTTTTTTTTTTTTCATTTTTTTTATTTTTTATCAATGACTTTTTTTTTATGAATGAGTTTCAATGAATGACTGTTCTCTGTATTACGGGAGCCGTCAATTAACATTAGCCGCGAGTGATTTTAAATAGCTTTTTTACTTTCAAAAATGACACTTTGCGCAGAGACAGTTCTAAACACGGGAAACATGCGCCCCTTTACATGCATACTATAGACACCCCCCAGGTACAAAATTTAAAGGAATATTACACTTTTATTGTTTCAATTTAAGCATTATTAAAATCACTGCTCCTGAAAAAACGGCCGTTTTTAAAAAAAAAAAATTTGCATTGATACATGTCCCCTGGGGCAGGACCCAGGTCCCCAAACACTTTTTATAGCATTAACATGCATATTAGCCTTTAAAATTAGCACTTTTAATTTCGAACGTTCGCATCCATTATAACTAATAGGGTTCTAAAGCTCGCACGGACTTTAGGTCCGTTCGCGGGTTCTGGTGCGAGCCGAACGGGGGGGTGTTCGGCTCATCCCTAGTCCCCAGTAGATACTGGGGATACCGAATGTAGTAGACCTTGACATGGTCCTCTACATGTTTTGCAGTCTGTACCACTTCCTCAGGAGAGGTCCACCATCAATGTCATCTACAAAATAGTAAATCATAATAATAATAATCTTAAATTCAATCAGCTGTAACAATTACACAATAACAAAAGTGAGGAATAAAAAACAACAAACAAAATTGGTATGTAGCAGATAGATTCGTTTTTTTTTTAGTACCATACATTGCTTACCCAGAAAACCCAGTGGGTGGTGAATGCAGCACGGCAGAGGCACCCGAAGGTAATCCCCTCCACGGCGGACACTAACAAGCACTCAAATCTGAGATTCTTATTGTACACAATAAGTAGGTATTCCATTACAGTAGAGAACCTAGGAAAATTAAGAAAAGAAAAGAAAGGAAAAACAGGGGGAAGGGAGAAGGGAGAACAAAAAAGAAAAAGGAAAAGGGGAAAAAAAAAGAAAGGGAAAAGAAAAAGGAAAAGATTAAGAAAGGAAGGGTAAAGAGGGAAGGAGTATTAAATGTAAAGATAGATATCTATAGTTGTCTGTGTAGCAGAAACCAACCTAATTTGCTTGGACATCCAGTATAGAGATCCGGGGTTTAAAAACAGAGGCCAGGTTCACGGTCACCTCGCTGATATCAATCTTTTGCTTGTAGTTGGGGGTTGTGTTGTGAATATTTCCAGAATAAGGGCATCTCAGCAGAAATAAGACCCCTGAAAAAAACATATATGTGTATAAAAGATACATACAAACACCCATGGGCATTTGACTTCAAACAAATCCCACCAAAGCAAGGGTGACAAACCGTGAACTGCTTCAAAAGCTATATACCCCCAAGAAGCGGCCGCCGCACTTGCAGTCGTTCAATGCGCCTTTATGCCCCCCAGCATCCACGCCGGTTGACGCCAGTGTGGGGAGTTGCCGGATCCTTCTCTCCACGCTGCACATGCGTGTGCGTTTGACCATACACGGACCAAAGTGCACAATCATGCCAAAATGTACACTGAAAAAACACGCAACCCTCCATGACCAAAAATATTCTTGAGCCACTAATGGGCTTTTTTTCACACGTGGGGTAGCCAATTCAAGGGAATGGGCTGCTTTATGTGCAACCAGCATTTACGCATGAAAAAAATCGCAAAAAATGCGACTGGGGGAACGCCTTTTTCTGTTATGCTCGGGTGTTAATGAAATGGGCTTTGGAAGGGAGTTTTTAGGCAGCAAGAATGACCTGAGAGGAGAAGAGAGGGTTTAAAAAATAAATAAAAAATCTTATCTTACCAGTAGAAATAGCTTCTTATCTAATGCTGATACGACTTCTATGAGTTAACATAGAAGTCTATGGGGCTGAAATCGCAGGGCACCATTGAAAACAATGTGATTTCCCTTGTCATGCGATTCTTTGTGACTCAAGACACATCAGAAGTTGCACTAGTGCGAACGGGGCTAATTAGTGATATGTGCTCAGGTGGATTTTTGATGTGTTTTTTCACGTTCCTGTACAGTTCTATTGAGAAAAAAAATGCAGCATGTTCTGCTTTTGTTTACTGGACTGGATCACACTGCAATGGTCAGAACTATGCCATCTAAATCTATTGTCCATGCGTTTTTAATGCAGAAAAAAAAACACACTGGATTGCATGTGGTGTGAACTAGCCCTCAATGATAAGAAGGAGAACGCTGGAGCTTGCACCTTTCAAAAATAAATAAATGCATTTTATTGCTTTTTAAAAAATGCTTCTAAACTCAACTGCCTAAAAACTACTATAAACGACCCTGTGTACATTTACTGATAAGATAACATAGAGGAGAGTTCTGGGGACTGAAAAAAATGCCCAACTGCTCATAAACATCCGTTTACCAGCAGCAGTGTACATGAGGCCATAAGGATAAGTTTGTAAAATGTTACACCCATATTTAGGGTGTAACATTTTACAATAATACACCTGCCAGCACCCCCTGATCTTTCATTGTGACCGGGGGATCTTCTCCCCTCACCCGCTGCCACAATTTAAAAACAATGTGGCTGCGGGGGCTCTGTTTACATGGCAGCATCATTCATTCAGTTTCCTGAGAATGAATGAACTACAAATATCACCTTTCATTGTGGCAGACAGCTTGTAGCTCCCAATGAATTGCAAGGGTGCTGGCGAGCGCTCTTATAGTTCATGGTTCAGTAACTGTCTGCCCGTACAGGAGGCATGAGCAGACAGCCTACTGAGAGTCTGCAGGATCCTGGCATTGCACCCATGATCTGCTGATCACAGGTGTAATGCTTTACAGGCTCCAGTGTAAAAAATTAATTTCTAATGAGTAAATGGGCTGAACAAAATGTCATCACATCAGGTTCTATGCCAAGTTGACATTCTAACTGGTCAATGACATAGCAATTTTAAAACCCCTACTTAAATGCCCCATTTCCTAAATCTGCATCCACATGATGTTTAGGTCCAGAGTTTTCTCTCTTACTCCATGTACAGGAGGTAGGTCCTTCTTTGGGCTTCACTTTCATTGCCTGCATTGAGTGGACACTTCCTATGTTAGGGTCCTCTCAAATGAGAGTATGAAGGTGATATATTAGCACATGGGAACCATCAGGGGCTAGTAGGTACATCTGCAGCGCTGAATTTTTTGTCCCCCCCACACAAATTAAGGGGTTAAGTTTTACCTAATAATGGTCTTTAAGCAGGCCTGTCAAGAGATGTAACCACATCTAATATTTTAGTAAAAAACAATTACACTCATTTGGGGCAAAAGTTGTGGGAATATCAGTGGACTGTACTCAATGCAGCTACCTAGCAAATTAAATAATAAAACAAGCAAATATGATAAAAAAATTAGGGATTGTACAGTGGCATTCATTTCTTATACATGAAAGATGCACATATTAATAGATCTTTCTTGCTTTCAGAAAAAAATCTGCCTGAGAATTGGGATGACATGAGTGGACTGTTGCTTAAGATAGTGCAATTGGCTCAAAACTCTGAGGAATATAACAAGGTTAAAGACCTTTACAGCAGAACTGTCCAAACATCTATTGTGAAGGTAACAGTGTTAACCACTCATATTTATTCAACATTGCATATTTACTGAATCCATTCATTTATTTTAGTGAATTACTGGTGAAATTCGATATGGAAAAAAAAAAGGAAGGGGGTAACTAAACGTTTCAGTTAGTAGGTAGGTTAAAGTGGAGTTCCACCCAAAAGTGGAACTTGCGCTTATCTTCTTCCCTCCCCTTCTGGTGCCACATTTGGCACCTTTTAGGGGGTAGGGGGAACGGGTACTTTTTTTTTGACAGATACCCTTCCCTACTTCCGGGAGACTGCGACGTCTCTTGGAAGTTTCGCCCCCTCCTCCTTCCCCTGCTGCTGGGACAGTTAGAAAGTACAGTGTATTTTGCGCAGGCTTCACTGTCGATTTCCCTTACCACGAATGGTGGCAGCAGCACCCGAGAGCAGATCCAAAAATCGACTGGGGTGCCGACATCGTGGGATCCCTGGACAGGTAAGTGTCCAAATATTAAGGCTGGGTTCACATTTTTTGCGAATTGGATGTCTCCCTGCATCCAATTCGCATTGTGTGAACCGGCTCTCTATGGAGCCCATTCACACATCTCCGCAGCAGCTCCAGTGCGAATTGTACAGGAGTCCTGTGCGTCTTTTGGTCCGTTTCAGATCCAAATTCAGCCAAAAATGTGTGCTGAAATTGGACCTGAAACAGTGAATAGGAACGCACCAGACCCCTGCTGTGTGTTGCTATGGGCATTTGTATAGTGACTTTATTGCAATAATATAGAGTTTAGATTTAGTAACAGCATATGTCTACAAAGGCCTCTTCCCCCTCCATTGATATGTAAATAAACCAGATAGCCAGGTTCAGAGGAAGTTGGTTTATGGCAGGAAGTGGGTGGGAGGGGCATAGAGAGTGTTTGAAAGAAACATGTGTTTTGGGACAGAGAGAACAGTTGTGTTTGGGAAGGACAAAGGACAAGATGGCTTCCAGGAGTTGGATAACGTTGGAGACGCTTTTGTGAGTTGGACTTTGAACAAGGAACTATGAAGGACATCTTAACCCCTAAGTTGAGTAATTGTTTAGTTTACCTAATGTGTACATATTATATATGCTTATATGTGAAGCTAATTGTAATGCTTTGCGTCTATCTATTAAGTTCTTGTGGTAAAACCAAGGAAGCTTAGACTTCTGAAGTGTATCAATGCTTTACTAAACAGGAAAAAAAAATCTGCACATACAAACTGTAGGATGAACAATACAACACAACTTATAGCTTCACATATAAGCATATATAATATGTACACATTAAGTAAACTAAACAATTACTCAACGTAGGGGTTAAGATGTCCTTCATAGTTCCTTGTTCAAAGTCCAACTCACAAAAGCGTCTCCAACGTTATCCCACTTATGGAAGCCATCTTGTCCTTTGTCCTTCCAAAACACAACTTTGTCTCTCTCCCAAAACACATGTCTCCTTCAAACCCTCTCCATGCCCCTCCCACCCACTTCCTGCCATAAACCAACCTCCTCTGAACCTGGCTATCTGGTTTATTTACATATCAATGGAGGGGGGAGAGGCCTTTGTATATTATTGCAATAAAGTCACTATACAAATGCCCATAGCAACACATGCTGTGAGCCGGAGCATGCTGCAGTGTGAACCCAGCCTTAAAGTCTTTTTCGTGTGGGGGCTTTAATGATTAAGGTTCAAAAAGGGACAAAAGTTTGGTCGATTCAGCAGGAACCGGCCACGATTCGAACCGTGTGTGGGCAGGCTAAATGTACCAAGTTGATCACTTTGGGTACAACCAGCCTGCCGGATTCACTTGTGATTATCGCTAGTGGCTGCTATAGCTGATAGCAATAATCATTGTCTGCTTCCGATAGGGACGACTTCCCCCACCCGCCCCCCGCTGGGAGCAGACAATGGTTCACCAGGAGGGATTCCCCTGTCAGTACTATCTGTGTTGATTGGGGAATCGTGCAAATTCACACCATCAATGGCCTACCTTAGGAAATAATTGATGGAATAAGGATGTTTACAGTGACATTTAAGGTTGTTCTTGTCTGTTCTGCACATAAAGGCCTGCATTTAAAGAGGTTAGATGTGTGACTCTATCCTGACTCAATAAATTTTGATTTGTTAATGCATGTGAACAGCAGGAGATCAACTATCCAGACTACTCAGACTATTCAAAGTAGTAAACAACTGTAAAATGCGTAAAATGCGTTAAACAAGGGACAAACTACTCTGCATTCTCTTTAGCTGCATGGATCTTTTTTTTTTGTTTTTTTTTTGTTTATCAAACAGAAAATACTTTTAAACTTAATTTTACCTAAATCGGTTTGTATTCAACAGTTTCAGTTGGCTCAGTATCTTCTCTTTGTACATTATTGTCTGGAGAGTTAATTTTTACAGGTTTGTGTAATGTAACCTGATGAACCTTTTACGTGATTCGTTTTCTTTACTTTCAGTGGCAAGAAGAATATTATTTCATGTTAACCAATAATACATTTTCAAGGGTTAACGGTGTATTTTCAAAAGTAACAATAAATTGATAGCTTTTAATGGCTTACTGAAAGAAACGTGTGCCCTGGTCAGTAAGTAGGGTGCGTGACTGGATCCCTATTAGACTGAGGACCCTTATGTTGCGTACACATGAGCGGATTTTTCCGTCGGAAAAATCTTTGATGGTTTTCCGACGGAATTCCGCTCAAGCTTGGCTAGCATACACACGGTCACACAAAAGTTTGCTGAACTTTGACCGTCAAGAACGCGGTGACGGACAACACTACAATGAACCGAGAAAAAGAAGTTAAATGCTTCCGAGCATGCGTCGAATTGTTTACGAGCATGCGTAGGAATTTTGCACGTCGAAATTGGTACAGACGATCGGAATTTCCGATCAAAACTTTTTCCGACTGAAAAATTGAGAACCTGCTGTCAATCTTTTGCTGGCTGGAATTCCGCCAGCAAAAGTCCGATGGAGCATACACACGGTCGCATTTTCCGACCAAAAGTTCTCATGGGACATTTTCTGGCGGAGTTTCCGATCGTGTGTACGCAGCATTAGGGTTTGGCACAGGTAATAGACTAACTTTGTGATCTGACCTAGCTCTTTTACACGGCTTCCCTACTCTAGTTGTGTGCACTTAGACAGTCCAGGCGTGAGGTGGGGACGAGTGGTGGGGAGTGATGGGTGGCCTCTTTTGTTTTTTTCCACAATGTTTTTATTTATCTCTACCCTTTCCTTTGTACTCCTCTTCCAGCTCTTCTCTTACCCTGGTTCAGTTCTCTTATTGCTTTCTTCCCTCAATGTAGGATCTAATGAGGACTTTTGTGCAACATGCCTTATTGTTCCTGTTCTTCACCCCTGGGACACATCCTTTTACTACCAGTGGCTTACTCTTCCCTTGCATGATAGGCAAGGGGGAACCATTTTGATAGCTGTAGCCAGCTTGATTTCTCGAGAAGCGATTTCTGTAGGTTTATTACCTAGTTGGACCTAAAGATATGCAAGCTGAAATTACAGGAGCCGGAGTCTTTTTTCACCTCCTATTTCTGTGCTGGCTTTTTTTTCCCTGTTATGATCAGCTACTGTTTTTATATTTCCAGTGTTATTTACTGGTGACTGGCTTATACCAGACCATATGTACTTCTCGTGCCCAGATATACATTGTGATCACGTTATCTGTTGAAGATTTGATGTAATACCATTTCTTTGCTTATATGTTGTATTGCAGAAATGTGAAGTCTTAATAAAGTGTTTATGGAAAAAGATTATGCCAAAAAGTATGCTTCAAAAAAGTTTTTAAATAAAACAATTTTTTAAACAAATTCTTTGTCAGATTGAGAGGATACAGAACAAGTATCAACACATAGCTTACGAAATGAGGAAAGAATTCATGATCATGAAGAATGGGCCTGATGGTGTTAATGAGCGTTATCTATTCCATGGCACTGAACCACAGAACTGTCAGTCCATTAACTACAGTGGTTTTAACAGGAGTTTTGCGGGTCAGCATGGTAAGATTCATGTTGTACTTAAGAAGAAACATCTTCAGACTAATACTTATGTTTTGCATATACATGTCATATATCAAAAGAGTACTAAAACAAGCCATCCTTGATCTCTCTTAGTGCTTTTAATGTGAAGTTATTCCTTCGCAAAGAGACTCTATAGTCTGATTTTAGTCTTTTTCAAACAATTTAGAAACATCTCCTGGTCATTTACTTTATTTTACACAATGTTTACAGATACAGAGGTGAATAAGGGCTTTTACTGATTGTTAAGAATAGAGATGAGCCCGATGTTTGAGTCGAACGTAAACATCGGGTGTTGGCCGAATAGCGAACAATTTGGGGTGTTCGCAGCAAATTCGAAAGCCGCAGAACACCCTTTAAAAGTCTATGGCAGAAATCAAAAGTGCAAATTTTTAAGGCTTATATGCATGGTATTGTCATAAAAAGTGTTTGGGGACCCGGGTCCTCCCCCATCATTGCAAAAATATAAAAATAGTCGGTCCCGGCAATACAGGTACAAGAAGTCATTGAAAAAAACGGCATGGGATCCCCCCAGTCCATTACCAGTCCTTTTGGGTCTGGTATGAATATTAAGGGAAACCCCGAACCAAAATTTAAAAAAAAATTGCATCGGGGTCCCCCCAAATTCCACCCCAGGCCCTTCAGGTCTGGTATGGATATTAAGGAGAATACTGCGCCAAAAAGTAAAAAAAAATGGTGTGGGGGTCCCCCTCAAAATCCATATCAGACCCTTCAGGTCTGGTATGGATTTTAAGGGGAACCCCGCGCCAAAATAAAAAAAAATGGTGTGGGGGGTCCCCCCAAAAATATATACCAGACCCTTTTCCAAGCATGCAACCTGGCAGGCCGCAGGAAAAGAGGGGGGATTAGAGAGCGCCCCCCCTCCTGAACCGTACCAGGTCACATGCCCTTAGCATGGGGAGGGTGCTTTGGGGTAGTCCACCAAAGCACCTTGTCCCCATGTTGATGGGGACAAGGGCCTCATCCCCACAACCCTTGCCTGGTGGTTGTGGGGGTCTACGGACGGGGAACTTATCGGAATCTGGAAGCCCCCATTAACAAGGGGACCCCCAGATCCCAGCTTACCCTCCTGTGTGAAATCCTCCTCATGTTGAGGGCATGTGGCCTGGTACGGTTCAGGAGGGGGGTGGCGCTCTCTCATCCCGCCCTCTTTTCCCGCGGCCTGCCAGGTTGCGTGCTTGGATAAGGGTCTGGTATGGATTTTTGGGGGGACCCCCACGCCATTTTTTTAAAAATTTTGTCGCAGGTTTCCCCTTAAAATCCATACCAGACCTGAAGGGTCTGGTATGGATTTTGAGGGGGACCCCCACACCATTTTTTTAAAAGGTGCAGGGTTCCCCTTAATATCCAGACCAGACCTGAAGAGCCTGGAATGGAATTTGGGGGGACCCCCACGCAATTTTCTTTTAAATTTTGGTTCGTGGTTCCCCTTAATATTCATACCAGACCCAAAGGGACTGGTAATGGACTGTGGGGATCCCATGCCGTTTTTTCAATGACTTCTTTTACCTGTATTGCCGGGACTGACAATTCATTATAGCCGCGTGTAGTTTTAAATGACTTTAGACCCCTTTCACACAGGGATGCTTTGTAGGCGCTACAGCACTAAAAAAGCGCCTGCAAAGAGCCGCTCTCTTCACTCCAGTGTGAAAGCCTGAAGGTAAAAAAAAGTCCTGCTAGCAGCATCTTTGGAGCTGTGTGTATACTGCTCCTCCACCGCTCCTGCCCATTGAAATCAATGGGGCAGCACGGCTATACCGCCGGCAAAGCGCTGCTGCTTTGTGGGTGGTTTTAGCCCTTTTTCGGCTACTAGCGGGGGTTAAAAGCGCCCCGCTAGCGACCGAATACCTCTGCAAATACGACGGTAAAGCGCCGCTAAAAATAGCGGCGCTTTACCGCCTACGCCTACGCCGCCCCCGCCCCAGTGTGAAAGAGGACTGTTCTAAACATGGGAAACATGCGCCACTTTACAGGCATACTATAGACACCCCCCAGGTACGAAATTTAAAGGAATATTTCACTTTTATTGTTTCACTTCTTGCTCCCGAAAAAACTTGTGTTTTTAAAACTTTTTTTTGCATTGATACATGTCCCTTGGGGCAGGGCCCAGGTCCCCAAACACTTTTTATGACAATAACTTGCATATAAGCCTTTAAAATGAGCACTTTTGATTATTCATGTTCGTGTCCCATAGACTTTAACGGTGTACGTGTGTTCAAACTAAATTTTTGCCTGTTCGCATGTTCTGATGCGAACCGAACAATATGCAAAGATCTGGTCATAGATTCACTTTAAAATTTTGAATCACTAAGGTTTAACAGGATATTTTACAACCTCCCCGGACCGATTTAACCTGACAAATAGTAACCGATGTTTTAAAAATGTCCGTTTTGCCGCATTTACATGCTGCGTTTAGCCGCGTTTAGAATAGTTTTTCATTTTTTTTTTCAAAATAGTCAAAAATTAAAAAAGGCCTGTAAACGAAACGCAGCTAAACATTTACGCGCGTTTACAAGCTGTTACAAGCGTTTCAAATGCCTCTGAACATCCGTTCTGAACGCATTTTTTTTTGCTTTCCAAAAAGCTTCTAAACTCAACTGCCTATAAATGACTATAAATAACCCTGTGTACATGTACTGATAAGATAACATAGATGAGAGTTCAGGAACAGCTGAAAAAAACACCCAACTGCTCCTAACCTCCGTTTACCAGCAGCAATGTACATGAAGCCCAAGTTAGCCACCATTTGCTGATCTAATGAACTCGTGGCATTCTTTTTACAATAATTTAAAATCCAAACTTTTTTTTATACATCCATTAAAAACACCATAATGGTTAAAATCAATTGCATATGCACTTTTGTGGTTTTTTCCCCCCTCACACAGCGGATGGTCCTGGCGTCCGCCCAGTAGACAGCGCAGTAGGGACAGTATGCAATATTACAGCACCTTTACCTGTACATACCTTATATACGTAATATGACCATGGATGTGACCCCGTGTTGTGCAATCTGTACATAAATGCAATTGGTTGCTA
The DNA here is from genome assembly GCA_028564925.1 of Lithobates sylvaticus. Lineage (NCBI taxonomy): Eukaryota > Metazoa > Chordata > Amphibia > Anura > Ranidae > Lithobates > Lithobates sylvaticus. The sequence goes on along the minus strand of CM053026.1, from coordinate 447,427,998 downwards.
TTATGTATATTACAATGTTCTGTATTTAATTTAGACTGTACATCTCATCCAATCTCCTGAAGAAGCGGAAATCTATTGGGCTAGTCACACCCCCACCTGTAGATGTTTAATCTACTGTTCCATCTAAAGTCATATAATTGTGTATTTCTACTGCATAGGAATATTGGCAGGTTTTCTTAAAATCTGACTTGTAGCCAGTTTTATTTTTAAAAGGTTTCATGTAAGGCTGGTTTCACATGGGCGTTCCCTTTTTAGTTCAGTTCAGTCACTTTTTTTTTTTGTAAAAAGACGATCAAAAGCAGATACGGATGTAAACTTCAAACACTGTATACAGCTGGTTGGAGGGGGCCAAGAACCGCGTCCTTAACAACCGATGAGTCATCAGCTGTCTGCAGGGTTCCCCGCTGACAGCTGAATGTAAAAAATAAAATAAAATTGACGGCAGAAAAAAAATATATATATATTTTTAAAAAGTCCTTTATTAATAGCTCTGAGCTGTCTTCTCCCGCCGCCGTCTCTCCCTGAGCCGTCTTCTCCCGCCGGGGTCTTCTGCCACCGTCTCTCCCACCGCCGTCTTCTCCCTCTGCTGTCTTCATCCTTGCCACCGGTTAACCATCAGATGACATCACCCGAACAGCCCGCCCCCTGTAACGTCACAATGGCTGGCTCTCTGGGTGATGTCATCGGATAGCCACGCCCCATGGCTATATAACAGATGCCAGACAGTGGGTGACAACACAACAGAGGAAGACAGCCACAGAACAACAGTGGCTTCTTTTTTTTTTTTTGCGTGTAACCGGCAGTAAGGAAGAAGACAGCAGAGGGAGAAGATGGTGGCAGGAGAAGATGGCGGTGGGAAAGATGGCACTGGGAGAGGACAGCTCAGAGCTATTAATAAAGGACTTGTCAAAAAATCGGCTCTTGATTTTTTTTTTACTTTTCACTGCTTTTTTGGTGAATGGGTAGGGGTACGATGTACCGGATACCCATTCACATAGGAGGGGGCCCCGGGATGTGGGGGCCCCAATGTTAAAGGGGGCTTTCAGATTCCAATAAGCCCCCCACCCGCAGACTCTGACAACCACCGGCCAGGGTTGTCGGGAAGAGGCCCTTGTCTCCATCAACATTTGATCAACATTTGATCATCGCTGTGATTTTTATTTTTTGCACTATAAACAAAAAATGAAAAAAGCTATAATTTTTACTTTTTGCTATAATAAATATCTCCAAAAGTTTAAAAAAAAAATGTCTTCATCAGTTTAGGCCAATATATATTCTTCTACATATTTTTGGTAAAAAATAAATAAAATAAATTGCAATAAGCATATATTGATTCGTTTGCACAAAAGTTATAGCGTCTGCAAACTATGGGAAAGATTTATGGCATTTTTATATAATTTTTTTTTTTACTAGTAATGGCGGTGATCTGCAATTTTTTGTGGTATTGCGACGGACAGATCGGAGACTTTTGACACTTTTTTGGGACCATTGGCATTTATACAGCGATCAGTGCTATAAAAATGCACTGATTACTGTGTAACTGGCACTGGCAGGGAAGGGGTTAACAGTAGGGGCGATCAAGGTGTTAATTGTGTGTTCCCTCAGCATGTTCTAACTGTGGGGGGATGGGAGTGACTAGGAGAGGAGCCATATCGTTTTTCCTACTTAGTAGGAACAAACGATATGGCTCCTCTCTGACAGCACAGGGATTTGTGTATTTGCACACACAAATCCCCATGCTGTCGCTCGTGCACACGATCGCACGTGGCCACGCGCATCGGGTTCCCCCCTCCGGCGGTGTGTGTGCACCCTCTGGTGGCCGAAAATGGGTAGGATGTACCTGTACGGGATTTCGTCCACAGAGAACCATTGTGCCACAGTATATCTGCGTGACACAGTCGGCAAGTGGTTAAACATTTTCTTAGGAAATGGCAGCGTATTTAGGGGGCTCAAAGGGCATTTTCTTAAGAATTTTGTAACTAACATGCTTTGTCAGGACTATAAGAATCCTGTGTTAGGCTGCCCATTCATTATACAATTTTCTTGTTAAATTTTCCTTTAGATTTACCAAAACCTTATAATATGTGACCAAACCTAAACACCTTCAATTTGTATGCAATCTGGCAGACCCTTGCACTACATCGTTGAAGGTAACTATAAAGGAAATTGGCAAAGAAAATTGTATAATGTATGGCCAGCTTTACTCTATAATAATAATAATAATTATTATAATATATATATATATATATAATATACACACGGTCAAACAAAGTTGTTGGAAAATCCGACCATTCTGAACGTGGTGACGTTTGTTGCGTACGACGGAACTAAGTAGAGGCTAGTAGCCAATAGCTTTGGTCTTGTAATTTGATCTGAGCATGCGTGGCACTTTGTCCGTCGGAATTCGCTACACACGATCGGAAAAAGTCAGATCGGACTTTGTTGGAAAATTTGAGAGCAGGATCTCAAATTTTTTCCGTCGGACATTCCGACGGAAAAAGTCCGATGGTGCCCACACACGGTCGGATTTTCGGACAACATGGTCCAATAGGACATTTTCCGTCGGAAATTCCGACCGTGTGTACGGGGCATTACACTTTCCTTTTATGGCAATAATCTTGTTTCAGGCAACAATTTGGTAAAGGAAGCATGAATGAGATTGTTGCCTTGACATCTTGCAACAAATGACCACAGAGCTTAATCCCACTGCTTATTTCTGCCACAAACTTTTCTAATTTCTAATCTAAATAATCCTTTTTTTTTGTGTTTTTTTCTTTTTTTTTTTGCAGCTGCTCGCTATGGAAATGGAGTATATTTTGCTGTGGATGCTAGTTATTCAGCTCAACAGCAATACTCTCCCCAAGATCCAAACACTGGAGAGAGATTTATGTATCTAACAAAAGTGCTAGTTGGTAATCATACAAAAGGGCAAAGTGGTATGAAGACCGCACCCCGCCGCCAAGCAAATTATACTTTTGATGTCTACGACAGCTTAACAGATGACCAAAACAAACCAGCTATGTTTGTTGTGTTTCATGATGACCAAGCATATCCTGAGTACCTCATTACCTTTAAATAAACATATTTAAGTAGACCTTTAAAAACAAAAAAGGTAGGTACCTGACAATATATGGCAGCATTAAAAGGATGCCTCTTGTTTCTTTAGGACAGTGTGATCTTTGGTTTCTCTAAAGGTAGATATTTTACAATGGTATACTTTTATACTTTTTTATAACCTTTAACCCTTGTATTAAACAATCCTTCAGTAGACCTAGGAGTGGGGAACAAATCAATAGAGACAACGTCGAAGGAATCTGACAGGAAATGTCAGATTCATTTTAAATTTATTTCATTAAGATCTGATATAGCTAATGTGTCACAAAATAATATCTTTGCAATCTTTATAGAAAATGTGGTTTACTCTTAGCTTTAACCACTTCAGCACCGGGCCATTTTACACCCTTCCTTACCAGAGCACTTTTTGCGATTCGGCACTGCGTCGCATTAACTAACAATTGCGCAGTCGTGCGACGTTACACCCAAACAAAATTGACGTCCCTTTTTTTTCCCACAAATAGAGCTTTCTTTTGGTGGTATTTGATCACCTCTGCGGTTTTTATTTTTTGCGCTATAAACAAAAGAAGAGCGACAATTCTGAAAAAAAACACAATATTTTTTACTTTTTGCTATAATAAATATCCCATTTTTTTTAAAAAAAAACTATTTTTTTCCCTCAGTTTAGGCCGATACGTATTCTTCTACATATTTTTGGTAAAAAAAAAAAAATCGCAATAAGCGTATATAGATCGGTTTGCGCAAAAGTTATAGCGTCTACAAAATAGGGGATAGATTTATTGCATTTTTTTTTACTAGTAATGGCGGCAATCTGCGATTTTTTTTTCGTGACTGCGACATTGCGGCGGACACTTCGGACACTTTTGACACATTTTTGGGACCATTCACATTTACACAGCAATCGTTGCTATAAAATTGCAGTGATTACTGTGTAAATGTGACTGGCAGGGAGGGGTTAACACTAGGGGGCGCTGCAAGGGTTAATGTGTTCCCTAAGGTAGTGATTCTAACTGTGGGGGGAGGGGACTCACAAGGGGAGGAGACCGATCAGTGTTCCTCCGTACTGGGATCACATGATCAGTCTCCTCTCCACTGACAGGACGTGGAGCTGTGTGTTTACACACACAGCTCCACGGTCCCGCACGGTCCCGCTGTTTTAACGGGCAATCGCGGGTGCCCGGCGGACATCGCGGCCGCCGGGCACGCGCACCGGGTCCCGAGCGATGCCGCGGGCGGGGTGCCCTAGGCGGCCGGGAATGGGAGGACGTCATATGACGCCCACCCAGGATGGGAGATCCACCTTGTGGGCGTCATATGACAGTGGGCGGTAGGGAAGTGGTTAACCACTTCAATACCAGGCACTTTAGCACAGTACCACTTCAGCACAGATCCCCCCTGTCAGGAGAGCCGCCGATTGGCTCTCCTCTACTCGTGTCTGACAGACGCGAGTCAGGAAAAGCCGATCAATGGCTCTTCCTGTTTACATCGTGATCAGTGATTTGACACGGCTGACCACGTGGTAAAAAGCCTCTGTCGGAGGCTCTTTACCGAGATCGGTGTAGCTGACACACCGCACCACCGATCGCCACAAATGCACGCCCCTATGGGCGCACAGCGGCTGTTATCCTGCAGGATGTCATATGATGCCCAGTCAGGATAAATGAATCACCGCCCGGCCGGGCGTGAAGTGGTTAAAGAGTAACTCCACTTTTTTTGAGAAAAAAACATTCCCCTCTGGGTGATCTATGTACATTGCAAGGATTTTAACAAACTGTGTTGCAGATTCCTACCTGTTGTTATTCTGAAGAAATCACTGTTTGTTCCTCTGTGCCCATGTGGGAAAGTGAATCTAATGGGAGGGGTTTCATAATTATCAATCAGCTGTGCACCTGCAGGGCACTAATGAGGAAAGCTGCTGAGCATGCATCCCTTTAGACGTGTTCCTTTTGGGAGTATCACACCAAA